>OY101440.1:146814589-148015352 GCA_956483585.1 Gymnocheta viridis | reverse complement strand
CCACTAGCTTTGCCTTTAGCATTAACGCGCTCCACGCATTGCACCGTCCATAGGCTAGTTTTCATTTTTTCCCAACACTAGAACAGCCAATTCATTAAAAAAAATTTTTATTAATATATTTGAGGCATTAATTTATTGTTAAAAATGTAATAAACATCTTAGTTTATCTATTTATCCACTAGCTTTGCCTTTAGCATTAACGCGCTCCACGCATTGCACCGTCCATAGGCTAGTTTTCATTTTTTCATAACACTAGAACAGCCAGTTCATTAAAAAAAATTTTTATTAATATATTTGAGGCATTAATTTATTGTTAAAAATGTAATAAACATCTTAGTTTATCTATTTATCCACTAGCTTTGCCTTTAGCATTAACGCGCTCCACGCATTGCACCGTCCATAGGCTAGTTTTCATTTTTTCCCAACACTAGAACAGCCAATTCATTAAAAAAAATTTTTATTAATATATTTGAGGCATTAATTTATTGTTAAAAATGTAATAAACATCTTAGTTTATCTATTTATCCACTAGCTTTGCCTTTAGCATTAACGCGCTCCACGCATTGCACCGTCCATAGGCTAGTTTTCATTTTTTCATAACACTAGAACAGCCAGTTCATTAAAAAAAATTTTTATTAATATATTTGAGGCATTAATTTATTGTTAAAAATGTAATAAACATCTTAGTTTATCTATTTATCCACTAGCTTTGCCTTTAGCATTAACGCGCTCCACGCATTGCACCGTCCATAGGCTAGTTTTCATTTTTTCCCAACACTAGAACAGCCAATTCATTCAAAAAAATTTTTATTAATATATTTGATGCAAGAATTTATTGTTAAAAATGTAATAAACACTTTAGTTTATCTATTTATCCACTAGCTTTGCCTTTAGCATTAACGCGCTCCACGCATTGCACCGTCCATAGGCTAGTTTTCATTTTTTCATAACACTAGAACAGCCAGTTCATTAAAAAAATTTTTATTAATATATTTGAGGCATTAATTTATTGTTAAAAATGTAATAAACATCTTAGTTTATCTATTTATCCACTAGCTTTGCCTTTAGCATTAACGCGCTCCACGCATTGCACCGTCCATAGGCTAGTTTTCATTTTTTCCCAACACTAGAACAGCCAATTCATTCAAAAAAATTTTTATTAATATATTTGATGCAAGAATTTATTGTTAAAAATGTAATAAACACTTTAGTTTATCTATTTATCCACTAGCTTTGCCTTTAGCATTAACGCGCTCCACGCATTGCACCGTCCATAGGCTAGTTTTCATTTTTTCATAACACTAGAACAGCCAGTTCATTAAAAAAAATTTTTATTAATATATTTGAGGCATTAATTTATTGTTAAAAATGTAATAAACATCTTAGTTTATCTATTTATCCACTAGCTTTGCCTTTAGCATTAACGCGCTCCACGCATTGCACCGTCCATAGGCTAGTTTTCATTTTTTCCCAACACTAGAACAGCCAGTTCATTAAAAAAAATGTTTATTAATATATTTGAGGCATTAATTTATTGTTAAAAATGTAATAAACATCTTAGTTTATCTATTTATCCACTAGCTTTGCCTTTAGCATTAACGCGCTCCACGCATTGCACCGTCCATAGGCTAGTTTTCATTTTTTCCCAACACTAGAACAGCCAATTCATTCAAAAAAATTTTTATTAATATATTTGATGCAAGAATTTATTGTTAAAAATGTAATAAACACTTTAGTTTATCTATTTATCCACTAGCTTTGCCTTTAGCATTAACGCGCTCCACGCATTGCACCGTCCATAGGCTAGTTTTCATTTTTTCATAACACTAGAACAGCCAGTTCATTAAAAAAAATTTTTATTAATATATTTGAGGCATTAATTTATTGTTAAAAATGTAATAAACATCTTAGTTTATCTATTTATCCACTAGCTTTGCCTTTAGCATTAACGCGCTCCACGCATTGCACCGTCCATAGGCTAGTTTTCATTTTTTCATAACACTAGAACAGCCAGTTCATTAAAAAAAATGTTTATTAATATATTTGAGGCATTAATTTATTGTTAAAAATGTAATAAACATCTTAGTTTATCTATTTATCCACTAGCTTTGCCTTTAGCATTAACGCGCTCCACGCATTGCACCGTCCATAGGCTAGTTTTCATTTTTTCCCAACACTAGAACAGCCAATTCATTAAAAAAAATTTTTATTAATATATTTGAGGCATTAATTTATTGTTAAAAATGTAATAAACATCTTAGTTTATCTATTTATCCACTAGCTTTGCCTTTAGCATTAACGCGCTCCACGCATTGCACCGTCCATAGGCTAGTTTTCATTTTTTCCCAACACTAGAACAGCCAATTCATTAAAAAAAATTTTTATTAATATATTTGAGGCATTAATTTATTGTTAAAAATGTAATAAACATCTTAGTTTATCTATTTATCCACTAGCTTTGCCTTTAGCATTAACGCGCTCCACGCATTGCACCGTCCATAGGCTAGTTTTCATTTTTTCATAACACTAGAACAGCCAGTTCATTAAAAAAAATTTTTATTAATATATTTGAGGCATTAATTTATTGTTAAAAATGTAATAAACATCTTAGTTTATCTATTTATCCACTAGCTTTGCCTTTAGCATTAACGCGCTCCACGCATTGCACCGTCCATAGGCTAGTTTTCATTTTTTCCCAACACTAGAACAGCCAATTCATTAAAAAAAATTTTTATTAATATATTTGAGGCATTAATTTATTGTTAAAAATGTAATAAACATCTTAGTTTATCTATTTATCCACTAGCTTTGCCTTTAGCATTAACGCGCTCCACGCATTGCACCGTCCATAGGCTAGTTTTCATTTTTTCATAACACTAGAACAGCCAGTTCATTAAAAAAAATTTTTATTAATATATTTGAGGCATTAATTTATTGTTAAAAATGTAATAAACATCTTAGTTTATCTATTTATCCACTAGCTTTGCCTTTAGCATTAACGCGCTCCACGCATTGCACCGTCCATAGGCTAGTTTTCATTTTTTCATAACACTAGAACAGCCAGTTCATTAAAAAAAATTTTTATTAATATATTTGAGGCATTAATTTATTGTTAAAAATGTAATAAACATCTTAGTTTATCTATTTATCCACTAGCTTTGCCTTTAGCATTAACGCGCTCCACGCATTGCACCGTCCATAGGCTAGTTTTCATTTTTTCCCAACACTAGAACAGCCAATTCATTAAAAAAAATTTTTATTAATATATTTGAGGCATTAATTTATTGTTAAAAATGTAATAAACATCTTAGTTTATCTATTTATCCACTAGCTTTGCCTTTAGCATTAACGCGCTCCACGCATTGCACCGTCCATAGGCTAGTTTTCATTTTTTCATAACACTAGAACAGCCAGTTCATTAAAAAAAATTTTTATTAATATATTTGAGGCATTAATTTATTGTTAAAAATGTAATAAACATCTTAGTTTATCTATTTATCCACTAGCTTTGCCTTTAGCATTAACGCGCTCCACGCATTGCACCGTCCATAGGCTAGTTTTCATTTTTTCCCAACACTAGAACAGCCAATTCATTAAAAAAAATTTTTATTAATATATTTGAGGCATTAATTTATTGTTAAAAATGTAATAAACATCTTAGTTTATCTATTTATCCACTAGCTTTGCCTTTAGCATTAACGCGCTCCACGCATTGCACCGTCCATAGGCTAGTTTTCATTTTTTCATAACACTAGAACAGCCAGTTCATTAAAAAAAATTTTTATTAATATATTTGAGGCATTAATTTATTGTTAAAAATGTAATAAACATCTTAGTTTATCTATTTATCCACTAGCTTTGCCTTTAGCATTAACGCGCTCCACGCATTGCACCGTCCATAGGCTAGTTTTCATTTTTTCCCAACACTAGAACAGCCAATTCATTCAAAAAAATTTTTATTAATATATTTGATGCAAGAATTTATTGTTAAAAATGTAATAAACACTTTAGTTTATCTATTTATCCACTAGCTTTGCCTTTAGCATTAACGCGCTCCACGCATTGCACCGTCCATAGGCTAGTTTTCATTTTTTCATAACACTAGAACAGCCAGTTCATTAAAAAAATTTTTATTAATATATTTGAGGCATTAATTTATTGTTAAAAATGTAATAAACATCTTAGTTTATCTATTTATCCACTAGCTTTGCCTTTAGCATTAACGCGCTCCACGCATTGCACCGTCCATAGGCTAGTTTTCATTTTTTCCCAACACTAGAACAGCCAATTCATTCAAAAAAATTTTTATTAATATATTTGATGCAAGAATTTATTGTTAAAAATGTAATAAACACTTTAGTTTATCTATTTATCCACTAGCTTTGCCTTTAGCATTAACGCGCTCCACGCATTGCACCGTCCATAGGCTAGTTTTCATTTTTTCATAACACTAGAACAGCCAGTTCATTAAAAAAAATTTTTATTAATATATTTGAGGCATTAATTTATTGTTAAAAATGTAATAAACATCTTAGTTTATCTATTTATCCACTAGCTTTGCCTTTAGCATTAACGCGCTCCACGCATTGCACCGTCCATAGGCTAGTTTTCATTTTTTCCCAACACTAGAACAGCCAGTTCATTAAAAAAAATGTTTATTAATATATTTGAGGCATTAATTTATTGTTAAAAATGTAATAAACATCTTAGTTTATCTATTTATCCACTAGCTTTGCCTTTAGCATTAACGCGCTCCACGCATTGCACCGTCCATAGGCTAGTTTTCATTTTTTCCCAACACTAGAACAGCCAATTCATTAAAAAAAATTTTTATTAATATATTTGAGGCATTAATTTATTGTTAAAAATGTAATAAACATCTTAGTTTATCTATTTATCCACTAGCTTTGCCTTTAGCATTAACGCGCTCCACGCATTGCACCGTCCATAGGCTAGTTTTCATTTTTTCCCAACACTAGAACAGCCAATTCATTAAAAAAAATTTTTATTAATATATTTGAGGCATTAATTTATTGTTAAAAATGTAATAAACATCTTAGTTTATCTATTTATCCACTAGCTTTGCCTTTAGCATTAACGCGCTCCACGCATTGCACCGTCCATAGGCTAGTTTTCATTTTTTCCCAACACTAGAACAGCCAATTCATTAAAAAAAATTTTTATTAATATATTTGAGGCATTAATTTATTGTTAAAAATGTAATAAACATCTTAGTTTATCTATTTATCCACTAGCTTTGCCTTTAGCATTAACGCGCTCCACGCATTGCACCGTCCATAGGCTAGTTTTCATTTTTTCATAACACTAGAACAGCCAGTTCATTAAAAAAAATTTTTATTAATATATTTGAGGCATTAATTTATTGTTAAAAATGTAATAAACATCTTAGTTTATCTATTTATCCACTAGCTTTGCCTTTAGCATTAACGCGCTCCACGCATTGCACCGTCCATAGGCTAGTTTTCATTTTTTCCCAACACTAGAACAGCCAATTCATTAAAAAAAATTTTTATTAATATATTTGAGGCATTAATTTATTGTTAAAAATGTAATAAACATCTTAGTTTATCTATTTATCCACTAGCTTTGCCTTTAGCATTAACGCGCTCCACGCATTGCACCGTCCATAGGCTAGTTTTCATTTTTTCATAACACTAGAACAGCCAGTTCATTAAAAAAAATTTTTATTAATATATTTGAGGCATTAATTTATTGTTAAAAATGTAATAAACATCTTAGTTTATCTATTTATCCACTAGCTTTGCCTTTAGCATTAACGCGCTCCACGCATTGCACCGTCCATAGGCTAGTTTTCATTTTTTCATAACACTAGAACAGCCAGTTCATTAAAAAAAATTTTTATTAATATATTTGAGGCATTAATTTATTGTTAAAAATGTAATAAACATCTTAGTTTATCTATTTATCCACTAGCTTTGCCTTTAGCATTAACGCGCTCCACGCATTGCACCGTCCATAGGCTAGTTTTCATTTTTTCCCAACACTAGAACAGCCAATTCATTAAAAAAAATTTTTATTAATATATTTGAGGCATTAATTTATTGTTAAAAATGTAATAAACATCTTAGTTTATCTATTTATCCACTAGCTTTGCCTTTAGCATTAACGCGCTCCACGCATTGCACCGTCCATAGGCTAGTTTTCATTTTTTCATAACACTAGAACAGCCAGTTCATTAAAAAAAATTTTTATTAATATATTTGAGGCATTAATTTATTGTTAAAAATGTAATAAACATCTTAGTTTATCTATTTATCCACTAGCTTTGCCTTTAGCATTAACGCGCTCCACGCATTGCACCGTCCATAGGCTAGTTTTCATTTTTTCCCAACACTAGAACAGCCAATTCATTAAAAAAAATTTTTATTAATATATTTGAGGCATTAATTTATTGTTAAAAATGTAATAAACATCTTAGTTTATCTATTTATCCACTAGCTTTGCCTTTAGCATTAACGCGCTCCACGCATTGCACCGTCCATAGGCTAGTTTTCATTTTTTCATAACACTAGAACAGCCAGTTCATTAAAAAAAATTTTTATTAATATATTTGAGGCATTAATTTATTGTTAAAAATGTAATAAACATCTTAGTTTATCTATTTATCCACTAGCTTTGCCTTTAGCATTAACGCGCTCCACGCATTGCACCGTCCATAGGCTAGTTTTCATTTTTTCCCAACACTAGAACAGCCAATTCATTCAAAAAAATTTTTATTAATATATTTGATGCAAGAATTTATTGTTAAAAATGTAATAAACACTTTAGTTTATCTATTTATCCACTAGCTTTGCCTTTAGCATTAACGCGCTCCACGCATTGCACCGTCCATAGGCTAGTTTTCATTTTTTCATAACACTAGAACAGCCAGTTCATTAAAAAAATTTTTATTAATATATTTGAGGCATTAATTTATTGTTAAAAATGTAATAAACATCTTAGTTTATCTATTTATCCACTAGCTTTGCCTTTAGCATTAACGCGCTCCACGCATTGCACCGTCCATAGGCTAGTTTTCATTTTTTCCCAACACTAGAACAGCCAATTCATTCAAAAAAATTTTTATTAATATATTTGATGCAAGAATTTATTGTTAAAAATGTAATAAACACTTTAGTTTATCTATTTATCCACTAGCTTTGCCTTTAGCATTAACGCGCTCCACGCATTGCACCGTCCATAGGCTAGTTTTCATTTTTTCATAACACTAGAACAGCCAGTTCATTAAAAAAAATTTTTATTAATATATTTGAGGCATTAATTTATTGTTAAAAATGTAATAAACATCTTAGTTTATCTATTTATCCACTAGCTTTGCCTTTAGCATTAACGCGCTCCACGCATTGCACCGTCCATAGGCTAGTTTTCATTTTTTCCCAACACTAGAACAGCCAGTTCATTAAAAAAAATGTTTATTAATATATTTGAGGCATTAATTTATTGTTAAAAATGTAATAAACATCTTAGTTTATCTATTTATCCACTAGCTTTGCCTTTAGCATTAACGCGCTCCACGCATTGCACCGTCCATAGGCTAGTTTTCATTTTTTCCCAACACTAGAACAGCCAATTCATTAAAAAAAATTTTTATTAATATATTTGAGGCATTAATTTATTGTTAAAAATGTAATAAACATCTTAGTTTATCTATTTATCCACTAGCTTTGCCTTTAGCATTAACGCGCTCCACGCATTGCACCGTCCATAGGCTAGTTTTCATTTTTTCCCAACACTAGAACAGCCAATTCATTAAAAAAAATTTTTATTAATATATTTGAGGCATTAATTTATTGTTAAAAATGTAATAAACATCTTAGTTTATCTATTTATCCACTAGCTTTGCCTTTAGCATTAACGCGCTCCACGCATTGCACCGTCCATAGGCTAGTTTTCATTTTTTCCCAACACTAGAACAGCCAATTCATTAAAAAAAATTTTTATTAATATATTTGAGGCATTAATTTATTGTTAAAAATGTAATAAACATCTTAGTTTATCTATTTATCCACTAGCTTTGCCTTTAGCATTAACGCGCTCCACGCATTGCACCGTCCATAGGCTAGTTTTCATTTTTTCATAACACTAGAACAGCCAGTTCATTAAAAAAAATTTTTATTAATATATTTGAGGCATTAATTTATTGTTAAAAATGTAATAAACATCTTAGTTTATCTATTTATCCACTAGCTTTGCCTTTAGCATTAACGCGCTCCACGCATTGCACCGTCCATAGGCTAGTTTTCATTTTTTCCCAACACTAGAACAGCCAATTCATTAAAAAAAATTTTTATTAATATATTTGAGGCATTAATTTATTGTTAAAAATGTAATAAACATCTTAGTTTATCTATTTATCCACTAGCTTTGCCTTTAGCATTAACGCGCTCCACGCATTGCACCGTCCATAGGCTAGTTTTCATTTTTTCATAACACTAGAACAGCCAGTTCATTAAAAAAAATTTTTATTAATATATTTGAGGCATTAATTTATTGTTAAAAATGTAATAAACATCTTAGTTTATCTATTTATCCACTAGCTTTGCCTTTAGCATTAACGCGCTCCACGCATTGCACCGTCCATAGGCTAGTTTTCATTTTTTCATAACACTAGAACAGCCAGTTCATTAAAAAAAATTTTTATTAATATATTTGAGGCATTAATTTATTGTTAAAAATGTAATAAACATCTTAGTTTATCTATTTATCCACTAGCTTTGCCTTTAGCATTAACGCGCTCCACGCATTGCACCGTCCATAGGCTAGTTTTCATTTTTTCCCAACACTAGAACAGCCAATTCATTAAAAAAAATTTTTATTAATATATTTGAGGCATTAATTTATTGTTAAAAATGTAATAAACATCTTAGTTTATCTATTTATCCACTAGCTTTGCCTTTAGCATTAACGCGCTCCACGCATTGCACCGTCCATAGGCTAGTTTTCATTTTTTCATAACACTAGAACAGCCAGTTCATTAAAAAAAATTTTTATTAATATATTTGAGGCATTAATTTATTGTTAAAAATGTAATAAACATCTTAGTTTATCTATTTATCCACTAGCTTTGCCTTTAGCATTAACGCGCTCCACGCATTGCACCGTCCATAGGCTAGTTTTCATTTTTTCCCAACACTAGAACAGCCAATTCATTAAAAAAAATTTTTATTAATATATTTGAGGCATTAATTTATTGTTAAAAATGTAATAAACATCTTAGTTTATCTATTTATCCACTAGCTTTGCCTTTAGCATTAACGCGCTCCACGCATTGCACCGTCCATAGGCTAGTTTTCATTTTTTCATAACACTAGAACAGCCAGTTCATTAAAAAAAATTTTTATTAATATATTTGAGGCATTAATTTATTGTTAAAAATGTAATAAACATCTTAGTTTATCTATTTATCCACTAGCTTTGCCTTTAGCATTAACGCGCTCCACGCATTGCACCGTCCATAGGCTAGTTTTCATTTTTTCCCAACACTAGAACAGCCAATTCATTCAAAAAAATTTTTATTAATATATTTGATGCAAGAATTTATTGTTAAAAATGTAATAAACACTTTAGTTTATCTATTTATCCACTAGCTTTGCCTTTAGCATTAACGCGCTCCACGCATTGCACCGTCCATAGGCTAGTTTTCATTTTTTCATAACACTAGAACAGCCAGTTCATTAAAAAAATTTTTATTAATATATTTGAGGCATTAATTTATTGTTAAAAATGTAATAAACATCTTAGTTTATCTATTTATCCACTAGCTTTGCCTTTAGCATTAACGCGCTCCACGCATTGCACCGTCCATAGGCTAGTTTTCATTTTTTCCCAACACTAGAACAGCCAATTCATTCAAAAAAATTTTTATTAATATATTTGATGCAAGAATTTATTGTTAAAAATGTAATAAACACTTTAGTTTATCTATTTATCCACTAGCTTTGCCTTTAGCATTAACGCGCTCCACGCATTGCACCGTCCATAGGCTAGTTTTCATTTTTTCATAACACTAGAACAGCCAGTTCATTAAAAAAAATTTTTATTAATATATTTGAGGCATTAATTTATTGTTAAAAATGTAATAAACATCTTAGTTTATCTATTTATCCACTAGCTTTGCCTTTAGCATTAACGCGCTCCACGCATTGCACCGTCCATAGGCTAGTTTTCATTTTTTCCCAACACTAGAACAGCCAGTTCATTAAAAAAAATGTTTATTAATATATTTGAGGCATTAATTTATTGTTAAAAATGTAATAAACATCTTAGTTTATCTATTTATCCACTAGCTTTGCCTTTAGCATTAACGCGCTCCACGCATTGCACCGTCCATAGGCTAGTTTTCATTTTTTCCCAACACTAGAACAGCCAATTCATTCAAAAAAATTTTTATTAATATATTTGATGCAAGAATTTATTGTTAAAAATGTAATAAACACTTTAGTTTATCTATTTATCCACTAGCTTTGCCTTTAGCATTAACGCGCTCCACGCATTGCACCGTCCATAGGCTAGTTTTCATTTTTTCATAACACTAGAACAGCCAGTTCATTAAAAAAAATTTTTATTAATATATTTGAGGCATTAATTTATTGTTAAAAATGTAATAAACATCTTAGTTTATCTATTTATCCACTAGCTTTGCCTTTAGCATTAACGCGCTCCACGCATTGCACCGTCCATAGGCTAGTTTTCATTTTTTCATAACACTAGAACAGCCAGTTCATTAAAAAAAATGTTTATTAATATATTTGAGGCATTAATTTATTGTTAAAAATGTAATAAACATCTTAGTTTATCTATTTATCCACTAGCTTTGCCTTTAGCATTAACGCGCTCCACGCATTGCACCGTCCATAGGCTAGTTTTCATTTTTTCCCAACACTAGAACAGCCAATTCATTAAAAAAAATTTTTATTAATATATTTGAGGCATTAATTTATTGTTAAAAATGTAATAAACATCTTAGTTTATCTATTTATCCACTAGCTTTGCCTTTAGCATTAACGCGCTCCACGCATTGCACCGTCCATAGGCTAGTTTTCATTTTTTCCCAACACTAGAACAGCCAATTCATTAAAAAAAATTTTTATTAATATATTTGAGGCATTAATTTATTGTTAAAAATGTAATAAACATCTTAGTTTATCTATTTATCCACTAGCTTTGCCTTTAGCATTAACGCGCTCCACGCATTGCACCGTCCATAGGCTAGTTTTCATTTTTTCCCAACACTAGAACAGCCAATTCATTAAAAAAAATTTTTATTAATATATTTGAGGCATTAATTTATTGTTAAAAATGTAATAAACATCTTAGTTTATCTATTTATCCACTAGCTTTGCCTTTAGCATTAACGCGCTCCACGCATTGCACCGTCCATAGGCTAGTTTTCATTTTTTCATAACACTAGAACAGCCAGTTCATTAAAAAAAATTTTTATTAATATATTTGAGGCATTAATTTATTGTTAAAAATGTAATAAACATCTTAGTTTATCTATTTATCCACTAGCTTTGCCTTTAGCATTAACGCGCTCCACGCATTGCACCGTCCATAGGCTAGTTTTCATTTTTTCCCAACACTAGAACAGCCAATTCATTAAAAAAAATTTTTATTAATATATTTGAGGCATTAATTTATTGTTAAAAATGTAATAAACATCTTAGTTTATCTATTTATCCACTAGCTTTGCCTTTAGCATTAACGCGCTCCACGCATTGCACCGTCCATAGGCTAGTTTTCATTTTTCATAACACTAGAACAGCCAGTTCATTAAAAAAAATTTTTATTAATATATTTGAGGCATTAATTTATTGTTAAAAATGTAATAAACATCTTAGTTTATCTATTTATCCACTAGCTTTGCCTTTAGCATTAACGCGCTCCACGCATTGCACCGTCCATAGGCTAGTTTTCATTTTTTCATAACACTAGAACAGCCAGTTCATTAAAAAAAATTTTTATTAATATATTTGAGGCATTAATTTATTGTTAAAAATGTAATAAACATCTTAGTTTATCTATTTATCCACTAGCTTTGCCTTTAGCATTAACGCGCTCCACGCATTGCACCGTCCATAGGCTAGTTTTCATTTTTTCATAACACTAGAACAGCCAGTTCATTAAAAAAAATTTTTATTAATATATTTGAGGCATTAATTTATTGTTAAAAATGTAATAAACATCTTAGTTTATCTATTTATCCACTAGCTTTGCCTTTAGCATTAACGCGCTCCACGCATTGCACCGTCCATAGGCTAGTTTTCATTTTTTCCCAACACTAGAACAGCCAATTCATTAAAAAAAATTTTTATTAATATATTTGAGGCATTAATTTATTGTTAAAAATGTAATAAACATCTTAGTTTATCTATTTATCCACTAGCTTTGCCTTTAGCATTAACGCGCTCCACGCATTGCACCGTCCATAGGCTAGTTTTCATTTTTTCATAACACTAGAACAGCCAGTTCATTAAAAAAAATTTTTATTAATATATTTGAGGCATTAATTTATTGTTAAAAATGTAATAAACATCTTAGTTTATCTATTTATCCACTAGCTTTGCCTTTAGCATTAACGCGCTCCACGCATTGCACCGTCCATAGGCTAGTTTTCATTTTTTCATAACACTAGAACAGCCAGTTCATTAAAAAAAATGTTTATTAATATATTTGAGGCATTAATTTATTGTTAAAAATGTAATAAACATCTTAGTTTATCTATTTATCCACTAGCTTTGCCTTTAGCATTAACGCGCTCCACGCATTGCACCGTCCATAGGCTAGTTTTCATTTTTTCCCAACACTAGAACAGCCAATTCATTAAAAAAAATTTTTATTAATATATTTGAGGCATTAATTTATTGTTAAAAATGTAATAAACATCTTAGTTTATCTATTTATCCACTAGCTTTGCCTTTAGCATTAACGCGCTCCACGCATTGCACCGTCCATAGGCTAGTTTTCATTTTTTCCCAACACTAGAACAGCCAATTCATTAAAAAAAATTTTTATTAATATATTTGAGGCATTAATTTATTGTTAAAAATGTAATAAACATCTTAGTTTATCTATTTATCCACTAGCTTTGCCTTTAGCATTAACGCGCTCCACGCATTGCACCGTCCATAGGCTAGTTTTCATTTTTTCCCAACACTAGAACAGCCAATTCATTAAAAAAAATTTTTATTAATATATTTGAGGCATTAATTTATTGTTAAAAATGTAATAAACATCTTAGTTTATCTATTTATCCACTAGCTTTGCCTTTAGCATTAACGCGCTCCACGCATTGCACCGTCCATAGGCTAGTTTTCATTTTTTCATAACACTAGAACAGCCAGTTCATTAAAAAAAATTTTTATTAATATATTTGAGGCATTAATTTATTGTTAAAAATGTAATAAACATCTTAGTTTATCTATTTATCCACTAGCTTTGCCTTTAGCATTAACGCGCTCCACGCATTGCACCGTCCATAGGCTAGTTTTCATTTTTTCCCAACACTAGAACAGCCAATTCATTAAAAAAAATTTTTATTAATATATTTGAGGCATTAATTTATTGTTAAAAATGTAATAAACATCTTAGTTTATCTATTTATCCACTAGCTTTGCCTTTAGCATTAACGCGCTCCACGCATTGCACCGTCCATAGGCTAGTTTTCATTTTTTCATAACACTAGAACAGCCAGTTCATTAAAAAAAATTTTTATTAATATATTTGAGGCATTAATTTATTGTTAAAAATGTAATAAACATCTTAGTTTATCTATTTATCCACTAGCTTTGCCTTTAGCATTAACGCGCTCCACGCATTGCACCGTCCATAGGCTAGTTTTCATTTTTTCATAACACTAGAACAGCCAGTTCATTAAAAAAAATTTTTATTAATATATTTGAGGCATTAATTTATTGTTAAAAATGTAATAAACATCTTAGTTTATCTATTTATCCACTAGCTTTGCCTTTAGCATTAACGCGCTCCACGCATTGCACCGTCCATAGGCTAGTTTTCATTTTTTCATAACACTAGAACAGCCAGTTCATTAAAAAAAATTTTTATTAATATATTTGAGGCATTAATTTATTGTTAAAAATGTAATAAACATCTTAGTTTATCTATTTATCCACTAGCTTTGCCTTTAGCATTAACGCGCTCCACGCATTGCACCGTCCATAGGCTAGTTTTCATTTTTTCCCAACACTAGAACAGCCAATTCATTAAAAAAAATTTTTATTAATATATTTGAGGCATTAATTTATTGTTAAAAATGTAATAAACATCTTAGTTTATCTATTTATCCACTAGCTTTGCCTTTAGCATTAACGCGCTCCACGCATTGCACCGTCCATAGGCTAGTTTTCATTTTTTCATAACACTAGAACAGCCAGTTCATTAAAAAAAATTTTTATTAATATATTTGAGGCATTAATTTATTGTTAAAAATGTAATAAACATCTTAGTTTATCTATTTATCCACTAGCTTTGCCTTTAGCATTAACGCGCTCCACGCATTGCACCGTCCATAGGCTAGTTTTCATTTTTTCCCAACACTAGAACAGCCAATTCATTCAAAAAAATTTTTATTAATATATTTGATGCAAGAATTTATTGTTAAAAATGTAATAAACACTTTAGTTTATCTATTTATCCACTAGCTTTGCCTTTAGCATTAACGCGCTCCACGCATTGCACCGTCCATAGGCTAGTTTTCATTTTTTCATAACACTAGAACAGCCAGTTCATTAAAAAAATTTTTATTAATATATTTGAGGCATTAATTTATTGTTAAAAATGTAATAAACATCTTAGTTTATCTATTTATCCACTAGCTTTGCCTTTAGCATTAACGCGCTCCACGCATTGCACCGTCCATAGGCTAGTTTTCATTTTTTCCCAACACTAGAACAGCCAATTCATTCAAAAAAATTTTTATTAATATATTTGATGCAAGAATTTATTGTTAAAAATGTAATAAACACTTTAGTTTATCTATTTATCCACTAGCTTTGCCTTTAGCATTAACGCGCTCCACGCATTGCACCGTCCATAGGCTAGTTTTCATTTTTTCATAACACTAGAACAGCCAGTTCATTAAAAAAAATTTTTATTAATATATTTGAGGCATTAATTTATTGTTAAAAATGTAATAAACATCTTAGTTTATCTATTTATCCACTAGCTTTGCCTTTAGCATTAACGCGCTCCACGCATTGCACCGTCCATAGGCTAGTTTTCATTTTTTCCCAACACTAGAACAGCCAGTTCATTAAAAAAAATGTTTATTAATATATTTGAGGCATTAATTTATTGTTAAAAATGTAATAAACATCTTAGTTTATCTATTTATCCACTAGCTTTGCCTTTAGCATTAACGCGCTCCACGCATTGCACCGTCCATAGGCTAGTTTTCATTTTTTCCCAACACTAGAACAGCCAATTCATTAAAAAAAATTTTTATTAATATATTTGAGGCATTAATTTATTGTTAAAAATGTAATAAACATCTTAGTTTATCTATTTATCCACTAGCTTTGCCTTTAGCATTAACGCGCTCCACGCATTGCACCGTCCATAGGCTAGTTTTCATTTTTTCCCAACACTAGAACAGCCAATTCATTAAAAAAAATTTTTATTAATATATTTGAGGCATTAATTTATTGTTAAAAATGTAATAAACATCTTAGTTTATCTATTTATCCACTAGCTTTGCCTTTAGCATTAACGCGCTCCACGCATTGCACCGTCCATAGGCTAGTTTTCATTTTTTCCCAACACTAGAACAGCCAATTCATTAAAAAAAATTTTTATTAATATATTTGAGGCATTAATTTATTGTTAAAAATGTAATAAACATCTTAGTTTATCTATTTATCCACTAGCTTTGCCTTTAGCATTAACGCGCTCCACGCATTGCACCGTCCATAGGCTAGTTTTCATTTTTTCATAACACTAGAACAGCCAGTTCATTAAAAAAAATTTTTATTAATATATTTGAGGCATTAATTTATTGTTAAAAATGTAATAAACATCTTAGTTTATCTATTTATCCACTAGCTTTGCCTTTAGCATTAACGCGCTCCACGCATTGCACCGTCCATAGGCTAGTTTTCATTTTTTCCCAACACTAGAACAGCCAATTCATTAAAAAAAATTTTTATTAATATATTTGAGGCATTAATTTATTGTTAAAAATGTAATAAACATCTTAGTTTATCTATTTATCCACTAGCTTTGCCTTTAGCATTAACGCGCTCCACGCATTGCACCGTCCATAGGCTAGTTTTCATTTTTTCATAACACTAGAACAGCCAGTTCATTAAAAAAAATTTTTATTAATATATTTGAGGCATTAATTTATTGTTAAAAATGTAATAAACATCTTAGTTTATCTATTTATCCACTAGCTTTGCCTTTAGCATTAACGCGCTCCACGCATTGCACCGTCCATAGGCTAGTTTTCATTTTTTCATAACACTAGAACAGCCAGTTCATTAAAAAAAATTTTTATTAATATATTTGAGGCATTAATTTATTGTTAAAAATGTAATAAACATCTTAGTTTATCTATTTATCCACTAGCTTTGCCTTTAGCATTAACGCGCTCCACGCATTGCACCGTCCATAGGCTAGTTTTCATTTTTTCCCAACACTAGAACAGCCAATTCATTAAAAAAAATTTTTATTAATATATTTGAGGCATTAATTTATTGTTAAAAATGTAATAAACATCTTAGTTTATCTATTTATCCACTAGCTTTGCCTTTAGCATTAACGCGCTCCACGCATTGCACCGTCCATAGGCTAGTTTTCATTTTTTCATAACACTAGAACAGCCAGTTCATTAAAAAAAATTTTTATTAATATATTTGAGGCATTAATTTATTGTTAAAAATGTAATAAACATCTTAGTTTATCTATTTATCCACTAGCTTTGCCTTTAGCATTAACGCGCTCCACGCATTGCACCGTCCATAGGCTAGTTTTCATTTTTTCCCAACACTAGAACAGCCAATTCATTAAAAAAAATTTTTATTAATATATTTGAGGCATTAATTTATTGTTAAAAATGTAATAAACATCTTAGTTTATCTATTTATCCACTAGCTTTGCCTTTAGCATTAACGCGCTCCACGCATTGCACCGTCCATAGGCTAGTTTTCATTTTTTCATAACACTAGAACAGCCAGTTCATTAAAAAAAATTTTTATTAATATATTTGAGGCATTAATTTATTGTTAAAAATGTAATAAACATCTTAGTTTATCTATTTATCCACTAGCTTTGCCTTTAGCATTAACGCGCTCCACGCATTGCACCGTCCATAGGCTAGTTTTCATTTTTTCCCAACACTAGAACAGCCAATTCATTCAAAAAAATTTTTATTAATATATTTGATGCAAGAATTTATTGTTAAAAATGTAATAAACACTTTAGTTTATCTATTTATCCACTAGCTTTGCCTTTAGCATTAACGCGCTCCACGCATTGCACCGTCCATAGGCTAGTTTTCATTTTTTCATAACACTAGAACAGCCAGTTCATTAAAAAAATTTTTATTAATATATTTGAGGCATTAATTTATTGTTAAAAATGTAATAAACATCTTAGTTTATCTATTTATCCACTAGCTTTGCCTTTAGCATTAACGCGCTCCACGCATTGCACCGTCCATAGGCTAGTTTTCATTTTTTCCCAACACTAGAACAGCCAATTCATTCAAAAAAATTTTTATTAATATATTTGATGCAAGAATTTATTGTTAAAAATGTAATAAACACTTTAGTTTATCTATTTATCCACTAGCTTTGCCTTTAGCATTAACGCGCTCCACGCATTGCACCGTCCATAGGCTAGTTTTCATTTTTTCATAACACTAGAACAGCCAGTTCATTAAAAAAAATTTTTATTAATATATTTGAGGCATTAATTTATTGTTAAAAATGTAATAAACATCTTAGTTTATCTATTTATCCACTAGCTTTGCCTTTAGCATTAACGCGCTCCACGCATTGCACCGTCCATAGGCTAGTTTTCATTTTTTCCCAACACTAGAACAGCCAGTTCATTAAAAAAAATGTTTATTAATATATTTGAGGCATTAATTTATTGTTAAAAATGTAATAAACATCTTAGTTTATCTATTTATCCACTAGCTTTGCCTTTAGCATTAACGCGCTCCACGCATTGCACCGTCCATAGGCTAGTTTTCATTTTTTCCCAACACTAGAACAGCCAATTCATTAAAAAAAATTTTTATTAATATATTTGAGGCATTAATTTATTGTTAAAAATGTAATAAACATCTTAGTTTATCTATTTATCCACTAGCTTTGCCTTTAGCATTAACGCGCTCCACGCATTGCACCGTCCATAGGCTAGTTTTCATTTTTTCCCAACACTAGAACAGCCAATTCATTAAAAAAAATTTTTATTAATATATTTGAGGCATTAATTTATTGTTAAAAATGTAATAAACATCTTAGTTTATCTATTTATCCACTAGCTTTGCCTTTAGCATTAACGCGCTCCACGCATTGCACCGTCCATAGGCTAGTTTTCATTTTTTCCCAACACTAGAACAGCCAATTCATTAAAAAAAATTTTTATTAATATATTTGAGGCATTAATTTATTGTTAAAAATGTAATAAACATCTTAGTTTATCTATTTATCCACTAGCTTTGCCTTTAGCATTAACGCGCTCCACGCATTGCACCGTCCATAGGCTAGTTTTCATTTTTTCATAACACTAGAACAGCCAGTTCATTAAAAAAAATTTTTATTAATATATTTGAGGCATTAATTTATTGTTAAAAATGTAATAAACATCTTAGTTTATCTATTTATCCACTAGCTTTGCCTTTAGCATTAACGCGCTCCACGCATTGCACCGTCCATAGGCTAGTTTTCATTTTTTCCCAACACTAGAACAGCCAATTCATTAAAAAAAATTTTTATTAATATATTTGAGGCATTAATTTATTGTTAAAAATGTAATAAACATCTTAGTTTATCTATTTATCCACTAGCTTTGCCTTTAGCATTAACGCGCTCCACGCATTGCACCGTCCATAGGCTAGTTTTCATTTTTTCATAACACTAGAACAGCCAGTTCATTAAAAAAAATTTTTATTAATATATTTGAGGCATTAATTTATTGTTAAAAATGTAATAAACATCTTAGTTTATCTATTTATCCACTAGCTTTGCCTTTAGCATTAACGCGCTCCACGCATTGCACCGTCCATAGGCTAGTTTTCATTTTTTCATAACACTAGAACAGCCAGTTCATTAAAAAAAATTTTTATTAATATATTTGAGGCATTAATTTATTGTTAAAAATGTAATAAACATCTTAGTTTATCTATTTATCCACTAGCTTTGCCTTTAGCATTAACGCGCTCCACGCATTGCACCGTCCATAGGCTAGTTTTCATTTTTTCCCAACACTAGAACAGCCAATTCATTAAAAAAAATTTTTATTAATATATTTGAGGCATTAATTTATTGTTAAAAATGTAATAAACATCTTAGTTTATCTATTTATCCACTAGCTTTGCCTTTAGCATTAACGCGCTCCACGCATTGCACCGTCCATAGGCTAGTTTTCATTTTTTCATAACACTAGAACAGCCAGTTCATTAAAAAAAATTTTTATTAATATATTTGAGGCATTAATTTATTGTTAAAAATGTAATAAACATCTTAGTTTATCTATTTATCCACTAGCTTTGCCTTTAGCATTAACGCGCTCCACGCATTGCACCGTCCATAGGCTAGTTTTCATTTTTTCCCAACACTAGAACAGCCAATTCATTAAAAAAAATTTTTATTAATATATTTGAGGCATTAATTTATTGTTAAAAATGTAATAAACATCTTAGTTTATCTATTTATCCACTAGCTTTGCCTTTAGCATTAACGCGCTCCACGCATTGCACCGTCCATAGGCTAGTTTTCATTTTTTCATAACACTAGAACAGCCAGTTCATTAAAAAAAATTTTTATTAATATATTTGAGGCATTAATTTATTGTTAAAAATGTAATAAACATCTTAGTTTATCTATTTATCCACTAGCTTTGCCTTTAGCATTAACGCGCTCCACGCATTGCACCGTCCATAGGCTAGTTTTCATTTTTTCCCAACACTAGAACAGCCAATTCATTCAAAAAAATTTTTATTAATATATTTGATGCAAGAATTTATTGTTAAAAATGTAATAAACACTTTAGTTTATCTATTTATCCACTAGCTTTGCCTTTAGCATTAACGCGCTCCACGCATTGCACCGTCCATAGGCTAGTTTTCATTTTTTCATAACACTAGAACAGCCAGTTCATTAAAAAAATTTTTATTAATATATTTGAGGCATTAATTTATTGTTAAAAATGTAATAAACATCTTAGTTTATCTATTTATCCACTAGCTTTGCCTTTAGCATTAACGCGCTCCACGCATTGCACCGTCCATAGGCTAGTTTTCATTTTTTCCCAACACTAGAACAGCCAATTCATTCAAAAAAATTTTTATTAATATATTTGATGCAAGAATTTATTGTTAAAAATGTAATAAACACTTTAGTTTATCTATTTATCCACTAGCTTTGCCTTTAGCATTAACGCGCTCCACGCATTGCACCGTCCATAGGCTAGTTTTCATTTTTTCATAACACTAGAACAGCCAGTTCATTAAAAAAAATTTTTATTAATATATTTGAGGCATTAATTTATTGTTAAAAATGTAATAAACATCTTAGTTTATCTATTTATCCACTAGCTTTGCCTTTAGCATTAACGCGCTCCACGCATTGCACCGTCCATAGGCTAGTTTTCATTTTTTCCCAACACTAGAACAGCCAGTTCATTAAAAAAAATGTTTATTAATATATTTGAGGCATTAATTTATTGTTAAAAATGTAATAAACATCTTAGTTTATCTATTTATCCACTAGCTTTGCCTTTAGCATTAACGCGCTCCACGCATTGCACCGTCCATAGGCTAGTTTTCATTTTTTCCCAACACTAGAACAGCCAATTCATTCAAAAAAATTTTTATTAATATATTTGATGCAAGAATTTATTGTTAAAAATGTAATAAACACTTTAGTTTATCTATTTATCCACTAGCTTTGCCTTTAGCATTAACGCGCTCCACGCATTGCACCGTCCATAGGCTAGTTTTCATTTTTTCATAACACTAGAACAGCCAGTTCATTAAAAAAAATTTTTATTAATATATTTGAGGCATTAATTTATTGTTAAAAATGTAATAAACATCTTAGTTTATCTATTTATCCACTAGCTTTGCCTTTAGCATTAACGCGCTCCACGCATTGCACCGTCCATAGGCTAGTTTTCATTTTTTCATAACACTAGAACAGCCAGTTCATTAAAAAAAATGTTTATTAATATATTTGAGGCATTAATTTATTGTTAAAAATGTAATAAACATCTTAGTTTATCTATTTATCCACTAGCTTTGCCTTTAGCATTAACGCGCTCCACGCATTGCACCGTCCATAGGCTAGTTTTCATTTTTTCCCAACACTAGAACAGCCAATTCATTAAAAAAAATTTTTATTAATATATTTGAGGCATTAATTTATTGTTAAAAATGTAATAAACATCTTAGTTTATCTATTTATCCACTAGCTTTGCCTTTAGCATTAACGCGCTCCACGCATTGCACCGTCCATAGGCTAGTTTTCATTTTTTCCCAACACTAGAACAGCCAATTCATTAAAAAAAATTTTTATTAATATATTTGAGGCATTAATTTATTGTTAAAAATGTAATAAACATCTTAGTTTATCTATTTATCCACTAGCTTTGCCTTTAGCATTAACGCGCTCCACGCATTGCACCGTCCATAGGCTAGTTTTCATTTTTTCCCAACACTAGAACAGCCAATTCATTAAAAAAAATTTTTATTAATATATTTGAGGCATTAATTTATTGTTAAAAATGTAATAAACATCTTAGTTTATCTATTTATCCACTAGCTTTGCCTTTAGCATTAACGCGCTCCACGCATTGCACCGTCCATAGGCTAGTTTTCATTTTTTCATAACACTAGAACAGCCAGTTCATTAAAAAAAATTTTTATTAATATATTTGAGGCATTAATTTATTGTTAAAAATGTAATAAACATCTTAGTTTATCTATTTATCCACTAGCTTTGCCTTTAGCATTAACGCGCTCCACGCATTGCACCGTCCATAGGCTAGTTTTCATTTTTTCATAACACTAGAACAGCCAGTTCATTAAAAAAAATTTTTATTAATATATTTGAGGCATTAATTTATTGTTAAAAATGTAATAAACATCTTAGTTTATCTATTTATCCACTAGCTTTGCCTTTAGCATTAACGCGCTCCACGCATTGCACCGTCCATAGGCTAGTTTTCATTTTTTCATAACACTAGAACAGCCAGTTCATTAAAAAAAATTTTTATTAATATATTTGAGGCATTAATTTATTGTTAAAAATGTAATAAACATCTTAGTTTATCTATTTATCCACTAGCTTTGCCTTTAGCATTAACGCGCTCCACGCATTGCACCGTCCATAGGCTAGTTTTCATTTTTTCCCAACACTAGAACAGCCAATTCATTAAAAAAAATTTTTATTAATATATTTGAGGCATTAATTTATTGTTAAAAATGTAATAAACATCTTAGTTTATCTATTTATCCACTAGCTTTGCCTTTAGCATTAACGCGCTCCACGCATTGCACCGTCCATAGGCTAGTTTTCATTTTTTCATAACACTAGAACAGCCAGTTCATTAAAAAAAATTTTTATTAATATATTTGAGGCATTAATTTATTGTTAAAAATGTAATAAACATCTTAGTTTATCTATTTATCCACTAGCTTTGCCTTTAGCATTAACGCGCTCCACGCATTGCACCGTCCATAGGCTAGTTTTCATTTTTTCATAACACTAGAACAGCCAGTTCATTAAAAAAAATGTTTATTAATATATTTGAGGCATTAATTTATTGTTAAAAATGTAATAAACATCTTAGTTTATCTATTTATCCACTAGCTTTGCCTTTAGCATTAACGCGCTCCACGCATTGCACCGTCCATAGGCTAGTTTTCATTTTTTCCCAACACTAGAACAGCCAATTCATTAAAAAAAATTTTTATTAATATATTTGAGGCATTAATTTATTGTTAAAAATGTAATAAACATCTTAGTTTATCTATTTATCCACTAGCTTTGCCTTTAGCATTAACGCGCTCCACGCATTGCACCGTCCATAGGCTAGTTTTCATTTTTTCCCAACACTAGAACAGCCAATTCATTAAAAAAAATTTTTATTAATATATTTGAGGCATTAATTTATTGTTAAAAATGTAATAAACATCTTAGTTTATCTATTTATCCACTAGCTTTGCCTTTAGCATTAACGCGCTCCACGCATTGCACCGTCCATAGGCTAGTTTTCATTTTTTCCCAACACTAGAACAGCCAATTCATTAAAAAAAATTTTTATTAATATATTTGAGGCATTAATTTATTGTTAAAAATGTAATAAACATCTTAGTTTATCTATTTATCCACTAGCTTTGCCTTTAGCATTAACGCGCTCCACGCATTGCACCGTCCATAGGCTAGTTTTCATTTTTTCATAACACTAGAACAGCCAGTTCATTAAAAAAAATTTTTATTAATATATTTGAGGCATTAATTTATTGTTAAAAATGTAATAAACATCTTAGTTTATCTATTTATCCACTAGCTTTGCCTTTAGCATTAACGCGCTCCACGCATTGCACCGTCCATAGGCTAGTTTTCATTTTTTCCCAACACTAGAACAGCCAATTCATTAAAAAAAATTTTTATTAATATATTTGAGGCATTAATTTATTGTTAAAAATGTAATAAACATCTTAGTTTATCTATTTATCCACTAGCTTTGCCTTTAGCATTAACGCGCTCCACGCATTGCACCGTCCATAGGCTAGTTTTCATTTTTTCATAACACTAGAACAGCCAGTTCATTAAAAAAAATTTTTATTAATATATTTGAGGCATTAATTTATTGTTAAAAATGTAATAAACATCTTAGTTTATCTATTTATCCACTAGCTTTGCCTTTAGCATTAACGCGCTCCACGCATTGCACCGTCCATAGGCTAGTTTTCATTTTTTCATAACACTAGAACAGCCAGTTCATTAAAAAAAATTTTTATTAATATATTTGAGGCATTAATTTATTGTTAAAAATGTAATAAACATCTTAGTTTATCTATTTATCCACTAGCTTTGCCTTTAGCATTAACGCGCTCCACGCATTGCACCGTCCATAGGCTAGTTTTCATTTTTTCATAACACTAGAACAGCCAGTTCATTAAAAAAAATTTTTATTAATATATTTGAGGCATTAATTTATTGTTAAAAATGTAATAAACATCTTAGTTTATCTATTTATCCACTAGCTTTGCCTTTAGCATTAACGCGCTCCACGCATTGCACCGTCCATAGGCTAGTTTTCATTTTTTCCCAACACTAGAACAGCCAATTCATTAAAAAAAATTTTTATTAATATATTTGAGGCATTAATTTATTGTTAAAAATGTAATAAACATCTTAGTTTATCTATTTATCCACTAGCTTTGCCTTTAGCATTAACGCGCTCCACGCATTGCACCGTCCATAGGCTAGTTTTCATTTTTTCATAACACTAGAACAGCCAGTTCATTAAAAAAAATTTTTATTAATATATTTGAGGCATTAATTTATTGTTAAAAATGTAATAAACATCTTAGTTTATCTATTTATCCACTAGCTTTGCCTTTAGCATTAACGCGCTCCACGCATTGCACCGTCCATAGGCTAGTTTTCATTTTTTCCCAACACTAGAACAGCCAATTCATTAAAAAAAATTTTTATTAATATATTTGAGGCATTAATTTATTGTTAAAAATGTAATAAACATCTTAGTTTATCTATTTATCCACTAGCTTTGCCTTTAGCATTAACGCGCTCCACGCATTGCACCGTCCATAGGCTAGTTTTCATTTTTTCATAACACTAGAACAGCCAGTTCATTAAAAAAAATTTTTATTAATATATTTGAGGCATTAATTTATTGTTAAAAATGTAATAAACATCTTAGTTTATCTATTTATCCACTAGCTTTGCCTTTAGCATTAACGCGCTCCACGCATTGCACCGTCCATAGGCTAGTTTTCATTTTTTCCCAACACTAGAACAGCCAATTCATTCAAAAAAATTTTTATTAATATATTTGATGCAAGAATTTATTGTTAAAAATGTAATAAACACTTTAGTTTATCTATTTATCCACTAGCTTTGCCTTTAGCATTAACGCGCTCCACGCATTGCACCGTCCATAGGCTAGTTTTCATTTTTTCATAACACTAGAACAGCCAGTTCATTAAAAAAATTTTTATTAATATATTTGAGGCATTAATTTATTGTTAAAAATGTAATAAACATCTTAGTTTATCTATTTATCCACTAGCTTTGCCTTTAGCATTAACGCGCTCCACGCATTGCACCGTCCATAGGCTAGTTTTCATTTTTTCCCAACACTAGAACAGCCAATTCATTCAAAAAAATTTTTATTAATATATTTGATGCAAGAATTTATTGTTAAAAATGTAATAAACACTTTAGTTTATCTATTTATCCACTAGCTTTGCCTTTAGCATTAACGCGCTCCACGCATTGCACCGTCCATAGGCTAGTTTTCATTTTTTCATAACACTAGAACAGCCAGTTCATTAAAAAAAATTTTTATTAATATATTTGAGGCATTAATTTATTGTTAAAAATGTAATAAACATCTTAGTTTATCTATTTATCCACTAGCTTTGCCTTTAGCATTAACGCGCTCCACGCATTGCACCGTCCATAGGCTAGTTTTCATTTTTTCCCAACACTAGAACAGCCAGTTCATTAAAAAAAATGTTTATTAATATATTTGAGGCATTAATTTATTGTTAAAAATGTAATAAACATCTTAGTTTATCTATTTATCCACTAGCTTTGCCTTTAGCATTAACGCGCTCCACGCATTGCACCGTCCATAGGCTAGTTTTCATTTTTTCCCAACACTAGAACAGCCAATTCATTAAAAAAAATTTTTATTAATATATTTGAGGCATTAATTTATTGTTAAAAATGTAATAAACATCTTAGTTTATCTATTTATCCACTAGCTTTGCCTTTAGCATTAACGCGCTCCACGCATTGCACCGTCCATAGGCTAGTTTTCATTTTTTCCCAACACTAGAACAGCCAATTCATTAAAAAAAATTTTTATTAATATATTTGAGGCATTAATTTATTGTTAAAAATGTAATAAACATCTTAGTTTATCTATTTATCCACTAGCTTTGCCTTTAGCATTAACGCGCTCCACGCATTGCACCGTCCATAGGCTAGTTTTCATTTTTTCCCAACACTAGAACAGCCAATTCATTAAAAAAAATTTTTATTAATATATTTGAGGCATTAATTTATTGTTAAAAATGTAATAAACATCTTAGTTTATCTATTTATCCACTAGCTTTGCCTTTAGCATTAACGCGCTCCACGCATTGCACCGTCCATAGGCTAGTTTTCATTTTTTCATAACACTAGAACAGCCAGTTCATTAAAAAAAATTTTTATTAATATATTTGAGGCATTAATTTATTGTTAAAAATGTAATAAACATCTTAGTTTATCTATTTATCCACTAGCTTTGCCTTTAGCATTAACGCGCTCCACGCATTGCACCGTCCATAGGCTAGTTTTCATTTTTTCCCAACACTAGAACAGCCAATTCATTAAAAAAAATTTTTATTAATATATTTGAGGCATTAATTTATTGTTAAAAATGTAATAAACATCTTAGTTTATCTATTTATCCACTAGCTTTGCCTTTAGCATTAACGCGCTCCACGCATTGCACCGTCCATAGGCTAGTTTTCATTTTTTCATAACACTAGAACAGCCAGTTCATTAAAAAAAATTTTTATTAATATATTTGAGGCATTAATTTATTGTTAAAAATGTAATAAACATCTTAGTTTATCTATTTATCCACTAGCTTTGCCTTTAGCATTAACGCGCTCCACGCATTGCACCGTCCATAGGCTAGTTTTCATTTTTTCATAACACTAGAACAGCCAGTTCATTAAAAAAAATTTTTATTAATATATTTGAGGCATTAATTTATTGTTAAAAATGTAATAAACATCTTAGTTTATCTATTTATCCACTAGCTTTGCCTTTAGCATTAACGCGCTCCACGCATTGCACCGTCCATAGGCTAGTTTTCATTTTTTCCCAACACTAGAACAGCCAATTCATTAAAAAAAATTTTTATTAATATATTTGAGGCATTAATTTATTGTTAAAAATGTAATAAACATCTTAGTTTATCTATTTATCCACTAGCTTTGCCTTTAGCATTAACGCGCTCCACGCATTGCACCGTCCATAGGCTAGTTTTCATTTTTTCATAACACTAGAACAGCCAGTTCATTAAAAAAAATTTTTATTAATATATTTGAGGCATTAATTTATTGTTAAAAATGTAATAAACATCTTAGTTTATCTATTTATCCACTAGCTTTGCCTTTAGCATTAACGCGCTCCACGCATTGCACCGTCCATAGGCTAGTTTTCATTTTTTCCCAACACTAGAACAGCCAATTCATTAAAAAAAATTTTTATTAATATATTTGAGGCATTAATTTATTGTTAAAAATGTAATAAACATCTTAGTTTATCTATTTATCCACTAGCTTTGCCTTTAGCATTAACGCGCTCCACGCATTGCACCGTCCATAGGCTAGTTTTCATTTTTTCATAACACTAGAACAGCCAGTTCATTAAAAAAAATTTTTATTAATATATTTGAGGCATTAATTTATTGTTAAAAATGTAATAAACATCTTAGTTTATCTATTTATCCACTAGCTTTGCCTTTAGCATTAACGCGCTCCACGCATTGCACCGTCCATAGGCTAGTTTTCATTTTTTCCCAACACTAGAACAGCCAATTCATTCAAAAAAATTTTTATTAATATATTTGATGCAAGAATTTATTGTTAAAAATGTAATAAACACTTTAGTTTATCTATTTATCCACTAGCTTTGCCTTTAGCATTAACGCGCTCCACGCATTGCACCGTCCATAGGCTAGTTTTCATTTTTTCATAACACTAGAACAGCCAGTTCATTAAAAAAATTTTTATTAATATATTTGAGGCATTAATTTATTGTTAAAAATGTAATAAACATCTTAGTTTATCTATTTATCCACTAGCTTTGCCTTTAGCATTAACGCGCTCCACGCATTGCACCGTCCATAGGCTAGTTTTCATTTTTTCCCAACACTAGAACAGCCAATTCATTCAAAAAAATTTTTATTAATATATTTGATGCAAGAATTTATTGTTAAAAATGTAATAAACACTTTAGTTTATCTATTTATCCACTAGCTTTGCCTTTAGCATTAACGCGCTCCACGCATTGCACCGTCCATAGGCTAGTTTTCATTTTTTCATAACACTAGAACAGCCAGTTCATTAAAAAAAATTTTTATTAATATATTTGAGGCATTAATTTATTGTTAAAAATGTAATAAACATCTTAGTTTATCTATTTATCCACTAGCTTTGCCTTTAGCATTAACGCGCTCCACGCATTGCACCGTCCATAGGCTAGTTTTCATTTTTTCCCAACACTAGAACAGCCAGTTCATTAAAAAAAATGTTTATTAATATATTTGAGGCATTAATTTATTGTTAAAAATGTAATAAACATCTTAGTTTATCTATTTATCCACTAGCTTTGCCTTTAGCATTAACGCGCTCCACGCATTGCACCGTCCATAGGCTAGTTTTCATTTTTTCCCAACACTAGAACAGCCAATTCATTCAAAAAAATTTTTATTAATATATTTGATGCAAGAATTTATTGTTAAAAATGTAATAAACACTTTAGTTTATCTATTTATCCACTAGCTTTGCCTTTAGCATTAACGCGCTCCACGCATTGCACCGTCCATAGGCTAGTTTTCATTTTTTCATAACACTAGAACAGCCAGTTCATTAAAAAAAATTTTTATTAATATATTTGAGGCATTAATTTATTGTTAAAAATGTAATAAACATCTTAGTTTATCTATTTATCCACTAGCTTTGCCTTTAGCATTAACGCGCTCCACGCATTGCACCGTCCATAGGCTAGTTTTCATTTTTTCATAACACTAGAACAGCCAGTTCATTAAAAAAAATGTTTATTAATATATTTGAGGCATTAATTTATTGTTAAAAATGTAATAAACATCTTAGTTTATCTATTTATCCACTAGCTTTGCCTTTAGCATTAACGCGCTCCACGCATTGCACCGTCCATAGGCTAGTTTTCATTTTTTCCCAACACTAGAACAGCCAATTCATTAAAAAAAATTTTTATTAATATATTTGAGGCATTAATTTATTGTTAAAAATGTAATAAACATCTTAGTTTATCTATTTATCCACTAGCTTTGCCTTTAGCATTAACGCGCTCCACGCATTGCACCGTCCATAGGCTAGTTTTCATTTTTTCCCAACACTAGAACAGCCAATTCATTAAAAAAAATTTTTATTAATATATTTGAGGCATTAATTTATTGTTAAAAATGTAATAAACATCTTAGTTTATCTATTTATCCACTAGCTTTGCCTTTAGCATTAACGCGCTCCACGCATTGCACCGTCCATAGGCTAGTTTTCATTTTTTCCCAACACTAGAACAGCCAATTCATTAAAAAAAATTTTTATTAATATATTTGAGGCATTAATTTATTGTTAAAAATGTAATAAACATCTTAGTTTATCTATTTATCCACTAGCTTTGCCTTTAGCATTAACGCGCTCCACGCATTGCACCGTCCATAGGCTAGTTTTCATTTTTTCATAACACTAGAACAGCCAGTTCATTAAAAAAAATTTTTATTAATATATTTGAGGCATTAATTTATTGTTAAAAATGTAATAAACATCTTAGTTTATCTATTTATCCACTAGCTTTGCCTTTAGCATTAACGCGCTCCACGCATTGCACCGTCCATAGGCTAGTTTTCATTTTTTCCCAACACTAGAACAGCCAATTCATTAAAAAAAATTTTTATTAATATATTTGAGGCATTAATTTATTGTTAAAAATGTAATAAACATCTTAGTTTATCTATTTATCCACTAGCTTTGCCTTTAGCATTAACGCGCTCCACGCATTGCACCGTCCATAGGCTAGTTTTCATTTTTTCATAACACTAGAACAGCCAGTTCATTAAAAAAAATTTTTATTAATATATTTGAGGCATTAATTTATTGTTAAAAATGTAATAAACATCTTAGTTTATCTATTTATCCACTAGCTTTGCCTTTAGCATTAACGCGCTCCACGCATTGCACCGTCCATAGGCTAGTTTTCATTTTTTCATAACACTAGAACAGCCAGTTCATTAAAAAAAATTTTTATTAATATATTTGAGGCATTAATTTATTGTTAAAAATGTAATAAACATCTTAGTTTATCTATTTATCCACTAGCTTTGCCTTTAGCATTAACGCGCTCCACGCATTGCACCGTCCATAGGCTAGTTTTCATTTTTTCATAACACTAGAACAGCCAGTTCATTAAAAAAAATTTTTATTAATATATTTGAGGCATTAATTTATTGTTAAAAATGTAATAAACATCTTAGTTTATCTATTTATCCACTAGCTTTGCCTTTAGCATTAACGCGCTCCACGCATTGCACCGTCCATAGGCTAGTTTTCATTTTTTCCCAACACTAGAACAGCCAATTCATTAAAAAAAATTTTTATTAATATATTTGAGGCATTAATTTATTGTTAAAAATGTAATAAACATCTTAGTTTATCTATTTATCCACTAGCTTTGCCTTTAGCATTAACGCGCTCCACGCATTGCACCGTCCATAGGCTAGTTTTCATTTTTTCATAACACTAGAACAGCCAGTTCATTAAAAAAAATTTTTATTAATATATTTGAGGCATTAATTTATTGTTAAAAATGTAATAAACATCTTAGTTTATCTATTTATCCACTAGCTTTGCCTTTAGCATTAACGCGCTCCACGCATTGCACCGTCCATAGGCTAGTTTTCATTTTTTCCCAACACTAGAACAGCCAATTCATTAAAAAAAATTTTTATTAATATATTTGAGGCATTAATTTATTGTTAAAAATGTAATAAACATCTTAGTTTATCTATTTATCCACTAGCTTTGCCTTTAGCATTAACGCGCTCCACGCATTGCACCGTCCATAGGCTAGTTTTCATTTTTTCCCAACACTAGAACAGCCAATTCATTAAAAAAAATTTTTATTAATATATTTGAGGCATTAATTTATTGTTAAAAATGTAATAAACATCTTAGTTTATCTATTTATCCACTAGCTTTGCCTTTAGCATTAACGCGCTCCACGCATTGCACCGTCCATAGGCTAGTTTTCATTTTTTCATAACACTAGAACAGCCAGTTCATTAAAAAAAATTTTTATTAATATATTTGAGGCATTAATTTATTGTTAAAAATGTAATAAACATCTTAGTTTATCTATTTATCCACTAGCTTTGCCTTTAGCATTAACGCGCTCCACGCATTGCACCGTCCATAGGCTAGTTTTCATTTTTTCCCAACACTAGAACAGCCAATTCATTAAAAAAAATTTTTATTAATATATTTGAGGCATTAATTTATTGTTAAAAATGTAATAAACATCTTAGTTTATCTATTTATCCACTAGCTTTGCCTTTAGCATTAACGCGCTCCACGCATTGCACCGTCCATAGGCTAGTTTTCATTTTTTCATAACACTAGAACAGCCAGTTCATTAAAAAAAATTTTTATTAATATATTTGAGGCATTAATTTATTGTTAAAAATGTAATAAACATCTTAGTTTATCTATTTATCCACTAGCTTTGCCTTTAGCATTAACGCGCTCCACGCATTGCACCGTCCATAGGCTAGTTTTCATTTTTTCCCAACACTAGAACAGCCAATTCATTAAAAAAAATTTTTATTAATATATTTGAGGCATTAATTTATTGTTAAAAATGTAATAAACATCTTAGTTTATCTATTTATCCACTAGCTTTGCCTTTAGCATTAACGCGCTCCACGCATTGCACCGTCCATAGGCTAGTTTTCATTTTTTCATAACACTAGAACAGCCAGTTCATTAAAAAAAATTTTTATTAATATATTTGAGGCATTAATTTATTGTTAAAAATGTAATAAACATCTTAGTTTATCTATTTATCCACTAGCTTTGCCTTTAGCATTAACGCGCTCCACGCATTGCACCGTCCATAGGCTAGTTTTCATTTTTTCATAACACTAGAACAGCCAGTTCATTAAAAAAAATTTTTATTAATATATTTGAGGCATTAATTTATTGTTAAAAATGTAATAAACATCTTAGTTTATCTATTTATCCACTAGCTTTGCCTTTAGCATTAACGCGCTCCACGCATTGCACCGTCCATAGGCTAGTTTTCATTTTTTCATAACACTAGAACAGCCAGTTCATTAAAAAAAATTTTTATTAATATATTTGAGGCATTAATTTATTGTTAAAAATGTAATAAACATCTTAGTTTATCTATTTATCCACTAGCTTTGCCTTTAGCATTAACGCGCTCCACGCATTGCACCGTCCATAGGCTAGTTTTCATTTTTTCCCAACACTAGAACAGCCAATTCATTAAAAAAAATTTTTATTAATATATTTGAGGCATTAATTTATTGTTAAAAATGTAATAAACATCTTAGTTTATCTATTTATCCACTAGCTTTGCCTTTAGCATTAACGCGCTCCACGCATTGCACCGTCCATAGGCTAGTTTTCATTTTTTCATAACACTAGAACAGCCAGTTCATTAAAAAAAATTTTTATTAATATATTTGAGGCATTAATTTATTGTTAAAAATGTAATAAACATCTTAGTTTATCTATTTATCCACTAGCTTTGCCTTTAGCATTAACGCGCTCCACGCATTGCACCGTCCATAGGCTAGTTTTCATTTTTTCCCAACACTAGAACAGCCAATTCATTCAAAAAAATTTTTATTAATATATTTGATGCAAGAATTTATTGTTAAAAATGTAATAAACACTTTAGTTTATCTATTTATCCACTAGCTTTGCCTTTAGCATTAACGCGCTCCACGCATTGCACCGTCCATAGGCTAGTTTTCATTTTTTCATAACACTAGAACAGCCAGTTCATTAAAAAAATTTTTATTAATATATTTGAGGCATTAATTTATTGTTAAAAATGTAATAAACATCTTAGTTTATCTATTTATCCACTAGCTTTGCCTTTAGCATTAACGCGCTCCACGCATTGCACCGTCCATAGGCTAGTTTTCATTTTTTCCCAACACTAGAACAGCCAATTCATTCAAAAAAATTTTTATTAATATATTTGATGCAAGAATTTATTGTTAAAAATGTAATAAACACTTTAGTTTATCTATTTATCCACTAGCTTTGCCTTTAGCATTAACGCGCTCCACGCATTGCACCGTCCATAGGCTAGTTTTCATTTTTTCATAACACTAGAACAGCCAGTTCATTAAAAAAAATTTTTATTAATATATTTGAGGCATTAATTTATTGTTAAAAATGTAATAAACATCTTAGTTTATCTATTTATCCACTAGCTTTGCCTTTAGCATTAACGCGCTCCACGCATTGCACCGTCCATAGGCTAGTTTTCATTTTTTCCCAACACTAGAACAGCCAGTTCATTAAAAAAAATGTTTATTAATATATTTGAGGCATTAATTTATTGTTAAAAATGTAATAAACATCTTAGTTTATCTATTTATCCACTAGCTTTGCCTTTAGCATTAACGCGCTCCACGCATTGCACCGTCCATAGGCTAGTTTTCATTTTTTCCCAACACTAGAACAGCCAATTCATTAAAAAAAATTTTTATTAATATATTTGAGGCATTAATTTATTGTTAAAAATGTAATAAACATCTTAGTTTATCTATTTATCCACTAGCTTTGCCTTTAGCATTAACGCGCTCCACGCATTGCACCGTCCATAGGCTAGTTTTCATTTTTTCCCAACACTAGAACAGCCAATTCATTAAAAAAAATTTTTATTAATATATTTGAGGCATTAATTTATTGTTAAAAATGTAATAAACATCTTAGTTTATCTATTTATCCACTAGCTTTGCCTTTAGCATTAACGCGCTCCACGCATTGCACCGTCCATAGGCTAGTTTTCATTTTTTCCCAACACTAGAACAGCCAATTCATTAAAAAAAATTTTTATTAATATATTTGAGGCATTAATTTATTGTTAAAAATGTAATAAACATCTTAGTTTATCTATTTATCCACTAGCTTTGCCTTTAGCATTAACGCGCTCCACGCATTGCACCGTCCATAGGCTAGTTTTCATTTTTTCATAACACTAGAACAGCCAGTTCATTAAAAAAAATTTTTATTAATATATTTGAGGCATTAATTTATTGTTAAAAATGTAATAAACATCTTAGTTTATCTATTTATCCACTAGCTTTGCCTTTAGCATTAACGCGCTCCACGCATTGCACCGTCCATAGGCTAGTTTTCATTTTTTCCCAACACTAGAACAGCCAATTCATTAAAAAAAATTTTTATTAATATATTTGAGGCATTAATTTATTGTTAAAAATGTAATAAACATCTTAGTTTATCTATTTATCCACTAGCTTTGCCTTTAGCATTAACGCGCTCCACGCATTGCACCGTCCATAGGCTAGTTTTCATTTTTTCATAACACTAGAACAGCCAGTTCATTAAAAAAAATTTTTATTAATATATTTGAGGCATTAATTTATTGTTAAAAATGTAATAAACATCTTAGTTTATCTATTTATCCACTAGCTTTGCCTTTAGCATTAACGCGCTCCACGCATTGCACCGTCCATAGGCTAGTTTTCATTTTTTCATAACACTAGAACAGCCAGTTCATTAAAAAAAATTTTTATTAATATATTTGAGGCATTAATTTATTGTTAAAAATGTAATAAACATCTTAGTTTATCTATTTATCCACTAGCTTTGCCTTTAGCATTAACGCGCTCCACGCATTGCACCGTCCATAGGCTAGTTTTCATTTTTTCCCAACACTAGAACAGCCAATTCATTAAAAAAAATTTTTATTAATATATTTGAGGCATTAATTTATTGTTAAAAATGTAATAAACATCTTAGTTTATCTATTTATCCACTAGCTTTGCCTTTAGCATTAACGCGCTCCACGCATTGCACCGTCCATAGGCTAGTTTTCATTTTTTCATAACACTAGAACAGCCAGTTCATTAAAAAAAATTTTTATTAATATATTTGAGGCATTAATTTATTGTTAAAAATGTAATAAACATCTTAGTTTATCTATTTATCCACTAGCTTTGCCTTTAGCATTAACGCGCTCCACGCATTGCACCGTCCATAGGCTAGTTTTCATTTTTTCCCAACACTAGAACAGCCAATTCATTAAAAAAAATTTTTATTAATATATTTGAGGCATTAATTTATTGTTAAAAATGTAATAAACATCTTAGTTTATCTATTTATCCACTAGCTTTGCCTTTAGCATTAACGCGCTCCACGCATTGCACCGTCCATAGGCTAGTTTTCATTTTTTCATAACACTAGAACAGCCAGTTCATTAAAAAAAATTTTTATTAATATATTTGAGGCATTAATTTATTGTTAAAAATGTAATAAACATCTTAGTTTATCTATTTATCCACTAGCTTTGCCTTTAGCATTAACGCGCTCCACGCATTGCACCGTCCATAGGCTAGTTTTCATTTTTTCCCAACACTAGAACAGCCAATTCATTCAAAAAAATTTTTATTAATATATTTGATGCAAGAATTTATTGTTAAAAATGTAATAAACACTTTAGTTTATCTATTTATCCACTAGCTTTGCCTTTAGCATTAACGCGCTCCACGCATTGCACCGTCCATAGGCTAGTTTTCATTTTTTCATAACACTAGAACAGCCAGTTCATTAAAAAAATTTTTATTAATATATTTGAGGCATTAATTTATTGTTAAAAATGTAATAAACATCTTAGTTTATCTATTTATCCACTAGCTTTGCCTTTAGCATTAACGCGCTCCACGCATTGCACCGTCCATAGGCTAGTTTTCATTTTTTCCCAACACTAGAACAGCCAATTCATTCAAAAAAATTTTTATTAATATATTTGATGCAAGAATTTATTGTTAAAAATGTAATAAACACTTTAGTTTATCTATTTATCCACTAGCTTTGCCTTTAGCATTAACGCGCTCCACGCATTGCACCGTCCATAGGCTAGTTTTCATTTTTTCATAACACTAGAACAGCCAGTTCATTAAAAAAAATTTTTATTAATATATTTGAGGCATTAATTTATTGTTAAAAATGTAATAAACATCTTAGTTTATCTATTTATCCACTAGCTTTGCCTTTAGCATTAACGCGCTCCACGCATTGCACCGTCCATAGGCTAGTTTTCATTTTTTCCCAACACTAGAACAGCCAGTTCATTAAAAAAAATGTTTATTAATATATTTGAGGCATTAATTTATTGTTAAAAATGTAATAAACATCTTAGTTTATCTATTTATCCACTAGCTTTGCCTTTAGCATTAACGCGCTCCACGCATTGCACCGTCCATAGGCTAGTTTTCATTTTTTCCCAACACTAGAACAGCCAATTCATTCAAAAAAATTTTTATTAATATATTTGATGCAAGAATTTATTGTTAAAAATGTAATAAACACTTTAGTTTATCTATTTATCCACTAGCTTTGCCTTTAGCATTAACGCGCTCCACGCATTGCACCGTCCATAGGCTAGTTTTCATTTTTTCATAACACTAGAACAGCCAGTTCATTAAAAAAAATTTTTATTAATATATTTGAGGCATTAATTTATTGTTAAAAATGTAATAAACATCTTAGTTTATCTATTTATCCACTAGCTTTGCCTTTAGCATTAACGCGCTCCACGCATTGCACCGTCCATAGGCTAGTTTTCATTTTTTCATAACACTAGAACAGCCAGTTCATTAAAAAAAATGTTTATTAATATATTTGAGGCATTAATTTATTGTTAAAAATGTAATAAACATCTTAGTTTATCTATTTATCCACTAGCTTTGCCTTTAGCATTAACGCGCTCCACGCATTGCACCGTCCATAGGCTAGTTTTCATTTTTTCCCAACACTAGAACAGCCAATTCATTAAAAAAAATTTTTATTAATATATTTGAGGCATTAATTTATTGTTAAAAATGTAATAAACATCTTAGTTTATCTATTTATCCACTAGCTTTGCCTTTAGCATTAACGCGCTCCACGCATTGCACCGTCCATAGGCTAGTTTTCATTTTTTCCCAACACTAGAACAGCCAATTCATTAAAAAAAATTTTTATTAATATATTTGAGGCATTAATTTATTGTTAAAAATGTAATAAACATCTTAGTTTATCTATTTATCCACTAGCTTTGCCTTTAGCATTAACGCGCTCCACGCATTGCACCGTCCATAGGCTAGTTTTCATTTTTTCCCAACACTAGAACAGCCAATTCATTAAAAAAAATTTTTATTAATATATTTGAGGCATTAATTTATTGTTAAAAATGTAATAAACATCTTAGTTTATCTATTTATCCACTAGCTTTGCCTTTAGCATTAACGCGCTCCACGCATTGCACCGTCCATAGGCTAGTTTTCATTTTTTCATAACACTAGAACAGCCAGTTCATTAAAAAAAATTTTTATTAATATATTTGAGGCATTAATTTATTGTTAAAAATGTAATAAACATCTTAGTTTATCTATTTATCCACTAGCTTTGCCTTTAGCATTAACGCGCTCCACGCATTGCACCGTCCATAGGCTAGTTTTCATTTTTTCCCAACACTAGAACAGCCAATTCATTAAAAAAAATTTTTATTAATATATTTGAGGCATTAATTTATTGTTAAAAATGTAATAAACATCTTAGTTTATCTATTTATCCACTAGCTTTGCCTTTAGCATTAACGCGCTCCACGCATTGCACCGTCCATAGGCTAGTTTTCATTTTTTCATAACACTAGAACAGCCAGTTCATTAAAAAAAATTTTTATTAATATATTTGAGGCATTAATTTATTGTTAAAAATGTAATAAACATCTTAGTTTATCTATTTATCCACTAGCTTTGCCTTTAGCATTAACGCGCTCCACGCATTGCACCGTCCATAGGCTAGTTTTCATTTTTTCATAACACTAGAACAGCCAGTTCATTAAAAAAAATTTTTATTAATATATTTGAGGCATTAATTTATTGTTAAAAATGTAATAAACATCTTAGTTTATCTATTTATCCACTAGCTTTGCCTTTAGCATTAACGCGCTCCACGCATTGCACCGTCCATAGGCTAGTTTTCATTTTTTCATAACACTAGAACAGCCAGTTCATTAAAAAAAATTTTTATTAATATATTTGAGGCATTAATTTATTGTTAAAAATGTAATAAACATCTTAGTTTATCTATTTATCCACTAGCTTTGCCTTTAGCATTAACGCGCTCCACGCATTGCACCGTCCATAGGCTAGTTTTCATTTTTTCCCAACACTAGAACAGCCAATTCATTAAAAAAAATTTTTATTAATATATTTGAGGCATTAATTTATTGTTAAAAATGTAATAAACATCTTAGTTTATCTATTTATCCACTAGCTTTGCCTTTAGCATTAACGCGCTCCACGCATTGCACCGTCCATAGGCTAGTTTTCATTTTTTCATAACACTAGAACAGCCAGTTCATTAAAAAAAATTTTTATTAATATATTTGAGGCATTAATTTATTGTTAAAAATGTAATAAACATCTTAGTTTATCTATTTATCCACTAGCTTTGCCTTTAGCATTAACGCGCTCCACGCATTGCACCGTCCATAGGCTAGTTTTCATTTTTTCATAACACTAGAACAGCCAGTTCATTAAAAAAAATGTTTATTAATATATTTGAGGCATTAATTTATTGTTAAAAATGTAATAAACATCTTAGTTTATCTATTTATCCACTAGCTTTGCCTTTAGCATTAACGCGCTCCACGCATTGCACCGTCCATAGGCTAGTTTTCATTTTTTCCCAACACTAGAACAGCCAATTCATTAAAAAAAATTTTTATTAATATATTTGAGGCATTAATTTATTGTTAAAAATGTAATAAACATCTTAGTTTATCTATTTATCCACTAGCTTTGCCTTTAGCATTAACGCGCTCCACGCATTGCACCGTCCATAGGCTAGTTTTCATTTTTTCCCAACACTAGAACAGCCAATTCATTAAAAAAAATTTTTATTAATATATTTGAGGCATTAATTTATTGTTAAAAATGTAATAAACATCTTAGTTTATCTATTTATCCACTAGCTTTGCCTTTAGCATTAACGCGCTCCACGCATTGCACCGTCCATAGGCTAGTTTTCATTTTTTCCCAACACTAGAACAGCCAATTCATTAAAAAAAATTTTTATTAATATATTTGAGGCATTAATTTATTGTTAAAAATGTAATAAACATCTTAGTTTATCTATTTATCCACTAGCTTTGCCTTTAGCATTAACGCGCTCCACGCATTGCACCGTCCATAGGCTAGTTTTCATTTTTTCATAACACTAGAACAGCCAGTTCATTAAAAAAAATTTTTATTAATATATTTGAGGCATTAATTTATTGTTAAAAATGTAATAAACATCTTAGTTTATCTATTTATCCACTAGCTTTGCCTTTAGCATTAACGCGCTCCACGCATTGCACCGTCCATAGGCTAGTTTTCATTTTTTCCCAACACTAGAACAGCCAATTCATTAAAAAAAATTTTTATTAATATATTTGAGGCATTAATTTATTGTTAAAAATGTAATAAACATCTTAGTTTATCTATTTATCCACTAGCTTTGCCTTTAGCATTAACGCGCTCCACGCATTGCACCGTCCATAGGCTAGTTTTCATTTTTTCATAACACTAGAACAGCCAGTTCATTAAAAAAAATTTTTATTAATATATTTGAGGCATTAATTTATTGTTAAAAATGTAATAAACATCTTAGTTTATCTATTTATCCACTAGCTTTGCCTTTAGCATTAACGCGCTCCACGCATTGCACCGTCCATAGGCTAGTTTTCATTTTTTCATAACACTAGAACAGCCAGTTCATTAAAAAAAATTTTTATTAATATATTTGAGGCATTAATTTATTGTTAAAAATGTAATAAACATCTTAGTTTATCTATTTATCCACTAGCTTTGCCTTTAGCATTAACGCGCTCCACGCATTGCACCGTCCATAGGCTAGTTTTCATTTTTTCATAACACTAGAACAGCCAGTTCATTAAAAAAAATTTTTATTAATATATTTGAGGCATTAATTTATTGTTAAAAATGTAATAAACATCTTAGTTTATCTATTTATCCACTAGCTTTGCCTTTAGCATTAACGCGCTCCACGCATTGCACCGTCCATAGGCTAGTTTTCATTTTTTCCCAACACTAGAACAGCCAATTCATTAAAAAAAATTTTTATTAATATATTTGAGGCATTAATTTATTGTTAAAAATGTAATAAACATCTTAGTTTATCTATTTATCCACTAGCTTTGCCTTTAGCATTAACGCGCTCCACGCATTGCACCGTCCATAGGCTAGTTTTCACTTTTTCCCAACGCTAGAATAATGATGGATATGTGGGTAGGTTTTCCCACTGGACAGCGTTCCACCATAGTAGTATCTTTCGTATGAATAGTATGGTGTATGTAAAAATTAAAGCGATGAAAACTCAAGCTTTTTATAATCGCGCCTCTGCGAGGCGCGATTATAAAAAGCTTGAGTTTTCATCGCTTTCTCTTTCATGTTGTGGGTGGGGGGAGGAGGATATTTGCCCTTTTTATTTCCTGTTTTATTATTTTGTGTTTTGATGGTATTATTTGTTGTTATATTGGCTGATGAATCGAATCATCAAGGTCATCCCATCCATCCATCACAACATTTCTAGTATACTTTTTTTACTTCCTCCCCCTTCCGACTGACTGCTATATTTTATTCTGTGTTTGATTCCTCCGTCCTCCTAAGAATGATGTGTGTGTTATGATTAAGGTTAGTGGCACATAGTTGTTTTATATGTTATTTTTATAGTTTTTCAGCTTTTACTGTCGCGCGCTGTGCTGCCTCCTCTTGCTTTCTTCAGTGTCACGGATTGGTCGTTCCTATTTTCATTTCTGCAGTGTAAACCGTCAATTGTTGCCGCGTTATTGAAGATTTTTTGTATAGGCAAGTACTTCCTTCTTCTTTTGCTTTACTTTAGAGCGTACAAGTATACAACGCACACATCAATCATGTACAGAGTTGGTTAGAACTCCTAAGGGACGTCGTGTGTACTATTATAGTGCTTTTAACCATTTATCAAGTGGTTGTTAACACACTCTTCATTTCTGCCATATATACGTTAAAGTTCAAAAAAAAGAATACGAGAATTAACAACATCTACATATTATATGATATAGTAGTGAATCATGCCATCTTTTACACCACTTAATACACAGCACTTTATTTATTCACCATACATTTTTCTATTTTATAGTGGCGCCAGCTACATATCAATTTCTTAAATATCCCTTCATGTGTAATTCTCTCAGGGCTGCCAACACGAGTACTTCAAAAAGCTTTATCACCAGTTTCCTCTTTTTAATCCCCAACTATTTCTCAGTGCTTTTCTCTAATATTACAACATAATACAAATATTATTTACACATTCATATTCTTCATTTCTAATTTATCTACAAACTTTTAATTCAATACTACAAAATCTCCCCAAATATATTAATTGCTATGAAATTAATAGATGGTAACGAAAAATACATTATCCCCAAGAAATTCCCATATCTCCAAGATACAAATTTTAAAAGCTAAACACGAAGAATCCAAAGTTAATGACAAATCCCATAAGCTTGCAATTTATACATATATTGATAGCTGAAACGCTAAGCCAGTTAACAGACAAAAATTCTAAATCATTCTTTTTATTGATTACGGTGTACTCGTATTATAGAAGAATAGAAAAAGATATCGCTTCGGTCACTTGAACTTTGTTTCCTTCTTTCTATCTCCTGCAAAGTTTGAAAGAGTTTAGTTACGTGTTTTTGTATTTACCTTAATGATGTTTAATTAATGTTTTCGCATAAATACAACTCATAATAAGAGAAAAGAATTCTAACTTACTAAAAAAATACCTTTCATAATAAAAAGCGTTCAAACATTTATATATTTAATTAAGAAATTAAAGACGTGAATTTGTATAGTAATAAAGATTAAAATTTAACTTGCATGTATGCGTTCACACTGTCTGCAATGTGAATTTATAACATGGACACTAAATTCGCGTTGGATATCTGAATCTTAGTTCGCCTTGGTGTTACCTCTTATACCTTTGGTCCGTAGTATAACAACAGATATTTAGTTATGTATGTACATACGTAAGAAATTAAGCTATTCAAACTACTCATGTCCTTTGCTACGCCCTGTAGATACATACAAATATATAAACGATTTATAACTATTCTTTTATGATGCGTCAAAGTAGTTGTAAAAGTTTTGTATATTTAAGTACCTAGTAATTAAAATCGTATTTACTATCCAGTAGTAGTAGTAGTTACAATAACACAGCCAATAGTTAGTAAGCATTTTCGTTTACTTAGATATTTAAATTTGCTATTTCATGAGTTTTTTTAAATACATATTTTAATAAAATCCAATTTTAACCTATTAAATCTTTCTATTTTCAAATAAAAAATACGGTAAAATAATTGATTATTATAGGGTACTCAGTTGAAAATGAATCGAGTAGTCAAAAAGGAAAACTTTTTACTACACTACTATCAACCACCCTACGATATATGTATACATACGTATATGTACATGTATCCATCCTTATCCACCCCTTTGGACACTCTTATGGAGTAAACATGAGTTGCCAGATAAATAGGCATGAAATCGATAAATCGTCAAAGCGGCTTTTCCAATTCGTCAATATGATATTGTAATGTAGTTTCATGAATTTAAGAAAATTGTTAACTAAATACCCACATATTTAAAATTAAATCACTGAAAAAAGTTCTTTATTATTAAAATTCCGTCGATACAATAACGTGTATTTATTTAAATTATTGTTCGATATGCTTATAAATCAACTTGTAAGTCTATAAAAAGAGTCATATTTTACTTTTTCTAATCGCATAGCCAGTGGCCGACATAATCAGCCATATTCTAATAATAATTTATAAAATATTAAATTCTTCCGCACATAAGATAAAATACAAAGAGAAAAAACATTCAAAATAAATAACTTGTAAATAATCAACTCTCTTTTGTGCACTACGCCCTTCCCACAATTTTAAAGTAAGGAAGAAGCCCTGTCTCATTCTTGGTCTTATTTCTTTGCAAAAACAAATTATGCAAACCCCAACGCATGTTTTGTTTATTTTTCATCTTGAAGCTTATACACGCATGCGTAATAAGTGCACATGGATTAATAGCAATTGTATATGATTATAGATCCCAAAATAAAATATAGATTGTGTACATCAGCAAACGATGCTCTTAAAACTATATAATTTTTTTCAAAATCGGCTGCATGGTGTGCAGTATAAACGGCGTTCCAAGGAATGGACTCGCTTATTAATTATATAGAAGGTAGATACTCTCAAAAGAAGAATGTAAACTTTAAATTAAATCCAGTAATTCATTACATTATGTATATAAATTATATGATATTAAAGCTCATCGCGAGATTTACTTTTATGAAATATAAGTACGCACGAGTAAAATTGTATTAGAAACACTTCCGCCAAGATAAACTAATTCTTGAACAAAAGATTTTCTAGCGATTTAACTCTATTTTATGTCAATGATCATTAGTTCTGTCCTGCATTTTATGTGTTATATAAATTGTACACCGAAAACAATTTATTTAGTTTTTAGTTTATTTTCTTCTTTTTATATCTTTTTAGTAAAAGCTTGCATTTAAAAACATTTTTTCACTATTAATTTATTTTTTAGTTTTCACTGAAACTGGGCCTATTTATATTAATATTAATAGGCACACACGTTTCTTGAGATCCCTTTTACGGCCGTAATACAGAACCGATTTTGAAAAGATTTATATATTTTTAAATGGGGTTTTACATAGATGTGCACAATCTTAATATTATTTAAAACGGTTCCATATCTAGGGAGCTATAAGCGTTTACAGTTGCTACTAATCAATGTACACTTATTACACAGCTGCAACTTGAAATGTTTTTCGTTTTTGTATTTTATCGTATGTACTTATGTAAAAGAATGCGGCTGGATACACTAGTTATATTTAATACATCATTGTTGCATGTAAGTTAGTACAGTCTAGTGGTACGGGATAATGGTATGCCAGTTTTATAAATTTATGCTAAACGATAACAGGGCCATTCACCAGACCTTTGATCCCATATACATTGTATCGGAACATAACTCTGGCCCCAACGAATATTTGTAACTCATTATGTAGCCCTCCTGCTTTGTCTACATCGAATGATATATTATTCAAATATATATTATATTACATAAAGGTTTTTTTTTAAATCTTTTTTACTAAAAATTTATTTATTTATTATGAGTTAAGTTTAATCAAACCCAAATTTATAAGGACCAATTCCCAATAGTTCGAATTGTTTAAGTTTCAAATTACGAAAGATCAAATTGAGAAAGTTCAATTTCCAAAGTTATTAGGTCGGCCACTTACACAAGTCAGAATGAAGCCAACCAAGACATACTATCAACAGTCCAATGAATCTAGATGCAGGGTGCCTCTATAGGCTTATGGATAGTACGCTAGCCTATTAATCTGATTCTCGCAGGCTCGATTCTAGCCAAGACCGTGGGTGTTTCTGCAGACAAGCCAAAAAAAACTTATGCAGCTTGTGTTTGTTCTTAAAAAAATATATATTGCTAAGTACCGGGTCCATCATTAGACCCATTATACCACCTATTGCCGTAATTAACAAGAAGTATTTTATACTTAAACTAATATTTACTTTGTAGAAGCATGACAATACTCTGCATAATGTTACATTACGACGCTATGTCAACTGTAGGCGTGAACGTTTTTTATCATAATTTATGATTGTGATGGTGTACAAAGTTTCATAAGAACCGGTGGAATAGAAGTGGATAAAAATGTATACTTTGTATGGGCGTGGCAATGCTTCGAAAAATCATTACCGTCAATTTACTCTGGCCATAAAAATCGTCAACTTAATGATAAATCGTTAATTCTGGAGTTCTTGCACGCGTCGGGACTGTCACGTACACCTTTATATCTCTCTTTATTTGTTTTGCGCATGTGCGAACAAGGCAATGATTAGTGAATAAATAGTGTAAGCCGCCTCATTGCACTCGTTGCGTGTATCGTTCAATACGCCGCTGCCTAGGAAATAGATTTTAAAAAAGGCAGTTTTTGAATTCTTTGACGGATCAGTTTTTGCCTTGAACTATATGCCGATATCAAATTTTTTGTGGGCCTTTCTGTACTTTTCGTTCTTGATTTTAATCAATTAATTTATATTGTATACAAAAAATGGATTTTGAAAGCTCTTGCTATTCCGAAAAAGATTTATTTATTTTTGTTCCTAAGGCCATACCATGTTGGGGGCTTTTAGCTAGCCCATATACATATGTACATGTATTTCATTGGTGCTAATGCCAAATTATCAGTAGACCTTAAACTTTATTTTTGAAAAGTTTCAATCCTCTTACTTAATACAACAACTTTTAAAAACAAATGAGAATTTCAAAAATTACAAAAGTATAACCATAGTCATTTTCGCAATTCTTTGAAATATGATATCAAGACCTGTCTCGAATAATAAATTTAATAATTAATTAATTAAGATTCTATTTTCCATTTTTGTTACCCAAAGGGCGTTTAATTGTATAAATGTTGTAAAAAAAATCAAATAGATTCATATCGAATATAATTTGTTTGTTGGGATTTTTGAATAAGTTTTAAAGCCTACTATACTTATACTTTTGTAATTTATGAAATTCTCATTGGTTTCTTAAAAGTTTTTATTTGAAACTTTTCAAGAATATGATTTAAAGTCTACTGATGATTTGGCATAAGCAACAGTGAAATGCATGTATGTACATATATAGACTGGCTAAGAACCCTTAACAAACAAAACTTTTTAATAATTAATGTTTATTTTATTTAAATACTTTAAAAAGCTAAAAAAAAACTTTAGCCCTTGCGTAGAGTAGAGATCTCTCCTTTACTTATGATAAAGAAAAAATAATTATCAGTGCGATAACATCCCAACTTTAGTTATTTTCAAGTTACAATAACGGTTCTCACAATCATAAACTGAGTTTAATGCGTGTCGGTGCCCAAGGCACATCTTGTACAGTATATTTATCCACGATTCAGAAGTTAGTAATTTTTTTCAATATGTCTTATCTTTTCTTATTGAATATATGTATGAAAATATGTCTTTTCTTTTTCTTATCTTAATGAATTGTGAAGTGAATTAGTATTTAAATGGCTGCAGCGTACATTTTTTATTTCCTTTATTTTTAACAAGCAATTTTAATTAACCGTGATGTTTTCTTAATTATTAAACAAATTGAAAACTGGTTATTATATTAGTAGAAAAAAACGGAAACAGATTTTTAAAAATTACATTTTTTTGTAATACATGAACCGTTTTTCTCCTTTGCTTGCCAACCGATTTTCTTCATTCTTTTACCAAATGGTAAACATTATTGAGCTTTAGTGATCCGACAATATATTATTTAAATTGGTTCAGTATTAAAAGAATAAAAGGCTAACAATTTGACACCACTACAAATGCTAAAAATACACACGTTCACGCATTCACTTATGTAAGAATTGGTTCAAGTAAAAACATAAGCAATGAGTAATGCTTTTTTATAAATGTGCTTGTTTGTATGCAATTTTATTTCGTTTATTGTTTTTTCCATGGGGAAGGGAATAAGTAATTAGGTAGTTCTTTCTCTTTAAATGAATTCAATTGAAATAAGTATACGTTTAAACTGGCGGTCGAATCACGACCACTAGGTGTTCTGTAGTATGTTTTAATCAATACATATATTATATTTTTATATTTTGAACGATTATGAAATAATAATTATAAGTATTACACAGTATAATATTAATATTCTCTTATTTTTTCGACCTTTTTTTTAATAATTATAAAAGATTTTTCCAAGCTTTAAAAATTAAAAAATAAATAATACACATTTTTTATATAAATTGACCTAAAGCTTGAAAAATCTTTTACAGTATAATATTTTTCAGCTCATTGATTTGGGACTCAAATTTGAGAATTGCACGTGGAAGTAGCCCCAAAACTAAGAAATTCTGCAAGTTGGCTGTATTAATAATTAATAATTATATTTTAAAACCAGAAGAACATTGAATATTTCAATACGTAAAATAACAAGTATACGTACGGTATACTGAAATATAACCGTGTTAAAATATAGAAAAAGTGATAAAAATCCACCTTAAACAAAAAAATCGTATGATCATTAAATTATTAATTACAATATGAATGATGCAGAATTTTTTATTTTTGGGGCTACTTTCACGTGCAATTCTTAGAATTGAGTCCCATAATCATGTGTTGTATTGTGTTATATTACATTTTTGTATTTACTTATATTATTTTTAGATAAAGAAAAATTAATATAAGAAATTTTCTAATTGTTAAATTATTCGGTTAAATAGTTGATAATTATACGTTCTAGCATTCACCATGACTAGTGGTAAAATTGAACAAAGAACACCTCCAAACCAGAACGGATCAGTTGATGATTAAAATGTTTCAATATTGCTTTCTTAAAAAAAATAATTTGAATTTATTAAAAAAATATAATTATTAAAAGTAATTTGTAAATTCAATATAATTCAACTTATTAAAAATTGTCTTATCTTAGATAATATTTAATTCACTTAAGATTATATTTTTAATATACAGTAGTTTTCTGATTTAGCGAACATTCTATTTAATAAACATCGTATTTAACGAACATATTTTCTACTGAGTTCCTTATATTACGAACAAATATTTTATTTTGTACTCGGTTTAACGAAAAAATGTAAAATATATCAGCTGATGATTTGAATGGATGCATTGAAAATAAATTTTTACCCGATGATGAATACGACGATAAAATTTTTAAAATAATGAACAGCTTGATGAAACAGAAATTCTAGATCCCATAATAATATACGAAGATTTCATTAAGCACTTAGAAGTTTTTATTAAATCGGCTTAGCAAAACAATATTAGTAGCAAAAATTTAATGCTATATAAAAAATAAAATTTAATATTTATTTTAAATTACTATAATTTTAATAAAATATTAAAAAAATACTGTACATATTTGGAGTTGTGAATAAAATAGACGACACTATTAATTTTAATTCAGTATTGGATAACACGAACAATTCACTTTAACGAACAAGCTTGACGGCAATTCGGTAAGTAAAATCGAAAAACAACTGTATTTTCAAAAACTTTTGTTTGTTGAGGGGTTTTAACTAGTCTATATACATGCATTTCATTGGTGCTAATTCCAAATCATCAGTAGACCATAAACCATATTTTTGAAATGTTTCAAAGCTCTTATCTTATACAAAAACTTTTAAAAACCCAATGAGAATTTCAAAAATTACAAAAGTATAAATAAGCATAGTAGGCTTTGAAACTTATTGAAAAATTCCAACAAATAAATTATATTATTCGATATGAATCTAATTTATTTTCTTTACAACCTTTATACAATTAGACGCCCTTTGGGTGACAATAAGGCAAAACGGAAAATAAAATTTTAATTAAGTATTTTTTCAAATTTAATAATCGAGAGTTTTTGAAAATCTTTGAAAAAAGATTTAGAGGCAATCACGATTAATAAATTTGAAAAAAAAAATTTAATATATTTGTATTCAGCATGATCCATTTAATGAGAGTTGTTGATTTAAAAAAAATTGCTTCATTTAAAAATTGTTTTTAAATTACTCTGGAACTTGCAATTTATATCATACATATGTATGTATGTACATATTTTGAAATAGCATAAACGTATTGTAATCAATTCAGCGGTACTAAGCAAGCCTTAGATGTTCCCATAGGAGATCTTGATTCACGAACGCCAACAGGCGAAATTTCGTTTAGTGTAGATAATCTATAAAAATATTGTATCTTTCTTAGGTACAACCAAGAAAAGTAAAGAATGGGGTTAAATATCACAATAATTAATACCGTGAAGTCTTAATTACTGCAAATAAATAAAAATATCCCGATAATCGGAATCAACTTTTACTTACATAAAAATTTTGTAGTGACTAAAAAAATATGTTAGCAGCACTGATAAAACTTGGCCGTTGCTACATCCGTCAATAAATTCATTCGTTATAAAAAGGTCAATGCTACACAAAAGTAGTATTTTATTTCAGTGTTCGTTGAGTGTGATTCTGTATTTCTTGTTCACGGTCGAACATTTTTAGTGTAAACAAATCTAGTGAAAAATGTTTATATGTTGAAAAACTGCAATAAATTGGAAAATTAGTTAGTGTAAATATTAATGAATATGTGTAATTTATTAATTCAACAAGATTTGAAAACAAAAACTGAAAAGGTGATTAATCAATTTTTAAAATGGGGTGGTGAATACAAGGGACTGATGTTGGCGAGAGAGAACAATGTATATGATGTCAAGGAATATTTAATAAATTATTTTTAATATATTGGGGAGCAAAAAACCTAACGACTAGCCTGCAGAATATATTTCTGATCATGGTCACACTGATATTCAACTTTTGTTCTTTTAAAGTTATTGCTGGTTGAATATCAAGGCCTGTTACCGCCCTTCACGAAGTTGGTTTACTCTTCATCTGCGAGGAGTTTCATTTCAGCTTTGTCCAAAATAAATTATTTGGGGATGTAGAAAATTTTTTTTCAATTATTTCGTATTGTTGGGTGTAATGAAACAACAATTATTAAATTTATGTGTTCATTATATATTGTTATTGTGATTTTTTCGAAGTATGCATCGGAATCCGCCCATGTTTTCGATTCTTTTCATAAATGAAAAGAACAAGAAGTTTAAGTGACAAATATGTATGATAAATGAAAGCCAAAATAACATGTATGAAGGTAGATACGTAGTACGTACAATATAAACTTATTTCTTTTTAACAATTTTTGCAAATGTAGAAATTGTCATACCTAGTATGGTTTGATAAAAACCACATTTCACTAAAATTTTTTATCTAGATGCATATATGCGTGCATATATTCACACACACACACGCACACATATATATACATTATATTTCCAGAAATTCTTTTTTTAAGGTTCGATTTGCAGAAATTATCCATTTGTTACCTTCTGTCCAGCTGTTCCCACAAATACCTAATGAATTAAGATCTGGAGATTGCGTGTGTGTTCTGTATTCTTTGCAAGTCATTTGTCAATAAAATCAGTAATATATTAACGATAACTATCGTGTCAAAATTGTCTTGTTCACTTTTTTTATTTTCTTACTTTCATCAACAAAATATTCACGCAAACTTTTATCAATTATGCTAATGACAAAAACATTCACGGTTATTCTATTGTATATATTTTAATGTTTATATGCCGAGCTATAGAGTGCTGAAGTGCTGGCATTTTTGTAATTAAGTTTTTTTAAATTTATTTTTGGACTATAAAAAAATAAAAAGATGCAGTAAGTTGAGTGATTCTTATAGTAAATTTTTCTATTCTTTTGAAAACAAAATAAATTTAAATGATTTACTTGAACTGTATTGGCTTAAATTAGAATCCATGATATGACTCGGGATCAAATCCCTAACATGACGTTCAGAACAATAATTTAATAAATTAATTTTTTTTAAATAATTTTTAAATTAAATTTATTCAAAGAAGATTAGAACGAAGCCAATATTTAGACTAGCTGATCGGAATAGTACTATATTCGATTTTTAAAAAAATTATATTTCCACAATCTAGTATCCACCTCACAAGTGGTAAAAATGAACACTGATAATGATTGGTGTGGCGATTTATAGAAAATAGTATTATTTTGTTTTGCTAGTGTAATGATTGGATTCATCCCAATCTCATTTGAATAAAAATTATTTAACAAAAAAAAAATTTATAAAATTCATGATTTGAACTCGAGCCAAACAGATTACATGCCATGCGATAACGTGGCAACGCGTTTCATGCGTTTTAAGCTTTTGACCCTTTGAAAACTGCAAGTTACAAACCACGCTTTATACACGTTTTTGCTTATAAAATTTGAAGTAAATTTTGTTGGCTTTTTGTTAGCTTTTTTAAGTTTTATATTCTTTAAATTGTTTTAATTCATTTTTCATCAACTGCTTACGAAAATAGCTTTCTAATAATTAAATGTCCAAGGTCAACAAAATTTTAGACTCTGAACATGGCAACACTAACTGATATATTGTATACGACACAAGTCACAAGAGTTGCAAACTTTTGTTTTGTAACTTGCTTTATGAAAATACTCTGATCCAACTTTTTTGAAAGATGTGCAGGACGCAAAGACGCGTAGAACGCGTGGTGTAGATTTTCAGCTTTACTTTTCAATTTAAGAATTGCATAGTTATGGTTTGAGTTCTAATCGTGAATTTACAAGCTTTTTTTAATAAGAATATGAAAAACTTAAATTATTTTAATTGAGCCTCTTGTTGAAAATTTGATTTCTTGTTTGAGAATCAGGCCTTAAGAAAGTAATATTAGAATATTTTAATCATCAATATTACTTTCTCGATAAAAATAATTTGAATTTATGAAAACTTCATAACAAAAAATTTAAAAAATATGTTTGTAAATGCATGATTTGAGAATTCGAGCCAAGACAAACACGTTTTAACTTGATTCTGTAAATTGTTTAAAATTAACAGCTTTTATGGAATATATCATTACTGATAGCACGCTTGAATAAATTTTATGCGACATTTGATATGGTTATTGGAAGCCTTTCTGATGTACCGTTTTGAATATGTTGAGATTAGATAAATATGCAAGGCGTATTTAACCAGGTGACAGCATTACAGCAGCTGACTATTCGTTGCGAATGTTAAAATTCATACAAAATACCTTTACTTTTTTTTCTGTATCTGTTTTCTTTGTTTTATGGGTTAGGTTTTTGACATACGCAATGAAACTACGCAAACAAAAATGCCTGTTCTTGTATTGTTGTAATTGTTTTCCTAATGCTGTCACCTAGTTAAATACACCTTGATAAATATGTAAAAAACTATAAAGATATGCTATTCTTTGTCACGGTCCACCACATGGACGGTCATCGCTATACCAACCAACTGTTTTGGGATAACCATTTTGCAATTTTGAGATCGCAGAAATTATTTTTTAAAGCGTTGCATTGAAAATATTTGGTTTTACTTAAATTTATTTGGGTCTTAATTTTTGATTTTGCGACATTTCGATTTATAAAATAGTTGTCGAATTCTTTGCAATTTTTAAAGATTTTTATTCAGCCATTTCTTATGTTCTATATCATTTCATCGACTAACGCAATTATCTTTCTGATAAAGTCAGAAATTATTAGTTCTGAACGTTGTTGGGGATTTGAACTTAAGTAAAACCGGTGGAACTTAAAATTTATTTATCATTCGTAAAAATTGAAATGACTTTTAATTCAAAGTTTTATAGGTTCGAAGCCTTTAAATATAGATTTTTTTAAGATAAACAAGATACCCATAAGTTTAAAGGCTCTGCACTTTTATATATTTACATGCATGTCACACTGCAAAACCGTGAAAATAAAACTGTTTTTATAGTTTCAATTAAATTTGCTTTTATTCTAAAACCAAATCACAGAATCTTTTAAAAACAGCAATAAAAATAATTTGTGTTTTTTAAAAATATATATTTTTGCAGGACTTCATCTGAAGAACAACTATAATTCTGGTCTTGAATCAAGTTTTCAATTACAACTGTCGTTTTCTAATAAAAAGGTAACATAAATCGTATGTTCACTTTTTACATCAGATTGAACATTTTGCGTATTGGAAAAATGGTTTTTTATACTGTTAATATTCTTTTTTAAAAACCGAAGAGTGGAAAAAATTATTCAGCATTAATTTATTACAACATAAATTAAGGACTAAAAAAATACTTTTCAATATTTACTATGGCTGATGATGAGATTCTATTTGACGACGTTTATGAACTATGTGAAGTTATTGGCAAGTAAGTCAAAGTCCGAAATTAATCAAAATATTTGTTGTCCTTAAATTATGTATGTATTTCCAGAGGGCCATTTTCGATTGTGAGGCGTTGTATACATAGGGAGTCTAATCAACAGTTTGCTGTTAAAATAGTTGATGTAGCTAAATTTACTGCAAGCCCTGGACTTAGCACAGCAGGTAAGAATAATTGAAAGAAAAGAAAATCGTTACCTAAAACGTAAACTGCTCAAAAATATTTTTTCGTGATAGAATTAGAACACAATAACACATATAGTAAATTAATGATTTTCTTAAGGGTTCACGGACTTAACAATTTTTAGCTAAAACCGTTTCCAAGCTTTATGACAAATTATAAAATTATAACAAATGATTTTTTTTTATAAATTTGATTTTGTCAGAAAGATTAGTATAAGAGTATTTGTCATTATTTCAGTAGATTTTTAGTTTTAAACATATTTTGGTGTTCTTCCGTGGATTTGGAGTTATGGGGTTCACATTTGTTATTTATTGTTGGCCATATTTTACATATTAACAATTTTATGTTAACAATATGTGTATTATTTTAAAGTTCTTTGTCAATCGTCGTATGAAGAAAAATTTTTACCTTGCCGCGAGCCAAATGTAACTTGATATACATTCCATAACTCGAATTTTCTCTATCTTGATTGGTAGTAGCATTATGAGAGCAAATAACTTACAATTCTCCATCCGTAAATCGAACGAAAATACATACATATGAACAGTATACCTCGAAGTAATTTGCTTACTTATCAGTTAGGATGTTGCATACACATTTACTGATGTACATGGCTTTGAATACTATTTTTATTCGGAGGATCCGCGGAACGGCAAGTGATGACGAGGGTTCGAAAGAAGAAACTATTAATTAACCTTTAAGAAATTATGTGGAAAACTCTTTCCGAACTTTCAGAAAATGTTATTCATTGTAAATTAGTTTTTAGTAAGTGTATGTTTTAAATGAAAAATACATATTCATTAAATACACGCAGATGCTTGCAATTGACTTTTTTTCATCTACAAAATTCTGTAGCTCGAGGTCTCCGAATGTTTTTTTGTAATGGGTATTCGGTTTATGGAATGCTTTGCAATCAGATTTGTGGCTTTCACTATTTATGTTAAGTTTACATACATATCTGTTATATATACTACGTTTTATATATTCACTAGAAAGCATGAGTGCCTTTTGCGTATCTAAATTAATGAATCAGCAGGCTTTTGCTTATCTTTGGTCCATTTTAATGCTAGAAGTTAAGAGAAATGCTTACATAAATCGAAAAAGGAAAGGAAAAAGGAAATATCATACATTTTTCTGTGATAAATGCAACTGATGAAAGATAATACGGTATGAACACCTTCAGTTTCAAGCGGGTCTGCCTCGGAGGATTTTCTCCATGACTGCTTTATTGTAACTTGCTTTTATGTTCTTAACCTTTCAACTTACAATATCCCATCTTTTCCTGTAGAAAAGTTCGGCAGTAGGTTTCTAAAATGCACCTAATAATCAATAAAATATATAACCCAATGGAGATAATTAAACTTTCCTCGAATTCTGTATGCTTTTTGTCCAACTTTTGTTACACATTTTGTCTCGTTTTCTTTTAAGGATTTAGTTATGCCGGCAACATGATCGGATGTTTTACTCTAGTAAAGTTAACACACGTGCTTAATACAACTTTTTTAAATTATAGCGTAGTATATTGTAGTTCTATACGTTTTGTTTTTGCAGCGTAGTAAGTATTAGTACTTTATTATTAAGAAAACCTAAAAGACTACAAACTGCTATAATTTTTAAATAAAGCCCTCTTGCAAATTCTATAAACAAACACTTAGAAATATAGCTGATGGCTGAATTAACTTTTTAAATTCAAATACCTTTTTAACCTAATAGATAGATTTTAAAATAAAAGATTTTTTGACATCACGGTTATACAAGTTTACGCATTTTAAGTAACTGAGAAATTTAATAGCTGTTCGCCACGTTCACGTATTCGCAATATTAATGACGCCTTGAATGCTTATGTAATTCTATATTATTAATAGGCAAACATGTTTTTTTAGATAACTTTATATTTTTTATTTATTTTATATATAATATTAACCAACCGAGCCCTTAGGGCCGTATATAGTTGGTGGACTACAAAAATAAATTAATTTACATATGTATGTAGGCAACAAGCTAATAGACTAACAGATGTTCATATCATAATTAATATGTATATACTCGTATGTATGTAATAACAATAATAAAATTTCAAAAATTAACTATAAATAAGTATTATAAGAATTACAAGATGTAATACGCTTAAATAAAATTGTGCAATTACAATTTAGGTCAATTCAACCGAAAGAAAATGTTCAGCAAGCTTATTCTTAAATGAATTACGTGAAAAGTGGAATGCTCTTAAAGAGCGTGGTAATGAGTTCCAACACTTGGCTACTCTAACTGTAAAAGATCTATCATAAATAACACGATTTCTAACAGGGAATAGAAGCTGTGGGTTTCTATCGCTCTGCAAAAATATGAAATGTCTACGGACATAATCTGGACAATCTGTAAGCATAACCTTGTAAAATAAAAGTAGTGATCTAATCTGAATGAAGCTTTTAAAACTACAACCCAAAAAATCATTAACATACATTGAAACATGGTCATGAATTTTTAATCGATACACAAAACGTATTATTCTGTTAAAAAGTAGGACACACCTGTTTAAATCTTCACCACTACATCCAGAATAGACCTCTATACAGTACAATAAATTAGACATCAATAAAGAATGAGCTATACTCTTTTTAATATGTAGGGGCAAATATAGATTCATTGCATATAATCTTCTTAAAGTAAAATTAATCTTAGAAATTAAACCACTAATATGGTTCCCAAATCCAAGATTATTGTCCAGTAGAACACCAAGACATTTCATCCGATCAACAAAATCAATAACTTGGCCATCAATCATGATAGACAGATTAATTACAGCAGCTGGAGGTTTAAAAATCATCGCCTTGGTCTTAGAAGGATTTATACTAAGTTTACAGTTTCTCATCCAACGTGAAACACCGCACATTAAAGTGTTAATATCATATTCGAAAACATCCATGAGCTGTGTGTGACCCGTGAATAATAGTTGTATGTCATCTGCAAAGACAAAGGACTCGCATTCAATTCCGTTTAGTAGTGTAAAGAAGTCATTCATGTAGAGCATGAATAGTAAGGGGCCAATAACAGAGCCCTGTGGTACACCACTGGTTACTGGTAAACACCTCGAATTAAGGCTACCACATTGAACATATTGCGTTCGACATGACAAATAGGAGAAAACTAACTTACATGCTGATAAGGAGAAATCAAAATAGGTGCAAAGCTTTTTTATTAAAATAGCATGACTAACATTATCAAAGGCCTTTGAAAGGTCTAAGGAAAGCAAAACTGCTACGTCACCCTTGTCAACAACTCTTCTAATGGAATCTGACAGCCCAATTAAAAGAGAAGTTGTACTGTGTCCTTCACGAAAACCTGACTGGTACGGGTTCAACAATTTAATTGAAACATTTAACTAAAGTAAACTAAAGCCGGAATAATTAATAATTTCTTTGGACCAACCATACATTTCAACTGAAATTCATAACTTAATTAAGTGTAAAATTTTTTGTTGAAATCTTTATTTTGTGTTGTTGCATACTGAACGGAAATTCTTTAAAAATGTGATAGTGATCGAGTTGCACAAATTGTGTTAAAAACCCATGAACTACATTTATAGACAGATATTTAGCATTGCTCTTGTATCAAATTTAGACATCCTGGAAAGAACTAGAAAGAATTTTGGAAAGAAATTTTGCGCACCAATAAAAAAAATAAGTAAAAATTTTAATTTTTTTATGAAGTTTGTATTATGAATTCTTAATACATTCAGTACACGTTAAAAAAATATTAATAAACATTTTACTGATCTCTGGATATATAAGTTGTAGTGTAATTAGTATGTGCGGAAAACTCCACATTTTTATTGTTTTTTTTTATTTTAACAAAAGGCACTTAATAGTGCAACTATTTTCTTAAATCTAAAAAGGAAGATAAAACTCCGTTTGTAGTTACGTTTATAACATATGTATCTACATTTTCACTTTTTCTACAACGAATTAATGCTTGTTATATTTATACCCTTGTGCGTGCAAATTTATTATAACAAGTGATGTTTTTTTTTGTAATTTTTGCCAATATGTATTTAACTATAAACAATTTAATTTAACATAAAACAATTGAAAGTAGTGATTCAAAACGACATTTGACATGTCTTTAAAAACCACTTCTTTGCAATATAAAAATATGTATTAGCTACTTTGGAAGTAACTAAAGAGTGGGTTATAAAGAATGACTCTATTTTTAGCTAGATATATAAGTTCCCATCTTTTAAAAGCTGATATTATAATTTTATATAGAACAAAATATACTTGTTGCAGATTTAAAACGTGAAGCTACAATATGTCACATGCTTAAACATCCACACATAGTGGAATTATTAGAGACATACAGTTCTGAAGGCATGCTCTATATGGTATTCGAGTTGTAAGTTATTACTAATAAACTACTTAACATTATAAGATTACAATATAGTAAAAACAAATGTTTTTCCAAAGTATGGAAGGTTCTGATTTATGCTTTGAAGTGGTACGAAGAGCAGTGGCAGGATTCGTTTATAGTGAAGCTGTTGCTTGGTACGTTTAAATTTTCAATTACTTATATTAACTTTTTATCGAACTGACGTGTGTTTTTGTTTCAGTCATTATATGCGCCAGATACTAGAGGCGTTACGTTATTGCCACGAAAATGATATTTTACATAGAGATGTTAGACCAGCATGTGCACTCTTAGCAACAGTTGATAATTCTGCACCAGTTAAATTGGGTGGCTTTGGTTCAGCTATTCAATTACCGGGTGGTAGAGAAGCTTTAGAGACACATGGTAGAGTTGGGTGTCCGCATTATATGGCACCAGAGGTTGTAACAAGACGTCTATACGGAAAAGGATGTGATGTTTGGGGTGCTGGAGTTATGTTGCATGTTCTTCTGTCAGGGCGTTTACCTTTTTTAGGGTCTGGAGTACGGCTACAAAACTCAATAGCAAGAAGCAGATTGACGGTATTTATTTTTCATATTCTGTGCTAATGATTATTTTTTTAATTTCTATTTTTTTATATTAGTTTGACGCAACAGAATGGAAATCAATATCTGCATCAGCAAAAGATTTGGTTTCTAAGATGTTGGCTGCTAATCCTCATCACAGACTATCTATTGCGCAAGTTCTTGAACATCCATGGATACGAGTAATAATAAACAAGACAAAACCATTATGTAAATAGCTGTGTTAATGATAATTTCTTATTTATTTAGGACCGAGACAAACTTCAGCGCCAACATTTGGCTGATACGGTAGAAGAATTAAAACGTTACAATGCTCGACGTAAACTAAAAGGAGCAGTCCAGGCCATTGCCGGTGGTACGAATTTAGATCCTATTTTCGGAACCGACACGGAATCTAGTAAGATCAATTCCATATTTTATATAATTAATAATTTTATAAAAAAATATTTTAAGTGCCCATTGCCTCCGCTTCTGATATTTTAAATGATTGGGCTGATGAGGAAGCCGGTATCGAAGCTGTGCAACGAATTTTGGATTGCCTAGACGATATTTATGCATTGCAAGATGCTCACGTCGATTCTGACGTCTTACGAGATATGTTGAGAGATAATCGTTTGCACCAACTATTGCACGTACGTCAGAAATTAGTAGATCCATAACAAAACGCTATAATTCTACCTTAACAATTTTTCTCTTTGTAAATTAAATTCAAAATAAAGAGAGTTTCCATTATGTAAATGATGGATTTTGTCAGTATCTTAAATAGCTGATAAAGATACCATAACAATAAAATTATTTTTATCCTCCACTTTTCGCTAATATATGAAAATGTTTAATTTTGTTCTCAACCATTGAATTGAATTCAATCAAAGAATCTAAAAACTTAACAAGTAGAATTATTGATTTTTGTTATGGACCTCTTCAAATATCCTTTATACCTATCAAGTTTGTTTATTTGAACTTGTAATTTAATTTAGCTTTTTGATCGTATTGGTTCAACGGTTGTGTCTCCAAATCGTGCTCCAACAGCAGACGCTGTAGCGCGTAGCCGTGACGTTATAGAGCTACTAACTTCCATGGGTGGTAATAAATATCAAAAAGATGAGCTGATGCAAATTTTGGTTGCACCTCACTTACAGGTATGTCATGGAAGCTTCATAATATATGTATGTATGTATGTACATATATCTATACTGTATTCATATATGTACATCTGTATGTGGCCGTGTGTGTTAACCGTATTGAAAAAAAACTTGTTTCATGAAAATAGATACTTGAATTTAGCTTGAAGGCTTGCAAAATGTTGCCAATCCGAACGCTAGAATTCGAAACTAGCTTAACAAAGAACCGGAAATGTTCAAGAAATCGATATTTTTTTTTAAGACGGTGGACTCATAAGTGGCCATATATCGTTACATAAAATGCAAACCGCCCTACATAACAAAATATTCAAAAACGTATTTTTTATTGATTCGTATTTATTAATCCAAAATAATCCATGGAAAATCTCAGAATCTTCCCATCATAAATAACGATTTTATCAACATCATAAAAATAACTTATACACAATAGTGATTATTATTGAAACTCAAAAAGTCCTAAGAAACTGATCTTGTCTGAGCACAATCCACTATATTAGGGCCATTATTACAAAGTCAAATTAAACATACATATTTAGTGGCAACAATGTATTCTTATTTATGTTTGTTTACAAAGAAAAAAAGTTAGCCCAAGTATTAATGACAAAATAAGAAAGAAAAAACAATTGGTTGATTATTGAGTTCTTGTTATACCTTTGATATTGTTTAAAATTTTCATTTTTTTAATGAAGGTTTAATATAATAACTAGTTGTTCTAAGAAATATTTTGGTAAAGGTATAAATTTAAAAAACTAAATTTTAGCACTTCCCATAAAAGCAGCAGTCACAAAAAAACATTTATTTTTAATTTTCAAAAAATAAATTACTATCAATTTAGAATAATTTATTTTTCCTTCTAAGGCCAGACAGAAAATATGGCTACTTCAAATGACTAAACGTCGCGATAAAAGTTACAGGCAGGATGAACTTGCTTGATCATAATTAAATAATTTTGCAGTTTTGAAATGTATATAAGATATTTGTATTGTTTTATTAAAAGTACTGTTGCAATATGTTGCGCATGTATAAAGTTTTAACAGAATATAGTCAGTAGATAGGAATATGAAATATTGCGTTGGGAACAATTGAGAAGTTACTATAAGACCAAATTTTTTACTTACTTCCTTACATCAGAGGAATAATTAATAATTTAAAAAATCATTTTAATATAATTTGAATCACAAAAATTGCACCAAAAGCGACCAAAAGTGAAACCCTCTTCCTGGGGTGATGATCATTTCAAAAGCGCCTCCAAACCATTGTAATTCTCCACCTAAAAGATTTATGAGATTCTTCGGTTGGTTCATCTTAACCAACGAAAACAATTAAATTAAGGCTAATTAAAGCTACCATGATTTGCCACACCTCACAAACTAAACTATTTGTGTCAAATCAAGCAGTCTTTGGCAAGCAAATTCGTAAAAAACCAATAAATTTTTGGTAAAACTTATATAAAGTAATAAATTTGTGTTTTCCGATTAATATATCGGACGTTTTCCGCAAACTTTTTCGATTTCTCCTAAATTTTATTTGTTAATGTCTTATTAATAAGTTTTCATGTTCCATTTGTTAGAAAAATTTGTGGAAATTAGGAGAAATTGAAATTGAAAAAATCGTTGAAGTTACGAAACCAAATAAAAAAATTATAAAATCAAAGAATCAGAAAAATTAATTAATTGTTTGAACAATTATAAATACATATGTACATATATAAGACCAAAAAAAAGACTACGCTTTTCTGATAAATCATTGGATCTGAAAAATGCAACAAACTTACTAGAAACCTTTGAAGATATCTATCATCCACAATGAAGTTAAATAATTAGCAAGAGCAAAATAGATACTTACATATATCGTCACTAATACAAATCAATTTGATTATTTTATAACTTTTTAGTGCGTAAAACAATCGTATTTGTATTATTTTTTTGAAGACTTAGAGGGTCATTATTACAACTTGCCGTTTGTTAAAGGCAGGATTTTGTCGGACCGATAAATGGCTTTACATTTTTCACAACTCTACACAGAAGGTTTTTTCCCGAAATAATTGAAAAACTGTCATTTGCCATAAAAAACTTGGCCTAATTATTGCCGCTTTAATATTTATACGAATTAGAGATGGGATCGTGAAAACCCTTTCACTCACCGCTATGCACGCTCAAGATAAATACATTTTACTCAAAGAAGGGAAAAAATAATCACAATTACGAAAAATAATAAATGAAATTAACCTATCCTTGCTGCATTGTTACTATGTCTGGAATCATCTATGTTTTTCGGCTTAAGTGCCGATTATACTCAAAGTTTCACCTTTGAAAAAAATTTCAATTCTCATTACGAAATTGATACTATTGTTTATCGGTCACGCCTACATTCGAGTAAGCGATGCACAAACGTTGAAAACTGCTCGCCCTATATTGCTGAAGGGTTATTTATTTTATATTTTACCTACTCTAGCATATTATACACCAAATGAGAGCTTATTGTCTTTGATTTTAGAATGTATACACAAAGTATGTACTCGGTATTTCAGATAAATTGAAAAAAGTTGTTTAACTTTTCACGCGTTACACACTTTTGTTTTGTAACTCGCTGTATGAAAATACTCTGATTCAACTTTTTTGAGAGACGCGTAGGACGCAATACGCGTAGAAAGCGTGGTGTGGACTTTCAGCTTAAATTAAGTTGAAAATAAAAATATTTTGGAAAATTCAAAGAAATTGTAAGTAAATGTAAACTTTTAAAAAGTATTAAAAAGATAAATTTATTTTTGTGTAAGTCTCCTTTCACACATGCGACATTTACTGCCGGACATTTTTTAAATTCTCTTTTGTTCTTGCCTGAAGCTTTTACATATTGGAAATTAATAGACAGACAGAAATTTTTTCATATTCAGTTTTCATCCATTTTCGCGTTTGTTTACTTATCATTACATATTTATTTTATTCTGTGGACTACTTAAATTACCAAAAACATATGAAATAACTTTTTATAAATTTGATAAAAAAAACAAAAACTAGTTTATAGCATAAAATTGGCATTAGAAGATTCTCCCGAAGAAGACGACTTGGGCTTAAGAAATATGATATAAAGCAACAAAGTGAAAACTGCGAAAATAACAAAAGAGAAACAAAAAAATGTCCGGTACAGAGGGTCGTGTACTACACAATCTGCATCTTCGCCCCTCTTCAACAAACTTCGTCTGTCTGTCTTTCAATTGCCGATATGTGAAAGGGGACTAACTTAGGAACAACAGAAGCAAAATAAGATGTCTAATGGACAGCAACGCAGTATCTGGTATATCAGTGGCAAAGGATGTTCAGGCAAACAGAGAGACCAGCTGTTATTTTTAGTGTTGTAAATATTATGAGTACCTAGCTACTCGGCAATTTACACTAAGTAAATGATATTTTATTTTGGATAAAGCTTTTTTATTACAATGAAAATGAAAATAGCTTAAATTTGTTTCCTTTATAAAATATAATTAACCCGTTTTTCGCTGGCTGTTTACTATTTTATTTATTAAATTAATTAATTAGCTAATCACCCTTATCGTGTTTAGCGTATTTCGACTACCCCTAGTACTAGATTAAATAAAATTGCAAAATTTTGCATTATTCTATTACAAGCCATACTCGAAAAGCGGCAGTCACGACAATTCTGAATATAAATGTGCATAATCACATTATTTTGATAATAATATACATATATGTATAATTTGTCCAAAAATATAGGGGTAGTTATTGAGTATTCATATATACCTAGACATTACAACACTACTTTAACTTGCAAATTTTTGCTAGTAAAGTGTTCATTTACTTTTTCACATTTTTTAGAGTAATTTTGGAAAATTTCTTGTTACTCTCTCGTTGCTAATTTTTACTAGTAAAGTAAATGAACACACCTATTTTTACAAAAGTGCGAGAAAGGATATCCATAATGATAATGAGTATATTATTTTGTGATAAAATCGTTTCGCTCGCATTGATTTTCTTTGATGAACCCTTCTCTTGTTGTTTTGCTAAAGAAAGTAGATGACATATCAGTCACACCTTTGACTGCTATTTCTACTGTTTGTGTCTGACAGAGAAGATGTAACAGCTCAGTTCCTTCATTTCTTTATTCTCAATAAACAGTCGAAGATTTTCTTCGCTTACAGATTTTAAAATAGGGGGTTCAGTGATAGTTTCTTCCCAATTTAAGAGGTCATAATAAGATATGATGCATTAAAATTTATTTTTGGTATCTGAAAAAGCCGTAATTTCTTTGATGTTGCTGATGTATTTTTGAAAATTCAATGAACAGCTAATTCACGAATGTGTTGCAGGGAATCTGTCATCATTGCAAGTAATAAGTTCTCAGGGTGTGAAAAATAACTGTTTCTTTGAGTTACAGGGTCGACAACGGTCTGGTTAGATCGATGAGTTTTTACAGGTGGGGTGAGTTTTTATAGAAAACCACACTGGAGCGTAAACCTCGACAAAACGAGTATATATTGCAGGAGTGGTAAGATTTGCAGAGAGATTCTCAACTAAAACATATAGACGAAGAATTCTGTTAGCTCGTGTTAGCCATTGAGCATGAGATATTTTGCCTGGTGATTTGTTTGCCAAAGTGAAAGGGCTTCAACTATTTTGTACAAATTCTTTTGGTATGCACTTATATTTTCAACAGAAAGTTCTGGCAAATTCGTGGGAATTGGTTGAAACTTCACTATAGGATTTCAAGTGCCTTGCCAATTTACCTCAAAAATGTCTGTGGGCTTGATGTACCACCATCAACGATTAGAAATGCAGCTTATTCAATCTTTTTTCTAGGGCTCGTATAATACCGCCGCATTTGCCAATATTTACATTGACGCCATAACATCCAATTGCAACCAAAAAATCCATTGATATATTCGCATTAAAAAAAGTTTAATATTTCTTGTTCTATACATTTTGCATATCTTAAAAACTTTGAATTTTAATCAATAAAATATGCTCCGAGTATGCATCACCTGTACTTTTTTCCATCTTTTTCAGATATAATTGAAGTTCGGTCTTTTCTTCCATCGAACTATAAAGCAGATATTTGTGAAACATTTTGTTGTAATACCAGCTCCTGCCCTATCTGATACTCCAAATCTATCGCATGTTTTTGCTAGTAAACTAAAATCCATTGTGTCTCTTTTAGTTTCAGTTTTTCAGTTGTTAAAGTAAGCAATTGAAATTCTTCACAATCTGACTGGACATATTCAGTTTCAGATGCGCTGCTAGTATATCTGTGTGTTTTTGAACAATTTACGTTGCTTTTTACTAGAATTTTCTCGTAATAACTTCCTTTTTATTGTTTTTCTAATACGTTTTGTTGTACCAACATCTACGCGAGCTATAACCATTTGCCTAGCCGTTCTTTGACATGCTATGAACCTTCGTTCTTTTGCAGGTATTTCTTTTTTGTTTTTAACGCAAGTATATATAAGAAAATCTCTGCTGAAATATCAAACAAAATCTTACTTTCACCTTGTTTTTAGGTATTCTTGCTTGAGACTTTAGAAGATGTATGTTTTTAGCATTACATTCGTTCGATTAACATCTACTGCAGGTATAGACGATTGTACCCATATTTTCATCAATTTTGGAACCACAATGACCACCATTTCTTTATATGTTGGCTGCTTTTTAGTTTCCCTCTTCCTTATGTCGTGCCCACTCACAAAATTTCGCCACATCTTCATAGGTTCGTAATACATATTTTATTTATCAAATCTAACAAAACACCAATTATTTCTGATACGCTCCATTTCTCAGATGATATAAAAAAGCATATAATGCAACGTGCAACACTAATTATGTGTTTTACTGACCCCGACAAACTTGTATCACTTTGCTTGCACGTACTCGTACTTATTCAGATTTAATTTAATTTAGTTGCACGGGGATTTCCCAGTTTTTTAAAAGAAAAATTTTTTTGGCCCAGCCTAATAAAATATAATACCGTATACAAAGTGTAAAAACGGAATCCTATTGCTTATATGTATATAATAGTATATATGTATTACTGTTGCCGCTATATTAAGAAATACTAAAAATAACGAAATATGATATGTTTGTACATTATGTACATTATTTAATTGAATAAGGTATTAGTTTTCTATTAAAAAAGTCTAAAAATACTCCACCTAGCGGTTTAGAAGTGACTTCTTACATAGGGAACTTTATTATTAGGACAAGTTTTTATGGCTGACATATACCATATTATATGGCATTTTTCAATTATTTCGGAAAAAAATATTCAATATACTTTGTCATAAAATTTTATTTTTAAACTCTGACTTTGTTCTATGGAGCAATTTTTGCTTAGAACACTATAAAGCAAATTCCAAGGCATCTCAACTGCACAAGGAGACGCTAATTGAACAGAAGATATTTTTTTTATATGAAATTTTCTAACCAAATATGTAAAACTTGTCGTTTTCGAAAATGTCAAGAGCAAATTCGTCAGAGCTTTATTGTAAATGTAATATGTGTTCAAGCATTACAAAATTGCAAACCGAAGGCAGTTTTTGAAAGTTTTGGATCATGTGAAAAAATGTATTCTAAAATTTTTTTTCACCACTAATAAAATCATCCAATCGAAACGCGTAGCTTGAAACATTGAGCATTTTAATAAAAAACAAACAGATGCGTAAATTCAAACTTCATCTCCATCTAAATTAAATGCATTCAAATTCTCTCCAGTAATATCTACCGATCCCAAACGTATATATTTCATGCAATCTATTATTTTATGTTACAGTAGGTGATAATTTCTCTATGAAAATATAAGAACGGTGCAATCAAACTTTTAAAATATAAAATTGTATTAAATCTTTATTTTTTAGCCATATTTTATGCCATTTTGCATTCCTTTTTAAAAAATGTGCATTTTTAAACTTTATTATCAATATACAGAATGTATGTTTTATAAAAATCTGTTGGGTATCTTGCAACTATAAATGCGTTTAAAAAGTAGCCAGCAAACATGCAGGCATTTGAAATTCTCACAGGGTGTGTATTGCCGCTGTAATAACAAATATAAGAAATATAATTCAGTTAATAATTAAAGGGTGTATTGATAATAGGTGCTTTTTGACACAGACTTACATATATTTTACGACCTCTGTTAGACACTGGAAATTGTCAAAGGGAGTATATTATTATTGCCGCTTCAACAAAAATATTGTTACATTACGTTGCTTTTTATGTTAATTTACTGTGGGCCTGGCAGTTAAGTTACGTTTTGCAACATAACGTCATAGACACTGAACATTTTCACTTAATAAATAAATAAATAACAAAATTATGATTTTTTCAAGTTGCAACATTATGACATTATTTCATTACGTTAGCTATGGAAAAAATAGTAAACGAAGGATCGAGAAAAGGTATATATATGTAAGTACTGTAAGTACCTACTCCTTGGACAAAACTGAATTCTTACATGAGAATTTCCGCACTGTTTTTTTCTTGATCAAATTCAATGTACTTGTATCTACATATACTCGTATGTTTCTTTGTAACTAACAGCTTTTTAAGCATTAAAAAGGTTTTTTATCAGAAATATATTTGTTGGGTCTTTTTTACTTATATTTTACTTTTGCTAATTATCCATATATTTTCATTTCATTTAAAAAAGTATTTTGGTTCTATTGCAAAATTTTCAAAATGTTAGATAGGACGGTTTGCAATTTATATATATACATATGTGAACATACATATATATAACATACACATACGATATGTAACTATGAGGGTATAATTGCAAAGGCTTTCGCCAAATTATCTTATCCTATAAGGCGATAAATCTTTGCATGAATTTGGTTCTAACTAGAGATGAGCGATCCCGTGATTTTTATAGAATATCGTTAACAGTGATCGCGATTTATAAATCAGTATTATCGCGATTTTTCACATTTTTTACTGAAACATAAAAAACTATGCATGTATTGTTACGAAATTCAAATGCAGATTAAAACTTAACGAAAAATAAAAATACATCCATGTAGAGAGTATTACAACCACTAAATGAGTTAAAATGCAGTTCTGACATTCAAAATAATGTAAATATTAATTTCGGAAGAGCTCTGTACTCACAGACGACATGTTGACAGGAGAATGCTTAATGGATAGTATAAAAGGCCGGTGGCATTGTATATTGGAATCAACATATTTATGTCTGATATTGCTGCACCAGCGGATGGCGATCTCCTACTTGTGTATGCGGACGGCATACTAATCGTGGCTTCGGGACTACTGGCCAGGACCGTAAACACTCGTCTCAACTACTATTTCATTATCCTGGCGAAGTGTTGCAAAGTGGCGTCTCAGACTTAACATGATTAAGAGAAGGCGTAAGTATCTATATCCAAATTGCAAGAAATTTATACCGGTCCTTCGAATGGGGAATGACATGATAACTATTTCGGACAGAAAAAATATCTTGGTGTCATAATTTTACCGGCATATTGATAATGTGTTGGATCACACCAAGCGCCTGCATACATCATATAGGATCATTCTTAGACGTCAGGACGTAAATAAAGACATTACCTATCTGGTATATCGCCAGATTATTCAACATTTCATATCCTATGTTTTCCGTGTCTGGTTCGGAATTTCCTCTGCTCAGATGGAGCGGCTTAGGATATGGGAGAGAATGATATTGGTGGCGTATCTGGGATTGAGGCGCAAGCTTGAGACTAATGGCATATACCATAGGCTGTCTTGTAGGCAAAGGCTTGCTTCTTGGAAAATAACATGGTCAGGGATTGCTTTAGGAGACCGACTGATTTGAAGTTTATTCGGATCTCCAAATATCTGTCACCAGCTGACCTCCCTACAATGGGCGAGGCTGATATTCTTTACGAGAGTGCGAACCTTTTATTCTACCATAGAAGAATAAATACTCAAGATGTATACAACGTAGTGTGCAACAATGCGCAGTAATCCTTCTACTTAAACTTTTGTAAATATTTTTAATTTTTTCCTTTCTTGATTAGTTTATAGTTTATAAGTTATTCTTAAATTGTATTTGAGTATTCGTGAGTTACCTTTAAAATGAGTGCCTTTTATTCCATTTTTTGGAAATCAATTGTTGATTAGATGTAAATAGTTTTAATAAATTTTAGTATTATATATCTGGACTATGTATGTATAAATATAAATAGTCGCTGAAAAACACTAAGTATGCAAGAGAAATGTGTAATAAGAAATAGGTTAAGAAGCAGCATTTACAAACAGAACTTTTTGGAAAATAAATTTAATTGTATTGGGATTAGTCAAGTACAAAGTCGTGTTTAATAAATATCATCAAAAGAGGTCTGAACGTAACAATTAGTGTCAAAAATTGGATAGCAAAAATTAAATAGTAGAGAGTTAATTAAGTAAAAAAAAAATAATAAAAGCCATGAAGTTTAATGAGGTTAAAGTGGAGCAACTCAAAAATGAATTGAGTAAGTGCGAACTATGGACTACAGGATGAGGCCAAATTACGGTATGCGATATCGATCGAAATTACCATTATACTCTTAACTTATAAAGAGACTGATAGATGAATTCAAGCGGCGTGAAATCGACCTCGGGACGTATGAATTTCAAAATAAAGAGGAACAGAAGTATGTACTCGCGATGTTCGCTGCTTTGATGACAAAAATTTAACAAGCTCAAGAAACATCTAGAGCCAACAATGAGAAACTTCTTACGGTTGGACAACTGGAGGGACTATATTGCTATGGAAAAGGCATTTTTGGGACGAATAGGCTTAAATGGACAGCAGTTTCAAACAATGAATAATAAAAATGGAGGCATCGTTATGTATGCCAGTATTAAATTAGTTAAGAAGCAGCTCTGACATTCAAAATAGCGGAAATAATACTTTCGGAAAAGTTCTGGGATCAGTGACGTCATGTTGAGAATTTGACCTACGTTGAGTAAACATCTTGTATTTATTCTTATTGGTGATTAACAATATGTATGTTTGTAATTTTAGTTTTGTTTCAATAGAGCGATATAATAGAAAGACGTATTTAAGTTTGTTTGATTGATTTTTTAGCTTTTAGTAACAACTGTTATTTTCATTAGATGCGTATAAGGTTTATTATTATTTAATACAGTGATAAAATCATAGGTACAGAAATATCGGTCATCTCTAGTTAAAACTTACCTTGTATATTTTCCCAAATCTATTCTGATTACCATAATATTGAGAGAATAATATAGTTATATTATAGATTGTAGCCTTTGATTATACATATATCTATATATTTTTAATTGGCAAGATTTTTCATGTTCCAAGTCAATACTTACGTATGTAAATATATAACTATGTATTTACAATGTGAACATCGTTGATTTATTATAGAAAAGGATTATCTAGATTTCTTTTAGAAACCGCGTTTTTGATATTTTCTGGTATATTTGTAAGTGTAATACCAGAAAAGATGAAGAAAGCGTCTTCGAAAAAAATCGATATACGCCGTTTCTAAATAGAGAAAGACAATGATATGTATGTATATGTACATAATTGCTTGTACATACCGCCTTGGTACATACTATAGATTTTGAATCAAGTCCTTACTGTTTTTCGTAAATAAATTTGATTTTTGACATCATCTCATTGAAATTGACATAAGTTTCTTAATGAATAATGAAATATACAGTGAGAAGCAAAAGTGTAACAGGGTAATTCAAGACCATGGTATATCAAAACAAAGCGTTTAAACACTTAATTATATATACATAAATATCATATGTAAAATAAAAAGAAAGCATAGAGTTAACCATATTACTGTCGAAGATTAAAATGAAAACATATTATTAAAACGTCGGCATCTTTTCTTTTTGGACGGCCAGCAAAGATTTATGTCCAGACTGCTCGCCATATTGCACAATTAGTAACCAGTGATAACTCCAGCTCAAGCTGGGGCTGTTAAAATATGAAATGATTGCATGTAAAAACATTTTCGCAAGAATATTTTGATAAGTTTTTTTGGAACTGTAGAGATAATTTCGATTTGTAATGTTCACACATATTGTTGTATATAATTTAGTTTGTTATTTATACTTACTTCCGACCTTGAACCAAGAAGCCAGTACATTTTTCTTGTTTCAGTTTTAAACCAGTTTTAAAAGTTAAGCGACGATCAATGCTGTGACCTAATATTTAACTTCTTTTGCTTTAGGTATTACAACTACGTTTAAGTCAACAGGATGACAGTCACCATTTGTATCATTATAATTTTTGCATGTTTCCATTGAGTTGGGAAATGTGATATTCGCAAAATAGCATTAAACACAACTGTTAGGAAAACCTATTTTAGCTATTTTAGGCAAAATGTTTGGAACTGTAAAGTTTGATTGGTTTATTCATTTGGCATGGAACATTGAAAATATTATTTACTGCTGCGTCACCAATCACCATTTGAATATCGCTTTATAGGATATTTGAAATATTTTGTAGCTTTCTAAAGATTATACTCATTATTATTATTTAGCAGAACTTAATCTACCAATTGAAACATTCTTCAGATATTTTAATCTCTTCTTGACATGATTAGTTGCACGATTGAACTTCGTTTTGCCTAAAAGTAATCTTGGTCTTTTCCAAATTTCTAAATGAATAGTTGCCTTATTTCCAAAGATAGCTGAAAATTAGAGATGTCATTATTGTCTTGTGGAGTTGAGAGAAAAGAAGAACATTTTTCGATAGCCATATAAATCGCATATGCGTTTTTCAATGACGAATTTAAATCAAGTTCAGTTTCAATGAATTATGGGAAATAGTTTAGGTCAGGAATTTTGGAAGTATCAGCAGCCCTGTATGTGGGAGCTCTTGTCAAAAACGAACTGTAAGAATGGGTTTTAGTGATATATTTAAAAAGTTCTTTACCTTTTTGATTTATTAAACGTGATCTCCAACAGGTATGTTTGGCATTATGGTCACCGCAAACTAAGAATCTATTGCCAAAGTTATTGAAAAAGTTGTTAAGTCACATCCTCTTTTACGAAAAGCAGATTTATCGGTAAGGTGTGTTTCAAAAACTAGCAAAATGTCAATAAAATTGTTTTTAAGGAAGATTTCTTTTTCATTAATATAATTCAAAATGTTAACTCAATTTGTTTTTCAAGCATCACCTCAATTTTTTTAAAAACACATCTCCATCATTTGTGCCTCTGACAGTCTGGGCATATCGTCGTCCCGAAGTTATCTTCACGTATATCACAAAATCATAAAATGTGGATAGTTATATATACATATATATTAGCCATGTTTGTGCAATACCCGATTTGTGCTATTGATCATTATACTGGTAAAATCGAAAATCTGATTGCATTACCAGGTTCTCTGCGATTTTCAGCAAGTTGTCCTTATGGATCTGAAGGTACTTAAATCTGTCCATGGTTTTTTCAATAAATGCTAAATTTACAGTACCAGACCCAAACGATCACACTGCCACCACCATGCTTCACTGTTGCCTTTAAGTTTTCTTTGTTAAACATTGTATTAGGTTTCCGCCATACATACGACATGCCATTTGAACCGAATATGTTAAATTTGGATTCATCGCCGAAGATGACCGAGTTTTAAAATGCTGAGTCCTTCGAAACATGTTCTTTGGCAAAATTTAGCCTGCATAGTCTATTTTACGGGTTGATAAAAAGTTGATAAATAAAGCGCTCAATAATTTTTTGGACTGTAGAATCATTAGTGTTAACTATTTCTGTTATATTTCGCTGTGAGTGGTCATTTTTGAAATGGTTTAAGACCAATTTTCGTTGCTCTTTCGTTGTTCGCGAACTCATTTAAATTTTTGAACATTGACACATCAAGGTACAAAATTATACTAAGAATTCAACAGAAGACATTGCTAGAAAAAAGAAAAACGAGAAAAACTACAACGGTCCTCGGAGTACCGTTACATTAGAAATTGACTGCATAAAATAAGCTGTGAGATGAAAAAAGGAGTATTTTTTTGTTTTTTCAGTTTTAACATATTGATATGTAAATTTTTGCAATAAATTATTTTTGTTTGTTAAACAATAACGTTTTTCCTTTTAAATGATACCAAATTTTTTTCTAAGCTCCTGTTGGTTTTCTTTTTACAGAGCTTTAAAAAATGCACTGTATAAAATAATTAATAATATTGAAGAAATTTTTACTAAAACAAGAAGCCATTCAGAAATGTATAGTGCCTTCGTTTTGTTCGCACGCACATGCAAAAAGCGCCGGAAGAATAATAGTTTATGTTCTTTGGCATGGAGAGAACGTGCGATGTCCATGTTCTGCCTGCTCATTTAATTTTGCGGTTGTGCAATAGAGATAAAATCTCTGTTTTATGTGTTGCGTCTTTTAATCTCATTTGAAAATAAGATGTGAAGGTGGACATTGTTATGGGAAAAATATTTCTGACAAGAAAAAAACATGGACAGCAGAGATCTAGACTAGACAAATTCATGTGCGAACAAAGATTTGTTCGTTGTCCGAGCAAATCAAAGGCTATTATTAACTGCATGTTATTTATCTGTTTGCTATTTTATTTTATTTATTAAAAAACATTACAGACTTCGCAAATGTATGCAAAAAATAAAAAAGGGAATAACTAATACAAAACAGAATAATTTTTGTTGTCCTGTCCGTCAAAAGCGCCTCGCATATATGTATATAAATATATATATCTTCCGTCTCGTGACATCGTTTCTCAAAGCGAATTCAGTGCCAGGTAGGCTTATTACAACCACAACTGGTACTTTACCAAACTCTCATTCTCAATGCATAAATAAAAAATGTTTGCTTACCACGGGTGTAAAATGGGCTTTTGATATTATACGAATTACAAAAACAAAATGTGCTTTTTAGACTATGACATTTATTTTTAAATTTATTAACAAAAACTTTGCAAAAAAAATAAGCCTAATCATGTTTTGATAACAATGGTAAAACAATTATTTTAAGTACTTCTTTGGACAAGACGTTATCAGATTTTTTAAAGTTTAGCACTAAAAATAATTATGAAATAATTGAGAATTTTAAATTGTGCGAATTAAGTCGTGGTAGCACCACGGTACCAATAAAGTCTAAAATGTACCAACAAAGTATAATTGTACCATGCTTTTCTTCCCTGACAACTTCTCGCAATGAAAAATGTCTCGGTTTCTCGATTTGAGAGATAATTAAATATTTTTTATATTTTAAACAATACATATTTGATAAAATTCTAAAATAATTATTTTTCAAAGTCTTTTAAAAAAAATTGCTCTTTGAATGTCAGTCACAAATAAGCAATATTTTTTGTATTCTTATAAAAAGATTTTATTTTTATCACATATTTTTTTAAATAAAATATTTTTTATTCCTTGGAAGTAGTAAAAGAATGTCATCACTTCAGTTACTTGTTACATTTTGAAGATTTTTATTAATTTTCGTTGAAAGCGCTGAAATTATTCTTCTATTGATCGATATGTACTGGCACTACAAATTAGTTCGATCCTTTTGCAAAGTGTGACTTTAATTATTTCGGATGTTTGATATTGACGGTTAGTTTCGGTAGTTTCAAGGAATTTGCATTTGTAAGGCAATCAGCCTTATTTTAATCTTCTAAATTTATCATATAAAAATCAGTGATGGCAGTTTAGCCTTTTCGATGGTAGATTTAGTCTTTCTTTCTTGTTATGTAGCCTCGAAGTTTTAGCTTTGTTTTTTTTGGTCTTTTTTTATTTTAAATTTATCCTCAAAATGGCTAAATTTTTATTTTCTAATAAATCCTTAAAATCATCTTGAAACATTAAAAAATTAATCCAATGTATCGTTACTTATGTGGTACTTAGCGCTAACTTGTTGAAAATAAACGTCGTCCACATCTTTATTCAAAATACCGTTTAGTCTCGTTTGTGGAATGCCTAATTCCAAAGATCGACGAGAAATGAACAAACCTGAGACTTCCCCAACACTATGGGCTACAATAGCAATATTCTCAGTTTAGCGGTGTAAACGAGTTTAATTTTTTACATCACTGCCTTGTTCCAACTGCTCAATAATTCCTTAACTCATAAATTATAAAAGGTCTACAATACAACACTGCACATTCATAAAAAAAATAAAAAATCGTACTACATAGAATTAAAATGCTTAATTCTTTATTATAAATTCAATCCTCTTTAAAAAGGTTACATATTGCCATGATTTAGTAATTTTCGCTGATTTAATAAAATGATTAGACTTTAGTGATATTTATACAAATGATAGTTTCGATTCTACTGGCGACAACGATAAATAGTAAATGTACATAAAATATATACCTATATTTTTATTTTTTTGTTTTAAGACAGAATAAATTTAAATAATTCCACAATAATTGCTGTATCATGCCTAAATACAAATATTATGTTATATTTTTGATTCAATATTGAATTGAAGTGAAAAGAAATACCTGATTTTTATGTTATATATTGAGTTATATGAATTTAAAATTATTTAGACTTTTATTTGTTTTTTTGTTTATGTTCTTAAAGTGCATTTTTTAATAACTTTTAACATGTTTTAAGCATTTCAGTCTCTTTTTCCTCCATCTCCTAGCAACATTGATACAAATTTTAAATTTGATACTTATTTATCGAGTTATTTATTTATGTTCATATATATTTCCCTTAAAGTACAACAATGTTTTGTTGTGTCCCACTTAATCTATTTGCATTTAAATACATAATTTATGTTTTTGTGTTTTCACAAAATAAATTTGAACTTAATTTGATTTCGACAATATAAATTTTTTAAAGAAGATTACAAAATTTTTTGTTTTTAATTTTGTCGATTAAAAAAATATATGGCAACACTGCAAAGGACCAAAATAAATAAAAATCTTTTGTAATAGTTATTGCAAAACTAACATGCTTTGGTTTGTTTGTAATTGTATACAGGACGGAACTTTGTGGAGGTAATTCTTCTGTGACCCATTGTTATTTTTCGGATCCCTAAAATAATTGGTCGAACAACTCAGATGGGACGAATAATATTTTAGGAAATAATCAATTGAATACTCTTGTAAAAGTAGTTGTTGTAGTTATTGAATGCAAAAACAAAAGTCAAAAGATAAAAAATAAAAAAATTATTCTTCGTAAACAATGAGAGGAAAGAAAATCCGAGAAAATGAGTGTAATGCAGTTTACAATATACATACACACATATATGGAAACTGCTGCTGAATAAATATTTTGGCTCTCTTGTTATAATATTGCATACATGATTGGCAGCGCTTCCGTTCACAAATTTCAAAAATGGTAGCAAAAAGGGGTGCAGGCAACATGGCTCTAAAAACTTTCTTTTAGATTTTTGGTTTTCTCGGTTGTTTGCTCATATGATCTGAAAAGATTTAATGTATTTATTATGATTTTCTATTTCAACAACAACAAGTCAACTAAAAACATTTGTATCGCTCACATCTGAAAATCGTTGCGGCATTTTGCGCCTTAAGCTTTTAGAGGGAAGAAAATTGTTTATCCTTTATTCCGTGTTTGTTCCTTATTCGTTTGATTATTGTCTTGTGTACAAATTGCGTTAAGAGTATAAACTAAATAAGAAAAATAATTACTTGTTATAAGTCACGTGTAAAAGTGCCTCTTCAACATTTCTCATAATTGTGAAGGAGGTTTCATAATTAATCGGTATCAATAAATTTATTTTAAAAAACGTTTCGACGTCGTTTAAAGTGTATTTTAAAAATAAGCGAACAAATGTGGTCATTGTACGCCGCACCCTTACAGAATCAAATAAAAAAGAATCCAATAGGTAGCAAATACGTATAAATATGTATAAATCTAAGAAAACTTCAAGAGAATGTATATGTGATCCATTTTAAACTAAATAAATATGTAAAAGCATTTATATACATACTCGTACATACAGATGTATGTGGACGAAAGATACATAATATTTCCCTTATAATATAAGCATTTTAGATACATGGGGGCAATTGGACAATAATATCTAATGCATTCAGTTTACTCGAGACTTACATTTTATTTCTTATTTTAGCATTATCCCAGCAAAACTTTGCAAAAAGCTATACTATTATTTAAGTTACTGTTTCACTGAAAATCTACTTATTTTTGTTTGAAAAGGTAAAATGTACTTTCAAGAAAAGCTCAATTAATTAATTATAATTAACCTGACCAAGCATCCTACTTTTAAGTGATCGAAGCTGCCCGAAATTTTAAATCCAGTTTTCTATTTTTTTTCGTTTTTAATTACTCTTTATTACGAATAAAATGCACTCCTAATATTTTTTAGGTGGGAAAATAGATTGGGTTGATTAAATTAATTAATCTCAAATTAAGGAAATATCACTTGAAAATTTTTTTTATATCCATATTTGTCAATCAAAAGATAATTTTTATAGTTGTCACAAATATACCTCATAAAATTACTTTGTATAGTAATGTGTCAAGTGTCGTCTTAGGTGTTACTGAATTTACGAGATTTCGAAATAAGGCGGCACAACAATAGCCAGCCGAATTCGGCATAGTGCCCTCAAAAAATAGTGACAACCCTCGAATTTAGCGAAATATTGCTCTGTGTAGGTAACAAATCTACTGAACTAAAATTTAATTAAATAAATGTCAACAAAACATTTCGTATCCGTATCATGCAGACAGAAACTTTTGAAACCATTTTGGAAAAGAGCAAAACCAAAAGAAATAATTTTTCAATGAGAAATAGCACAATCGAACAAAAAATAAAAAATGAACGTTTTTTTTTTGAAAAAATGCTGTTGTATTTCATAAAAAAGATAAAATATTTTGCATTCACACTTTTGCAAGACCATTTGCTATAATGAGTAAATAAACCAGCATACGTTGATGAGACGATTTTCTCAACACATTTATTTTCCTACTCTGAGGTTTATTATACAGCTTCTGATACAACAAAACATTTAATAAAAAAAACTTAACTAATTTTGTTCGAATACGTCAGAGAAGAGGAAATAGAATGATCTGAAGACTGCTTCTAGAAAACTATTACTACAAAAAGTAGTTTTTAGCCATACATTACAACATCTCTTACCAGCAACCGTTGCGCCAGAACATTATATTAACTTTTAAATCACATTATCCGTATAAATAATTCGATGTTAATTCCAAACACAATCATAGACTTTTGAAGAATAAAAAAGTTTTTATTTGTTGTGGGTTGAGCTAATCTACATACAAATATACCTATCTATGTATATGTACTCGTATATATGTATATTGGTACTTATGTATACTAAATCATCAGTAGACCCTCAACCTTATTTTTGAAAAGTTTTAAACCTCTATTTATACAAAAAATTTTAAAAATCAAACGAGAATTTAAAAAATTCCAATAGTATAACTGCCTTATTTATAAAAAAAATAATTTGTGTTTGAAATCTATTTTAAGGAAAATGTTTATAAAAAATTTGTCTTAAAATACATTTAAAATACAAATTATTTTTATGAATACGGGCTTAAGAATATTACTTTTCGAATCTCGTTCAAAAACATAACTAACAATATGATTTATTCGTTTGTGTTTTGATTTACTGATGATTTGCCGTAAACATCAATGAAATGCATTTATATTGACGAGTTCGACACACAACAAATTACAACTTTACTAACTAAATTTAGTAACTATTTTAAATAATATTTTACTACTACGCGAATACGAATGCGATTTAGCACGATTTGTATATGGCTCGATTTTTAAGTCTGCAACTAAAATATATACTTATATCAAATTTAATTGAAAGAAAATCAAAACCTTGAAATTCATCGTTTCTAATAGATTTAAGATATCATAGGTGTTAAATTAACCAGTCTATTATTTTAATTAAATGTTTTTGAAGGGTTCTTTCTTGATCTATACAAAATTATTTTTATTTTAAAAAAATAAAGAATGTTTTGTATAGATTAACAATCTGTTTAAATCCATATGTATGTATATAAAATGAAAATAAAATGTATGAGAATTTATATTGAAAACAACATAAAATACGAAAATTTGTTTTTGTTTTCAAAATAAATTATCGCAAAATTTTTTTTTTGCATTTTATTAATTCTGCGGTTACACTTTCAAGATTTTTCTTCCAAATTGATCTCAATTCCTGCTTGTCAAAATTCATTGAATTTACATTTTTGACGTAGGCTACACACACACATAAGTTGATAATCAATTTTCTTTTCAAGATGTCATCTTTAAGCAAACCAAGTCAATGAAATGCAAACCAAGTAGGTGCAAGAAAATGCGACTTCTCAAATATCGCTCCAAGGAAACTACTCACAATAAAATATTCTGAATCGCAACATGTCATTAGTTTTATTCGTCGTTTCATTGCGACAGAATATTTGTAAAAAAAACACAAAAATTTATTTACAAGAAAGTTGAACGTGAAGTTTAAACTTGAAACAAAAATATTGTTGAATTTTTTGGTCAGTTACGAAAAGTGTGAGTGTTATTAAAAAAGTGTGAGTGTATTGCAACTTTTAAAGGCAAAAATTTAACCCCAAGCAAAAGAGGCAGTGAATCAATGGATTGAGGTTGAAGACCAAACCTGAGAAAACATCATTTGCACGATTTTTCCTATAATTGGAATTAAATATTCTCTTTATTTATTGAAAACGATTTCATTCATGTGACTGTCGCGGCTGGCTTCGCACAATCTTATCCTACCACTACAATTTTCCTAGACTTTGTTGACGGTTTCGGGTAATTTCTTACGAATGGCTCCGACGATATTAGCCTTAAAGCATTAACATTTAATATTTAATTATTAGAAAGCTATTTTCGTAAGCAGTTGATGAAAAACTAATTAAAAAATCTGTGTAACTTGCAGTTTTTAAAGCGTCAAAAGCAAAAGGCATGAAACGTATGCGATGTAGTTTTAAGGGTGTGAATAGCTTCTGGATTACTCGCATAGCGTCGGTCTTTAACGGAACCTCACCAGAAAATGTATAAAAAGGTCAAATCGCAGCTTCAAGTGCGCAACAGATCGGTTGTTTTATCTGATTTGAACTTTTGTGATTCATAGAACAGGCCCGATGGGCTCCTCTCGATATACTGCATATGAATATATACGTTCTCCTGGAAAGTATCTGGATCATATAAAGATTTTGAAGTAATAAATTTTACAGCTTGTGGAAACGTTAAAATTTACGAGAACTACTTATGTTATTTTCAAAATTATTCATAGAATTGAAGTTGTGTTTTGTAACAAAAATAGATACATACATACATAATTATCATTCAATACCATCTATTTCATCAAAAATGTAATAGAAAGTATATAAGTGCTGCACCACATCATATTCTTGATTCTTAATTGGGACTGTTGGTCAAGTCAGTTATACTGTTGTTATACTGTTAGTCCGCCAATGTGCTTATGTGTGTGGGTAGATGGACGACGACGAAGATTTCGATTTCTCGATAGAGCCATTTTTTATACAATGGATTGGCTTTGAAACTGCTGAAAAATTACCATCATATATAATACGATACTACAATAATTTACACTTCAAGGTAAGTATATTAATTTTTCACGAAAACTTTAAAGGTGGAGTTGCACAATGCACGTCTGAAACTTGCAATTTTTGTACATTGAAAACTGAATTATTAGTAATGCATTTTAACGGTCGATGAAAAACGAATTAAAAAATTTTAAGAATGTAAAATTAAAAAAGAAGCCAACAAACGTACCAACGAAATTTGGTTGAAACGCACGCAACGCGTTTCCGCGTTAGCGCGTGTTATGTAGCTCCACCTTTAGACCTTAAGCTTAAACTTCTATAAAAGAGAGCGACGCATTATAAGAAAATAAAGATTTTGAAGCAAACCAAAGTTCTTAAAACTCACACTATTTTAGATTCTCTTTTTCATATTTAAATACCATCTTAACATTTTTGATTTCTGAAAGTATAAATATGTGATCTGTAAGCAACACTGATCATTTGGAATGATAAATGAGAAAATTAATTTCGTACCAACGAGTTTCTAAAATTGTACTTTTTCGACCCCAATTGTTAATTTGTTGTGTTAGATCATGGGCTTATATTTTGGTACAGAGGGAGTCAAAAGTCCCGCTACCATTTGGATTGCCTATAAATAACTTTGTTCAAAGAGAATACAAGTAAGTTTGGTTTTCATAAGGAGTTTATTTGGTCTTTACATTTTTTTCGTTATAATTAAAAAATTATATCTCCTAAATGGTGTCCGCGATTCGCTATGCAACTTTCGGCTCTTTTTAAAGCATTTTTCATGACATCCTGCAACATTTCAGGCTGAATTTCTTCAATTTCGTGACGAATATTGTCTTTAAGATGTTGAATCGTTTGGGGCTTATTCACATAAACTTTTGATTTTAAAAACCCCATAAGAAAATGTCTGGTTCTGTTTAATCCGGAGATTTGGATGACCATAACGCGATTTCCGCTGAGTGGCAATAATGGAACGATTATTTTCAATAAATATTGTCACTATTTCTGTTCGTTCTTGTGTCGTATATTTATCCATAATAAAATTTAGACGTCTACTCAACACAATGGTTAAAGCCAAACTGAGCTAAACGTCACATAACCAAGATGGCGGGCAATAAAAATTTTAAATTTCACATTTACGTTATGGCACGTGACCAAATTTGTATAAGTACTAGGGTGATCGACTCGGGTTTTTTTTGGTTAAAATAACACTCAGGCAATTAATATGCCTACCAACCAGTAGGTGTGTTACCTTCTTTAAGAAACGGATAGCGAGATAGGAAAGATGGTGAAAATTGAAAGCTAAATTGTTTTTCACAACTCTTATATTGCACGTTATGTTAGTTTTTAGATCAATGTTGCAGCTCTTCTCTTTAAGCTGTGTAGCCATTTTATTAATTATTTTACTTCACCGGCGATTTTGCTACAATACCGACGAAGAAAGGTGCTGTGATGTACACCAGCATACAACAACCAGTGTCAATTGCGGTACTGTTCAGTGGCCAGTGCTATGCCTTCGTCACTTAAACAGTCGAACAACAAGAAATACAATGACACACTAACGCACATTTGAAAAAATTTTGTTTTGTAGTCAACGCTAACTACTTCAGCCAACAGCACCCTCACCCTCATTTTTTTGCCTTGTGTATTTTAAATAATGAAAGCTTCGGATTTGAATTTAAAGTTGCTTCGGTATCATCATCAGAAGTATCCTGAATGTGAGTAGCACCATCTTTAATATCATCGTCGCTTTCCTAGAAAAAATTTTATAATATGGCGGCCCAATTGCTTTTTTCGTTTCAAACAATAAAATTATGAGGAAATAACAATTGTTTTCACATTCTTAACTTGCCTCGTCTATGGGCTCTGTTGTATCTAAGTCCAAACATTTTATAGGTATGTGTAACATTTCCACTATGTACAAATTAACTCGAGAACAGTATGCTCGATTTCAATAACCAAAAAACGCCAATAGATACATGATGATAAAATTACCTTCAAACTATCTCAATACGGTTTTTTTTATTTGAGCAACGCTTTCGGAGGTGCTCACAAATTATTATCGAAAAAATTGCTTCTATGCAAAATGAACTTTGTTCTTTCTGAAACTTTATATGTAAAACTACAAAAACTTTTCATTTTAACCATTGTTCTTAAAGATAAATGTGTTACGAACAAAATAAGGCATATATCGTAGAATCGATGGGCAAATTTGTGTTTTGTTTTTTTTTACTTCCATGGATATGATACTACAAATTTTAGATGCGTTATAAATAACGTTAGCTTTTTATCACCAGAATTTTTAAAATCTTTTTTGCACATACAAAAACGTAAAACCTATCTTCTGCTTTAATCTTTCATTTGAGTTACGGATTGTTCAAATCGAATGACTGTTATAAAGTTGAATCAGGTGAAACGCCAGATATTTTACTCACTATTCCTAAAGAAACTGAGCTTCAAACCATAATGATCTGTAGTCTGTACACAATTTCGAAATACATAAGTATGTATTTCACAGACACAGGTGGTGAATTCGATAATTTTCTATGAAATCTATATACAAAATTTGATAGAAGTTCGAAGAAAATTTTCTACTGAACAGACTTTAATTTATTTTTCTATGTTCTGTGAATCAAAAAAAAAAAAAAAAAATACTAGTTTAATTATAACAAAATAGCAAACAAAATTTTATTTTCATAAGGATTAATATTTGCTATATTTCATAATGGATCAGCTCGTTAAGTAGTTTTATTTCATTATTAATGTAGCCATGACATACATTTTTTTATGTCTTATTAAAGTATCGACCTAAGTGCATTTAATTTTTAATAAATGTTTTGTGTTGACTTGTACTTATGAAAGTTATCTTAAAGAGTGCCAATAGAAGTGACATTTTTGCAATTTTAATTAATTGGTAGAGTCGTCAAAATCTCATAGTAAAGACAGTGTCTGCAAAATTAACACTTCGTCGAAGGAGAGATGCAGCGCATGCTTAATGAAAATTGAAATGAAATTTAAATTTAGGAAATAATTCTTTGAGAAAAGTTCACATTCATGTGCAGAGTCAGCATCAGCCACATGACAGCATCCACCACCCACTCAATCAACGTTCTCCATATCTTTTCTTAAACAATATATTTGTCCTTCTTTGGTACAAATGTTTTCGTAAAAAGAATTTCAATGAAAAACAAATATCTTTTTTCACTTTATCTGCATTCAGCACGAGTTTATTATCAAATCTCGTTACACTGATGTAAAGGAATGAATCTATATTGGCTCACCTTGTGCATTTAAACTGTGGCAGTATAACGCGAGCCCTTGGCTGGTAAGGGTACAACTATACAAAAATAAAATTACTATAAAAAAACTAATATTTCAACTGTGCACGGTATATCACCTATATCTGGCCTTTAATGATTTAAAAGTGAAAATATTTCTATACCAATCCAAAGAAAAATATTTATATTATTAAGCAATTTATAAAACTTTGACAAATCAATAAATAAATAGTATGTGTAGTGTGCCAGAGTAAAATTTTTTTACTAGGTATAAATTGAATTTTCGACATACGTAATAAAATTGTATATAAGTAAAGTGAATACGAAATACTGATAAAAATAAAATTTAAACTAAATAAAATAAAATTATTAATTAAATTAAAAAATACATTCTAAAAGGATACATGTATGTGCCTGCATATATACATGCGTATGTATATGTGTGTAGTGTATACAGTTCCTCTTTCTAACAATTTTTTAAATTTAAATTTTGTATGTTGCGGTCGCGTTTATTTAGCTGAACTCCGTAATTTCTCTACTCACTTCGTACGTATGTACTATTATTACTCGCTTCGTCTGATTTGGTTCCTTCATATATATGTATGTGTGTGTGTGTAGGAGTTGCTCCCTATCAGGAACAAAATCTTAATTTTCTATATACATACAACGCGCATACAAACGCACACGTAAAAGCTTAAACACAACGTTATTACCGAAACATATAGAAAAGCAACAATCAGATTTTCGGCTGTGAAAAAAAAGAAATTAACTTCAATACATAATACGTATCTATTTCACTATTCTCCAAAATATACGTTTCGCTCCTTTATTCCAACGTGGCCATATCTCGAAAAAATCGCACTTTGCATGGCATTATCTTTTTGGTGTGTATAAGTTTTTAGATAGAAATATACTTCTGAAGATAGTTTTACATATAAAGAAGGTATTAAGAAACACTTTCAAAATGTTAGTTTTTTGTGCTACATATAACTATTTTGCATTAAGGTTGCGATATGTTCATGAATACACATCCATAATACAAGAAAGATGGTTTTACTCTCGACTGCTTGCAAATTGAAACTTTAGTAAATAAAATTGTTTGTCGTGTGTGTTCGTATGTGTGCTTGTGTGTAGGTTTTATAAAAATGTTGGAGGAATAACGTAATATCACTGAAGTTTGGATTTAAATATTTTCCATATCACAATAATATGCACAATTTTAAATTTATTCCATACATGCATACATATTAATGACACTATGACTTTATTTATGTACGTACGTGTTAACGATACAATTAGTAAATTTAAAATGAATTTTTATAGTGATATGTGTATGTACATAATATGTACATACATAATTATAAATGGAAGAATACCAAGTGAATTCAATTATGCATACTTAATTATAATTAATTTTATTTGAAATTTTGTAGACTTTTAAAATCTTCTTTGGTATTTCTCTATCTGTTTGCTCATACATGTATATATGTATGTATGTACATATATATGTATGTATGAATATGCAAGTAGATCTGCTTCAAATCATATATTCATACAGCATACATATGTATAAATAAGTACATACAATTAAAATTGCAGAAATTGGGATTAATACAAAATCATTCTAGAAAACTTGTTTTCCTTCTGTAATTATTGTTATTGATTGACAAATGTACTTTTTGCCGATAAAAGAGATGCTGACAATAGAATAACAAATAAGAAACATATCTAAGTATGTATCTCTGTATATCAACTTCGTTAGAATTATAGGAATATGTATATTGATTTTGCACAATATAATATATTTGACGTAAAAGTACAACAACTACATTAACAATATTTTCATTACAAACAAACGCCAACTTCCTTCATCTGCAGCAGAGGCAGACTTCAAAATAAAAACACCAATGGATGCTACATCATTATAATTATTGTTATTAGATACTAAATGTGTTACTCGGCTATTGACTATTTTTCGTTGTAACTTTAGATTTTACTTCTGCTGTAAGTATTCAAATGACTGGCTTTACTTTTTTATTTGTTTATTTTTCATAGGATTTTAAAATGTGTATCCAGAGTTGCGTCTAAAATCCTCTCTTCATTTAAAAAACTTTCTCTTCATATTTTCTTTTTGTATCTCAATCTAAATGAATCAATGGAAGTCGAGTATAACTCATTGCAGTAATACTCTCCCTGCTGAATAGTAACATGATTCTGTTCGTTGATTTGAGTACAAGTACATATTTTTCTTTGTTTCATGGTATATTTTTAATAGATAAATTGATTTGTTTTCTTATATGCTCCCTTGTTTTGAACACTTGGACTCTTCATTCATCATTACGCACTCTTAACTAAACGTATCTAGTACTCGTAACGTAAATAGGTACGGTAACATATTTCTGCATCTTCTCATGATGGCGTTTACTCAAGCTCTGACACTGGACAAGGTGTACTGAATGTCCACATAGTCATGTGTGTATATACACATGTACATTGCTAGATACTGTTCACATGTGTTGGTGGCAACCATTGTGGAAATTTTGAGTGATTATTTTCCTCTATAGGATAATGAAATATTTCTTTACCTCAGCACAGTGTTGCAAGACAAATTTTGCTTCATGTCCCCAATTTCAAGAATGAAGCCACCAAGATAAGATATCTATCCTAAAAGGAGGATCTTAAATTTTTCCCCCAAAATACTTTTGGCTTAAATGCTATTTTTTATATCAAATTTGATTGTGATATTAAAATTGAATTTTAATTAAAATAAGAACGATACAAATTTGATTGTTGTATTAAAATTGTATTTTAAATGAAAGTCGAATGTACACATGATTAAAAATGCTATAAAAAAGATAGAAATTTTTGTCCAGCTGGAGTAGCAGCTAACGTTCTATGCACTCACGCTCACAATAAATTATATGATTTTGCTCTTGAATGATAATCACAAAAAGAAATAAGCTGATTCATCGAAATCATTTCTGTATTTTTTCAATCGAAATTTATCAAAATCGTTTTTTTAAAGACTTGCAGCAAATAATACACAACTTTTATTTGTATTTAATAATTATAGAATCGATTTTTTATACATTTTAAATTACAAATAAAGAATTAAAACATCTTGATATTTTTTTATAATTTATTACTTTTTAATTTTTGTTATATGTATACCACAGTTCCAACTGAAGCGAGAAAAATCTAAGTCTGTTGTCAAAAATTAAATGTGTTAGTGGAACATTTTCCATTCGTATTGGTTTCAATTAAAAAATTTCACCACATTACAACAATAATTCTCTATTGTGCAAAAAAATTTTATACAAAATTTATATTTTTCAAACACAAATCTTTAAACATATATAAAGTTTTTCTTTTATTGATTAATACAAATGTATACAAGGTGGCGCAAAATTATTCATCCAATTTTTTAAATTACTTTTTTACTACATAAAAAATGATTTTGAGTGATGGAAATCTTTATTTGGTCTTTTACAATTTTTGTTGTTGTTGGCATAAACCCGCTCCTCCAAGTAGCCATGCCAAATCTCCAAAACGGGAGATTATGCGACCAGGAAACGCTTCGATAAAATTATTCCACGCTCTGTTTGTATATTTAGAATATTTTTTAATACATTTGAGTGCAAAAAATATTGATTTGATAAATATTTGTTGTAATATTTTATATTGCACCAAAAAGTTCAAATAGTAACAAATATGCAGTACTCTTGAATGAAAAACTAATTTTTGAAAACGTTTGCAGATATTTCGTTTACAAAGTGGGACAGTAACTGAAAGCCTGGGATATGGAATATTCATACTAACAATAAGAAAAAAACTTATCAACTCGTAGCGAATAACTTCTAAAACAAAATTTTTGCTTTGACTCTTGAACAGTATAATTTTTAATGACACGAATTTACACCATTTTCTATGCAATTATATTAATTCTGTGTTAAAATTGTTATGAATAATATGCATCGCCAAGTATTGTAACATACTAGTGTGATCGATCATTCAACATTTCTATGAAACCGGTTCTAATATATCAAATTACACAACACAAAAAAAAAATAATTCAGAAATACCCGGGTCTAACCGGTTTTTGTTTTTCATGGAATTTCTATAAGTTTTAAATGCAAAACCCTGAATTTACGTTTTTTTCGTGATAGAATTTAAAAAAATATATATAAATTACACGTTGAGACGTGTTTTAGAAAAATACGTCTCTTAAGTTGGAGTATTTTCATTATTAAAAATAAGTCGTAATTTTCTAAAACAAATCGTGAAAAGCCACTAAATTCAGATTTTTTTATAGAATCAAATTTCTTAAAAAAAACTATTTTCCGAAAAAAATTTCGGTGGTGCCACCGAATAATAAAAAAGCACTTAAAATAAAAATTAAAAGTACCATGGCACTGACTCGAAAATTTTCCGCGACGAACATTTTAGAAAGCACAGTGCTAAAAGCTCTGAGTTGACAACTCTGGTCGTACTAAAAACATTTTTTAACACGCATAACTTTTAAATTTTAATTTTTTTTACTATTTTATAAAACATTTTATATTTTTTTCGTAATTTTAAAATATGATTTTTATATTTTATATTGGCTTCCGTTAGGTGAAATTTATCATTGAGTTGAATTAGTTTTTCATTCAACCGTATTGTAATGTACATATGTTCCTATTTAGGATTACATTTTTTGGTACAAAATAAAAAATTGCAAAAAAATATTTATAAAATCAATATATTTCTTAAACAAAACTTTGTCGATGTTGTGAAATAACGAATATAGAAATGTATATAATTCTCACATTCTTAACAGATTTTGGTTAAATAGTTGATATACCCACAATCCTAGTATCCTGCTCACAAGTTGTAATAACGTTGATGATGATTGGTGTGTGTTATTAGTCCTGAACGTCATGTTCGGGATTTGAATTTGAGTCAAACCAGAGGAATGTAATAAGAGCAAAGATTTTAATATATCCTAACAATAAGAGAAGTAAACAGCCTTTGTGCTCCTAAACTCAAGTTTTTAGTGCGTAAAAAAATAGTTATGCAGTGAATAAAACACTTGGCATCAAGCGCAATAATAACTTTAAAAAAAGGATTTAATACTCCAAGCAGACATTTAATTTTCATTGTGTTTTTTGTCTTCAAAATATTGATATTTTTATTTGTAATCTGAAGTGTGAAATACATACTTGCCTCCAATAGCAACTCTTAGTTAAATTAATGAGTTAAAATACCAAAGTAGAATTTTGGTGTACGTTCCATGACAAACCCACAATAATGTTTGATGTTTGGTAAAAAATTAGACTTTTTCCACAATGTGCGAAAAATTGACACAACTTAGAGTTTTCGTTTATTATGCTTATTTTAATTTGAATATTTTATTCTTGAAATGTGCAATAAAAAAATTAATTATATAACTTTTGGCAGTTAGGTTAAATCTGCTCTTGTGGGGTTAGTATTAAATGGTTCAATCTTTATTGTATTATATTATTTTTTTCGGTATTTTGTTTTTCGTTAACCATGATGTTATCGTTTGTTCTATTCTTTATTTAATAAGCTGACTTCGGCAACTCTGGTATATACATACATTTGTTCTGTTTTGTTTGTGTTTGTGTAGATACAATTTTGCTTAGAAATGAACTAATTTTTCTTGCTTCTCACGTTTTAATTGCAGAGTTAATAACCCAAAAACGCATGCTTAACTTCTTAAAAACTAAAAATTCTAACCAAAACTAATTAAACTTTGTTTAAAATAAATAAAATGAAACAAATCTAATAAATGGTGAACTTAAATTATTTCTTAAATTAAATAAATTTATAACTAAAAAAAATTAATTCTTTTTATGTATTTAAATTTAAGCTATAAACGAAATCGAGAACATGCGCAAACATAATAAAATAAAAATGTAATAATGCTGAAATAAATTAAATGCTAAGCAAACCCCTACTTTTGTACAGTGATATTTTAGTAAATTGCATTTTTTGTAGAAAATAATAACTATTTAAAAAAGTTATTGATTAATTCTTTAAATGATGGTTAAAATTTGTACTAGTTTGTTGTTAATGTTAAAGAACTAGTGAAGAAAATGCATGTACATTTTACCCAAACAAATCGGAACTGATACTGCAAAAGCAAGCAACCTATTACAATAAAAGAAGAAAAAAAAATCAATTAGGAAATAAAATATACTCTACTGGTACATATAACTGTGATTGTTAAATACAATATTGCTAGAAAGCGGGCTGTGTTGTCGTGTGGGAGGTTACTGACTAATGATGCGATTGGAAAAGGTTTTAAAGTTTATGCATATGATAATATATGCGGTCGAATTTATCCCGTGCTCAAATCAAAGGGACTAGTTGTGCAAACGAACTTGCAATAACATATCATAATAGAATTGTTAACAATTTGTGGAAGCATTGATATCAGAACATTTGTGCTTAGGACAAACGCCTGACCACAAATAAATAAACATTTACTCGCGTCAGTCTTCTCCACCGCCACCGCACAGATTGCAATGCTCTGGTAGCCAGGACAGTTTTGCCGTGGATCACTATTGCGATTCATATCCGACAAATAGTCTCCGGGGAGTGGCAGCAACTTCAGTGTCAGGAGTTCGCAGCGGCGGTGGTGGTGGTTGTGTACAATGGTCGTCAGCAGAAGCCGCCGGTGTAGGTGCAGGTTGCAGTGGCGGAGTGGGAGCGTGCACAGTGGTTCCCCCAACGGGATCGATGTGCCCACATGGAAATGCTGTTCCTCCGCCGCTGCCACAGTCGATGATGTCCGGTGGCACCGGCCACGGACACAATGGCAGTTTATTAGGCTCCCACATTTCGTTAAGCGGTATGTCAACTGCTGGCCGTTCTCTGGATGATATTTTGCCACAGAATTCATCGGGTGGCGGCCACTGTCGCAGCATGAGCGGCCTTAATACTTTAAGTTTAGGCCTTCCTGCGGCTCCTGTACCTCCTCCACCTATTTTCAATCCATGTAGTTCAAATAGCATAAGTAGCATGTCTATACAAGGACCTTCATCTTCACGCTGGGGTCCAAGAACGTCATGCCCAGTTCACAGTCCTTTTCGGATAAGAGCGCCAAATGGTTCGATATGCTCAGGACATCAGGTAATTGTTAACTCGTTAAACGGTATCTTAGTTGTTTGCAAATACAATTTAATCTACGTTTAATGAACTACATTTTAGTTGATTAATTGACAATTAAGTTTAATTTGAAGAATCTTGCCTCAATCACATATTTCACTTAATATTACCCACACACTTTATCATTTTATTTTCTCAAATCTTTAATTTTTCAAGCCAATATTTTTTCTCTTCTTCTTTCAGGTAAGGATATCTACAATATTTTACTGAAATGTACTCAACAATTTCGCAAAGTACTTTTTGCCAGAGACACGTAAGATTGCATCTTAATAAAATTCATATTTATGGTTCACTCGTTCATTATAAAAGTTATTTCTTTAATTTCCAAAATCAATTAATTCGTTAAGAAGGTAAAATATAAGTTTCACCGCAAGTTTGTAAATATTTTCAACGTTTTAAAAAAGGTGGAGCGTAGAGCATTTGCAAAGCTTATTTTCGCTCTTCTGCCATTTTCTAATAAAACATTTTCCTTCTACCAAACAAGGGCTGGACAGCATATTTCATCTTAGTGCAATTTACTTCTCCAATATTACCTAATTCCTATTTGCTAGAATTAGGTAATATTGTATTTTTTTACATTGGGGCACCAAATTTTATAAGTGATGCATAGCGATCGATTTGTGAGCCGACTGGTATCAAACAGTTTCTCCGGTTGTAGATACCATAATTTTTAAATCAAATTACAGATCAGTGTTTAAATTTAAATTATTTACTTTTTTGTTGCATATATCAAAATGAGCTTAATTTTGGGGCTGGCACTTTGGTACAGAAAAAAAAGTCCAAAGAGCCACTCTGAAACTATCATTTTTAATTTTAATTCATTTCAGCCTCAAAAACTTTAAATTTATTTTTAATACTTTTTTATTTTTCGCTAATTTTTCGAGACCGGACTTTAAAATAAGAAAATGCATAAAAATATTTTCGCAAATCTATTTCTTTGAATATTTTGGCGTTAATCGAATTTATGAGAATAAAATTCCAAATAATACATTTTTAACGTCAAAATTATTTTACTAAACAGAAATAAATATTATATTTTACAGAAATTTATATTCTATTTTATTAACTTTTAATTATGTATAAATATTTTTACATTGTGCATCGAAAATCAACCGAGTAAAACAAAAAGATAAACAAAATTTAAAAGAAAAATTTAAAACTGGCAACTTGTCGGTCCATTTCTGAAAAATCACGTTAATATTGGATTCTGTGACACCAAATTCTGTTTCGAACGAGCACCCGATAATATCGATTTCCTTGCACCAACATAATTTTTTTTTCTCGATTTTCATACTAACATTTCTCAATTTAGTTTAGTATTTTTTTTGTCACTTACTTCCTTTACGCCATAGAGGCTCGAAATATTTGTATAAAATCCCTTTCTTTTCTACTTTTCACTAATGTTAAACTTTTTGTTGTCTTGAAACAATATTTTCCGTTAACCATTCGTATTTGAAGTTGCCTTATAGAAAGTGAGAAAAAACTACTTTCTAATCTCTTTTCTTCCGGTTTTCAAAATTAGCATCTATCAAAATTTGTAAAATGTATTCATGATATGCGCCATACCTCCATTGTAACTTTGTATACAATTGTATTATATGTATCTACTAATATTTCCTCTGTTTTGATAATAATCGCTTTTGTTAATAATGTGTAAACTCACAAGAATGTATCAGGTTCCAATGGATTATAACAATGAAGTCTTATCATGGCTGCCAATGATGGTGTAGTTGTTTGCATCTTAAAAAGGTGTAACTGGAGAACAAAATGTGTATAAAATACAACGTGATTTTATTGCTACTTTACAAACAGCCGTCTTTTAAATAAGAGGTTTATTATTAGTTCTTAGTGATTCATCAGAACATTTATGCACGATTATGTACATACTCGTACATAAAACCAAACTTTACCAGCAATTTATGAAAAAGTTATCACCAGTGATGCCTCGAAATTTACGTTTTAGCTTCGTGGATTTTTTTAGGGTTTTTTATTTTAAATTTTGCTTCAAAAATTTTTATTTTATACTAAACCCATAAAATTATCTTAAAACATTAAATAACTAATTCAATGTACAAACATCGCAAGTACACAAAATAACATTGAGTGAAATGCAATGGCGAAAGCTTTTAAGTTAGAAGGAGACAAACTTTGAATCAACAGTTGAGTTCTGGGTGGAGGTGTGACAATTTAATAATGCTCTGCTAGAAAATTCATTTATTAAATTGGTTAATTTAGTATTTAGATATCTATAGGGTCTTCCAATAATAGGTTTCATTTTGATATGTAAAAAATTAGAAAGCATTTAATATTGGTGGACATTTGTTATCGCCAGCTTGTCGAAGATACATGTCGTCCATACCAATCTCTTTATTCAAAATATGGTTTAGTCTCGTTTTTGGAATGCTTGATTCCTAAGATCGACGAGAAAGGCTACAACAGCAATATTCTCAGTTTAGCGATGTCAACGAGTTTAATGTTTTACATCACTGACTTGTTCCAACTGCTCAAATTTTTTCACCAATTTTACAATTGTCGACCCCGAAAGTGCTCCACGACGACGCTTTAGTTTTGCGAACTAAGCCCGTGAAATTTAAAGTGAATTTTAATAATTTTAATGTAGTTACAGAATTAGAAATAGAACGTTTTAGTCCACCCCGTAGTGTAACTTTTTAGTAACCCTTTGTACCATGAAAATAATTTTAAAAAATACAAGTACAAAAATGACGTTTGTTTTCGTTTTTTGTGTTTTTATGTAAAATACAGTTATAGGAAAGCTATTAAACGTATCAAAATTAAGCTAATAATATGTAAGTAAGCGATTGTTTTTAAAAAAATTTACCATTAAAAAGCTAATGTAATTTAATTATTATAAAAGCTTCTAATTTTCTATTGGTTTTGCTTATTTATATTTACTGCGCTACCAAATTAAATAAAAATATACTTGATGAAATTGGGATTTGGATGAAAAAGTCAAAATATTACCTTACCAATTTATTACCTTTTATTTTAAATTTTTTGACCTAAAAAGCCCATTAGAATTAACTTAAAATTAAAATTTTTCGTTAAGAATAAAATAATTGTTAAAATTTTTCGTTAACAATAAAAAAATTGTGTTGGCTTACTATTGTGAATCACCCCAGAAATTCCTTATCTGGATATGCACTATTCACCAACTACATCTGAACACGATTTTCGTACAAGACGTCTCTTTCCCAGACGAAAAAGTTTAGATATAAAATTTTTTAACAAATTTTTGTAAAATTTATGTAATGCCTGTAAAAATTTGTTTACAAATAAACGAACTGTTATACATACATAAATATAAATGGAGGCTACTATGAGTATATTTCAATTGGGCACTCATTGTAAAAGTTGTTGACGATCAATCGTTTACGCCATCGAGGTCTTTATGAGAGTTTTAGTGTAAAAAAATGAATAATGATATGATGAAATTATGATTTTCCAGATGTGTAGGTAGATTCAAATAGTACTTCTCGATAATTCAAAAAACTAATATATATTTTGAAAGTATACATTTTCACAAAAATAACAAACGTTTTACAAAATTGTTTCCCAAGTCCTCTTATAAGTTGCAGTTTGTGATAAATAACACTATGCCACAATGAAAATGTATCGGAAAACAAAATAGCCAACCTTGTGTACTTTCATCTGATGAAGTAAAAAATCATAAAAACTGGGATTCCTCGAGTTTGAAAGATATAGTGATAATTTACATCAGTTTTTGTATTGTTCGTAATACTTCAAAACCGGTCCTCAAAACCATAAAATATTTTATGAATCTCTAATCTATACATATATATTCATAAGAAACATGTATTTCGATTTCAAAAGTATCTAAACGATTTCAAATTGTTGTGTAGTGGAACTTATTAACGATACCTGAGTTTTGTCTCACATGCATTGTAGCGTGAATTCCAACGATCATGGAGAAAATTATTTATTTGCAGCTTTCGGAAGTTATAAGCTGTTGCAAATAGAAACTCTATTGGGTACCTATCAATACTAGTTAAATATATCGAAACGATATGTATTGACATATTTTTCACTTGCCCCAAGTTTGTAATATAAAAGTAATACATGCAATTTACATTTTTTTATAAAAATATTTTCGATTTATTTTTCAATTATCATTTCATATGTACATACATGTGTATTTGTATTTATTTTATTCTTCACTAAGTTAATAGGACAACATTTTTTATACGCAAAACAATTTTTCAAACAATTAACAAATTAAATAATTTATGAATGGAATGTTAAATGTAACAACTGGTATTGCTTAATTACTCAGACATAGTCGTACAGCAAATGTTGTGTTAATTGAGTCCAATGTTAACTGTAAGACTGTGTCTTGGTGTTTGAGCTTCTCTACAAATTGTGTCTGCGCTAAAAAAGTTAAAATATATTTTAAGAAAACCGATGACATGTGATTTTTTTTACGACTAATAAAGTAAAATAGTGGCCCTTTTAAAACTAAAACTTATAGTTTATAGAGGGCATGACTAAAATGTGATTTTTTTCAATGTAACTACAAGCAACAATTTTAAAATGTTTATGATATACAACCAATTAAACGTTAATACAATCTTCCACTTGAATAAAATAACCGTTTATAATATTGCGTTCGGGCGTATCGCGATCGGCAACCAAAACCGAATCGAGAAAACCTTATCTGTCGCTTATTTCTCTTTCAAAAATCTATCGTTTTCCATCTTTCGCTTTATCTTCACTTTTTATTTAATATATAATTATCTTTCAATTAAAGATATATTTTTTTAATGTTAAAAATTATTAATTAAAAAAAACCTTTGCTGAGACTCGAAACCGCGAATTCCTCTACCACACTACCAACCAAACTATCAATGCTTTTGATTCAATAAGCATTCACGAAATCTATTCTTTTTATATTTTGGGCTTTTTTTCAAATGTGTGTTTTCGTGAAACGATTTATCAAATTCGCGAACATTTATCTAATATTGTTGTTTTGAAAATTCTTTACTTTAGCAACCATTGGTTTGTTTTCGAATATCTGTTCAAGTGGTCTTGTGAACACCTTTAATGTACATTGTGCAGCCTATTATAAATTCCACCACAACGTCATAATTTATACACTTCATTGTAATTTTTAGGGCCAAGTTTTGGCCTATGCACACAGTGTATATATTATACGAAACCCTTAGCACTGATTTTAGCTCCCTAAAAGTGCAGCTAAAATAAAATCCTCAAAAAAGTTTTTATTGATATAGTATAGTCATTTGTATTTCAAATCAAAAATTTGTGCTTAACTACTGATATGACGTAGAAGCTCAAAAATATAATGTTTTCAAAAACTAAATGCGTAATCAGTATTCTATCATTCTTGGTATGTACATGCAAACAAAATAGATGAACTGATAATGACTTATGATTTGTGTGACTTTTTTGCGATTTTTTTGTATGGGATATTATAGAATAGTGACTGAAATTATTAATTTCGTGCAGTTAAGTCAAAAGTGCTCTTAAAGAAAAGGGAGATAAATCAAAACATCTATAGGTGAAGTTTACCATAAAAGCTTCAATATTACCACTATATATAGCTATAGCTACAGAACTGAAATTTGGTACACAAGTTGTTCTTGATGAATCTGAAAACGGTCACTAGTACTGAGATCAAAAAGAGGACCATTGTCTTGATAGGTACAATATCATCACTTCTAGACAAACTGTTAACTTGCCAATATTTTTTTACTTTTCTAAAATGGAAAACAATAATGGATATTTTTTACCTCTCTAATATTTAAAATAAGAATGAATTATGGGGAAACATATTGTCAAGTTAGCAGGTTGCCTAGAAATGAGATGGTATTGTACCAATCAAGACCTTGGACTTTATTTTGATCGCAGTACTTTTACCCGCCGAAATTTTTAAATAAGAACTTGGGCATATTTTCACATTTATGTTTTTGTGCGGATTTTAGTGCCTCCACTTTGGTGCTGAGCTTATAGAAAAGTTCGAAGGATAGCCCGCTAGTCTACAGTTTTCCATAATTTTTTACGTATAAGTAGTTTCCATATTAAAAATTAAAAAATATCTTATTTCGTATTTGCCATCATATTTCAAGATTGTAAGGAAAGCAGCCAAAATGGTAATATACTCGTACATACATATTTAACACGAATTATTAGAAAACCGACAAAAATAATTAAATAAAATGGCTGCGGGAGAACACGGTATAAATACATACATATATTTTACGAAGTTTTGCGAAGAAAAAAAACTTGCATTCCACTTATTGTTGAATATTGGGTATATTCTCTAGGTCTGAAATTTCGAAACGTCCAGAAATAAATATTTTTGGTGTTAAAAGAATTTTCATGAAGAATACTGATTAGTCCAAATACAAGTATGTATATTTTTAAATCACATTTTGTTTTTATTAATAAGTTAATAAATAACAAAATATAAAATTATTTCTGTTCAATAAAAAAAATTTAGGTTTTTGTTAATGCAGCCAACTGGACAAAACGAATAATGCAGAAGTTCTTATTTTTGGGGCTACTTTCACGTGCAATTCTCAGAGTCCCAAATCAATGAGCTGAAAAATGTTGTACTGCGTAATTTAAGAATTCTTTGTGATAAATTCAAATTATTTTCATTAAGGAAATTTTATTTATCAGACTATCAGAACGGATCAGTAATAATAAGAATAATTAAATTTTTTTTATTTAATGTTTTTTTCGTGAGTATTTCGTGATTATGACCATTTTTTTACCACTCACGTGAGCGTTCATGAAAGTGAGCCAAAAATATAAGGTCGTGCATGAATAAAATTTTTTTATCGTGAGAGTGTGTGAAAAGTCACTACAATTTAAAAAATGCTATAATGCAAGATTGCGAATAGGAATAATATGAATATTATGAAAAATTTTTGTTTGGGGAAAGTTTATGCGGTACTAAAAGACATTAAATTTGGCAAACACGATGACAGTAGCCATTCACAACTAGGACGATTGTGTGGCGATTGTTTTGTTGTTTTTTTTTGCTTTCGAAAAAAAAATAAAATTGTTCCAGGGATCGATTTATGAAAAACTTTTCCTTTTTGCTTTTTAAAGGCATTATTGCATACTCATGATGTTGTGGCCCGAGATGTTTACGGAGAGGAAGCGTTACGAGTTACACCTCCTCCCATGCCTATTTATTGCAATGGCGAAGACTTGGAAAATACAGATGCCACTGAGCTGCCGCATGTAACACGTGTCCGCTTAGTACAATTCCAAAAAAACACCGATGAACCAATGGTAAGTACTATTTGTACATTTTTTTCAGAATAGTTTTGAAATAAAGTTGGAAATTTCTATGAAAAATATTTGTATAGCACGTACAAATTTTTTCAATATCGCATGTCAAAATTTAAAAAATAAAAATTAATTGTTAATATTTAAAGTTTTGAATTTAATAGCCTTTTTCTGATTTATGAAAGAACACCTTCATTCGAATTCTATGAGAAAGAACATTGATTTTGATTATTTCTAAACGATTTCCGTACTACGAATGTGTCGTTAACATTGAGAACGAAACGTTAATATCACTCACTTGTGGTTTTGCTTTCGCAACAAAATTTTTGAGATTAATAAAAATAAAGATAATTTTTATTCGCTTGGGATTCCACCTCGTACTATTTGTGAATGGAAAAAAGGTTAGTAAGTTTGTATGCTATAGAAGAAACCTATTGAACATTTTATCTATAGAGTAAGTTCGGGTATTGTGGTATAGAACTAGAAGCTGACAAAACGAAGCTTGATGAATTACAGATCTCAGAATATTAACAAACCATAATTCGATTTGCTTCTTGGAAGCTATGCAAAGAGGTGGTAATAAAAAAATTTACTAGTCTTGTGATTGACTTTTTTTGGGTTCACTGAAAAATGTCTGTCATTGAACTCGAGTTCCGCCTATGTGTTATAGTTCAAGGAGGCTAAAGTGGTGTAGTGTATTACATACTAATTATGCTCAGATAAGCTAAAGAAAGGTGAAATAAGGAAATGAGAAACAGAAAAAAACTATATGTTTAGATTGGCCTGAGAATCCTTATGAAGTACTCTAAGCAGTTAAGCTTAATTGCAATCCCAGTTTTATTACAGAAACAAATTTGAGAAATTTTTTTAACTACACGAAGAAAACTTGTTACGGTCATATTTCCATTAAAAATCACAATCGGCCACGCACGCTAATGTACCACATTAACAGAACAAAGTATTATTCCTGAATGTAAACCTAAGATCTATAGTAGAATACCAGCTGAGATAATCGAATTAAGATTCAAAACATTATAGCAAAATAAAAAATTGGTATTTCACATTACCGGAACTGACTCTAGACCTGGGCGGATTTAAAGTCACGGACTAAAAAAATAGGGAAAACCAAAAGAGCCTTAGAGAGACTGGCGGTGGCTTATACAAGACGCTATTTCTATCGTCAGCTGTAGCACCCGGGGGTAAAGTGTTTGGTGATGATTGTTTTGTTGCAATGGTGGAGTCACCAGCTAGGTGCATTAAAGCTGTTGCATTGGTTACACCAAATAGAAACCCGGAAATCTCCCAGCACCAAAATGGACTACATACGTAACACCAAAATATGGGCAGCAAATATCTAAAAATCAGCAAAAAAAAATGTCACTGCGACAAAACAAAAGCAAAATTTCTTGAGTGACAATGAGCAACCAATCTCTCGTTCGCCAAAAAAGGCGAATCCGTAGACAGCTAAGAGTAGCGAAGAAAAATGCAGCGACAACTACAGAAATAGCTCATTCTTTAATAAAAATGGCTGATGCTGCTGAGGTACAAACTCAATCAGCAAAGAAGATGATGGTTAACGCCTTTGAAACAACGGCAGCAAGTTTAAATGTATTAGTTAAACCCACAATAAGGAAGAAAATATTTCAAAAAATTTTATTACATATTTTTAATTTAATTTTATTTATTATTTTATTGACTATACCGATATATTTATATACATACGTAAGCTAATGCGAATGAAAATGAGTGCCAATGAGAAATCTAAATTGGTTCGAATTCGAGCGAGTGGCTTTCATTCGTTTAAGTTTACTTTCTTAAATCAGAAATAGGCTATAAATAGTTAATAAAATTTGAAAATCTAAAAAAATTAATATTCAAGTAAGTTAACCCAATTCTCAGTTAACTCATTAAAAAAGTTTGACGTTTCGGTGCATAACAACATAAAATTAAACCTGCCTGTTCAAGAGTATCATAGCTTTATATGATAAAATGTTGTAGATTACAAAGTTTGTGAATTGAACAATTATAAAGATATCGAATTTTCAAAACATTCTGACCTGATAATATCAAATGTATTCGTGCAATAGCACACAACAAAATCACACTCCCGATACTCGGATTGGTGTATTTCTATCCATGGCTAAGACAGCAACCCACTCTCAGCAATTCCGATCAAATCAAATAATAACTATCTTCGTAGTAGTACAATCGAACTTCTCTATAGTTAACTTCTATACAATGAAGATCTCCCTATTATAAATTGATTTCTAAAACGCACCTATTTCATTTCAATTTTAGTCTTCTTATAATGAATTTCCATTCAGTGATTTTTTTTTCTTTAGAATGAAGAACTTTTGCAAATGTAAATTTATCTCACTTACGTCTTTGTCTCCATATAAACAATAATCTGTTACGCATATTAACGACAGTTTGTACCGAGAAGGAAGTAATATAAGAAGTGATTTTTTGGTCCCATGGAGATTCATTTTTAAAAGAATGAATTCTGAAATTTATAAAATTAAATTTTTCACATTTACCTATTTAGGATTTTTATATTGCACGTTTGATTAAACACACAAAATTCAAAATGCATTAATATATTGATTGATATCGATAAATCGGTTTGATCCTTAGTGGTGGCCATAGTAGCCAAAAATCAATAACAACTTAATCTACTGCATCAACCCATATAAATTTAATATTTTTAATAACGTTGCGTATTATTTTTAATTCCAACCCACCAGGGAATCACGTTGAAAATGACCGAGGACGGTCGTTGTTTAGTGGCACGGATAATGCATGGCGGCATGATTCATCGTCAGGCAACACTGCATGTGGGTGACGAAATACGAGAAATCAACGGTCAGTCAGTGCAGAACCAATCTGTAGGACAATTGCAACGAATGCTAGTAAGTTCAATAAATTAATATAATTTTAATTTACATTTTTGCAACTTGAATAACTATTTCTAATACAATTGTGAATAACTGACCCATTAGAGCGTCTTACGATCGCCCCTTAAAAAGTTTGTTAAATTTCAAGTTAGTCTCATCACACATTTTTTTACTTAAAATGTATCTTTACATCGTGAGCTCAAATACAAGAACAAATTAGTTTAGTTTTATACGGTTTCACGCCTACAAAGGGAACAGCTCAAGTTATAAGCCTACTTCGTGTCAGCTGAACTTATATTATTGTTTGGCATACTACAACATCCGATCCGGAACATATAAAATTAACTAATTACTTCAAAATTTCATACGATTATGTCATTATTTTGCATTTTAGTGAATGTATTATTCAAGATATGCCTTGATATCTTATTTAAAATATTTTGTTTGTTTGTTGCGGGTTGACCTGGTCTATATAAATACATGCATTTCATTGGCCCTTATACCAAATAATCAGGAGACCTTAAACCACATTCTTGAAAAGTTTCAAACCTTTTACCTTATACAATAACTTTGAAAAAACAAATGAGAATTGAAATAAGATATCGGGGCATATTTCAAAAACGTTAAAAAAAGTGCCAAAAAGATAAATTTGTCAACATCATTTACATTCAAACGCGATAATGACCCCAAACATGCAGCTCATGACGAGCTCGTTAATCTACTACGTGGCACATGTTTTACCGCACCCACCACAATCTCCAGATATCAATCCAATTGAGGATTTGTGTGAGGAACTCGACAGACAGGTCAAAAAGCGGTAAATTTCAAATAAAGCTCAACTATAGCAGGCGTTGAGGAAACGTTATTAAAAATTGAAGAAGAAATAACTAAAAATCTAGTATATTCTATGCCAAAATGCGTGAATGAAGTTATTAATCAAAAAAGTTTTCCTAGTTTTATAAGATTTCGAATTATATGTGCCAATACTTTTGTGCAATAAAATCGTAATAATTTTTGTTTTGTAAACAAATTACAATTGAATTAAAAAATAAATGTTGATATAAAACTACTTGTATTAGTTAAAAAATTTGATAAACTGTCTCCAAAAACAATTATTTTACTTGTTAAGAATGTTAATGGCTTTAAAGTGGGTATAAAGTCAATAATGCTAGCTGTGCAAATAGTTAGGTGAAGGACTGTAAATGGCCTCCTTGAATAGACTCACAAATCAGCCGCTAACTAATAATTTCGTTAACATTATTTTTTCGGTTAATGCGCTTTTTCATACAAACATAGTTGTGGCACTATTTAAGTGATTTTGACACATTTTTTGACAAAAACTCGACATGAGGCCATCATTTCGAAATTTGATCACTGCTAGTACGCAGTTGTTTACAAGCTACAGCAACATCTCAAATACCAGCACTGGAAAGCTTACACATTATTTTGTTTGATTGAAAACAAAACTTCAGAGATTGTCGTTCGTCTTGCGCTAAACAAAGTAGAACATAAGACAACATATAATACATACTCCGTCATATTGTCCTTGTGCTATTTTTATTAAATGTGTTATGAAGGAAGACAATATAAAAAACTATGTCGCTCATTTTGTCATAAACGTTTTTGATACTTTCTATATAAGCATTCGCTTAGAAAGATGTTTAAGTGGAAATTACCAACCACATTTATACAACTTACCACTCATACAATGGATTAGTAATACGAAAAATGTTTGATAGAAGACAACCTCTACGTCTCATAATCGCAAGCGTTATCTTCGCAAATGTTTGGAAGAGGACAACATGCAAAACTTTGTCGCTCATAATATCGTGAACGGCGATTTCCTTTGAGTCGTCGGTTAGAAACCTAATCGGCAGGGGACACCCGTATATGATGCGTCGAAGCCAATGACATGTTCGACGATTTGTCCAACTGGGTGGCTAAAAATATGTACATAGTAGTGTGTACGTATTTAAAAATCTCTTCTAACAAAGTAAGAACTAGAGAGAAGCTTTGGCAAAAACCAGCAAATAGTTCTGTTTTCTTTTCTTTTAAAATAGTAGTAAGTAGACAGCAAAAAATGATCGAGATTTAGCAAGCAGTACACAATTTTTCGGGCATCTGTGTAAATTAGTGCCATTCGTACTGTTTGAAGCAGTACATGTACTGTTTATTGTTAAATGTACTGTTTTATTCACAATACCTAAAACAGTACGCAAAAGTACTGTTTTTTTTAGATTTAAATCCAGTCGGAAACTTTAAATTAACTTTAAGCTAACTATTTCACAACTAGTGCTGACTGACACTTGGATTGCTTTTCAATGGAATCAACTCTCTGCATTACTTTCCAACTAACTTAAAGTTAACTTCCCAAACTTTAGCTTTCTGTTAAATTTTTGTAGCTAGCTGTAACCTAACTGTTTTCCCGTTGGCTATAAGTAGGTTTTGTTTTAATTAACTATAAGTTAGTTCGACTTAAGTCAACCAAAAGTTAATTGTTTACACTTTAGCGGAACACTAACTGCCAGTCCCACGATGTCGCACATATTCGTTCTTTCGTACAAATACATTTAAAAAAAACAAAATTTTAGAATTTCATTGGTGCTAATGCCAAATCATCATTAGATGACCTTAAACTATATTCTTGAAAAGTTTCAAACCTCTTTTCTTATACAAAAACTAAAAAAAATCGTGAGAATTTAAAAATTACAAAAGTATTTGCTTTGAAATTTGTTAAAAAAAACACAACAAACTAATTTTGTATTGCCTACTAGATAGCTTAAAATTAGTCCACAAAAGTTAATTTAAAGTTGGCTATTTTTGTAGTCAGCTACACATTTTCCGACAGGGAAGCAAAAAATTATCACCCACATAAATATTGTTGGTTGTATTACTGACAGTGTTGTAACTAAAATGTTGTTGGGGTAATTAAACGAAGGAAGTTGAGGGAAATCTTTATTTTGGGGATTTAAATTTTCAGGCAATTAGCCGAAGTAGGTATTTAAATTTAAGCGGGGGTAATTGAGCGTGGAGCAACAGGGATTTTATATTATAAAATAATTATAAAAGATTTCTTCAAGCTTTTTAATACATATGTATTCGCTTTTGAAGCAAATACAAAATTTTTCGTTACGTTCTCATGATTTTTGATATTTGTTTTCTGTTTTTATTACCTTATATTTCAAAAATATGTGATAGATAGTTTTAAAATATTTTTATGTTTCTTTAGGCCGGGGCACATAGAATCCGTCGTACGTTATGCTTTGCTTTTTTCAACTGACAACTAAGTTGAAATACAGGTTTTCTTATGAGCTTTGACACATTCGGTACGTCTCCGTCAAACCAAAGTACTAAAGTTGGGCAACTTTTAACTCTATTGAAAATGTGAAATTTAATCAAATGAAGCTGATTTAATATCCGTCAACAAAGTACTCATTGTGTCAACCTCCTCCGCCGATACTTTAATGTCAGTTGAAAAAAGCAATGACTGATTCTATGTGCCTCGGCCTTTATAAACTTATGTTAAATAAAAGTGTAACGTATTGAAGTAAAACTTATGTTATCAATAAACAAAAAAAGTACTGTTTATATTGTACTTTTTTCGCTTTTCAAATATACCATCCCTAGTGTAAATGCCCCTGCCTCTTGGTATGCGCAAATTTGTTAATTTTTACAATGAGGAACCATGAGATAAAAACACGTTAAATCAAAAGTATGACTTGACTACATATTACTTGCGCTAAGAAATCGGCTAATAGTTATTTATAGAGTTATAAAATATTAATTATGGCGTATTTACTTCAACTGCAACATTATTTTTGAGGTATTTTTGTACAATGTTTTTTAATGTACTGCCATAAAATATGCACTTTCAAAAAGGAAAAAAATTAAAGTAGATATCAGGTAAAAAAAAAATCTGTATCATCCGAAAACTTTAAAAACTGAAATATTACTATTTTCCTAATACAGCGTTTGCAATAATCCCATATCGCTACATGATAGTAAATTCGAAAATACGAGTAAACTCTTGAATGCCATGTTCACAATAATCCTGCACCGGTACAACACTGTAAATATATTTAAAAATATATCTTTGATGTCCAAACCAAACGAAGGGTTAAGAAAAATAAAAAATTATTCTCCTTTTATCTATGTATCTTAAAATGGGTACTTTCTTTTTCTAATACAATGTTTTAAAAATTTTATAGGAGGTCTTACTCTCCTTCAGTTTTTACTTATGAATGTTTTAGTAAACCGTTTTTTCTTTATGAGATGTTCTTATATCCGATATACATATAATGAACACATATACATACACTTTTAAAGAATAAGAACACAAAATTAAAATTATGTTCAGTTTGGTCAAAAGGTCCACTGAAACAAAACTACTGTAGCTACTTCTCTTGTTCTCCACTGATTAAATTGAGCTTTTTTTAATATTGAACTTAAATCGTTTTTTGCAAATAATAATTGGTTTTTTTATTTTCTTTTGAATACAGCGTGAAGCACGTGGTTCTGTAACCTTTAAGATAGTTCCTTCTTATAGAAGTGCTCCCCCTCCATGCGAGGTAATTATAATGAATTATAATGAAACAAAATAACTATTGTATTTTTTGTTTGATTTTATTGTACATATTTTTAATAGTTTATGTTTTATTACTTATTTTATTCTTATATCATATCCTTTTAAATACATTTTTGCATACTTACATATTCATACATTCTTACGTACGCTCCCGCACATGCGAAGATAACATAAAATATAAAATTTAAGAATATATTCATTCTATTTACTTTAAAATCCATAGAGTTTGCAAAAAGAGCTAGTCCCTCAATTTTTTACAAAAATATATTTTTCATATTTGCTATTAAAGCCTGTAGAAATTTCCATTACCTGTATGTTTGCTGGCTGTGTGAACACTTTATACACTTAAGAGTTTTTCTTTTCCCGGAATTTTGCATTTCCCCGAAAACCGGAAAGTAACCTTAAATTTCCCCGGAATTTCTGCTCCAAACAAATAATTAAAAATATATATTTCTATTTATTTAAGCTAATAATGTAGGTTGCAGTCGTTCTTAGCTGGAAAATTAATTCATTTTATTATAGAATCACATTTATGAGATGTTTATATCGAGTTATACAATTAAAAAAAATCATGGTGGTGGCTTAGAGTTCCTCATTCCTTAAAGATTATCCTCCATTTTTAGAGTTTCGTACACAAGGTGTAAAAACGCTAAGGTATCTGTCCGTCTGTCATATGAACCATATTAGGTAGACATTTGAAATCTTCACAATATATGTATGTATGTGTTAATATCACCGCTGTAACAAGAAATACAAAAAACAACAAGATGTTCAACATTTAAGCGGGTAACAGTGTCAACTTAAATAGGGAACGCCAATATCAATAGGGAGAACTGTTATCGATATGTATGTATATAACGTGAAAACGATCAGAAACACGTTCTCATCTGTTTGTTAAACTTTTGTTTTTTTTTTTCTTTTTTTTCTTTGTTTTGTGACGGTTGACGAGCTTAAGTGCAGAATGTATGTTTTATAAAAATTATTTGGGTATCCTGGGAATTCTGTATAAGCGTTTAAAAGGACCATCACATAGCCGCCAGCAAACACGCAGGCATTAAAAATTCTCACAGAGTGTATATGGCAGCTTTAGTAACAAATGGGAAAAATATGTATAATTCAGTTGACTTACTAGTAAGTAAGTAAATTATTCTCCGAGTGATGGAGGAGTAGAGCATGCGCTTGTCGCACAGAAGGTCGGCTGTTCAACACCTGCCTAAAGGCATAATTTGTTTGTGTTCGTGAAAACAAATCTTTTGGCGCATAATAATAATAGACCAGTGAAAGCATAACAGTTCTTTCAAAAGAACGAGTTCAATATTGCCAGCAGACATTATAATTTTAACACCTCAAGAACTTTCCCAATATTGCCGCCATGATAAAGTAATGAGGTAAAACGTCAAAGTAAAAGTAGTGAAAAGTGTGCAATTCATATCTTTGTTATCTTTTTGACTCATTGCTTTGCCATCAGTGTTTTTGTGCAATTTTTTTTACTTCGGATGGCTAGTAAACAGAAAATAATCCATGAAAATATTAAATATATATAGATTTCACGATGCTTTAAAGATTATTCTCAATTTGTTCTTATTAAAATTAAAAATCATGCAGCATACTTTAATAAAATTTTTTTGATTTTACTTCGATGACTCGTTCTTTTTTATCAAATCCCTTCAAAATTCAAATTACTATTTACATAACTATAACGATCATCCAATCTGTGTTATTCAAAACAGTACTGTACTTGAAAGCTTTGTGCAAGTCTATTAATGCTATAGTTATGGGCAGATCTAGTTATAAATATTATATTTTTTAACAAACAATTGGCTAACATTAAAGACAATTGGTTAACATCATCTTTAATCAAGTATTTCGTTAGAACGAAGTTTTACTTACTGTATCTAAGCATTTAAACCATTATTTTCCTCTTTTATATATTGTGTACCGCCGATTATTAGGCTTCGTCCGATTATTACCCGAAGGTAAATTTTTGTCCAAATCATATCAAAAAAATATAAAACAAGTTTTTAGAAGACGTAAAGTTACTGTTGCAATAATTACACTTATTTTTTCTGACAATCGGGGCACTCGGTGGGTAAACCTAATTCGAGTACGCTGATTTCAGTTCTGCTAGACGTTTTTCAATATTTTAGCTCTTAAAAATTTTATATATAGGATTTAAAATTTTGGTTTTGAAAAAATTTAGTCTTCTATTTAAAATTCGATATAACTAAATAAATCAGCCAATTGCCTCCCCGGCTCGGACATGGAGTTTTATATTATTTTATTTAAATATAAAGTATTTCATGAGTTCTTCCGACATTTAGGTTTGAACATGGACCAATTTCTTCAAATTCCACTTAGACATATTCTTAAGGTACGGTCACACTTGGCAAACATTTGCCCAAAAAAACGTAACCACTACTTTTGCTTAGGATTAGTGTGATTTAACTTGGTTTTTATATTGAAGTCAATTATGCCGCAAAATGCAATTTTTATATTATTTTTAATAAACGCCAACCAATATTTAAAAAAATATTGGAATTAAAAAATGCAAATTTAGCTTGTCTGTTGGTCACGTTTTTTTTTTGCAAATATTTGGCAAATGTAAATTTAGTGAATCATTAACGTATGTACCGAATTTCGTACAATTATCTTAAGAATTGTGCCTTTGATATATTGAAAATTTTCCAAAAACTATATATTAAATTAAATTAAGAACTAACCTGGAAAAACGGTTGACATCATTGAAACCTGCATACTGGAATTGTGTCTGTTTTTTTGAATAGCACAGCGTTATAAGTCAGCGATGAAGACCTTTAATAAATATTTTTTTTCTGAAATAACCAATAAATTTAAGAGTTTTAATTAATATGTTATTTCTTGTAATGATGAAACAGAACGGTCTCCTAACGAGTTTTTCCGTATAATTTGACATTAACAACTCGCCGCAGATTCTACTTTATTTTAAATATATTCTTATTCTCCCATTTTTAGACACTCATGATCTCAACAGTGCTACCTACCATGCCTTCATAAAATATTATTAATTTTTGATACGAAAAGTAATCTCAAGAGAAAATCAAGCAATAATAAGATCAAACTGCTGCCGTATATTTATTTATGGAATTTTTTATTTGGCAGCGGTTTTGACTGAAGCTCCAGGTGTTCTCTGTTTCATCAATTATATGTTTTTTACGAATTTCGACTTCAGTTTGGCCTAATTTTTAAAATTTTAGCGAACATTTCCCATTACAGCTCTTATGTAGAATTAACTGACTGCACTACACCGTTTTGTCCTTTTCATAATCAAGTTTTCCATATTGAGTACTGCAAAAATATGCAGTGTATCAAATATTCATTACTTTTACAACTCTATGCAAATTCGAAGTAGACCTTGATAAAAGGGAATGAGCCTACTTGACAGCGCTTACCAGGAAAAAGTTAAATGTGATAAAGTAAATATGAAATGAATGTAAAATACATAAACTTTTTCATTTTCATTATTTTGCTCATATCACACTTTAGATTCACGTAGTTGTTGGTAAACACTATTTTACTTTATTTTTTCTTTTAGCTCTTATTATTACGTTGTAATTTTCTTGTTTGTTTATCATTAAAACTAACATTCTCATTTCTTTCGCAAACAAAAATATTAAATAATTTATCATCATGCAGCTTTTTAGGATTAGACCAGCTCCAGTTCTTGTAAGTGTCACGAAAGGATATACTACGTATACCAATATTATCATTTTAATTAGTTTTTTCTTTAAGAATATTTTTTATTTAACGACATGAGGGAATTTCAGTTTTCGGTTTTGCTGATCATTATTAAATTTTTTTATTATTTTTCAAGTTGTTATTGTCGGAAAAGTTTAATCAAAATGTATTTAAAATTTTTTGTTATTTTTGATTATATATCTGTGGTCACAATCGATAAGCGCCTTTGAATTGATTTACGTGTGTGTGCTACCACAAACAAAACTTTATATTTCCACAAGATGTTAGTAAAAATGCTAACGAATTAAGTCGTAATGAAGTCCTATCAAATTTTCAATAGACACCGAAATATACTTAATAATGTATTTTCATAAAACTTTATTTTTTTATAAATAGCCTAAAATCAATTCACCTATTTCCAAAACTATTTATTAGAAACACGAAAATTGGCATAAGAACCAAATTAAAAACACGTGGTGTAAATTGAAAATATTTTGAAATTTAAACACATTTTCCATCGCAATGCTCTCTCAACATAATAGAAGGCTAAGTCGGCATAATTTTTACAATTTCGTCTTTTGCGCGAAACGTCAGCGGCAAAAGTTTCGATTACATAGTAATGAGTTAAAATGCTAACAAACATGTGAAGTACATACGATTACTTTGGCATTTTAACGCATTACGTTTTTGCTGGAGTCGTAATAATTTTTTATTTTATCTTTGCATTTCGCGTGTAATAATCTTAAATTTCGCACAAAATTTCGCAATGCCGCTTTTCATAAAAAGTATAAGATATAAAAAGTGATCTCTTTCAAAACTACGTTTTTCGCCTTGTGACCACATACGATATAAATAAATGAAAAGGCACCGATTTTTAAATTTATTGACGAAATAAAAAATATATTATTTTATTACAGATTTTTGTAAGGGCACAATTTGATTATAATCCACTAGATGATGAGCTAATACCGTGTGCACAAGCTGGAATAGCCTTTCAGGTTGGCGATATATTACAAGTAAGTTAACCCAAAGTTTAGCACAGACCAACACAATCGAATTCTTTTTAATCTTATCGTTATAATGAGTCTGTCTACATTATCCATATGCGCTGTGGCCGCGACTTAAACGAGTAAATCTTTGTAAGTTCCTTCAAAACGTCATCGAAACGTTACATATGTGGGGAATATGTGCTAAAGGTATCGTATCGGCAAAAAATGCGTATCGGTTCATAACTACTCTTAATAATAATAAAAATAATATGGTGTGCATCACACTTTACGGTTCCCGTTTGAATTACATGGGCAAATTTAAGATTCTTTCTTCTGACTTTTGTATCTAACGAACGATACATCGTAGTGTAAAGTTCTTGGTATTGAACGCTCTACACAAATATAAATCGCTTTTGCAAGCCTCAACAATATGACTGAAGCAGCGTCATTAAACAATTTTAATAATAACAGCAAATCCCAATAATTTCGAAGAATATAACTTATTCTTATAATTAAATTGAGGTTAAATCTATTAATATACTTACTAACAAAGATATTAAAATTATGAAAGCTTATTTAATGCAGTCAACTCCATTTTTAATGTACTAGACCCTGTACACCAAAATTTTTGTTGGCCTATCTAATCTGTTATATTTTTGTTTTCATTTTAACGCAACATTGTTGTTCTCTTTAACAAATATTAGATGGGTCATAACTTTTTTATTTTCTCATTTACTTTTCAGATAATAAGCAAAGATGATCAACATTGGTGGCAAGCTCGTTTAGATGCTGTTGGTGGTTCCGCTGGACTAATACCTTCACCAGAATTGCAAGAGTGGCGTATACGTTGTCAAACGGTAGACAAAACTAAAAACGAGCAAGGTAAGCAAATATAACATCAAAAATAAAATTTCATCATACATGTAATAAAAAAAAATCATATTTATGTTTGTCTGTATCTCTAAGATTGAATGTTAAATTTTTTGTATCTGTGAAAAAAATTATACATATAATCTGTATAACACACATAAATAAGTTTTATGAACATTCATACATTCCCCAATTAATTTCACTTAAATTAGTTCTTCACCTTCATACAAACTTATGTACAAATCGTATCTGTTGAGTAACACTTAAATACTCATAGAATTCTTTAAGTCTCAGATAAATATTTGTTAATTTGGCAAAAATTTTGTATTATTTAACTTCATGTAAATTATAAACAAGGCAAGTTTCTTATGACATGTGTTATTTATTCAATTATTTCATAAAAAATCACTCATCTATCTGCCTTTTTGGAGTGCAAGTTTTGATCGAAAACATAAAAAATTAAGTTCAAAGGCATCTCAACTGCTGTTGCAAATCTTTTTTATATTGTGGTTTTATTAGGAATAATAAATATTCCCATAATTGGACAGAAAATAATAATTATTAAAGCAGATACAAAGAAATATCGCAGAGGCAAGTCAAGCACAACATTTAGATCTTTTTAATCTAGATTTCCATAAAATCATATGCTTTTGAATATTTGTCATTTTTAATTTTTATATCTTAACCAAATGAAATCGCATTAAACACTGATAGAATAGTTTACTTCCCTAAAAATACTATAACGGTAGTGAACTTAAACGAAAAGAACTGTAGATGAATTTTAATAAAATTTAAGTGTAAAGATTCTGCAGTAGGTACCATGTAGATCATATTAAACCGCGATAAAATATCTTGATTCTCAGGGAAAATAGATAAAAAGCTAAACTACACAATTTCAATGACATTATAAATTTAACATTTACATTTTTTATATTAAGTCAACGATATGTATGCTACACGTTCAATATATATTGAGAGTGTCGGATTTTGGACTGCTTCCTCCCTAGGTACTCTTTAAAATGCCGCCCTTTTAGATGTATATGTGATTATCAAAAAAAAAAATAGATTTTTTAAATACTTAAATTATCGTGTATTAATTTTTATTAATTTAGATACTGTTTAAAACTATAATTACTTTACGGAAGTTATCGTTAATACATAAACATCACAATTATAAACGGAAATTCCTCATGAAATTTTTGCCTTTTTCCTTTTTTCCTATTATGAATAAAAATTCCCTCATTTTACTTTTTAGTTCGGTTTCATAAACCGTGTAAAAGGGAAAAAATAAAAGGCTATAAAATAGTTATTCTAAACTAAATATTTAACTTTGGGTTTTCCTTAAAAAAATTTCCCCCACAAAACAGAACGGAATTTGAATTAATTGGAGACATTTTTCCCCAGGAAAATATTGCTTGTGAATATAATTGGGCTGAAATACTTTTTTTTAAACATGGCAACTTATATCTAGTTATGAATTTTTTGAATTGTGTCCTTTTTTTATATTATTATTAAATATGTCTATATTGTCCGCTCTGTATACCAATGAATTGTGAATTATTGATGGTGAATTATCTCTTGTAAAAAACTTATCGAAATTATACTAACCAATTTCGTGGTCAAATTAATCATATGTTGTTTTTGATACGGCACTTATATTGCAATTTTTCGAATTTTTTGTATGGAAATTTACATACAAAAGTTTAAATTTTATATGTAATGACAACTACATGACTTGTGAATCAAAATTTTATTACCTCTAAAGGCCGAGACACATAGAATCCGTCGTACGTTATACGTTGCTTTTTTCAACTGACAACTAAGTTTTCTTATCAGCTTTGTCACATTCGGTACGTCTCCGTCAACGCAAAGTATTAAAGTTGGGCAACTTTTAACGTACGTTGAGTACTTTGAAAAATAATTTTTTTTTGCTTTTTTTTATTAAGCTTTTTGTATTGTGTTGTGACAAAATTAAATTAAATAAAAATTTAAATTCAAAAAAGAAAAACAGAATATCCTGGAATTTCATTGAAAATGTGTACTTTAATCAAATGAAGCTGATTTAATGTCCGTCAACAAAGTACTCATTGTGTCAACCTCCTACGCCGATACTTTAATGTCAGTTGAAAAAAGCAACGTATAACGTACGACGGATTCTATGTGCCTCGGCCTTAAGATTGTAGAATAACAAAAAAAAATATTATAATTTTTAATTTAATAGCCAGTGTGCAGGAAAAAAATATATTTATTATATTATTTTGATCCTCTTGATTAAAGTTTAAAATAAAAATTAATGGCATACCCATTGTTGGAAGAATAACGTTATCCTGTGGATTTTTCATAAAATATGAGTTATTTTTACTTCTTCTTAACAACATTATAGATAATGAGCCGATTTTGGATATAAAATATTTGTTTTTCCAATCTTTTGGCCAATTCAAAGCAGATTCATATCAGTCTTATTTTTCAGAAATATTTCAATTATTTTATGCATACATAAAATTTTTTTTATAATTTTCAAGCAACAAATTGAAAAAGTTTTACACAAAATGTGTGTTAAAAAATGTATTCCGAATTTTATAATTTTCTTTAAAAATTCGAGGTTTTAAATAAAATAAATATGTATGCATTTAAAATAGAAAAACAAAACTTTTGTTAAAAATAAAAGTAACTTTAAATAAAAGTTTTTAATGTGAATATAATTTTTAAAAAATAAATATTTAATTTTTTTTAATCAAGGCCTATTTTATTAATTTAGCCTTTCGCGATTTTGCTCGGGCAAAAACATCAAATTTATTTCTTGCATAAATTGGGCTCCTATAGAAAATAATGCAAGAGAATTAAGTCTACCTTGGCCCATACTTGCCCGTAGATAGTTTTTTACCCTTTTAAGATCCTTCTGGTGAACATTTTGTAGAACGGATACTCAAAAAAATATTATTAAAAACCTTTTAAGCAGTGTCGGGGATTTTCTATTTTCTTGTCAAATCTAGCAATTTTTATTATATTTCAACTATATGTACGAGTATATGCAGTGATGCCAGGAGTAGGGAAATTTTCGTTTTTGTAGGAATTTATTGGAAAATTTCAAGCGAAGGGAAAAGAGGACAGATTTTTAATTTTGAGCAAAATGTAGGTAATTTTTTATATTTTGCTTTTTTTCCTTTTTATTACGGTGTAATTGCGTAAAACACCACACAAAATTGTAAATATTATACATATAAAAATTTAAATTTAAAATTTTGTTACAGAATTACGCGAGATACTCGTATTTAATACAGACAGAAAACATCTTTCGTAAATAATATCTAGTGACAACGAAAGGCAAAGATATGTCTGATTTTCCTGGGAAAAGATTTTGTATGAAAAACAAAAAGAAATTTGATTTTTGTTATGTTTAATATATAAATTAAGACTTTTTAATATTATATATTAAGCTATATTAGTTATTCAAATGCGTTCTTCGACACAAAAAACCCTTGGTTCGTTCTATTCTTCCGAGGTCCTATTTATTTAACGTGGTCAAAATTTTATTAAGCATTCGGAATTAAGATTTGATTAACCTTGTGAGAACTACGACGCATCCTTATTTTAAAGTTAAATTTTGTACCTGGCTATATATATGTACAAAATTTTAAAAATGCAAATAAAATGTTCGTTTTTGTTAAAATCAATGAATTTTTAAAGTAGTGTAATATGTAGGGAACTTTTTTTTGTGTGTGTAGGGAGAAAGGGGGAATTTTTTCGAGACATGCAGGGATTTTGTTAAATTTCTGGTGGCATCACTGTGATATGTATCATCATAATAAAAAGTTAGATATACAGGCTTTTTGAGAATGTTATTTTATATTTTTATTAAATCTGTAGTCAGAATCGATAACTATCTAAGTCGACTTACAAATTAAAAAGTAAATTCAACAATTGAATTACTTAACATATATAATTTAATAGAAATTTCGTATTCGTTTAAAGCAAAACTTGGCCAAATTATTTTTCGAATTTGAATTGCCCTTACATTATTTTTCCTTTAAATTTTGGAGCCCGTTAAATTATGCCGCCCTAGGCCCGGGCCTCATTTGAAATCTCGAAAATGGATAGCGATCCAAATATCAAAATATATATTGAACGTGTCGCAATGTCCCAAGAGTACCGTTTGAATAAATATTTTGGAAAAAATAGTGGTTACGGTTATTTCGCCAAATATTTAGCCAGGCTAAACTAAGCTAATTACATAAATACATATTAACATACAAACATTCATAAATGAGATTTCGATAAAAAAAAATTTTAATAACTCCAACACAGATTTTACACGTAAATGCGAAGGAGACTATTTATGTTGTGAGCTATATTTTGACATTTTCGTGCAAGGTGATATTTTCACAAAAACTTGCCAAAATTTGTTTTTCATTTTATCGTTTTATGTGTAATTAACAGATCAAAACTTCCGCGTAATAATTTTTTACGATTTTTGATGTGAATTGTCGAACTACTAGAGTACTTAGAGAAACTAAGATCAACTTTTCTTTTAACAGTGAATCGACGACCCAGTTGAAATATAAAACATTGATAATTTTACAGGTGACAGGACAGGTCGGAAACAAGCGAATACTTTTTTCATTTGACAACTCTGTTTTGAAACAATAAAATATTTTTAAAGGCAGAAAAAACATGTTTCTTAAAAAAATAGTATCCTCACAATATGGATCGCTTTTCTCGTATTTTATTTATAACAAACAACATCATTATTAATTTATTCATTATCAATCAATGTGAAATGCTGTATAAAGCATAATTGCAAAATAATCAACAAAAAAGTATCTAGATAAGTATCTATGTACATATGTATATGTATGTATATATTAGAGCTTAATGATTTGTTCAGGCTGAACTTTTTTAAAAAATCAAAACATATTTTACATGCAATTTTAAGAAAAAAATAGCAAATAGTTAAAAAAATAAAATGAAATGTCCTCTGGCTTATGAGTTATTAAGAAAAGTTGCAAAAAAAAAACTTGCCACGTAAACAATTTAAGAACATATTTTCCTCAATAAATCAAAAACTATTACCGAGTGCCAGTTTCATATTTACCAGCAGTAAACGGAAAGGTTTGTTTATTCACATCATTGTTTGTTTTTGAAGTATGTTTTGTTCACCATGTTTCCTTGCAGAACCCGAATATGCTATACGATTTAGTCATAAAAAGTTCACATCACCCTAACATACATATCGCCACCTAAAATCCAAAAAGCCTTCACTACACTTTAGTTGTTAGGTGGTTCATTGCCAAAAAATTCTATTTTTTACAAAATATATATTTTTTAAATATAGAAAAACATATATATACACAAAAATCAGTTTATAATGTTAATCCTAAGTACTTGTTTTGATATACAAACAGTATTAAGAAAAGTAAATTGTTGCTTACTTATATCTTTTTATTTATAATTTTATTAATAAAAACAGATAACTATTTTCAATGATTAACTGAGCCAAAAATAATTATACCCAATAAATATTTACATAGATAGTATGAATATAACATAACTTTTATTTGCAAAACATTTCTCATTGAGTTTGAGAACTTTGCAAAATAGTTGTGGAAAATAGGTATTTGAAATACTTAAATTCAAAAGAAATGCATTTTCATTGTTATATTTCGAATACAAAATAGCTTTTAATAAAAGTATCTGAAATACAGAATTCAAAATACGACTTTCCAAAACATTTTATTGAAATTTTAAAATTGAAGTTGTTCTTTCGAGATTTTGGTATTCTTTAGAGTTTCAGCGATTTTAAAGCAATTTTACGTCTTGTTTCCAATTTTTTTCATTCTGTATAGATTTTTAAGAAATAATCTTAAAATTATTGACGTTCTCTCGACAAGTGTAATTCCTTAATATTTTTATTATTCGATTGATTTTTATAAATTTCAGTACTTGATATCGATTTGTGCAGTTTTCGCAATTTTGCGGTATACATACATACATGCATACTTTTATTTGTACCCTTTCGGAAAATGAGTTAACTTTAATGTCCCTATTTACAGCCCAGTTGAGTTAAAGTTGAAACAACTTAAATTTAAAACAACTTAACTCTTTTTTTGGTATTACGAATTACAACTAATTTAAGTTGAAATTGTATTCATGTTGCCAGCCTAAAAGAGTGACATTGAGGCGGAAAATTAAAATAAATTTTAGTTAAAGTTTGTGTTTTTTTTAAGAAATAGTAAAATGGTTATTTGTTTTGATTTATTTTTCAACGACGAAAGTGTTTATGCTAATATTATTGTGTTGTATATAACATTAATTTTTGTTTTTTTTTTATCTGTAGCAATTTTTTGTTTATTTTTTGTTTGTTTGTATACGCTCTTCTGTAACTGATAATTTTTTTAGCACTTCCTATTGAGCTTATGCTTGCATTTTTAACAGCTCGAGATGCTGAGTTTCGAATTTGTTGCTTCTGTGGCGATTTTTGTTTACTGCTTATGCTGATGAAGAGGGGAAGTCTTCAAGAAATTGTACCTGCGGTGCACATGTCGAAGACGAGCTACGACGAAAGTGTTTTCCGTTTCTTCGTCATCCATTGCCGTTGGTATAACCACCAGTAGCAAGCTTCCTTTTCAAATTTGCCTTATAGTGCCTCCAATTCTACAATAAAAATAAATCATCAATGCACTTGCATTGTATTGATCCAATTTCATGATTACTACTTACCCGTCGCCACTCGTGATAAGTTCTTGATGGTGGTCCTAAACTATTTATTTCTATGGAATATTCTTCCCACAATTCCTTGGTTTTATTTTTGCTGCATCATAATGGCGGCCTACCTCTTCCACTTTTCATGAGTTCAACAAGTTTTTCAAACTATTTTTCGTTGTAACTTAATTATTTCTATAAATTTTCTCGAAATCGCTGATTAATAAATTACTTTAAAAAAGTTTACTTACCCGCTTTCCATTGTGTGCTAATAATTTTTCAAATACAAATGCTAGTAATGAGTTGTAAATTTTTGATATTTTTGTCAACTTTGGTTGTAATACGATATAAATTAAACTTGAAATTTTTTACAGGTTCAGTTGTAATTAATTCGTAATACCAAATTGCAACATTTCAACTGAAATAGAGTTGAGTTGTAAACGATAATAGCGGCATAAATTAACTTTAAGCTAACTATTTCGCAACTAGTGCTGACCAACACTTGGATTGCTTTTCAATGGAATCAACTAACTAATTTAACATTGCGATGTCCTAGGAGGTAGTCAATTGTCCGACTCTGCATTACTTTCCAACTAACTTAAAGTTAACTTCCCAAACTTTAGCTTTCAGTTAAATTTTTGTAGCTAGCTGTAACATAACTGTTTTCCCGTTGGCTATAAGTAGGTTTTGTTTTAATTAACTATAAGTTAGTTCGACTTAAGTCAACCAACAGTTAATTGTTTACACTTTAGCAGAAAACTAAATTTTTGAAATTTTTATTGTAATTTTTGGAAAATAATAATATATTTTTAATTAATAATATAAAAAAGTTTTGTTTGTTGAGGGTTTTAGCTAGTCCATTTCATTGGTGCTAATGCCAAATCATCATTAGATGACCTTAAACTATATTCTTGAAAAGTTTCAAACCTCTTTTCTTATACAAAAACTAAAAAAAATCGTGAGAATTTAAAAATTACAAAAGTATTTGCTTTGAAATTTTTAAAAAAAAACACAACAAACAAATTTTGTATTGCCTACTAGATAGCTTAAAATTAGTCCACAAAAGTTAATTTAAAGTTGGCTATTTTTGTAGTCAGTCACATTTTCCGGCAGGGTACGCACAATTACGTAAAACAAAAACTTTTTTTATATAGATAAAGTGTTTTAAATAAGAAATAAAAATAGCTGTTTCGTATTCTAAATAAATTTATTTCAAATGAATCACATCTCTGTCTACCAGAGAAATAGAATCACATCACAGGAATTTCCACTTCATCCATTTTTGTCACACAGTGCCAGCAAAGTATACAAACGTTAGGGTCGAATGCTATAATTTTTCCGATCTGCAAAACACTTACTTGGCTGTTATTCATTTTTGAAAATCATGCAATTTGAAATTTTGTGATTTTAAATTTAATACACATTTATATTTTCATATAAAGTTAATAACGTGTTTTTTAAGCGTTGGTGCGCTTGAAACCCCTTTAATATTTATTCTTATATATTATTTGTGCCTTAAGGATAAAATTAATCCCATCTGTAATTAGAAAAAAATTATATTGATTAAAAAAAATTGTAACTATGAAAGTGAAAGACAAAATAAATCTTCTTTTCTTTAACAAAGTTGTTCTCCATAATTACACATATTATTATTATTATTTTATTTTTTATGTAATTATTATTATTATGTTTTTGCTTCTTGGTATTTAATTTTATTTTACGATTACGTACCTTTAATAACTTAATACTAAATGAGGCTCGCTGACATCTGATGGAGAGAAAATGACAGAGGGAGACTATTACATTATCCCTTTAAAAATACAATGTTTGTTTTATAGGAGAGCCGTTGTTAAAATGCAATTATGGTTGAACAGGTATTGTTGGTACTAATATATTGAAATTTTTATAAATAACGACCATATACATATATAAAATATAGTATCGAATACTAAATTGTTTAAAGAAGATTATTCATTTTGCGCCATTATTATTAGGCAGGTGTGAACAGAAATCGAGTGATGTGATCATGTTTTTTCTTTGCGTGTAGATTAGCAGCCCACAAACCAAATGAGATGTAAAGACCCAACATTTCTTCACAAAAGACTGCATTGTCTTATCATTGTGTTGACCTAAATTACTTTCCTGACTTTGGCAATATACCAGTTTTAAATAGAGAGAATAAGTGTTATACGTTAGAGACATTAGAGATTATAAACATCGAAAAATGCTAAGAATTAGTTTTGAGGCTGACCCTCCTAACTCCTAGTGTTGCTCGAAAACGAAAATAAAATTAAAAGACCGAATAAACTATACTAACATATTATAAAATATATTCTAATATAAAAAAAATCAAAAACGTCCTATAAAAAAAAGAAAAAAAAATACGAGGAAATGAAAAACTGAATATTCTGTTTACTGCATTTGGTCTGCAGATAAATCAGAATTTCGAATTATTTAAACCGCAACAATACTCTTGCACGGTGTTATAGATGTTTTACGATTTCCCAATATTTTTTACACCGGATTTTGATTCATTTTCATTTTTTGTATTCCTGAAGTTAATTTTTCTTTCTATTTTTTAGAATATTTATTTTTTCTCTTTTATAAAAGCTTTTCTGATTTTTTACAGTTATTGATAATATTTTCGATTTAAGTGATTTGTCCGAAATTTAGTTAAAGTTAAACTTTTTGACAGTATAAATTATATTTTTCTATTTTTTAGCTAAAATGACAAATATCGATTTTAAATCCCAATAGAAAGTAATTGTAACATGAACGATGAAAATTCACATCAAAAACAATAAACAAGTAAAATTCAGTAAAAAAATGTGCTCTTAACCCTCTAAGAGCCGAGCCATTATCCCATTGAACTATAATGATGAAACTTTTAAAATTTGATTGTTTATACCTAAATATGAAAGAAAACTATTTTTAGGTAAATCGGATCAGTGGGAGCCCAGATAACCCCCATTGCAAAAACGCAACTTTAGGCCTTAACGATTTAAAAATTAAACGCATTTTTTCAAAATTTTTAATTAATATATTTTATTCGTCTTTAGAAAAAAGTAACATTTTACATTTAATTCAATTATGATATGCTGCAAAGCACTTTGTGTGCACTGCTACGTCACATGTCTCACATTTGTAAACGTTTTTCTTGGCTAATAATTTTATGATCGACTCGATCAGTTTAAGTCACTCTCACAATTTTCAGTCCGCAAAACAGATTCAATAATAAACATTCTGAATTCTAGTTGAGGCAATGGAGCTTGTTTTTCCTCGTTTTATAAATAGACAATGCACGAGTAATTTCCAGGAGTTTACTAAAACTAGACCTGTACAATTTTTCCCCTGATTTGAATACGGTAATTGTTCATTGCGTTGTCAAATAAATCAACACCGTTAGGCATGGAAATCTTGATAAGTTTTTTATTTTCGCGGTCGTATCGCTCTACTTATTTCAATAGCTCTAAAGTAACAAAATTTGACAAGATCATAACAGTAGTCATAACTTTCATGTTCTTTTTTCTTTAATTACTTTGTGCGGTTTTCTCTTACTGTACCTATGAAGTAAATAACACACTTTGCGCATAAGAAAAGTAAAGAAATTGAAATATGTTACGAAATATGCATTTTAAAATTGGCCATTAGTTTGTAAGAGGTGAACAAATTATTGAAAATCATGGTATACTGATTTAGTTTTTCGACATGCTTTAGCAGCTACATGACGAGGTTTTCACCAAGTCATAAACCAGGAACTTTAGCGGATTGCCTTGCATATTGAATAAATTGAAATAAGTGTACATCAGACGAACAAAGGCACCAGTATTTGTATCCGAATCTTTTTGGTTTTCCTTTGCTGAACATTTTACAAGAACGTCTTCCATAATATGCAACCATCTGTTTGTTCATCAATAGATAACTTATGCGAAAAAACTCTAAATTGCATAAACGTTTTATTTATCATGTTGTTTAGCGTTTTTACTTTTACATTTTACATTTTTCTGTATGTACTCGTAAACCATCGCGATACTACGAGTATGACGCCACTCAAAATATGAAAACACTTAAATAACAACAGCTAATAATTAACATACATACATATATATATTTTTATTTTGCTGTTTTAAACAGCAAGTGACTGCATAAATGCTTATTTTTGCATTAGATAATTTTATATAATTTGTATATCGGTAAGGCCTAGTGTTGGGTTTTCGCATCACCGATATATCCAATCATAAAAATAGTGGCAAATGTCTAAGATAATTGGATTTTCGAGTAGAAATACTAATTGTTCGTGTGTTATCTACCTTCGTCAAAAGTTTGAGATCCGGCTATTATATATTACTTTATTTTTTTTAACTATTTCCAAAAGTACCATAAAAACAGGAAAAGTTGGAATAAAATTTTTTTTATAAAAAAAAACGTATTTATAATACAAATCCAAAAACAGGTCGATTAGATATTAAGTTAAATTTTGTTTCACTGTGCTTTATTACAATATCATGTAATCGAAAAATGCCTGAGGGGAGAGAATTAATTGAACGTTGCGAAAACGCAACGCAGGGCCTTAATGGGTTAATCGTAAATTATGAAAATTTATTCTGTTGGAAGCAAAATATACAACAATGTGCTTTAAAAAACAAATGCGCAAGTTCCTAAAAAGTCAAGTTACTCCTCCGAAGCATGATTTTCAAATAAAATATAACATTTTGTACCACAGAAAATTTACCAAATGGGTAAAACGTTACGGACACACTATATTTTTTTAGTTAGTTCGAAAATTTCAAAGAGAATTCTTAAAAGTGTGAAATTCTTTTTAGAATTCAATGAAAAGCACTTCAATATCGTGGCAGGCAGCTGAACATTAGAAATTTGAAAATATAGAAATATTTTTTCCATATAGAATAAAATAAAATTGAACTAGTAAGTAGTACATACTCAGAATTAAAATTATTAGCTGATTTTTGGTGTTTGCATACATGTGTTCCTATGTTTAGACACCAGATTGATGTTACCTTGTGCACTTGAAAAAATCAATTATGTACATATGCATATGCACATATAAAATTTTCATATTTAGCACATTATATTGCGTTATTCATTAACCTTTCTGAAAATGCAAAGCGAGGAGATGAAAATGTCAAGACTTTTCTCGCTATGCCTTTTAATTGATTTACCTTCATTATAATATGTATTATAAACATTTAATGTAATTACAAACATCCCACATGTAAACAGGAGAACCTGGTGCAGGATGTTCCGCTCACACAGATGGGTGTGATGGATCCACAGGTATATACCAACATAGCAAACGCACGCGCAATATCTTTCGCTCTCTTTCTCTCTATCTCTCTCTCATATTCAAAAACACGTACCTTTGTTAAAGGATCGATAAAATGTTCATTGAAATAGTCATCAAATATTACTTTTACACTTCTCACGTTTAACAAAACTTATTAATTGAGTAGAAATAATTATCAGCTTCACTACAAATTTTCTCTTAACGCGACACTTGATTTGATTGTTGTTTTATATATATATATATATTTTTTTTTGTAAATCTAATAATCATGTAAATTATAATTTATTGTTGTATATCATACTCACATTACATAATTATAACCTTTTTCAGCTCATTGATTTGGGATTCAATTCTGGGAATTGCACGTAAAAGTGGCTAAAAAAATATAATAATTTCTGCATAATTCGTTTTGTCCAATTGGCTGCATTAATAATTACATTTTAAAACCAGACGAACATTGAATATTTCAATATGGAAAATAACAAGTATACGTACGGTATACCGAGATACACAGCTGCATATTCCTATAAACGCATGTACATTTTTATTTTCTTTACGTTGTATATTTGCCATTATCAACACTAAACGAAGTTGACTGATTGAAATGAGTAGCGAAGTAACGACACTTTTTTGAGTTACAAAAATATGTTTTTTTTCATCTGCTGTTTGCTTTGTTTGAACGACCATAAAGTGATAGTACTTGTTTCAGTGGAAGATTTCCATATACGCAGACAAGAAAAACTAGCTTAAAAAATTATTGTTTAAAGTTTGTAATTTTTAGCTAAATGTAAGTAATTGATGCCATTATATGCATTTATAGTAAATATTTTTATTTTAATAGAGAAATGTAATAATAATAAAGGATCCCAAAAGGAGCCTTTCTTACCGACCAAGAAAAATTAAAATTAAAACTATTTACGAACAATGCTGTTCTAACAGAGAAATTGTACAAGAAATTTACCGCTCGTAAGCCGTTATTCGTAATTTTCTGAAAAAGGACTAAAATACGAAAAGCGGAAGCCTGCAAAGAGAAATACAAAGTTAAAAAACGACAAATTAATACTCGTATGATTAAACAAGAAGCAACCCGAAGCAAATTAAATGTAACACAAATAAATACGAAACTTGATCTTTCTGTTACTTATAAACACGTTCAACACATTTTGTGAACAGTTAAGAACATAAATTGTAAGAAACCAAAATGTAAACAAATGCTTAAACAACATCACAAAATCGTTTGAAATTTGCTCACAAATACATGAAATGGTCTGATTTTTCAGACGAAAAAAAGTTTAACTTGGGACGGACCGGAATATGAGATTCTTGTTAATGGCATAATTTGAGAACGAATGATATTCGAATGTCAAAACGTAACTTTGGTAGAGGAATTTTTATGGTGTGGAAGAATTTATCCGCTCTTGGAAAAGCAAGAATTTGTTGTGTTCCAACTAAAACACAATCTACACTGAGCTTTTGGAAGATACTCTCATCACATTTATTGATGAAGATTGCATATTTCAGCAAGGCATCGCGGCAATATACGTTTCAAGAGAGTCCAAATATTGGTTTAAACAACATAATATTAATCTGATAGATTGGCCGGAATGCAGTCTGGAATTAAACCCAATGGAAAACTTGTGAGCGAACTTGGGACGTAAAGTTTAAGGAAACAATGTTCAAAATCAGAACATAATGACAGTTACAGAGCTAAAACTAAGAATTAAACAATCCTGTGAAGAAAAAGATCGGGATTTAATGCGTTTAAAGGAATATGCACCAGTGTATAACCGTGTTAAAATATAGAAAAATTTATAAAAGATCACCTTGAACAAAAAAAAAATCGTATGGCCATTAAATTATTAATTCAGCCAACTTAACAAAACGAATGATGCAGAAGTTATTATTTTTGGGACCACTTTCACGTGCAATTAGAATTGAGTCCCAAAATCTGCACTGTGTTATTAAAGCCATTATTATTGGTTTACAACTTTTCTAAAAACGCAAATTTGTCACGACCACCAGTTGCCTTATATTTGCACATTCAAATTGGGTTAAGTTTTTTCTTCAAATTGGGTGCCACATTATTAGAGTATTGAAAAAACAATCGGTTTCGAATATTTTATATTTTTGAATAATTCGACAGGCTGGTGTTTTTTTTGTGCAGAATTACAAGTTTTTTTACCGAAAGGAATTTTCTATGTTTAAACGGGGTACTTCGCACGATTGTTGTGGAATGCTGTCAGAACCAGAATTGAAATCGAAAAAAAATTTATGTTGGTGTCATAGAAATCGCTATTATAGGCTTGTTAGCAAAATTTGGTTTTATTGAATCCAGTATTAGCGTTTTATTTTGCGTATTAAATCGAGTTAGTAAGTGCTGCCAGGATATAAAGAAAAAAATATAAATTTTAAAATATGCATATGTTGAGTCTTTCGTAAAAATTAATAAATACTTTAAACAGCATTATTGGTAGAAGACATGTATATGATTTTCGTGAGCGCGTATTCTTTCTTCATTGATTGTTAGTTTAAATAAACAGAATTCACAAGGCTTACTAACTGTTGTATCGGGTTTATGAGCTAAGTTTTTTTTACTTAAAAAGCAGTTCTTTATATTCTCCACGTCAAAATTTTAAAATTAAATGATTAAAAAATGTTTTCACGCGATGTAATGGTTGTTTTTTATAAATTAACTTTCTACATAAAATTTCTATAGAAATTTATTCTGTACGGCGAAAAAAACACAGCTTTTGAACTAAAGGCAACAACATAAAGTTTTTAAACAAATTTATAATAAAAAGTTTTAAGGAAAGGTATGATATATTTTTAAAATTACATATCTATTTTTTTATTCCGGGAGCTGAAGGAAACTTTTATAAAATTCTACAGAGCATTCCTTTTTATTTGTTAAAATATTACATACTAATGTACAGAAAAAAATTTAAATAAGCATTCTTAAAAAATATAAAGTCCTAAAAAAAGACAAAAGATGAGGAAATGAAAAACTAAGTACACAGTTTGACCATGTTTTGCCTCTAGATGAATATACATACTCGTATGTACATATATAGTGTGGCGTTTCTTCAAGAAAAATGCTATCATGCAAAAAAGTTATGGTCTTTTTAACAAAATACGAAACTATTTCTAAAGTTATAAAATTCCCAAAATGTTCAAAATCAAGACGAAAGTAATTTTGTTTCTGTAAACCACTCTGCGAAAAACATTCACTATTTCAGCTACTGGAGTTGTAAAATATTTGACACATGCAAAATCCCGTTTTTCGAATAATTAAAAAAGAACCGTAATTCAAAAAAGGGTTTTTTTTATAAAAACTGGTGCAAATAACCGCTTTTTAGTATTTTATGTTAATATAAGAATTGAAGTATAAATATAAAATAAACAAATAAAGAAATTGATTATCTTCACATCTTTTAAAAATTATTTTCATAACATAACTTAAATTTACACATTCAACATTTTCTTTTACATAAAAGTTACACTGAATTTCAAACCAAAGGAAAGGATATATCGTCGTATGATTTCAATAAAGACCTAAGTTACAAAAATTCAAAAACGACTTCTTGGCAGTTTTCGATCCACCATATCAAAATGCATGTCCCTGGAAAATTTTATTTATTAAAATTGTACTAATTCGTCAATAAGAAATAAGCTTAAACTAAAAAAAAATTTGAAAAATGTTGCTTAAGTTTTCATATTAGAGAGTTTTTTGCTTGTCCTTTAAAATTTTTTAAATGTAACTTAGGGCTTTTATGAATTTATATGACGATATGTACATATATGCATTAATATATTTTATTTACATCAACTGCATGCAGGAACACACCTGATCAAGTTCGACGTGTTCTCTGATTGTGAAACAACATATACAAAAATACACAATAATTTTTTGTGTATGGTACTTAGTAATCAGAGGAACAGCAAATTGGATTGAATTCGCCGATGTACATACATATGTATGTATTTACTTATTAAATTGCCTTATTAATGGCATTTAACATGAAATGGTAACACACAGTGTAGCAACCGGCTTGATTGTTAGAAGTAATTGCATCTCATCTAATCTAAATCTAAAAAATATTTAAAGAAATAAAATCAAAAATATTCGTTGTCGAATAATTCGGGACAAAAAAACATTTTGTCGAATAACTCGAAAACCGATCTTTTATAAAAACCGCGAAATTATTTTGTATATATTAACATCGGCGAATGTAATTTTTTGATAATTACTGATTTTTAGTTTTGGGAGACTTTCGTTTGTGCGCATGATAACTGCATGAATAATAATCAATACAAAAAATTAAGAAATGTCCAAAAATCTATGACTTTGTTTCATTTGAGAAAATCGAAATTTTTGGTAATTGTTCATTATGAACTGTCATTCAAATATCAAAAATGTCAAAAAAAACAAAAATATATTAATATATTGTTGATCTATCTATCAATGACTTTAGAATAATTTCAATTAATTATATCAAACTCAATAAAACATGCCTGATGTTAATTTAATATGCGGAAATTTTAATTTAATAATTTTCGTAGAGGAGATATTTTTGAGCGTTTAATGCAGAACAATAATGGATTAATTTAATTTAATGAAATTAATTTTAAAATGTCGTTAAATTCATAAAAAATTGTTTTGGAAACTCTGTCATTCATTAGTTTTAATTGCATGTTTTGCTTAATGTTTGTAAAATACTTATATGTGTGAATGCCACAAATTTTCTATAATACAGACTTGGGTCGCATGGAATTAAGCACGAAATTACTAAAAGTGTAACACCGTAAAGTTAATGTTTTATGCAATTGATTTTAAACTTTTTTTCTATTCTACAGTCAATTGTTCTATTTTTGGTCGTAAAAAAAAACAATGCCGTGACAAGTATTTGGCTAAACACAGTGGTATATTCGATAACTTGGAGCTGGTTACCTATGAAGAGGTCGTAAAAGTACCAGGTGAGTCTTAAATTAAAAGAAAGAAAGCAAATTGGTAGATAAAAATCTCGTTTATATTTTTAGTTGGTGATCCGAACTTTCAACGTAAAACTTTGGTTCTGTTAGGTGCCCATGGTGTGGGCCGACGTCATATCAAAAACACTTTAATATCCAAATATCCAGATAAATATGCCTACCCAATACCCCGTAAGTAATGCACACTAGTAGTAGATACTGTTTGCTAATTGGCAACATAAAAAATCATTCAAAATGCTTTTAAACCACAAAAATAACAGCAATAGTAAACATTGAAGGAATGACAAAAGCAAAATGCGATCTATGTGTTAAATATGCAGAATTCCTCGTCATATTGATCTTCATATTATGTAGAAATTTTATTCAAATATCTTGAGAGGAGTTTTTTTTATTTTTCCATTAAATTGAAAGCTTTAAATTGATTTTTTGCTAAACAAGTTTTTTATTAATTATGATGTTGCAGCAATTGATATTTAAATAGCGTTTGTGAGAAGATTAAATTTTTCTTGTGGCAGAAAATGAATTAAAACAAAATAAAATTTTTGTTGAACATTTTTCGTGTGAGAGACAAAAATCAACAACAAAATATCAGCCGTCTCATGTCATGCGTTGTTAATTGCCAAAATACATACTTACATGTGTATGTTTGTATGTACATGTATACATGTGTATGTAGGTGCAATGCTTCAAGTGATGCCCGACATTCGCAAATGCGGTACTGAGCTGCAGTAGAAAAAAGCACTGTTCTTGGTAATGCCGACGCAAGTTTAATGGCAGCATCATTTTGTTATGAGAACTTTATTTTTATCTGCTTTATAGATATATTTAAGCTCCCTATTGTAGCGCAGTGCTGTATTTACGAAAAGATAGTAACTAAACAGCAAAGTCTCTATTTATATAATATTTTCTAGATACTACACGACCTCCAAAACCTGACGAAGAAAATGGCCGCAGCTATTACTTTGTATCGCATGATGAAATGATGGCTGATATTGCGGCAAATGAGTATTTGGAATATGGTAAGTGAACTTTTTTACTCTTATGCAGCGACATTTTGAAATAATTTTTCCTATATATGTATATCCGGTTTTCCAGGACAGTCCTGAAATTTTAGTTTCAGTTCCAATATTTTGGAACTCGTTTTTCTTTTTTTCCATATTGTTTCCGTAAACGTATGAAAATAATATATATTCATAGGAATTCATAAAAGCAAAAAATCTAATATGAAATATTAATCAAATTTTTTCCAGTTTTCATCGTAATCAATCAAGAAGACGATGTTCATTTTTTTGTAACTTCGGGCTTTTTTTAAATCATATGACGATATGTAAAATTTTATCCAATGTTAGTAAAAGTATTGAAAAATGTATGAAAGGTAGTAGAAACCGGGTTTTCAACATTAGAGCATTCCAAAAGTTCTTAAAATGGCGTGAAATTAAAAAAAAAAAAACTGATAAAAATAGAAGAAGTTATAAACTATTCGAATATTGTATTTGTTTTCTAAAGTTTTTACCATAGAAAAAAATGTAAAATAGATTTCGAATACATTTTCGCAATTTTTTTTAGCGATAAAAATAGTACTGCGTTTTAGTACTTTTCCTAACCAAATATATTTGATGCCATTTATATAATAATATATTAATATTTTACTGCCAGCTCTTACCAATAAATTAAAAATTATTTTAGAATTATTTATGTTTTCTTAAGAGGGCGAAAATAATACTAAAAAGGATAAATACGGGAAAATACATTTTATTGAAAAATTTAAAATTTTGAGCAATTTCTTGAAGTAACATAAAATTTAACTAATACTCGTATAGTGTGTATTTTGGAAGATTGGCATTAAAAGTAATTTTATGAAAATGTACTTTTTTGAAAAGGTACTTATTAAAAAATACACTCTCTTAGAAAATAAAAAAAAAAATATTCATTCATTTTCATTTAAAGAAATAATTGAAAAACACGTGACTAAAAAAGAAATAAATTAATAATCCAAAACAAACTGGATAATCTTTTTCTTATTTTTGTTTATCTTTCCAAAAATAATAAATCAAGAGTACCAAGAAAGAATTTAATAGTACTGATAGTTTTTATTAATTTAAATATTCATGTTTTTAACGAAGTGATGTTTTCTGAAGTATTTTTATGAACTGCAATTTCTCAGAGCTTTTGCAAGACCATTATGTCTTCCAAAGAGCTGCTATTCGCCTACGTCCATTGAAGATAAACGTTAAAAAATTCGATAGCATTCTGACATTTTATTTTTGAAGGTATTTTTCCTAAAATAAAATTTTCGTCTTCGGTCTCACTTTTTTACAACGAGAATTTATTTCTTCATTTGAAATTTCTGGAGTGATTGTATGAATTGTCAATTGGTCATTAATTAATCATCTTCATCATGCCATTCATGATTTGAATTAAAGACTTTTCACTTACACTCATGCACGCTCACGATAAAAAAAATTTATTCAAGGGCACGGCTTATGTTTGTCCGGTGCAGTCAAAATTTCCACCAAGGGTAGCAGTAGACTGTGTGGCTTTACGAAAGTTGAATGTTCAATCCCACCCTAATGTAAATATTTCATTGGATTTTCTGTTTAAAGGTACACATGAGGATGCAATGTATGGCACCAAACTCGATACTATTAGACGCATTCATACTGAGGGAAAAATGGCAATTCTTGATGTGGAACCTCAAGCGTTAAAAATTTTGCGAACATCTGAATTTACACCATATGTGGTGTTTATAGCTGCGCCTTCGTTGCAAAACATCGCAGATGTAAGTTTAAATTAACTTATAGGCCATTTATGGACAGCATCCGAACTTTAGTTGCGTTGCCAGCCGGCAACTGATAATTTTTGGTAGTCAGAAAAGAACTAAATGTCAATTGAATCACTCTCGACAACTCTCAGTTGACAATTTCCATCCGTAATATTGTTCTCAGAAACTGGCAGCCCAATTGGGGTTCGGTTGCCGTCCATAATAGACAACTTATTTTAATATTTTGCGTATTTGCAGCATTCGACTTAAAAGCTCAGCCTTAGATATATCTGTGCATAAATACGTCTTTATGTAGGGGTACTCTCAAAAAAAAAAAGAGAACCAAGTTTCTAAGTTTTGTTTAGGTACTAAAATAGGCCTGTTAAAATAGAAGCAATTAATATTAAAGATAAGATGGTGCCTAAACGAAACTTTGAAACTTGGTGCCGAGAAAAAAATACTTTTTTATAGAATGGCCCTAATGTACTTATATGCATATCTATATAATATAATCTATTAGCTGAAAAAATTAAAAATTTTCCCACTTTCAAATTTGGTCGTTCAAACTTTTTTAATTTTTCTTGCAGTATGATGGCAGCCTAGAACGTCTTGCTAAAGAATCTGAAATGCTTCGACAAATGTATGGCCATTTCTTTGATTTAACGATCATTAATAATGACATCAGCGAGACTATAGCATGTTTAGAGACAGCAATTGAACGTGTTCAAACCACTTCACAATGGATACCGGTGTCATGGATGTACTGACAAGATAGTGAACTAGAATGTCCTGATTGTCTAGAAGGTTGCGATTGCGAGTGGGATGCTTACACTAACGGGCAATGTTCGGCAGAAAAATGGCAAAATTTCTAAAAACAACACGTAGTAGTACTACATACATACAAATAAAGAAAATACAGCACATACTTTTAATTAAGTTTAGCAAAATGTTATAAAATTTAAAACAAGTGATTTAAAAAGGCAACAAAACCAAAAGCACAAATACACAAAGTAGAATATATTCATTATTTTGCCTGGAAAAAAATTCAAACACAATGAATGAACTAAAATCGGAAATACACACACACATATGTACACTCAATCGCAACAAATGAAATGCTATTCGAATCATTAGTGATAGAACATCTACAATAAAAACTATTCATTCCACAATTCCGCAGCTTTATTCTAATATATTTATTTACTTATTTAAGAGGAATGGAAAAACATTCCACTTTTTGTAATTTAAATTCGTTACAACAAAAATTGATTTTTAATTTTTGTTAGCTTTTACATACATAAATGATTATTTATTTAAAAAACGCATTTAATTTATTTTATGTTTAAAACCATGTTTTTTTGTTCGATTAATTATTAAAGTTTTTATTTATAAAATGTACCAATTGTTGTATAAATTATTAGAATACTTTTATATTTATTCACAATTACAAATTAATTCTAAGAGTACAATAAAACTATTGAGGAGATAATAAGGCAGAGCCTGATACAAATATTATTCGCCTACTTTTCTATTTGAAATCAATGAATATTGGTATGTAGGATAAACAAATTTAGGATACAAACAATGTTTAAACAAAAAAGAAACAACATTAATGAAGAATTCAAAATGGAAAAAATCAAAGATTAAACTTAAGTATATTTTAGTTTAAACTTTAAGTATGTTTCATTATTATCAATTGCTTTTGAAAAGATCTGCAAAGTAATCTAATTCTGACATCAGGGATACATACATGTCGCACATACACTATAAAAGTGGCAATACTAAAAAAATGCGTACAAAAACCGAATTAAAATTATTATTATTATTATATGACTTACACAATATGAAAAAATATGCATTAATAACTAAAAAAATGTTTTTCTTTTGTTTGTGCGATATGTACTTAATTAGAAAATATCTTTCTTCATGCGGTTAACTAACAATTTGTTATCACGCGGAATTCAAATGCATCCTATTTGTTTTAATCTAAGATTTGTTAGCTTAAAGATAAAATAATTCTCATACAAGTGTAACAAGTTGAATGCAATGAACAGTTATTTAGTTGCATTTCTTTGACGAGAGCAACCTCTTCAGTGTAGTTGGCACCAATATCCAATATAAATGTATGTATGCTACCAAGGACAAGAAATGGCAAGTGTTTTTTGGTTTTTTTAAGATTTACGTTAGTAGTTAGTTGGCCTTATTTTGATCCCAATTAAATAGATTTTAATTTAAAGTTAATTAAAAAAATGGGGTTTCAATCAAAACCACCACATTAAAAAAATGAGTAAAAAATTAAAAAATATATATTTTTTTAAATTCATAATGGAACTATTTCCAAAAACTAATATTTTACATACTTCTAAGACTAGACATTATATTACACTTTCATCACATCAAATGAAAAGTTTAACAATATCAAAATTGAAACAGAACTCAATAATCAATCAAGTGATTTTACTTCCTTACTTTACCATTCCTACCAAGGCTGACGTTTTTCAACTAACTGTAGTTGTAGTGTTTTCTAGAAAACATTCCAAAAAAAAGCACCAATTAAAGAATTATTTTATAATATTTTTTCGATAACGATTGAAATTTTCATTTAAATTCTATTTACTCTTTAGTCGGTATCTAATGCCGAAATTGGGCATCAGTTAAAAAATTAAGAATCGGCGTAGAACAGTTATGATAAATGTTTATTGTATTCAATTGAGTAAAGTTGTACTTTTTTAGCCCTAATTGAACTAAAATGTATGGAATACATACATTTTTGTAGTACGAAAGAACCCAAAACAGAGACGGCTAGACGGACATCAAATCCAAAATAAAAAAATTAAGCACAGGGCAAATATGGAAGTACACAAAGTATTGAAATTCTTGGTCTCGATCCCTAGATGCAACTATCAGCCCAATTGTGAACAAAAAAATACCCCGAGAGATTTCTCCTTTTCCCCAAAAAGGGAAAAAGGAAAATTAAATACAATCAATTCAAATTCATCTAGTTTTTCGTATAATTCATGTATTTTTTGGCTCTTATGTTAAAAGTTGTTTATGTTTCCAAATAATTAATAAAAAACCAACAAACAACAACTATTCTGTTGTGATATTAACGCTATTAAGAATTTGTCAAATAAACTAATATATTTTTTATTACTATCCTTTTGATTAAAAAAATATTAGTTGAATTTGAGAAAATCAATCCTCGAACTCGAGCCAGATTATCAACTTTCAATGTAAACAATTCGTTTAAATAAATAAACGTTCTTTTTGAGCAGAAATTATTGACAATGACTGGCGGAAATTGAACACTGTTACACAAGAAAGACAGGGCAGCGCTAAAGAGGATTGGCGAAACTATTTTTCCGACTATAAAAATCTCAAATTTTTTTTGTTTTTCTCTTTTATTCAGTTATGAAAAAATTCGTTCCATATTCTCGACATTATATCAAAAACCTAAATTTTTCGATAAAAAATGGTGAAGGAAACTTGATTTGAGGATGCATATGAACTATTTAAGAAGTCCTTTAACATTCCTTCCCAAGTAAATATTAATTTTTTATATAACTATTTAGAGGGTATAGTACCCAATGGAAAATTTTTGGCTTTGGAGTTACTGGACAGTAAATTGTATATTTTTTAATTTGCAACTTCAAAATTTCGACGTTTTTTTCAACATACGGCAATTAAATAACTAAGCAGTAGGGCATGGACATATATCACTATTAGTTTGATTTCATCTGCTGAAGTTATCATAAAAGTAGTAAAACAGGCTTCAAATGTGAAAGTGAAATTGCCTGAATTAGTTCTTGTAGAATGCATCCGCTGACACTAGTATTGGGTATATTTTGACCTGCTATGCGCTCTGTGATGATAATTAAGTATGATCTTTTAAAAGTGTTGAATAGTGCATCGAATAAGTAGCGCTCTCGACAACAATACAAATGTTTTTTAAATATTTTCTTTAAACTGTGATTTCTCCTTTTATTGTACTCAAATTCTACTGCATTTTTTAAATAATGTTCTGTAAATAATTAACAGAGCTAAGATTAAATCAATCGGGAATGTCACAAAACCAATGTAGTCGAAATTGGATTTGAAAAGACGACAAAAAATACTTTTGTATGATGAATTTCGATGTTATCGATTTTATGTTCAAAACAGATAGTAATTCTAGATTGAACATAAAACCCATAACATTGAAATTCATCATTGGAATCTGTGACAACCCTGAATGTTTTTTTAATTACGTTTAATTTTATTGTTTTTTTTTTAACTTTCGAATATAACAAATACATATATAAAATAAGAAAAAATCTGAATTGTACATAATTTAAGTTATAAAGGCAAGCAAGCATATGTATGGACATATAAAATAAGATATGTATACATTAATTAGTAAATATTATTTATTATGAAACACATTAGAAGCTTATTTTTAAAATATACATATTCCTTACGTAAAGATATTTTATAAGTATGAGTTTTAATTTTCAATAGATCATCATCAATAAGGCTCTATCTATCTAACATTATTATTGTAGCTTGAGAAACGAATGTTGGATTCGTAAATGCAGTCAGTTTGAGTGTAAATTTCGAACCCTAATCTGTCATTATTGCACAGTTACTCCATTTACGAATCCGCCCGAATTCATATTTTTCCTGAGCTTATATAAAAAATTTTTACTTTAAATTAAATGTAAAAAAAACAACACACACTCACAGAGTAAATTAATACTTTAAGAAATTATATTTTTAAAAGAAACCATGGTTTCACAAAATGGGTTGAGTGAAAACAGAATGAAATCTATTAAAGATCAAGTTTGTTTTTTAATGTCACTCTCATCAGATTTTGTCAGCATCACCTGCATCATCCAAAATATTCATTTCATATTGTTCGTAGGGTTATTTAAACAATCTGTACTATTTTCTATTTAAGATTTATTAACAACTGAGAAGAAAAAAAAACACAAAATGTATCGAATACTTTACTATTATTAACTACAACAACTACTATTTATAATTTCATGAAAGAGGAACAACAAGATTGAGATGCCAAATTTTATACCTTAAGCCTTATGTGGTCTCGAAAACTATATACAATACTATAGTTAGTCTATGTTACAGGGTGTGTATTAAACAAAACAAAAACGAACAAGAACTACTTTGCCAAGATAATGATGAGAATTAAAGAAACAAAGAAAAATGCAAAATACACAAACAACCAAATAATAAATATAAATATAGTATAACAAAAAAAGAAAATTAGTATTAAATCAAAAAAAGGGGCTCAATGTTCACAAGAAACATACAATGCAAAAAAAAACACATTAAAGAATTTTTAAAAGGTTAAGTGTTAAAAATATAAATAAAAATAATGAAAACTGTATTTAAATTTATGAAAAGACACAGAAAACGTAAAAAATAATAATAAAGCAAACGACATTTAAAATAATTTAAAACAAAATACAGCATATACAAAATGAATAAGTAGGATAAAATATTATTTATTATTAATAAACTAAGTAAATAAATAAAATTGTTGATTCTTAAAAATAAAAAATAATACGTATAATAAAAAGAAACTAAATACAACTTATCACCACACATCAAGTCAATAAATAATGAACAAAAAATAAAAGAGAAGAAAATAGTTTTTTTAATGGAACATAAACATACAAGGTGAATTAAAAACAATTGTATTCTCGCTTCTTTTCTTGTGCTTGTTTCATTTGTAAAATTCTGTCTATACATTGGCTATTTTTTTTTTATCGAAGAGGAGCTTTATAGAACACCTGTATAGGGTTTTGCATATAATCGCAATAGAGAAACGAAATATACTATCAACTGCTAAGCTATATTTTTTATTTTTTTAATTTTGGCTTATGATAAATAAAAAGTTTTCATATATTTAGCAGTTTCTGACTATTGATATTAATGGCAATATTCAATAAAAGAAATTGATAAAAATAATGGTCATGTTCATATAACCCGTTACGTAATTGAACTGCAAACAGAATTCAATTTCAATTGCAATTGAACCAGTAGTTGGCAGAAGGAAATAAATCCATCGTTGCATAAAATGTGCTATATGTGCATACTAGTGGTGTAATGATTACTCATATTCGAATACATTAATGAACAAATGCAACAAAAAATATTCACCCTTATTCCAATTTTCGTCGTCAAAGTCGCCGTCATTTTATTGTCAATATCATTTTGTTTCAACGTCGTCATCAATTCAATAACATTTTTGTATTCTATAACAAGATGACGACGACGTTGACGATTTATCGTTTATGTCAACATATCAATCACACATCTCTAAATATTTGAAACAGCTGTGTGGTTTTTTAGTTAATTTTGAACAGAAATATTATTAAAAGTTAATGAAAATACAAGAAAACAAAATCTCATATTGGAACGAAAGCTTCTGAGACAGAAATTCTACTTATTTAACCTACCGCACTGCAAGTGAACAATAATTTCAGTGTATTGCTTTAATGATTGTATAGTTTTTTTTTTCTTTTGAAAAGGTTTGAAAGTTACTTTAGAGTACTTTACACTTCAATTCTCGCCAAACCCATCAAGAAATTTTATTTTTATGTTCCACTATTTTCGCTCATTATTTCCTTACTTTTTGTTATCCATCTCCTAAACGCGATTTCTTCCCATTGTTCTCTAAAATTACTCGGAAGAGTGCCTCTGCAAAATCCCACTGCAAGAGAGGGATTCTTCTGCAACTCTCTTCCACTAATTTTTCAAACTGAGTTGCAGTTGTTATTTTAAATTTTTCAGTTTTTTCCATTTTTTAATTTAGGTATATTTCAAATAAAGTAAAGTCGTTATGAAAAATGGCGACGACAAATTCAAAGTCGTTTCAAAACAATATCGCCGTCAAATTTTCTTGTAGAATACAAATTCTATGTTGGCAGTCATCGATAATATCCGATAACGACAACTGGAATAACAATTTGAAGTAAACAAGGCAAAACAATATCGTTTTGTATTCATGTTGACAACTGGAATACGGGTGATTAATTTTGCAATAAGTTTTACTTCTAAATAATAATATTCTTTTGGTAATCTAAAAAAACAACCCCAACTAACATTAAAAGTTAAATTATTAAATTTATTATTAGAGACAGGTCTCGATATCCTTTTTCAAAGAATTCAACAAGATTTCTTTGTTGGGGGTTTTTAGCTAATCTATACTTATATGTACATGAATTTAATTGGTGCTAATGCCAAATCATCAGTAGACCTTAAAAAATATATTTGAAAAGTTTCAAACTTCTTAACTTATCTTTTTGAATTCATTAAAAGTTAAATTTTTTGCTTCATATTATGTTAACTTCAAATCCAACCTCAGTAAGAATGTTGAACTTATTTCAAAAACAAAATTTCTTAAAGGATCAATTCAAGAACAAATAAACATTCAACATGTTTGCCAAAAATCTAAAAATTTTGATTTTCATACAAACATGCCTCAAACTTTTGTGCAAACGAGCAAACACCACCATAAACAACGCAAAAGGTTTGCACAAACGTCAAATTTGCACTTGTTTGCCCAACCGTTTGTGTGGTTTATTTTGCCATTAAGCATTTTCTCCTTTAATGCGTGATGCGGTGTGCCGCTAAATATCCGCTCTTTCAAAACACTTGGAGGCGGTGTGACAAAATATTGCCTCGCTATAGGTAAAAGAACTTCGTATTTTTGCTCATTTACTTTCCACCATGTCAGAGGGTCGACGTGATTTTCAACCCATTCTTCCGCTAAATATTCGACGATAGTTTTTCGAATTAAATGTTGATCAGGATCTCCAAACTAAGTTGAGATATGTCATCTTCACCGTTACTTCCACTCGTATTCATGAGTAAAATTAACGTGTCTCTCAAATTTTCGGTTAAACAATTTAATTTTATATGTATGTACATTAGGGGTATTCTATTATGACTTTTTTTTGTTTTTTTAAATTTACATGGCTGTACACGATGAGAAACATTAAAAAAATGATAACTGCGTTTTTAGTTTTTTATTTCATTCAAAAAAGTTCACGCACCAAACGATTTTAAAATTTACATGCGCATATACACACAAACATGTACATTTGCATTGGCAATGTAGGGCTGTTGACCGCTTTTGCTATTTGTTTTCGTTTGCTTTTGTTTGGTTATACTTGAAAACGAAAATGAAAAAATTCTTACATTGGAAATATTTTTAATTATTTAATTTGACATTAGAAGAAATAAATTTCAAATTCAAGGTTCGGCCATTTTTACAAAACGGATATAAATCTTTCACTTGTTTAATGGCTCGTTCGGCACATATATTTGACCGTTTTAAATTTGGAATGGCTGAATCTTCCTTCACCCAGTGTCTATTTAAACATTGATGTGCAGTTTTGAACGGCTTCACAGATTCTTCCAAGCATTCAAAATCATTGTTGCGAAAACGTTGGTCGGAAAACCATACTTCGTACCATGCACTGCATATAAATTGACAAAGTGGTAAAAGTTTTTCTCTGTGATTGGGAAGGAGTATAAATGTGAGCAATGCAAGAATAGCTCTGGAGTTCCAACGGGCGTTACTGAGCGATGGTAAAACTCGAAAGTTAATGAACGGAAAAACGTTATGTTTTTGATAATACTTAAAGTATTGTCCAAGGTCATACAAATACTGCATGTCATCGCGCCATTTGATATTAGCAATTTTCATTTTTTTGTCGCTTTGTTTGAAGTTTTGTTTCAGATTTTGAAAATCAGTTATTATATCTGAAAATATTTCGTAGGAAATATTTGGTGATACTGCTTTCGCGCCAAGTAATTCATTCATTACATTTATATATGCAGTGCATGGTACGAAGTATGGTTTTCCGACCAACGTTTTCGCAACAATGATTTTGAATGCTTGGAAGAATCTGTGAAGCCGTTCAAAACTGCACATCAATGTTTAAATAGACACTGGGTGAAGGAAGATTCAGCCATTCCAAATTTAAAACGGTCAAATATATGTGCCGAACGAGCCATTAAACAAGTGATAGATTTATATCCGTTTTGTAAAAATGGCCGAACCTTGAATTTGAAATTTATTTCTTCTAATGTCAAATTAAATAATTAAAAATATTTCCAATGTAAGAATTTTTTCATTTTCGTTTTCAAGTATAACCAAACAAAAGCAAACGAAAACAAATAGCAAAAGCGGTCAACAGCCCTACATTGCCAATGCAAATGTACATGTTTGTGTGTATATGCGCATGTAAATTTTAAAATCGTTTGGTGCGTGAACTTTTTTGAATGAATTAAAAAACTAAAAACGCAGTTATAATTTTTTTAATGTTTCTCATCGTGAATGGGCATGTAAAACATAGGTTAAAAAAATAGAATACCCCTAATGTACATATGTATCTCGGGCACAATATTTTAAGTTTTAAAACTGAAAATTTACTAATGAGCTGCTGTTTTAAAACTACTGCAGTTTAGCCAATTAATTCCTCGTGGAAAAACTTATTGTGAAAAATCAAGTTTATTTTAAGAAAATAATCGAAACCAATAATGAAAATATCCAGATACCTTAATAACGTCTAATGTACGGATTCTATTGATAATTATCCTATTATTTTGTAGATGTCAAAACCGAGCTGAATTTCAAATTGAACATTCGTATTCGGTTTCGCGAATATTGGCGCAGATATTTGAATTTGCGAATACTCAAAAAGTTGTATTCGTTATATCACTACTACAATACATACATATACGGTGACCATCTTTTCCGCATTATACAGAAGAACAGTATTTCAGAGCTTTGTTTGGTATAAATTATTCTTGAATAGAAAACATACAAATTTTTATTTGCTGTTCGGTATTTGTTCTTAATTTTTAAAACCTAAAATTAATTTTAGAATATAAACGGAAAATAAATAAATCATATTTTTACCGTCTTAACATTCTTTTCTTGGTAAAAATTATTCAAATTGAAAAAAATCATGTATTTTGATTTGAAAATTACGGTCACCGTATATGTATGCAATGCATGTATAACTGCATATGTGCGATTTACATAATTGCATTGAGTTTAATTTGATACTGTAATTCAATTCCATGAAAAACTCAAGAATAGTGTACAAGACTTAAAATTTCACCTGAAATACGGTGCAAAAGAAGCAATCAAAATACATGTGTTCAAGTAGTTGTATTTAATTTTCAATAGTGTTGGCAAAATTGTGACCATGTTTTTGACCGACATTTTAGTTTTAAAAAACAAAGCAGAAAACAAACAAATAATGCCAAAGAATCAGGGCTGCTAGATATTTTTTCATCCTCCCTAAACAAGAGATTGAAATTCTAAAAAAAAACTTGGTTATCAAAAATCCAGTTAATTTCTTTTATGTATTTTCCATCGGTTTTTGTGTCACAAATCACCATATTTTATTGTAAAGGAATTTCAAATTCTCTGTATGTATCGAAAAATTCTCTATGACAAATTATTTTTCAGCACTGACTTTTCATTATATTTGGGACCATGAGGGTATTTGCGATTATTTGCAAAATTTTAACTAAAAAAATCTTACTGAAAGATAAATGTTGCATGCGTAAGAAATACACCAACTAAATCTATAGTATTTTACAAAGTCTATCTTTGGTTCATTAATTTTTATTTCTTTAACCTTTAATTGTGAAGGCGGTGGTCAATTTTACACTGACTTTGAATATTTGAATCATTCCTCCAACAGCTCTCTAGCAATATAAATTTTCTTTTAAATTAAGTATGTTTTTTCAAACAATATACTACATATGTAATTATTTTTAGTAAATTTATTATAACTATGAACAAATTATATCAAATTAAATGGGGTAAAATTTACCAGCCGTCATGCACCCAAAAATTCACTTGAAAGTAAGGATTTACTAAAAAACGTAACTACATATCTTAAGGCTTTTATGAATTCATATTGCGATATGTGCAGATAACAATTATGTATTTTCAAAGTGTTATTTATTTCTAAGAAAAGTAATTTTTTGAGTTTAATTTTTCGCCTGGCAGCTTGAAGGACTGAACTGATTTAAATGAAATAGATTTATAACAAATTAAATAGAAAGTAGTTATCATAAAAACGTTATTAATAAAAAAAAGTTGCGGATATAGGAACCTGTACGATCTTAAGTTACGCCAGTTACAATGCAAGGACTTTTTCCAATCGCCAGTTTTTGAGAATGAAAGCGTCAAAGATTTACAAAATGTATTATATCTAACAATTAATAACTTCATGATCTTAGTAAAAATCATAAAACTTTAAACATAAATTACTGGAAAGCTTAGCTTTTACTTCGTAAAGATATGCTTTGCCAGGAACTAAGCAGATATGCCAATAGCTGATAAAAATTTTTTTAATACTTGTATGAACACATTTTCTGCATTTCTACACCGCCTTAAAGTTTGTAAAATATTCTTACATTTTGATTTGAATGGACAATAGTCAATAAAAAGTTTTCAATTATAAGTTAGATATTTCCAAAACAACCCAGCTTTATTGTTTGACTATGATTATGGAGCATTAGGTTTATTTGTGTATAGAATAATTTAATCTCATTGAAGCAACAATATTGACAGAGTCGTCGTGGCATATCAATAATATCTAAAAACCTGTTGTTTAAATTTAAACGTTTGGAGTTTCCGAAAAATCTGGAATTCGCATAACAATTAACAAATTCCAGGGTCAAACACTAAATATGGCGGGTATAAATTTGGAATCACCATGCTTTTATTATGGCCAATTATAGTTAGCTTGCTCACGCGTTTGTTTATTTTTTTATCTCCTGCACAATAATTGTATAATACCGTACGCCATTTCACACTACAATGCAATTATTACGTAAATTGACAAAAATGCAATCCTGCTTGAATTGTTCTTTGAAAAATTAAAAACAATAAAAAACCTCATACCAATGTTGCAGTTTTGTTAACTTACGAAATACTTGTACTGTAGTCTGAAATGGCCTTAAGTATTGAGTCCTGGCTATTTTTAAATATGTAAAGGAAATGCTAAAAATAAAAAGTTTTGTCGGATATGAATTCTTCCATTTCTGCAAAAGTTGTTTATAACTAAATTCTATAAACGTCTGCATAATTCTGTAATCCAACATAGTCAAAAGCCTTGCAACGCCGCACTGTGGCTGCAAATCGTTTTTCATTGGCCAAAAGTCAAATTTTTTTTTGTCACCGGTTTTTAAAATTTTTACGCCCTTTTGCAGCTAATATATCCAGATTAAGGTAGCCAAAAAATTAGGTTAAACTATTGATAATTGTGAGCGTGGCATGCTGTCAAACTCAACGGTTTTTTGTAATTTCAGAAAAAGGTGTTTTTCTGTTGTTTTTTATCAAAAATAAATGATTACTACTCGCAAGCTATCATCGATAATGGCCTGCGGTCTTTTTTATAATGTTGGTAGGATTATAGTCTTTAGTTTTTGTAAGTGGTCAGAGCTCTAGCGTTTAATATTAAGGGCGTTACGGAATATTTATGAAACTACTATATTTTTCTCAAATTTAAACTTTAGTAGAATAGAACTTCTAGGGAACAAAAGGGAACAAGAAATGTATACCACCCGGAGAAAGGTGAAAGTGTCCTCTTTACCGCTATATATACTTTTGCACCCGTGACGAGCCGTGTGTAGAACACTTTTTTCATTTTAATGAAATTACTCCAAAGTACTCGTATACAATGGTGTATATAATTTTCACTTTTTTGCCTAAAAGTTTATGTTTTTACTTTAGACTACGTAAAACTAAATAAATTAAATATAATACCTGCGAAAGGGTTTAATGGCTTTGTTTTGATCAGCAAAAAATAAGTCATAAAATTATCACAAATTATCACAAAATTCTACAGTAAACATATGATCTGTTTCTAAATTTACCTGTTATCAAATGTTAGGGTCAACCAAAGTCATAAGCAATTTTATAACAATAATCTGGACATTAAACCACTAAAAATAAAAAAACAACCCAACAACAACAACAAATATTGGCGAGATACTAATTAGTTTTACCTGATATTAAGGTCTGGACAACATGTGCAGTTTTGTGCAATTTAAGCACTACCTGCTATGAAATTAAAGATCAATGTGTGAATAACATGTATCTAAAAATGTATAAAACTACGGATTCGATAAGGGATTACTCAGTTAATCCTCTAAGTGTACGGATAAAACATAACAGACGCAAATAAAAATATTCAGAAAAATATGAAGAGCTTCAGTTATAAAGAACTGGCGGAAGAGTATTTTAGAAACAAAAACCAGGAAGATGTTCTTAGTTACGTTAAAATAAAATTAAACTTAAATTCGTGTAGCACCGAAATGCAAGACCAATTATATCATTTCGTCAAAGCACTAAAAAACGCTACAAAGAAGTTCGCTACTGTAAACAAAACTTTTACATAAAAAATGCAAACTGGTTAGAGGGCCAACTTACTGTCGCTGCAGAAACAGCAAAGCAAGATAAGGCTGGAAGACCACGCAAATCATTGGACAACTGCAGCGATAGATCTAAGAGGCGGAAACTTAAAGATATCAACGATGCAATTGGTTGTACAAATATAAAAGAATCTTTCCTACATCAATTACGATCACAGAACCAATTAACAAAAGTGGATATCATTGAAAAAGTTGTTAAAGCTAGTCCAGTGAGAACAAAATGGATTTTTAAAAATATACCAACTCCGAGTGATGCAATACAGTACACAAATGAGGAGGCATTAGCATTATTTCTGGATTTGAAATTAACAAAACAGCAATATATTAAGCTCAGACTGCGTGCGATTGAAAAAGGTCCAAATATGTATCCAGCATATCATCACATAACCGCTGCTAAAATGGACTGTTTGCCATCAAAGGACACTATTACAATCACAGCAATTTCGGCAGAGGTACAACTACAATCTCTACTTGATCACACAGCAGAACGCTTGCTACAATCAATAACAGGAAATGAGTTAAAGAAATATGGAAACACAAAGTTAATTCTTTTTTGTAAATGGGGATGTGATGGTTCTTCGGGACAAAATCAATACAAACAAGTTGTATGTGAAAATATTTCGGACTCGGATATGGTCATGGTATCATTTGTACCATTGCGATTGAAAAAAATAACGCAAACAATGGATATTTGGAAAAATGAGACACCATCTTCTACGAAATACTGCAGGCCAATCAAATTTGAATTCAAAAAAGAAACTCATGATGCCATTAACAAAGAAGTTAGTGATATTAAGGCCCAAATTGCAACACTACAGCCATTACAATTACAGTTAGATGGGCAGCAAATTGAAGTAAGCTACCAATTAGTGCTAACAATGATAGATGGAAAAGTAGATCAGGCTTTGACTAACACGAAGGCTGCATTATATGCCAAGCAACATCAACCCAATTAAACCAAATACCGACAAAATCATTAGATAATACCGATGCATACGAATTTGGATTATCACCACTACATGCAAGAATACGACTAATGGAACACATACTAAAAATCAGAGAAGATGTCATTAAATATCATTTGGTGCCATTTGGAGATCTATCAGAGGAAGCTCAGAAAAAAAGGAACAAGGATTACAGATTTTATAGAGAGCACAATACTAGAAAAATTTCACGAAATTCAACAAATGAAGATCTATTTAATATATTATTGGCAACGTCAGATCCGTTTATCTCCAGTATTCGAAATCAATGGAAAGTGGAACATCGGGATTTAGATGAAGAAGCCAAAAAACTACTAAAGAATAGAGATAGCACAGAACAAAATATGGAATATTTGCAATCAATATTTGAGTCAAATGAATAATAATTATAATTGCCTTTCATTGTTATTTAAGTACGAAAAACATAGTATTAGTAAAAAATAAAAATAAACAGAACCTACCATTGTTGCAAATGCTATTAAAATTTATTGCAGTTTTTATTTTTAAAATGTTTTTAAAATTATCAAATTTGACAGCAAAAAATAATAAATTTTTCTGTAGTAATAGCAATATTTTTAGATAATATTATTAAAGTTTTTTTTAAGTGTAACTATTCTTTGAGTGTAAACAAATTTGCAAATTTGTCAGCAACAAATTTTTAATTTTTCTGTAATAGCAAAATCTCCAGTTGATTTTACAATTTTTTTCAGTGTAAAATTTTTTTTAAGTGTAACATTAAAAAAATTCCATTATTACAAAAAATATTTATAATTATTATTAATTTCCAAATATTAATATTTTTAATAAATAAAAAAATAATAAAACCATATTTCACTATAAAAGTTAAAAAAATTCAAAAGTTCAACTTTGACCTAGAATTCCTTATAAAGTCCTTAATCAATTTTAATGAAATTTAAACTGAGTCAAGCTGAACTAAATATCTATCCAATAAAATAAACATTACTTCAATATTTTGATCGGTTCAAAAGTTACAGAATTTTGGCCAATGAAAAACGATTTTCAGCCACTGTGCGCCGGGTACAAAAAGCTAGTTGTATATACGCACATACACACATACATGTATGGAAATGCTTTTAAATGGAAAACGCATCATATGTATGTACATACATATGCATTTATTGATCGTGTTTAGAATTTTAATCGATAGATTATTTTAAAAGCTAAAGTTTATTTTATGAATAGATATTATAAATAGTTTATTACAGATGCAACATACAAACGCCAAACATATCCAAAATATCAGTTACTATTATGGTAGTTCTACGAAACGATTCAAGCACATCAACAGAAATGCACAGTGAAGAGAATATTTTATTTGTTAAGCCTTTTGTCACTTGTTGCCACATTCTTGTATAAATAAATGTTTGTAAGTTAAGAACATTAAGGCGCCACCGATTATGGCCGTTGCTCAATAAATAAATTTAATTTCTACTTAGTATTTTAAATAAAGTTCGGAAACTTGCTTGTTATGTGTTTGTTGTAAAAGTTATCCGGACAAAAATATAAAATAAGGCCGATATCAAAAAGTTCGGCCGTTAAAAGCACTGAGATCAAAATGATGACCAAGTTCTTAATGTGTACAATGCCTTCGCATTTCTAGACAGCGTCAATGCGTTCGTGTAAGAAACGATTCCATGCATTCATTTTTGGAAACAAACTGTACTATAATGTACATGTTCATAATACCTACAGTGGAATCAATGAACCACGAAAAATGAAATGGAAATTGCTGCTAATCATGTTAAAAATATTCCAATATCAATCATTTTTGTAAACCAAAACCTTTGAAGATATTACTGCCTCCCAGAACTCATTACCAATATCGACTAATCTGCCAGTGCATGATAACGACTTCAGAGTTGGGACCTAATTAGAAAGGATAACAACAGCATACGAAACCTCTAAAAATACCAAAAGAAGAAAAACTGAAGCTGTGTTCAAAAGCATCTCAAAAATTATTCGATCTCCGTTCAATCCAGTACTCATCTCCTTAGCGGTCGGAGAAAATGCGGAGCAGCGAATTCTTGATAAACCTCAACACAAAGCCACTGACTCAAATAGCAGATCAGACATAGAAGCAGTAACATATTGGTGACCCACGTAAGAGTTTATCTTGCAAATCAGCACCTCTGTCGAAAAATACGACTGGCAATGAACAGACAAAGAAACATCAATATGAACGTTAAAACTGGAGTATCAGAGCTGAAGAACTTCGTATATGTAATTCAAAGCTCTCGAAGGAACTGGAAGACAGTGGAAAACCCAAAAAAGGAGATCTCAATTAAGCGAAAAGGAGATTAAAGGTATGGCGACTATCAAAGAGGCAAATGAATATGAGAATGTAAGAGGATAAAAATCACGGTGACGAAATGCTGACTAAGATATCACGACGATACTAAACGCTGCTTTCGATGCTTTGAGGTGGGCATTAAATGTAATCAAAAGGTATGGATTCCAAACATTAATCTCATACAACCGAAAAATAGTGTTGAAAGTAACGCATTTATGTGGCTGCAATTTGATAACATCAATCACACTATTAAGTTGCTACCTCATTCCCAGCGATAGTATCGATAATAGTATCGGCAGAAAGACAAGCAAATTTAACTCCCGAACAGTAGAATGGGAATGCAAGCATAAAATTGCAGTAGCAGAAGGATATTAGAAATGGTATCTAGAACTAGACTAACAATTGCAAACATTGAAGGTGTGCCCACGTTTATACTGCTCAATTTTACCCGACATTACCCTACAGTCTGAGAGGATACAAAACAAAATAGAAAACTGGAATGTCCTTGAATTATACAGGGGCAGTATATCTCATTCTCCTTGAAAGGCAGCTTTACTGAGCACGTTTCGAAAACAATTTTATCTACCTGAAAGTGGATTGTGAATAAATTAGATATTTCTGCCCTTGTGATATAAGTTGACAGGCAAAAAGGAGCAGCTAGCAATTTAATGCAAATTTTATAAAAAGCACTAACCACTCATATTGCGACAGTACTTTTTAATAATATAATACAAATATTTTATATAACTAACAAAGGATATTATCGCCAAGTGAATATTAGGAGAAATTAAGGAGATACGTTCATCAAAAAGAATCAAATAATGTTACCAAAAAAAATCGTTGACGTTACAAAGCAAATAAAAAATTAGGAATCCGGAGAAATCAGAAAAATTACTTAATTGGTTGACCATAAGTGTATATCCAGATTGGTCCCATATTTAAATTTTTATTTCCGATCCGGTCTGCAAGAGTTATTGTCAAGTGATCCATACACTTGCAATACAATTGAGAAATTTTTCATATTGTAAATAAATCGTGAATGTATTAGAAGTTGGTACAATATATCGGCAAAAATCAAAAGACTTTTGATTTCTAAATTATTTTCCAAAGTGCCACTGATTGAAGAGTAAAGGACGAAACGGCAACAAGGGCCGCTTCAGCCTACCTTGTTTTAACTATCGACATATTCTGTAAAAATGGCATAAATCGAAGGATTTTAAGTGCAAATTTGACAAGATTTTAAATATTCATCATGATGGAAAATTATGTAAAAATAGTTTCGCTCATTACGAATTCGATTTGCGTTACCTCTAATATTTTTTGCAATCGATCTAAAAATGTTTATGTATGTACATACAGGTTTTCATACAATTTGAATACGAAAAGAAAAAAAATTAGAATTGCAAGGACAGCTGCAAGGCGAGTTCACTTGCAAAGTGGCAGCAGGACTACAACAAACATAATATATGTGGTACGTATACAAGCAACTGAGTCAGAAGCAATCAAACCAATAGAATTTGTATTGTGAGTACAGCTAGAAAACAGAACAACAAATAATCAGTTGGTTCGATGATACCACCGGGCCTCCGCATAGCGGCCGGCAACTACATGTAAAAAAATGGTATTCAATTCACCTTGGATGATGCCTAAAATTTTAGTACTATTTTTCCTCGGACACCATATAAATTAGTACGTCGTACATACACACAGTACAAAAAAATTTATTTGCAATGTATTTTGTCACTACGGCTAAGAATTTTGTAATCAAATACATACAAAAATTGTAATATTTGTTGGTACAAAATCAAGGTGGATTAAATTAGGTAAACTCATTGGAACAGTTGATCATTTATGATGTGTTTCTTAAATGTCAAAGTCCATGCAAAAAACAAAAGCCAATTTTTTTATATGCTGTTTCGTTAACAGTTGGCGATCCCAAACGTTTTTTTGTTCACGTTCTTTTATAATTTCCTTAAAGCAAATTAGAGTTATTAATTACTAAGTAAAAAAAATTATTTCTGCGTATGTAGGATACATACTTACTTATTTATGTATATAATCTTTTTTATAAAAATGATATTTACGATTGCGTATAAAACGTATTTCTTATTCTAATAATAACATTAATAAAAAACGGCTTAGTCCAACTAGCGGTAAAGTCACAATTTCGTACCCACGAAGTACAATATTGAAAATGTAATTCCTGATGTACATGAGAGAGAAGGTCAGTAAGAGAATCTTGATAATACTTTTCAGAGATGATAAATAAATATAATTAGTTACGAAATAGCCAGATTCAAAATAGTACTTTTTGCGACACCGTTTGTTTCTAGTTTGTAAAGCAATATGCTTTTATATATTTCATAGCACCGATCAACATAAATTGACTTACTACGTATGTATAAGAAAGAATCTTATTAAGAAATTTGTATCTGCTCTTGTTTCTTGTTGTTGTAGTTGGACTGTTTAAGTGACGAATTGTCGGTATTGTAGCAGACGCGTCGGCGATGTAGAATAATCTTACACAAAAGAGGCGGTGCAACACTGTTCTAAAAATTAACAAACCGCGTAATATTAGAGTTGTAAAACAATGAAGCTTGCTCTATCTGTCCATTTCCCAAAGAGGACTGGTTGGTAGGCATGATGCTGATATTTGAATAAGAGGGTAAAAAGTTATCAGATGCGCTCTTAATCCACAATAAAAATTATTTGACATAATATATCAAATAAAAACAAGAAGCTGGGAAAACTTTTAAATCGTACTAAATGAGTCAAAGTGTACTTTCGGGGCTAGTATTGTACCAAAAGGTTACTGCGGCATCAACTTTATCATCCCTGATAATTTTCCATTTATATTTCAGTAGTGTTGCCAGAATCATTATTAAATTTTACACTGCCAAAACTTCAAAATTATCCCAAACTTTATATAATACATAAGACAAATTTTAATTCTTCTTATAAGCCAACCAAACAAAAACGAGGACTTTAATAATATATTTTATTAAAAAAATATGGTTTATCAAAACTGGTTCCAAAATTGTGGTATTCATGGTTGAATATATGAAATCTCAATCTTAGCGAAATTTAAAATCTTAGCGAGCGAGTAATGTATGACAGTTAAATAAAGTCTTAATGTGATAAAAATGCTCTCCACAGAAAATATAAAAAAGTGTGCAAATAAGCAGAAAATTCACTACAGTTTTTAACCCAGCACATTTTTAATGTTTATCAAGACCTAAAACAGCATGTTCAACATCTTTTGTGACTAAATTTTGCAGTTCAATTACACAAACATTTTAGTTTTTAGTCGGCAACACTTTATTTTTGAGAATTAAGAAAGAGACATACAATATCAGGGATGGAAACAAGCATTTGAAATTGTGGTATATAGTAAAAAGTATTGAGATAAGTATATGATCGTTTCTGTTTTGCTCAATTTATCAATCTTTTCCATTAAAGTTTGAACTTTTTTTGAATTTTTGGACAAAAAGATCAAGTTTTATAAGGAAAATATCATTAGTAGGCCCCTAGCAAACAATTCAAATTGAGATTTGTTTGAAATAAAACTATCTCAAATTATTAACATTTAAAAATGATTTAAATGTAAGTTGAGAATGGGGATAAATGTGTATGAAAATGAAGTTGAAGGGAAGTTAATTTATATGATATGCTGGGGGTGGTGTTGACTAAACTAGTTGGAAAGCATATGATGATTGACAACGTGAGTTTGAGCCAAGGTTAAGGTAAGTTATCAACATCATGCAATTTTCTGATGTACATTAGTGTGGTATTGATAACGTTTGTTGGACTGTTTAAGTAAGAAAGTCTCACTGAACAGTACCGGCTACGATTAATACTGGCATTGTAGCAGAATCGTCGGCGAAGTAGAAAAAATATGTGATGAATGCACTGCAAAAATTCTCAAAAAATTAACAAAACAGAGAGTTGTAAAAGAAAAAAGATATGCTATGCTATCTATGCTATTACTCTCTTAAAAAAGGTAACACATTAGCTGGTTGGTAGGCATAAATTGCCTGAGTAATACTTCTCTAATGAAGAAAAGTGTCTTCTGCTTATGTACATATGTCATCCAAATTTCATCAATTTACGTACAGACAGACGTCTGCAATTGGAAAAATGTTGATACTATCTACACTACCAACAATTTCCGATCAAATATTTTATGTATGTACATACAAATATGGATTTCAGCTACTCGGCTTGTGTGAAGATAAAATATATGTTTTGTTACCCCTATCAAACTAAATACCAGTCTGTTTTATGGGCCACTCTGTCTAGGGCAGATCGATCTTGAACTGGACCATATCTGAAAATTTTTTTTTTTCCTATTTTTCCCGAACACAACATTAACAAAATAGTAAATCATATGAAAAGTTTTTTTTTAATCTGTGTTCAATAACGCATAATCCTTGTTCAAGAGAATCATCAGCAAAGGGAAATTCCATAAAAACCTTTATTTTTTTATTTCTTGCTGATGCTACTATTGGAAAAGCTTTGTTTACCACTGATAAGATAAGATAAGGTCTTTTCTTTACAATTTGGCTTCCAGCGAAACCAGCTAGCACAGTAAATAGTTATTTTAATAGAGCAATTATTTAAAAAAAATTCGACTGTTTTGTTGCTTCACGCCAAAGCGTGGTAGAAAGGGGCAACGTAAATGTCTTACTTTTTTAACCGCTTTGAATTTAATCAATTAAAACTTTCTATATAAAAACAATCAATACTGAAATATACATTTTACAAAAAATTGCTTTTAAACACTTTTTCAATTTAAGGTCCAATTATAAAAAATTCGCCGAAAAAAAGAATAAAAACAATCAATACTGAAATATACATTTTACAAAAAATTGCTTTTAAACACTTTTTCAATTTAAGGTCCAATTATAAAAAATTCGCCGAAAAAAAGAAAATCATATAAAACAAAAAATAATTTTAAAAAAATGTTTATGTAAAAATTATGATTATGGCCTTTTTAGTATTAAACTTTTGTCAAAAAAGCTAAAATTTATAAATTATTTTATTTTTTCTGCAACTTGAAAGAATATTCGCCACAGTTGCAGCAATGCACGGATGCACTGTCAATTGCTTGCAGAAAATGAAAAGGCTTGCGTCATCCTAGATTTATGTTCCGTGGGATTTTTAAACCGTATAGTAACAAAGTGCAATTGCAGCAACCTTCCCACACCTGGACAATATTAATACATGAACCTAACAGATAGACTTGTATCTGCCATAAATTTAATAAAATACGAGCCGAACACAAGACAAGTTGTGTTTTAGGTTTGTTCGCTGAGGTCGAGTTCTTTTGGTTCTCGGTATATTTATTAAAAAAAAAACTTAAGCAACGCAGGTGTAGCTGCTAAACGTTCTCTATTATTTTGTGTAGAATTTGGTGTTGATTTTCTGTGAACGAAGAGTATCAAATGAGAATTGACGGCGCGTGAAGAATACATATATGTATATTAAACCTAAATAAAATCAAATATTTACACCACACACGTACATGACATACATGTACGTAAGTATGAAAGTATCTGTGAATACAAAATAAAATAAAAAATAAATTTAAATGCGAAGGAATCAAGCTTAACTAATTTAAGCAATTGTTTTAAAAGATACACAGAGCTGTGTAATATTTTTCAGTCTATTTAAATTTGTGAATTCAATTAATACCCGGAAGTATTCGTGTGAGTGAACAAACTCCTAATGACAACTTTAGAATCCCAAATAATACGGACAGCAAAATGAATCTACAAAACATTTCAAGATCACAAAAGAGTTGAAATACATACTTGGTCAAAAAACCTCAACATAACAAATTATGAGATTCATATGTTTGGATACGTTTGTGTGTTGCTAATGTGTACGTTTGTCAGTGTTGCCATTTTAAAATAGTTCTAAGATTGGCAATATTCGTATAGGTACCTATTATAGATTTTGTGAATTGTGTTTGTTTGATTGATTGTTAAATTGTTGTGTGAGATTACTTTAAATGTTGCTAAAATTTTCTTATGTATGCACAGTCAATTTAAATTTTCATGGCTGTTTGATAACATTTAGACACACTATGGCAAACGCATTAAATATTATAAAGAAAATAAAAAGAATGGTATATATGTATGTAGGTACTAAAAGTTGATTATAAAATTAGTTTTTGGCTTTAATAGCACAAGTATCTAATTTTTGCATTACAAATCTTTTATTTTGTTGAATACCAATATTGTGGATAATTGTTTAAGAATAAGTTTTTAAATTAAAATTGATGTCTTATAGATAGATGATCATATAAATTTATACATATTAATATGTATGTATGTATGCATATAACTATATACATATGTACATGCATGCATACATAAGTATGTATTATTTAAGTACATTAAGTGCTGCCAATTTTTCAAATTCAAAACACGTCGTCGCAAAAGAGTAAGAGAGCTAAATTTCAAAATTAAGATATTGATTTAAAATTTATAAGTACACATATGTACATGCATTTGTAAGGTCAATAAGATTGACTTTCCCACATGACCTAAAATTCGAAACAAACGAATATTCCCTAAAGCGAAGAATTTTCAAAACAAAAATGTCCGATAAATGTTCGCGAATTTTAGAAAATACGAAAGTTCGCTAAAAATAACTTCTCTGGGTAATTTCTCGAAAACACATTCGAAAAAATTACGAATGCTTTGCAAAATGTGCACGTTATCAATAGCGAACTAGTCTCGATAATTTCTCGAATATGTTTAATGAATGATAGTTTTATACTAGAGATGGGCACCGCTCACGTGATTAGCGTGAATCCTGCGTAATCGTGATTAGTTTTGCTTGAGTGAGCGTGTATAAATAGATTTTTGGCCTTTCGTCATATTTTTTTGTTGCTTTTTGTAAGTTTTTTTCATTTCATATTTTTAAATTATTTTATTTTATTTATTTTTAAGTATTTTATGAAAGTTTTCTTGATTTTGACTAGTTTTGTTTCACTCACTTGAGCAGCATGCATGAGCGTGAAGCAAAAATATAAGGTCGTGAATCAGCGGAATGGGTGATTTTTTTTTATCGTGAGCGTGCATGATCGTAGCTTTTTTTATTTGTATAAAATTAATTAGAGACGGTTCGAGAAAATTTAAACTAAAAAAATCAATTAATTTATTATTAATGATAACACTTCCTCTGTGAAAAGTAAACTTTCATTTCTATTTGCTAAAAATCGGCTTGGCTGTATTAAAACTAAAAATTTAGGAAATAATTTTTAAGTAATTTAGAAATTGCATCACAGGATTCGCGAAACTCCTGAGAATACAAGTTTTCCTCTTCCGTTTCGCGGGAAGTGTAAAGGCTGGAAAATCCCGAACCCTAATACAATTTGTATTAGTAATTAGAAACACAAGAATCTTTTGGACTACCATACTACTGGACTGTAAAGTAAAAATTTTACTCATACACGCTCTTATATTTTTGGTTCACCTTCATGCATACTCACAAGAGTGAAAACTCACGCCCCATGAAAAAAACATAAAACAATTTAAAAAAATAGAAAATTTAAGTTGAGAAATTACAATAAAGTAAAAAATAACGAACTAATCACACCAAAAATCTACTCATGCACGCTCATACACTCTAAATTTATTTATACCCGCGTTCATGCACACTCACGTGATTGAAACAAAAAACTAGTCACGATCATGCGTGATCTAAATCTAAACAGAGATATCATTGTAGAAAAATTTTGAAAACACATATATTTTAATTTTGTTTTAAAAAAATTTAAATTATAGAAAAACTATAAATTTTGACGGCTTTAGGGTTGAGTATAGCAGGATGTTCTGGGGATAACCTGAAGAGACAATTTTTCTCCCATATTTTTATTATGATATTTAAATTTAAATTTCACGGAAATCGGTTTATTAGTTCGAGGGATACGCAAAGTAAAAAAGAATAAAAGTAAACATATATTTTGAACCGAACATTTAATTTTTTTAAACACTTCTTGAATAGGTTCAGTGTTTTTCATGTTCATTCATTTGTAAAAAATACTCAATTGTTCCCTTTCTTAAGTCTATTTTGCAATTCTCCGCTACACAGAAAAATGTTTTAATATAAACGATCATAAGCGTTTTTTTAACAAAATGCAGGAATTATTTTTCTACACAGTATACAATGAAACAGAACACGTCTGTAACGTAATTTTCCATACAAATTGACAAGTCTATTTCATATTATTTATTAAAATGTTCTTATCCTCAATGAACCATTTTTGGAAAAGGATAGTGTTAGATTCATATTATTTATGTAATATTTCATTGGATATAAATATCTTTTGGTTCCGTGTGGTCGGAAATAAATATTCACGCAAGCAACTTTTAAACGTAAGATCGTAACATATTTTTGCCAGTATACCTGTGTATATTAATATCATAAGGAGCGTGTTATCGCCACTAATGTCAAGAAGTAGAGAAAGATTTTTTTGGAAAAACGGCATTGGCTAAAGTGTATGCATCTAAAATAGTGCAAATCACGCCAAAAATTTAACAATCATATTATTTAATAAATTTTGCCCTTAGATCCAATTTTTACAATTAAAAAAAATTTAAGTCTTGAAGGTTTCTAAATTTGTAGGTATTTTATTTCACATTATACATAGAGAAATATTAAGTTCAGAGTAGTTAAATAAATTACCAGCAAAAAATATCGGAAGTTTTCATTGTGTACCAAGTAAAATTAATGAATTCATTATTCTAAAAATGTCGTTTGTCAGGATAACTTCCGTGCTATGACAACTACCTGTTGATTTAATTGATTTTCATCAGATATAGAAACACTTAGAGTTCTGTTCATCGATAATTTTTCTAATAATTGGTATGCTAATTTTTTTATTAGTTATTAAAAATAATAATTTTTGTCTTTTATTACCCATTTCATCTCTAATGTAATCAGAAATAATAAAAAAAGTATTTTGGGGGATTCAAACGGTGTCATATTGTCATAATGTCTTAATATTTTACATTAGGTTACAAAAAGTTGTGCTTCAAACAAAAATGTCATAAAATAATAAGAATTTACGAAAATGTTTATTGTTTTGTCATATCCAAACAGTGGAAATTTGAGAGAAGTGCTAGATAAATTACATAAAGTGTGAGAGAAATTGCATAGTGGTTATTCTTCCTTGTCTAACAATAAAACAATAAATTATGAGGGGTCGTTCACAGCAGTCATATTTTTTCGTCTTATTGTTTTAAAACATATAATTTTATGACTACCATTTGAATAAACCAATTATATATTTCTACTCATTGTTAATTCTTTTAATTTGACTCAAATAAATTATCCACTAATTGCTATTAACATATTTAAGTAATTGACGTACTAAGTAAATACTTAAGATAATAAATAAAGCAAAAATATTAAGATACCTAAAGTTTCAAACAAATTTCATCTAAGAGCAAAAAATCAACAATAAGAAAATTATTGTTTGTATCAATTAGATAATTTGCGTCTAACGAAGGGTTATTTTATTTTAAAAATGCTTGCACAGAGTTAAAAAATACTTACATATATCCAACGAAATTTTCCTCTAATCGTACAGAAATTTTTTTAACACTCGTTTGTCTAAAACTATATTTTTGTTTATTATTATTATTTCATTTGCTTTTTAAATCTCGTTGCTTCTGTCGAGGATTCTCTCTACTTTAATAAAAAACATACATAAAAATTACAAATTGAAACATTTTATTTGATATATCGGAAATATTGAAAGAACTAGAAAAAAGCTAACGATACCATGTTCATTTATTTAATTTTTTCTTAATTTTATGTTTGTTTGGATTTTGTTAATAATTCCATTATTTAATAAATGTACATATATTTAAGTTTGCTACTTCTGTGATGGTTCCTATTTCAGTCAAACTCCATTTGACTTTATGAATTTATGAATGCCGTTTGTTTTTACAAAATAGTTTAAAAAAATTCTGATTGAAGAACACATATTCCGCATATAATAAATTGGTGTCTATATTTTATTTGTAATTTTCTTAGGGCCGAAATTTAAATCGGATTAGGACTCATATATGTAGGTGTAAGGATAACTTTACCATACACATCCATTGAGAGTAGTTGCTTTTTCTCTCACGAAATCCGATTTCGCACTTAGTTATTAAAGAATTAATTTTAAGGAAATTCTGCATTACAGGATAATTAGCATACAAAAAGGTCATAAATAATTAAAAGTTGATTATCGAATTGTTACAGGGCAGTTAAATTTCCACCTTAAAAAATAGTGCTTTCATAGTGTGTGTGTGATTTGACAGGAAATGTTGGAGAAGAGTTGGCAACAGTAACGGATAGGCAAATTTGTTCATTTGTAGTTGGTTTCGATACATGTGTGTATTTAGTATGTACTATATTTATTCATACATAAGTTTTATTTTGATCGCCATCAAACCATTCGTATCTATCAATTTTAATCGCAAATAGACGGTGACCTTTAACACTATTATTATGTGTATGTGGATTTTGTTCATTGAGAATATAGCAAGTAACATTTCGAGCGGTCGGTCGCCTTTTCGATCGTCGATGCCGCTTGTGCCCATTGATAGAAAACATCGACGTTAAAATACACACATACATACATATTTACATATGTAAGTATACGTACATATGTACATACATATAAATACAAACAGCAGTTTTTATTCTTGCATTATGTGTTGTGCGAATCACATGAAAATGAGTTTTACAAGTTTTTAACTATTTAAAAATAAAAACAATGAATAATTTTAAAATTGTACCTATTCACCGAAGACATTTAAATAAAATCAAATTTAAAATATGCAGAATTCGTTTGTTGCTTACTGTACCGTTAAAAATTTGTCAAAAACTAGATTAGCAAGGTGTTTTTAAGCGACAAACAAATGCCAATATATGTATACATATACATACATACATATGTATGTACATACATATGTATGTACATACATATTTACATATGTATGTATGTACATACATTATGCATAATTTTTAAACCTTTGATTTGCCAGTTAAAACAAAACTGTTGTTAGGGCTAATAAATCAGTAAAAGCTTAAGTGCTGGTTCACCTAAACTATTGATTAATTTAAAAGAGCTACAACTTGTTTCCCTAATATGCTACAATTAAAAAAACAGTAAAAACGAAGTCTATTTTAGATGAACAGAATGCAGTTAAACTTTTTATCTATCTTGAACAAGTTTGAAAAAGTTTTTAACATTTTTCACCTCTATAAATATAATATCAAAAAAGTGCCGGCGTTGAGTCTGTCAGTCACGTTAATCTTTTATATACTCGTATATACATACATACATACATATATAGAAGATTGCTCTCAAATATTTTTAAAGAAAATTGTTTGTTTTATAATATGTGTACTCGTACATTTGTATGCATGAGTGTGCAGTCTGTATATACACACACTCTTTACATACATGTGTAGGTAATTTTTAAAGAAAAAGAAAAAAATTTAAGAGCCAAATAATTATTTTTATTTATTTTTTATGTACATACATAAATAGATTTTTAGTCCCGGGAATCGGGCATAAAATTCCCGCCAAAGCGTGAAGCATAAATAAGTGACAGTAATATCAAATAAAAAATCCCTAGTGTGAAGTCATATATTCACGGCGGCGAATTGTTTAACGTTCGCCATGAGATGACCCAGCCGCCAGCCAAAACTTACGGCCCCCAATTAGAGAAATCATGGAGAAATGATTGCTGTTTTTCATATAAAAAGTAAATTTTTATAAGAACTAGGAATTTTGAAATTTTTATGTGAGTCACTCTATTATACATTAGGGACGGGACATTCAAAAAAATATATATAAACTAAGTTTTAAAGCTTCGTTTAGGTACTAAAATATGCCTGCTAATATATAAGCTCTTAATATTAATCGCGCTTTTCGATTTCGCATATGAATAACACAGGTAAGAGTAGGTTCCTTCCTTAGGATTTTTGTAGCTAACGAAGAATACATCGTAGAGCAAATTTTTGACTTCCTGGATATAAAAAATGGGAAGTTACTGATATCACTCTTTTTTTTCGAAAATCAAGTTTTTTTGAGGTCATGGGAATCTTTTCAGAATATTTTTACCATGATGTCCGTATGGATGCATTTGTGTGGATGTGTGTAAACCTCGCATAACTTAAGAATGGAATGATTTTGTACAGAATTCAAAGCACTTCACAAGTTGATATTAATTTGTTTTACGAATTCTCAATTTGGTATCTAGTTTTATTCTTAAGTGATCTGCTGTAACAAAATACTAACTGGTTTTTCTTTTTATTTTTAGACTAATGTTTATCGGGTTGTACTTCTATACGTATGAAATAGTTTGCTGTAGCAGGTAGTTTATAAAAAGCAATGAGCCCAAAAAATGGGGTATTCTGGCAGTTAACACTTATGGTAGTGATCACTTGCACACGCTTGAGTAGCAGTCGTGAATCCCAACTTAGAGTAGGAAAAGCTTTAAATGTTTTTGTGCGGTTTGGCTATTTGGGAATATCAATGCGGGTTATACCCACCAATGATACCAACGAAGATGTGAGATGGTTGTTTAAAGAACCCACCCGAAACATATACAGAGTGCGTAATATTCCAATTTACCCGAATTTAATTGTCTTTGATCGGCATATTAATGTTATTTGTTGTATTGCTATTTTATCTCAGGATGTTAGTCATTTAGGAGAGAGTCAAGAACAAAATACACCAGGGATATTTCATGGGGACTTTCACATGGAATTTTGTGACAACCGCCGGCAGTTGTACCAAGCATACTTTCGGGACTTTACTATCGAGCGATTAGACAGACCTTGGGAAGCATTTACTGGTGGCTGGTTTCCTGATAATGCAGCAAAGAAACTCGGAATAAATACTTCCTTCATTCAGGGTGATTACTCGTATGTTCTAGTGCGTGTTGTACGATTTCGAGAGACTGGTAAGTTCAAGTCAGAAATACCACATAATTTGACACTTGAAAACGATGTTCGAGAAAAAATGAACGAAATTGTAATAGGGAACGTAACAACGGCGGTCAAGTTTTTCGAATATGTGGGAACTCATTATATCAACTCGTATACGACGGGAAACTCTTTGTATCAAGTAAGAAATTCTAAATCATATACAAACATACATACATACATACATATGTACATATATTGATATTATTTATCTAAACAAATTCGTTTTGTTATTGCAGGTGTTCGTTTACAATCGCAAGAACTATCAAATGATTAAAGAACGAATCAAAACTAAAGGCATCAACGCTCTATCAAAACAAGATCTTTATCATTTGTTTGCTCCCTGGGTGGCTGAACACTTGGGCCAAATAAGATCAGCTAGTGCCAATAATACAGTCGAAAGGTGGGCGCGGCGGAAACTCCAATATGAATATTTATTGGTAAAGTATGTTACATTACTAAAGCTCCATGGCAATGGTACTTTGCTTCGAACACTAGATAATCTTTTAGGAAATGATGCCATACTGCAACTGGATCTTAAATCGCTCAATGTTATATTTCGCAATGAACCAGATAAACAAAACTGGTTTCATGAAGTTTTAGATAATCAGATGAAGCTATGGGAAGCGAATATGCCACAAAATTAATATCAGCCTTTACTTTAAATCGCCCACCTACATACATAAAATTAAAAGTTCGTGATACGTGCTCGTTGAAAGAAGCATTATAAAAAATATATATTTGTGGCAAAGATCCCAAGGCGATCTTGCAAGGAGGTGGCGTTACTAAGTCAACTGATTATTTTTTACTCTTTTCGATTGGAATGGATAAATGTAAAACTACATATAAACAAATGTTTTTAATTTTATTATATGGAGGTGTTTTCGCCTTGAATTCGCTTTATTGTTATAGTTGACGTAGTAACACCAGCTCTTAGTCAATTCGCTTTGGCCAATTCACTGCCTTATGAACCTCTAGTTTTCATGAAATCAATATAAAATGTTTGGTTTTGTACGTATGTATATGATACTTTAAGTTAAATAATAAGATCTAATATATTTTTATCTGTGATAGTTTTTTCTTGTTTATTTTAGAATAAAATATTAATAACATTGGTTGACACAAAGTAAATTAAATTTCATGTTAACTTACTTATAAAGGGATTTGGAAATACTTATAAAGTAATTTGTTAATCTGGTAAGCATGTGGCAGGGTATGAAATATCCAAGACTTTGTGTTTTTTAGATTAATTTTTCCCATCTACAATGTAGATGTAGTATAAAAAATAAAAACATTTTGACAACTTAATAACATAATGCATGAAAATTAAAAAAATAAATGATTGTAAAGAAAACATTACGAATTAAACCATGTAAAATTTGTGTATGACAACCGTGATGGTATTTTCGACTACATGCTCGCTGGGCTAAAACCGGAAATTTTTATTCGTTTGTAAACCTTAGTTATCGTAGTTTTTAATCCAAAGTGATTTTTTATTTGGATAATTTTAACATTAATTAATTTCAAGTTACACGGCAGAACAGAAACAACGTTGTTTTTCGGGAGCCGCTACACTCCCATCATCAGTGTTCATGTGTGTTTCCATGTATCCGCCACTGTTTAGGTGGCTCGGTTGCATGTGATTTCAAATTTGTATTAATACATATAATGTCTAGAAAAATCAAACGAGAATTATTTGTATTATTAGTTGTTTTTACAGTAAACACTGCTTTACCACTATCAATATTCAAATTTTACCATCACTAATTAACGTTAAATTAACCCATGCTAACGTGGTTTTTATCTCATGAACCAATTTTCTTTCTAATTTTTATCGCACTCGAGGAAGAGTTCGAGTTCATCTAAACGTAGTTTGTAATGTTTTTCAATAATCCGCTACGCAGAAAATATTTTAAGCATACGTGTTTGGATAAACCGGTAATGCACACTTTAACTTTATTCATCGTTTGTATATAAGGTCATTAGAATTTTTAAAAACAAATATTATGCTCCTTTATTATACAGATCTTCAATAAAATGCTTGGAAAACAAAAAATGTTGGATTCATACTATTTAATTCAATTCACAATTCATTGCGTATAAGTATTTTCCAATGGCATTGGCTGAATTTTATGCAAGTTTTGGTTTAACTGCATCAGTAATAATGATGACATGTGAGCAATAGTAACTAAATAAATTTGTTAACAATTTTAAAAGATCCAAGTTTGGCTAAAAATGTCTGAAAAGTGAAAATTTAAATTACACATTAACATACAAAATGTGTAATTGATTTGAATATTAGCGGTATTCAATATTTGGTGCGTTTTTGATTGCATTTGCATGCAATTGCGACAGTTTTATCATTAATACTTAGAGCTACACAGCTTGCATAACTTAAGTAACAGCTGTACAAATAAACATGACTAGTTTTTTGATTATTTTTTATTACAAATATGTGAAAAATTGTTGTTGCTTATTAAAAAAGTTGCAACCAAAAAACAAAAATTAAGCAAAGTTTTGTCTAGCAGAAACTAAACAGCTTTAAATATAGTTAAACAATTTCGGGAACTTAACTACTGTTTATTCATAAACTAAAACTTTGAAAATATTTAAAAAGTATCGTTATATCAACAATAAAAATATCGACAATACCGATATATCGGTAAACCTGAAGTATCGCCGATATATCGGTATCGGATGCATTCCTGGAAATAATATTTAGCCTTTTTAAGAATAAATCCAAAATAAATAAAAAAAAATTAAATGGTCACAGAGCTAAAATTTAAATTTCGTGTCTAAACGACGGAAAGGGTTTTTTAAATCATGTCTCAAAAAGCCTGGGCTGTCAGTACTGTCAGCAAATCCCCAAATAGTATAATATATACATAATCTAGAATTTATTTAGTGGTGAATTTTGTTTTATTGCCGCTATTATTATAGCAAAAGCTACAACCTTCTAAATCGATACAATTACCTTCCCTTATTTTTTCTGGTCGCATAATTCCATTAAGATTTGCAAATGGTCACACTGAAGCCGCATTGGTTTTAATCTCGACTAAAAGATGTTTTATATTTCTTTATGACTTAAAAGTAGAAAAGTAGATAAAACAGTTTCAAAGTATAATCAGAAAAATAATTTGAAGTGTAGTTACAAAATTTAGTGCATTAAAATATTATATAGCAATCGTCAGGCTTAAGAGTCGGTAACAGATGATGTAAAAGAAGTAATACCACAGTTATCCATAGTTGGTAAACATCTTGTGTTATTTTTTGTGACTTTTTTGTTATAAAAATATGTAATTTAACACATGTACAAATATATTTCATTTTTTAATAACTTTTCAAAATGAAACATATTTTTTTTCAAAAATCAACAAAAGGTTTGAATATAAGCAACATTGTTGTTACTTATATTCTACGTTTGAAGTAAAAAAAAATGATAGTGAAGTAAATCACGAAAAAATAGTAATCGTATAACGTTGTGTTTTTTGACGGACTGTGAAGTTAAACTTAACCTCACATCACTATTATTTTCCAAACAAAAAATTTAACCCTAAGAATTAAGGTTTACAGATAGTTTTTGTTCAAGTTAATTTTGTTTAAAAATCAAACAAATAAAAATTAATGCAGCCAAATTCTTTTGGTTGAGATTTGAAAAAGAATCATTATATACGGTATCTGGAAACAATACATAATGTCCATTCGTATGCATGTATATATTATATCTGTGTTATACCCTTGAAGGGTGAAATTAACAAAATGTAGTTCGATTAATTTTTTTATTATTATACAAAAACGTAAGAGATTATTAGTATTTAAAATTGATATTAGTAAGATTTCTGTTGAAAAACACAAATTTTGCAGAGAAAGATGATTTTGCAAGTCTGTGCCTGTTTTCATTGTCGCTATATGTGCTATATGAACGACGGAGATGTAGTCAAAAGGTTTTTTTTGTGACCCCAAATGTTTTACGGCTCTATCTTAAAACGATATGTCAAGTATAGTTCTGAGAAGATATTTTTAAAATTTGTTACAAAATGTTAATAAGTTTTGCAATTTAAACCTACAACATACTTCTTGCTAGACAAAATTCTTTCCTGTCCACCACAGAGTCTTAAAATACTTAAAACAGTAGTAATCTGGTTTAACGAACATTCGTTTTACTGAGCATCGTATTTAACGAACAGGCTATTTTTTCTATATAGTACCTCTAAATCGAACAAAAAATATATCTACTCAGTTTAACGAACCAACAATATTCTAATTATATATATGAAAGAAAATGATATAACATATGTTCACATGATACAAAAATAAAAATGTGTCGTTATTTAAATGCTGTTTTCGGTTCTTGTGTTTTTGGGATTTGATATATAGTTTTGTACATAAACATTGAAAATGGGTAGAAGAAATATATTGTGTTTAAAAGATAAAATAAAAATTTATGATCAACGAAAGGGTCAGCGAATAACAGACCTGTGCAAAGAAATATGGTTACATAAATCCACAGTGTATATGATTTTAAAATCGAAAGAACATGTTAAAAAAAACGCTGTGAAGACAAAATTCGGATTTCGAAAAAGAAAAGAGATGAAACAAGACATTTCATAAAATGGAGGATAAACTTTTTTGTTTGTTCCGAAGGCCAAAGCAAAAGTGATTAAAAAAACTGTACGGAAGAGGGTTTATTGCAAGCCATGGAAGGTTAGCCAAATTTAAAAAGATTTTACATACTTCAGAATATGATATGTATCGTATTCCTTTTTTATACATTGTATATTTTTTATAAAATGTGGTTTATGTTGTATTTTAAATATTTTATAAAAAAACATAATACTTCATGTGTTTGATAATAATTTTATGCAACATGAGTGTTTTTAATTACTGCATATAACGAGCTTTCAATATAACAGACAGGCAGGCAACTTAGATGTTCGTTTAACCGGATTAATACTGTAGTTAAAATATTCTTGATAGGAATCAGGTTTGTTGTTGTAATTAAATAAATATTTTATTTTTTTTTTAGCCAAGCAGTCTCATATTTATAATCACATGCATACATTAATACTGTCAAGCCTTCATGTTCATATTCACGCATTGCCTGTTTCTTTGATAAAAGCAAAACAACCAAACTTATCCAACCAACTAATCCAAGGTACATCGATATAAGGTGACCGTAGTTCGGCAACACTGAAATCCACATGTATTTTTTTGGTATAAATTGTATTTTAATCCGTCTAAATCAGACATTTCATTTGTTCGCAACTTAGTTCGCGCTGTTTTACATGTTGCTTAAGGTAATTTTACACACTGTGTAGTTTACAGTGGATTTTTAAGTTTAAAGATTCATCTGTAATTGCGCATGGCTGTCAAAATTAGTCATATACAGACATTTTATAATTTTTGCTTTCACACTTAAGTTTTTGGTTTTACATGGCATTACCCATAATAGATCACAACAGTATTAAAAATTGCATTTAAGTTAATTAAAAATTTTGTTTTGTAATGAATATGTATAAATACTTATTTTAATATATATTTTAATACAAATTGAATTAATTTATTTTAATATGTATTTTATTTTAATTTTATTTTTAACAAACACTATGTTCTTGGAGCCATAAACAATTGACTTGCAAAACAGCTGATGTCAGGTGCTTTGTCAGTTGAAAATAGAACACGCTCTAATTGAACATTTTTACACTGTAAATGCAGACTGACATTCACAGATGGAAATTTTCCTAGCTTTCACACATCATGTATGCATTTTGCAGTGGGAAATTTGACAGGCACACTGTAAAATACATAGTGTGTAAAAGTACCTTTAACCGGCTATTGTTTATACATATATAAAATATACATAAGTAAATATATAAGAAAGTTCATAATGTACTATCGCGAATCTGCCAAAAAAATTATCAAGACACATCAATGGATGCAGCACCTTCCCGTAACGTGATCTGCGTAATATTTAACAAAAAGTATTTGTTCATTAAAGAGCGTGGGTTAAGATTAGGCGCGCCCTAATGTTTGTATTTATATGCAAATATACATACATATATACATACAGACATACTCGTATATACATTCTTATGTACATACATACATACGCATGCACATATGTATGTCGATAGACATTTAAAAATATTTATACAAAATTATTATTGCCAATCCATCAATCGATGTGTGCCAGTCTGCAAATTACATTTGTGTTTGTATATTTTCTTCCATCTATCAAAACATCATTCATACATCTATCTTTTTTATCGATACAAATATCGGGTATGGTGAAGTTGACTAAAATAAGGATGGCGATGATGGGTTTCTTCAACTTAGTGAACATCCATACCCTTCTGTACATACATATGTATGTATATGTGTGTACTATGTATGAATGTGCTGAATATCTCTACTGCTACTTCGATGATAAATTCATCCATCTCCAATCCACTTAGGAGTGCAAATATTTACACAATTTATACGAAACGGAGGTATGAACATATAATATTTCCAAAAACGAAAACAAACATAATCCTACATACACTCACAGACATATTTCGACACACACACAAACATACATTTGTATAGATATACATTAGACTTGTTTAATTTATATGAACAAAAATTATAATATTTCAAAACAAATTAAAACTAGATGGACCAGGGCGAATGCTTCGCAACGTTAGTGGTCAGTTAGATACATAATATTTAGAGCCCTTTCAACGATCAAAGTTTACTTTGACAAAGTCTTTTAAATTTTCTTTTAAACTTTGTTTCGCTACTCCACACGCAAGTTTTACTTTGAAAAATTTTGTGTTCGTTTGTTGGATGAACATGCACAAACACACACATGCAACCAAATGCAAGTATGTGTAAACGACGAACGAAGAAGAAAGCTACTTTGCGAGTACAGCAAAGAATGTACTCACCTCCTTTCCTCTTGCCTCCTTTCACCATCAAACATAAGAATTTGCAAAATAAACTTTGCCCGTCGAAAAGGGCTCTTGCGCGTATGTATTCCTCGTCCGTAGAGGCTGATGCTTACCCACAGCAAATTGGGAGCATTCGCCAAAAATTTTAATACTTTCGGAATATTATCTCTAAACTGAGATATCACAAATCAATTTTCATACCGACAAAAAAATATATATTCAATATGAAAACAAACAAAAATAATTTTGAGAAATTAGATATCTCAAATATATTGAAATTGTATTGTGAAATGGTTTCACTAGCATATCCAACTGCCATCGCAATCGGCCATATTCATTAAACACTTCTGTACATACGATTACATACAAACACAAAAAACATTAAAAATGAAAAACAACTTGAAATTAATGAGCTTTCTTTCGTTTACTACGCCTTTCCCACAACTCCAAATATATAAATATTAAGGAAGCACCTGCGTTTGCTCCAACAAATTGCAATTTTTAGTGCTGTGCATATTCATCATCATTCCACCAATAGACTGGTGGCTACTATTCTGTCATACACTCATCTGAATTATTTAGTTCAATTACAGGTCGCACAGATATCCATATCGAATGTACGTATTTACTTTCCATCCTTTAAATTTTTTGCTTGTGCGGGTCGCATGGTTTTGCTCGTCACGCATATCTACATATGAAAATTAAATGAAGAAGTCAGTATACTGATAGTATTTACAAAATTTATCTTGATATGAATTACCGACTATAATTTAATAAAATTCATATTTGGATAAATTTAATTTTCTTCTACAACGGTTTAAATTTTTTGCACTTTGATTGCATCATGAAGTGGCGATATCGATATTCTATTTATTACGATAAGAATTTCAATTGAGGAATTCAGCGTTCAGGGTAAATGGTCTTGTCAAAATTAAGTTGAAACAAAAATTTAGTTTTCCTACACACATATTAAGTGAAAAAAAGCTTAAATGTAATTTTATTACATATTCAGAACTTTTTTTATCATTATCAATAAATTTAAAGATTTCATTTATTTAAAAAAACGTTGTTAAAACAGATACTCAACAACGATGCTAATAAATGGAAATGAGCAGCCTACACTTAACATTAACATGACATTAATGTTAATGTTACTGAATTTATGTCACATAGAAGCTTGTTTTGAAAATTCAGCATATACAATTATTGGATGTATATGGATGGATAAGATTTTTTTTTACCAGGAGAGGTTTGTCAAGCACTAAGAAATTTGAAAAAATGTATATAGATTCTAGTTTGAATTACCAAGTAATTTTTCTACAAAAATCTATAAGAAATTGTAACAAACCAACCAAACATCGGTACTGTTCCATAAATTAAAAATTCTACCTTTTTGAGTCTGATCAGAAAAAATTAGCAACCCTGAATGTGAGTTCAAGAATAGAGTTGAAGATTTTTTTTAAAAGGGATAATGGATCAAAAATGATTTCGCTTTTAGCTCTTCCTTTAGTTATTTACGAAAAAACTAAAGAATTTCTTATACATATGTATCTACTTAACATCGACTTCTGAAGGAAACATAAATGTTTTTATATTCTACTATATACTTATGTATGTAAGTATATGTCTATTTACAAAATTATGTTCAAATATACATATGAACGAACACACACATCCATACATACATTCATATTTGTTTATGAATCAGTGTACAAAACAAAATAATAAAATAAAAACATTTAACCCAATAAGTACTCAGAGAAATATGTAATGGGCAACAGCAACGATGAAATTCGAGACCTCGGAAGTGATTTAAGTGAGAGTAAACTAATAAATGGTTTTTGGCTTAATTGCTGACCATTTAGCTAATAATCCCTAAGAGTAAAAGAGTGGCTGACAAACGTGCACATTACACTGATAGAGTGATTTAAAGATTGTTTTTCCAAAAATTTACCAATATTTACTGAAAGTGTTTCGTTTAAAACAATGCAAACATCATTAGTTAAAAAGATCAATAAACCCATCCATGCGAAAATGAACATACAGTTTTCACTTATGTACTCATACATGTGACGATAATTCCCAGCTAGCAAGAGATATTAATAATTAATTCCTCATCTTATTATTACAAGATATTTACGTATAAAAATTTTTAAAAACAAGTCATTAAAATTAATTTTTTGCTTGAGGATTAGCCACACTAAAGTAAAGATTAGGAGTTTTTTTTTCTCTTTTTAGAGTTGGGAAATTTTTTAAATGAAATAATGAAGCAGCTGTAAAGTCAAAGGTTAAAGATTGTCTGCAGTAAAACTAAATGTTAATTTCCATACTCACAAAGATATTGAATGTATAAGAAGAGTGAGTGACTGCTGACTTTAAATCCTAAAAGTAGAATAACACTTAAAACACTTTGAACAGCACTTAAATGAACTTTAGATCAGTTACTTAACAAGAAACATGAATTGAATTAAAACTTTTATGAATTCATTACGAATTAATAATTGTTGAATGCATTTTCCTCAATAAATTAATTAAACTAAAAATCACTATGTTTTGTATGAATGCCAAAAAGTGGACAAAATCGCGGAAATTACGAAAACCGGCAAAAAACTTGTAAACATCGGAGAAATCGAAAAAATTTAAAATAGATGAAACTTTTAAGGGGTTCAATCCCTGATTTATTAAAACAATTTTTTCCACAAAAAGAGAAAAAGTAATAATTTTGAGTTAATATCGATACCGATATCAAAATTTATTGTTCCCCCCCCAAAAAAAATCAAGACTCTTTGAAAAACAGCCTTGTTAGAAATGAAAATAGAAACTTCCAATTAGAAATATACAAATCAATTATAATTAATTATAATTAAACGCGTAAAAATACTGAGTATATACATATGTATATAATTCAATAATAATTTTTAAAAAGTAATTATTAAAATTATTATTCGAGACAGGTCTCGGATATGTTTTTTCAAAGAAAATTCTCAACAAACAAAACTTTTTGAAATTCTTAAAAAGTTTTATTATTTATAAAGCACAGAGCATTTTGGACTTTATTTTTATTTTCGAAAACCGCGGTTGCTAAAAATTTACGTTTTTTGTGAATGTGGCGTGGCGTGTATAGGAAATTTACTTATTTAGAGTTTTAACATCAAATCAATTAATTGTCTTCTCTTGGGGTTGTAGTAGAACATATATTTCTCATTACATCGAGGGAGAGCACATGAAAATGATAAAAAAACTGTGTGAGAGAGAAATTAATTAAATATTTGAAGAAATGGTTATATCTAGTCCACATTTTTTGCATTTTTTCGTAATATGAGGGACTAAAATAATTACCAATTATAGGTGAAATTACTGTACCCGAAGTCTTGTAAAAAAAATAATAATATTTTGCTATTAAAGCTGGTTTATATTTATAATTTAATATATTAATTTAAGAAACTACAAAAAATTGAAGAAGCAATTAGTAATAATAAAATAAAGTAATTCAAGTTTTTACTTTCAGTAAAATCAATATATAGATTTAAGTACTATTTAAAGCTTAGTTATTCATAAATTTGGATAGGTTTTATAATTTTGATATAGCAAAATAAAATGCTAGTCCCTGTCTGTATAAGTTTTAAAACTTAATTTGATTGCATTAATTTTTTATGATCAAATGCAAAATATAGAAAATGTTTGTCATTGAATTTAATATTTAAAACGTCATTATCATTGACAAAAGATTTCGCGTGTAGAATATCTTTAAGAGTATCATTATTTAACTTGTTTCTTAATTTGGTTTTGTTAAGATTTATTATTGAAAAATTCCGTTCCACAGTAGCCGAACTATGTGGTAAAAAAATATATTAACCAAAAATTTGGAAAAATTATGGAGTCGTCCCCTTTCTTTATATTGAAGACGTTTTTAAGTCATTTTTATCAACATGATTTATTTGCATTATAAATTCCTTGTCCATCTTGCAAAATTCATCAATTTGAATTGATTCTGGAAAATGCAAAACTAAAAGAATTATGGAGTTATTGGTATCGAAAAATTCAGGATTTCTTATATACATTTTTTTAAATATTTCATTTGGATTTGATTCAAAAGGAAATAATTTTTTAATTTCTTGAGCGCTTCGTATATAAAATATTTTGAAATTCAGCTAATTTGTGTGTCGAAATATCCATACGTGAAAGACTTGCAACAAACTGCCGTCGAAGTTCTTAGAGTCAATAAAATTGCTGAGGATTGTTTCAAATGCCAAAGATATTCGATTATATAAAATATGGATTTTAGTATTTTCACTTTGCATTTCTAAATTTAAATAATGGAAACACAAACTCTAAAAATTCCAAAAAAAATTTATTAAAGGGATCCTCAAACCATTCAATATTTCATACATTTATGGCACTTATAGAATTTAACTACAATTGGCGTTATTTGGATTAGTTGTGAATTTGTTAAACCGGTATACCTACCAATGCATTATGGAAATTTCAAGTGTCTACTGATTACGGCTCACGATATAAAAGCCTGTGATAGACGGACAGACGGACAGACATATTAGCCAAAACAATTTTTACAATTTATGTACGGAATAAAAATGTTTCGTCAATAATTTAAAAAAGAAAACGTGAGAGATAATTGTTTGTACCTTCTGCACTTGACTAAACTTTTGAAAATGTTGTTTAAATTTACTTTTTGTCTCTTTTCTCTTTATTAAGAACGGCTTCCTTGTTGGCTTTTGACTCGACTCAAAAAATAACAGGGTATATTTTTCGCAGGAAGGGTTTTCTACTCTTAAGGAAAAATTAATACACACATACATAAATATGTATGTACGAGTATGTCATATATGGGAGCATTCAAAATATTGTGATTATGTTTTGTCATTGTTGATGTTTGTTAGTGGAAAGATGTCGATATTTTTTTTAAAACAACCGTCATTATTAAATTGAAACCAATGATTGATGGTACGTAATTTGGTTAAAATGTAAGTTTCATTAAAGAAGGGTGGTTTCTTGGCTGGTCGACAGTTATGGCTGGTTAATGTTGCCTAATGTTGGCTCAACAAAGGTGTGCCTCAAGTGTTCACTTAAAAAAAGAAGAACCAAAATTGATGAACGTTGGTAAGACAAACCGCGTCCGCTGGTTGACGCGTGTCAGTCGTTGTGTGATGGGCCTCTAATATTATTAAAAAACAATTTAATTAAATATTAATTTACAAACATTTAAATACATGAGTATGTATGTATATAAAATAAGAGGTATGCACGTATGTAATATTGGGTGGTGTAGATATTGAGGAATCAGAGACTCTTTATGTTCTTGGCATGAAAATTAAATGTGATGTTCGATGTACTGATCATATTTTTCAAGCTTTAAAAGAAGCATTCAAGTGCCTCGGCTTTCTAAGACGGTCCCTCTGATCTGCAGGAGAGGGCGAAGAAGCTCATCGGTGACAGTAGGGTAACCAACTCTATTGACTCAGTGGAGCATCAACGCAATGTGGGATGTATTTCACAGTTTTATCGTTACTACAATGGAATGTGCTCTAATGAAATCTGGGAACTTGTTCCATTTGTGGTTGATATGCCAGTGGATCGCACTACGCATTACAGAGAAAATTCGTTCTTTAGCCGAACAGTTCGCATGTGGCATAAACTTCCTGCAGAGGTCTTTCCAGTTACTTTCAGTGTGCGAAGGTTAAAATCGAACATCCACAAACACTACTCCCTTTATCCTCCTAGTTCCGGCACAATGCATTGCATATGTAAGGGTCATCCCCTGAGTGCTGGTCCAAGTTAAAATTAAATATACATATATTTATTTTAACTTACGTATTCATATTTCGATAGATTTTAAAATTTTTTTTATCATAAATTTTACATATTATTAAATATTTGGAGAATGAAAATAGTATAATCGTTATGAGGTAGTTAATATTAGCAATTGCAATTCTTACGTCTGTTTGGCAGTTCCAACATTAATTAATGGGTTATAATTCAGCCGCAAGGTGCGAACTCAAGAAGCACCAAAAAAGTTAAGGAGCTGCAATAAAATTTAGAAAAATGTGTACATGTTAATAACCAGGGCAAGTTTAAATACGCACAAAAGTTATTAAAATATGCATGCAAATGTTCCTAAAAAAAACTTTAAAATATGCACAAGAATATGCAACCGAAAAAACTCAGACTAATAACTTTTGATCACTTTTCAAACAAATCTAAAAGTATAATGATATGTTTTTTCAAGTTTTCAAATTGAAAGGATCTTCGATTATCGCACAAAACGATCGAATATATTGAATACATATGTTCGACATCAATCGATGTCACTGTATCTGTTATTTTTAATTTTGGTCAACGTTTGAGCTCAACATTTCGATTAAATAGTTTGTTTAGTTTTTCAATAAATATTTTATTTTTTTACATTTTGAATATTTTACGTCTTCTATGACGAATAAACTTTCATAATAATAAAGGAAGTCCTTTGGTGTCCAATTTGATAATACTGTGGTAAATACATTCAATTTTATCTTTAATGTATGCTAAATCGTTTTTACCAATGAATTCATAAATAAAGCTTTTGCATTACATATCGACTCCGAAAGCGCATTTAAAACACTGATTATTTTTATAAACGGTTTTGCGACAATAATTATCCACTCGGTCTATTTTTAAATTAAAAAAAGAGGTTTGCAAGCATTATGCTAGAATAAGAACGATACGGATTTTGACTTAAATTATGTACATACACAGGAGTATAACATTAAACCCAGTGCTCATCATTGAACACTTTAAATACGACATTGAATCTGGAATATGATAAAGAGATATCAGTTATAAAAACACTTGGTTTGCAACAGGAACTCCAATGTAAAAAAATTTTTCATCTCCGCATATTAAACTTTAAAAACCTGTAAAATTTAAATAGAAATTTGTAAGAGAAACCCAAGTATACAAATTATAATGCAAGTCATAATGCAATGAGTGTATATTTATTTATTTGATATCAACCATATGCCATACGAATCTATCTGCTGCATAATATTTACATTCATAAATATGCACATTAGGGTGGACTGTATGTGGATGTACTCGTATGAAGAAAAAAGTCATCGAATCGATTTTGAGTCATTTACAAAGTTGCATACAACCATCAAATACATTAAACTTTTTTTCGACATATTTTAGCGCACTATCTCAGGTTGGAATAATTTGGTGGAATTAGATACAAAAAATTTTTCTTTTGAAGCTGCGATAGATGGCTAAGGGTTATGTTTTGATTATTTTTCCAATGTAGTTGAGATATATAGTTGAGAATAAAACCAAACTTTCTAGTGCCATGCAGTATGGAAAATTTAAAACAAATTTAGATTATGGTGTCCTCTAAATTAAACGTCCTCGAATATGTTAGAATGTTGCCTCTAAATATGTTAGAATAGCTTGAAAATTTACAGAAATCCCGAACCAACAAGTAATAAAAGTATGAAATAAAATATGTGTCAAACATCGTTTTTATTAACTTGATTTTGTAGACTCAGTCGGTTCGTGTTGAGAGATTACCGATCAATTAAAAAAAAGATGCCACATAAGTTCAATATGCATCGTAGCTTCTGCAACAAAAAAATGCAGCTTAAATTAAAAAATAATGAAAGAATTAAAGAAATAACATGTGTGTATTGAATCCACGAGTTAAGCAATTTGTTTGCAAAGATATGTTTTAATCAACTACTATAAAAGTTGAACGATACGAAAAATTATAAAATAAAATGATATAAAACTAATCCTATCTTTATTATTATTAATCTATTAGATCTTTTCTGTATGATGCTTTTAATTGTTCAAAAATCAAATAAATTGAATGCAAGTATTATACATTTACGCCCCTCTTTATTTATTCATTCATCAATAATAATAAATAGACGTTCAATTTCTCTTTGCTAAAGATAACAGACGCGTAATCAACGACTTTAAAATTCATACCGCATAGTTTCGCACAAGACTGATACACTGACGGCGATGTTTATTCAGTACGACTGTGTACTCGACTGACTCAATTATACAATAACAAGGTGAAACCGTTCGTACAACAATGCAAAAACAATATACGTTTTGTTAGTGTAATTTTCTGTTAATCGAAAAAAGATGACTTGGTTGCTATAATTTGGGTAATAATTTATGGCGTTCTCGAATATTCTGGCAATATATCGTCGCTGCTTACAGAAAGTTTCGTTTTCGTTAAGTTTTTGCTGGCATTACTGCGAGCGAGTTAATGTTACCACATATAACCAGAGCTGTATTTTTTGTTGTTTTGTTCGTCAAGTTGAATCCCCATTTAAAATTCTTAAGAATGCTGTTGCAAAGAGCCAATGTAAAAATACTAATCCTCTCTAGTATCGCTAAGCCATACGTATTTGCTGTTAACCAAGTTCATGAAACTTACGCGGGTACTACACTTCGACCTGATATAGTGTTCTTTATTTCTTGTTATTAATACGATTTTATCTTGTTATTAATAATATTCGTGGAATTACGGATAATCAAAGAATTGCCAATGTATACATACGAGTATATTAGTTTATGGACTATAACACAGGGGGCTTCCCTAATGCACACTTCCATACGATTGTACATATTTGCATGAATTTGTGTATATTCAAATGGGTGCTACAAAAATATTTTTCATCTTTAGAAACCCTTGTTAAACAAATCATTACTTGTTTTATATATGCATGTACATATGTATGTACATATGTATATTTATAAAATAATTTACACTACGATCAGTGAAAAGATCCTTGTCAAAAGACTGAACAAATTTAAACGGAAATTCGAATAAAAGGGAAGTTGAAAGAAAACCAGTTCCAATACAAAAAGTGATTCAGCAAAATTATAAAATTTTCAACATATAATTGAAAAAATATTTGTCAGTACAATACTTGTATAAGCATGTATGTACTCGTATGTATTTATAATTAAGTACACATTTCGTAAGTTAATTAAAGTTTACCATAAAATGAATTTTGACTCTTGACGAAATCAATAATCAAAAAGTCAGTAGTCACACGTTGTATTTTCATCGGGAAGAAGGTGTTGCCATTACATATGGCTTGATATAAAAAAAATGTCACAAAAAAGTTAAATAAAGTCATCATTTTTATTTTATATGTTTTACGTTTGAATACAAAAAATTGATTTTTTCATAAAGCCGCATACAGATAGCCATTGAACTTAATTGTTCACTACTTTCCACCCTACTGAATAAAGTACCATATAAATTTACTGAAGTTTTGTCTATATATTATTTATTTGCTGAGTCATGTATTTTTTATAACTACAATTCAATTCGTCATTCCGTTTGTAATTCTTACAAAATTTATATGTATGTATATTCATAAATATGTGGGTATATTCTGGATCCTTATAGTCAGTGATGTTGGCTGTACACTATTTTAAATTCATTAATAATACTGTAATTCCCACAAATGTCCGATTGTGAGTTTCTTCAAGGTTAGCTTTAAATATTTTGGCGGCACACTGTGGCTAAATTTCGATTTTGAGAACGACGTGTTTCATCATCCGCTAAAAAACAAATACATATGTACATATTTATGTTAATCGTATCTCACTGCAATAAATTTATATCTGAAGTGCAAAAACGTCCAAAAGGACGAGTTCAACAAGTATAATATGTACAAAAAATTAATAAAAATTATATTTGGCATTTTTCGATATATACTTATATACGTACATATTTATGTACATTGTGTATAATACACTCACACACATATACACAAATATTTCTATTTCCACCTACATAATTCCGAGACCGTGGAATGGCCTTGCAATAATCAACTACAAAACAATGATTACAAGATTTTTCTTTGTTCTGTACTTTGATTTTAAAATTATGATCTCCGTATCAATAGATTAAGATTGTCAAAATCTCAAAATTTATGATAGCTATAGAAATATATTTTTCTACTAAGATTTATTCTTTGATAAGTATACTTATGGCTTAAAGATTTCAAATCACATTCAACTGAGCTACCTAAAAATTATCGAATACATGGAGAAACGCAAGAACACTGATGATGGGAATGTAGCTGCTCTGAAAAACAATATTGTTTTCCAATTGGTGCTTTTTTTATTTTCTGTTCTGCAGTGTAAGTTGAAGCTAATTAATTATTTATTTGGAATATTGTCGCATGTCCAATTATTATTGAATAAAAGCGTTACGAACTTTTTCCTAATAACAATCACCTTCACATCAGCGAAAAATATGGTAACATGGTAAGAAAAAATTATCAAAGTTAAAAAATATATTAAAAACGGTTGAAAATTTTAATAAAATGGATACAAGACATCTGTGTTGCATCTTAAGATGTAACCGTTTTCTGTTCACATAATTTGTAATGAATTAAGGGTATAAAGAAAAAATTAAAGCACCAATATCTTGAAAATTCACACCAATTCAACAAAATTGTTGACGCCATTCGATACCTTGGCCCAAATTGTGTAAGGTCAGTTATTAGAACCGTTGCACCTACATTTGACTGAGTAAGCAAAAAGTTCTTTTGGAAAAAGGATGTTAAGTTGAAACTAAATTGTTATATAGTTCTGTTTATAAAGCATTTCTTCTCACTTTGTTTCTCATGTTGGACGAACATTTCCAAATTAAAGTTTTCATTGTGGATTTCCATCTTCCTATATTATTCCTACAATGTCGTCATAACTTTTTATGGAAAACGAGAATAAAATTTTAAATTTACACATAATTTAATCGATTATTTCTGCCTTATTAACTCAAAAAAAGTTTACAAATATACTAAAATTTTGAATGGAAATTCCCGAAAAACCTTGGTGAACTCTTACCGGGATATGCGTGAAAACAATAATATATAAAAATAAATTTTCACAAAATCGCTATGGCTAAGCGTAAACCAGAATCGGCAGGGCTGAATGTAAAGATCGCACTTGTTTTTTCTTTAAAATTCGTGAGACTTAAAGAATTGAAAATGTATTGTGAACAGTAGCCCGCTGCGGCATGCTGGGGTATTGGTGTTAATAATGAAAAGTGCTAAAATTGTTTTTGTTGTTACTCCTGCAACTAGACAACAAGATATTTACGCATACATATTAGGGTATTCAATTATTCGCGGATTGTGGTTTAATCGTTAAGTTTGAGAGTAATCGGTTAACCCATTAATTCGCATTTGGAATAAATTAATTAAGCCTAAGAATTAAAATAACGAAAATTAATTATAATTTACAAATTTTACAAAGACTAAAAAACATTAACATAAAAAACAAGAGTTCTTGAACTAATAAAAACAGAACAAGTAAGAGTGATATATTCGGGTCAACCTAAACTAATATATGAGTTTCTTTCTTTGTAAAATATGAGTTTGTTAAGTTTTTTGCAAACTTGTTTTAAATATTCTTTACGTATTCTATGAGCTGCATTCGGAAAATCGGTCTCTTCCGTATCTATAAGGATCCAGAATAGATATACTTTATGTTGTGACAAATCAATATTATGTAAACCCCGAAGGAAATTGCAGACATACGTACACGTATTTATTTTTAACATATTTTGTTTTAATAAAACTTAGCTTTGAAAGTAATGCGTAATAGTTCCGGTTGATTCCGAAGATTGTTAAATTTTTAAGTCATACAACCAGGGTTGTCACAGAAACCAATATAGTCGGAATTGGATTTGAAAAGGCGACAAAAAATACTTTTGTATGATAAATTTCAATGTCATTGGTTTTATGATTCATTCTAGAATTGCAATCTGTTTTGAACATAAAACCGATAATATTTAAATTCATTATACAAAAGTATATTTTGTCGTCTTTTCAAATCCAATTCCGACTATACTGGTTTCTGTGACAACCCCGTATGACTCATTCTGACAAAGTGCAGTACCGAAAATTCTATAAATAAATGCTTTCGAAGTTCGACAGCTCCAGTTCCAGCTCCTGAATTAAGGAATACATTATATGTATTCTGTCTATCACTAATTCCAGTCGTTAGATTTTTATATAAATCGTTTTGCTTTGATCAAAATTTTAATTGCGAACTTAATAGTTCTTGCAAATTCAATTAGAGTAGCAGAATCGTTTTTATACCCACGTCTTTTAAATTTGTATGAACACAATACTCACTCACACCTCAATGGAAAAATAAAAATATAATCTCATCTTAAGAGATGAGTAGACAAAACAAAATGTTTGTTTTGTTATAACGATCTTCATCTACTACGAACAAAATTAACGGGTCCCGCGGAGTTCGTTATAATAAAATTACAGCATATAAAAATTTCCAGACCGAACCCGATCCAAACCCAAACTTTTTTATTTCGACAATGTTATACATTTTGCGCACATATACAAAAAATATGCAAAGTTCAGCGAAGAAAATAAATCGGTTACGCGATTAACGGTTGATCTATTGAATACCCTAATGTAAATGCATATATTCATATAAATAATATGTTGGTTTATCAAAATACATATTGATGTCTACAGCAATGCAAATCAAGGCTGATGAATGTTGAAAATGAAAGCGGCTTACGTTTTATCTTGAACACAGGTATCACAATCATAAACTTTTATTATGTCTCAAAAAGAGCCTAAGAAGATCAAAGTAATAGGAATGTCCAAGTTATACGTACATATGTAGATGCAGACAGGGGCAATCAATCGGTGTTTTCAATCAAATATCACAACTGTGAGCGTAATAAAGAATTAATAGTTACAGCAGTTACACTATTAGCACTTGTCTTATAAACAGCATTTATAACTTGTCAAAAGCAATGAAAAATACATAAACAACTAAATAAACATCCACATGCATTCCATTTATGTTCCAAGAGACTGAATTGCACCACTCAAAATGCAACAAAAAAATTAAAAAAAAGAAACTCTCAAATTCCTAAAATTATTTTGTTCTAAGTCAGTTTAATAAATAAAAAGTAAATTTAAAAAATAGATCACCTCCACCATCCATCCATTCCATCCATTTGGTGAACAAACATTGATTAATTTTTCATATATATCAACTACTGGTTCTCAAATGTGATCTGTCAACATAATTCTCTTTACATGCAACAGGTATCTACACACATACACACATACATAAATACACAATTACATAAGTACCTACACTAGTGTAAATGGGTAAGATATCCTGAACTGATTTCAGTTTTATAAATTATTTTTTGGTATTTTATTGCATTTTATAACAAGTGTATTGAAAAATGTATTTTTCATTTTATTTTTCTAAAAGGAAAATAAATGTGTAACACGTCCTAAGAGTAGCATATCTAATTCAAAAACAGCATTAGTATTAGTGATACAAAAATAATTGATCAATGACGTAATGTAATTTGTGACAGTTTTTCAAGTAATAAATAATACGTTTCGATTTTATTAGACAAGAAAGTCTTTTCGAGAAAGTTGTATTAAATGTGCCGTTTATTTTGAATGTCGCTTCTTAAAAGAATTCAAGACAAATAAATAACCCATTGAAACCCAATTTTTATTAATTCAAAAAAAATTTTTTTTAAATTAGTAAAATCTTAAGTAATTTGTTGGAAAATAATGACAAATTCTCTAAAAAGTAAATATGATGTCACGCTATAAATTTAACTATGTAATATAGGATATCATTATATCCCAATAAATACGTACATATGTATGAATGTAATCAATGGAATTAAGTATTGAAAAAAAATAATATAAAATAGAACCAGAATGTACGTAAATTTGACCTTCACTTGCTTTAAATACTAAAAAAGTGTGTGATATGCTTTCGTCAAGTGTATCGCTGCGCTTAGAAGTGACAATGCATAAACTTTTTTGTGTTTTAGAAGTTGTTATCGCGTATATAGATAGATAAGTTGGTAGATACTGGTTGGTTGGTGTCGATTGCTTTTTCGAAGACAATGAAAATCATATATAATGGTGATCGCTATTCTGCAGATTGCTCCGTGATTAATCCAAGGTTGTTGATGTGGTCTATGCAGAACCTTCTGGATATGAATCCGGCATGTTCATTGCATAATTGGGAGTTTAATGTATCTTTCAGGCACTTGTTGGTGATGTTCACGATGACCTTATTAACCGTGATTAAAAAACGTATACCCCTCTAGTTCCTGCATTCTGTCAGATCACCCTTCTCTGGCATTTTGAGTATAATGCCTTCTTTTAGCTCATCGTGTTGTTGACTTATATCGTAGAAGTCATTTATGATGGATTGTTAAAGACAAGCGCTTGTGAGTGGATCACCTTTAAGTAACTCAAAAGATATATAACCAAGCCCTGGTGATTTGTTGTTCTTAATAGCGCTTTAGGTTTCAGCTACACTGGGAGCTATCAGTTAAAACTCTTCTCTTGTAGGCATGCGCATGTGGGTTCCGTTGAATCCGGTATTTTCTGATTTGGTGCTGATCTCCATTTCTTTGTGTCTCACGGGCTACTTGATTGTATCTAACGAGATTGTAGACCCGCAAGGAGCTGCTTTTAACTTGGCACTTCTCTGCAAAGCTGTGCCAGTTTCGTTGGTCCCAAAAACTATCAAACGTTCCATAATCCCAATCGTTTCCTTTGTTCAAAAGATAAATGACGTCACCAGTATTTGCGGTGAGTTCGAAATGGATAGCTGACTAGGCACAGCCATCCGATACAGGATTTATTGTGGCCTTCTGTGATTTACTTCAAAATGAGAAGATAATCTGAAAGCGTAGAAATTTAAATCAGGAGTTGTCAGTGGTTTTCGATTTACGGCACCCGTATGGACTTTTTTCTTCATATGAGACCCGTATTTTGATTTTTTAATACATTTATACATTCATATACGTATACATACGTATGTATGCATTATAGAAATAAAGATTATTTGGGAGCACAAAATGACCGTTTTTTTTGTAAAAGTAAAAATAAAAATAAATTACTTAATAATGGCTGGAATTGCATTTCACATTTCCATAAAAACTGTGTGTATTAGACAAACTTAGAGCCTTATATTGTGAATCGCAAATACTGAAAGTTACCCAAAAATTTTGTTGCAGACTCCCAGCGGTCGTCGCGCACAGATTTGACTTAAATAACCTATTAATGGTTGTTGATGAATACACTTACGCTACATCCAAAATAAACTTCTAATATGAGTGATAGTCTGTTAACAGTCGATTTTTATTTTATTATCTTTATTATCTTTATTATCTCATAAAGCTCCTCTTTTACAGCTCACAGCACATCGAAATGTCGTTTGTTTATTATTATATAGAATTTTTAACTGGTAGAAACTACTTAGCAATGTCAAGGAGCACTTCATCATTCATATGCATACACTCGGATACTTGTACGAACACTTCTATAGAAACAGGGAAAAAAACTCAAGTGCATCAAAAGTGCCAATGAATCGATGAATGATTGAATGAATGCATGCATGAAAATGGTTAAATAATAAATAATGAAGGTGAAATGTCACAGATGCCAATTTATCTTGACATTGAATGAAACACTAAAACTCTATTAATTTGTCATTTCTAATCGTAACTATTTTAAATAATTTTATCTGATCATTAAAATCAATACAAAATTCTTATTTCTTATTTTTTAGGCGGGTATAAAAGTTTATTATTGATTTTAATTTTTTTAAGATAAATTAAAATTAATATTTTGACTAAGTAGCAGTAAGAAACCTATTTTGAAGTTTAAACTTGTAAAATTGAAAAGCGTTTTCTTTATAAGTTATTTTCCCTCAAAAATAAAATGTTTTATAGATAAAAAATGTTCTACATGATACTGCAAGCCCTTCACACTAAATTTTATCAAAATCAATCTACAGGACTTTTCGTTTATAATCACTTAAACGATATAACCCACTTTATAAAAAAACGAATGCTAGTTTATTTTAACCATTCAAAGGTAGAAATAAGCAAATTACAATTATTTCCGGAAAAACTATCCGATATTTTCTTGTGTTTGCTTATTCCCTTTGAAAATTTAAAAATATTTATGCGAGAGCCGATTGTTGGATATCTACACGTTATTTCGAATAAACTGAATACTACAATCCGTTAGATAAAAAAATAATAAAAAAATTGTCAGTCTTTTCAATACATTCACAAGCATTTAAAGTTTAGACAATAGACTTTGGAGTTTGCTCTAATTTTTCTATTTAAGTATAGTTGTCATCTTTTGCATGTAGCAGACAGTAGCACACGTTGCCGGACAGGTCCAATTTTTTAAAACTTAAATTCATTAAACGTGTGTTTGCCACGCGGCTTAGACAAGTGCATAAGACCACAAACACTCAACATAATCAGTAAATCGACGTTATTCCTCAATAGAATATGGCTATCAAAGATATCATCACCCACAATGTATCATTAATGTAAAAAGTACTTTAAACAAGTGCCTTCCCACGTTATTCTAATTACGCGCATTCATTTTTTATACATCGTTCATTCATTTCAGTATTTCATGTACATATACTATGTACATATAAGTATGTATGCAAGTAAGTATAAATCAATATTAAACACGCAAGTGCCATCAGCAAAAATTGATTATGACCATAAGTACCCTGAGAGTAAGAATTTGTGGAAAGGGTGAAACATGAGTGTGCATGCAAGGATATGTAGTATACACATACATACAACATACGTAATGTCTAGATGAAAGTGTACATACATACAAACATACATACATACATACATACATACATACATGCATACATACATACATACATACATGCATACATACATACATACATACATACATACATACATACATACATACATACATACATACATACATACATACATACATACATACATACATACATACATACATACATACATACATACATACATACATACATACATACATACATACATACATACATACATACATACATACATACATACATACATACATACATACATACATACATACATACATACATAAGTACATTCTAAATTGAGGCAGGTCTTCAAATTATGTATAAATGTTGATTGTGTTCCTTCTAACAATTACCTTGTTTTTGTTTGTATATTTTCGGCTTAGCGCCAGCATGAACGTTTTAGTAAAACTTAAGAACAATTGAAATACATATCTAGAATCGCAAAAAAATGTTCAAATAAGTTTCCACCCCACTGGGCGAAAAACTCCCCCCCCCAAATACGGTTGAACGGTTAATAGCTTAGTTTTGTCAATGTTATGTGATGCGAAAGTAAAGTGCAGTAGCGTGTATGGTAAGCGCTGCCAGTTGGTATAAGTCGTTGTTTTGATTGCTGTTAAAAGCCAGTAAAATGACAGCTTATCTCCGGATAAAAATAAATTCTTTTGATATTAATTCACAGATTTGTTTTTTATTAGTCGGCTTAAAAAAAAAGAATCTCACGAGAATCCACCACCATTACAATAGAAAAGAGAAGTGAAGTACTAAGTTAATGCTTTTGAATACAATTTTCTAAGGGTTACATTTTTAATATGTTTTCCTGAAAGTTAATTAATATTTTATATGTAAAAACATTCATTAGAGATGTGCGCTTGGGCGATTTTTTACTCTCGTTTTCGCCTACTCACCTTATCTAAAAATAGTATAAATAAAAAAAAAATTTGCAAAGTTTTAAGAAATTTTAAATTAAATAAATACACACTTACATACACTTGTACTATACACATATACATATACAAACCGAAGGTTTCGACCTTTTCTAAAGTCAGACTTGTCGTAACGAATTCGTTAAATACATTTCGGAAGCTTGTCTGAACAAATTTCTTTCGGATACATTTATTAATAAGCTTTTATAAAAATATATAAGTAAATGAAAAAAATTTTAATTTACAAAAATTGATAATAAATACTTTTTATTTCGAATCTGTTTCCAAGCATACATTTATATCATTTCTAAAAGATAAACGATATATTCTCTATTCAGAAAACGAACGGGGGAAACGGGGGTACCCATCGAAAGCACATCTACTCAGTCTATTCAACAACGGGAACCAGGTAAGATAACAAAACTTTTAATTTATGGTAAAAGTTATGTTAACTTGTAACTTTCAACTTAATAGGTAAACAAGATTTGTTAGAACAAGTGGTTGCCCAAAACAAAATATTAATAGATCAGAAGAAGCAAAACACTGACGACTCTAATCTGTCATTATAAAAACTGTAATTTGTTTTATATATTAAATTAAATTATAGTTTATATAAATATTAAAATTAAGAAATAAAATAAGAAATGAAATGATGATCGACGCCATTTCGTACCTACTTTTCGTTGCATTTTCGTACCTAAATAATGTTGCAAAGTCATGCCAACCCTTTCATATAAAAATCGTTACGATGTCTGTAATATTTCGGTTCCGAAATAGGAAGATTTTGTCGACCAGTCATTACGAATTCTGTATGAAATCGGAACATTTGGTTTGATGGGAGAGTTTTTTTAATTATATTTCATTATTTTTCCACTCATTAATCCTGCTATTTCCCGGGCATTCAAAAAATTATTGTTTAGCAAACCAAACGACTCAACACGAAAGTGATTTTTTAGATGAACAATATATGATAAACAAAATGTTATAGCAGACAATTTCTGGAACCTCTCGATAATTTCAAGCTCAAAGCGCTGAAAAACTATATTTTATATTTCAGAGTAGCAATTTAAGAATTAAAGATACATTTTCTTCAAATTTTTCAACCACGATATTTTCCGAGTCTAGAAAGTAATAGAATCATGAAAACTAATTTGCGAAGAAGTTTTGGAGTATGTAAAATCCAAAATTTTTAAATTTTCGACAAGAACTTCGAACGAACTAATCGATTTCGATCAAATTTTCGTTTCCCTTTTGGATTAAGAGTTCAAAATTAGCTGGCAAAAATAGCTGACAAATTCCACGAGCAAATGTTAACGAAAGTAGATAAAAAAATAGATGAATTGCTCAAGGAAATGCTGGCTAAGGAGGGCGAGGTTAAATCGAAGAAATGGAATGTTCTTAAAATGAGATATGAGGATGATACGCAAACAACAACCATAGATCCAGCAAACTATGGCGCCTCAATAGAGTTGGACCCAATTCTACGGATCAATACATGAACCCACCGTTGTCGCTCCAGGTGCTACTAGAAGTATAGTAACAAGTGGTGGTTTGAGCGTGGTAACAGTCATTTCTCTGAGCGAGGCGAATACTTCACAAAGAAATACTTCGGGTGCCATATCCGATAGGGACTGTTACGGTCACACACATTACGGATGCTGATGTAGGCGTATTTGTTGGTCAACGTTGAATTACACTAATTTGTCGGTTACTGCTACTAGAATTTGAATAAATAATTTTAAAAAATGTTTAATAATGCATCTTTGTTTGTCTTCCATATAAATTATCGTTTTTCAGGAAATTAGGCACTTATAAATTTTTTACACGCAATACAAACGATGAGATCAATTCATCTTAGTAGAATGTCTAAAAAGATATTAAGTGCTGCTTACTTTTTCTATGTGAAGCATGACAAAAAAGTGCCAAGGCGACTCGAGTAAATGAAATGAATTCGCCGATACTCTCACCCCATATCAATTCGAGGTGACATGAAGAACAGCACATTTTTAAATTATCATGGGTGTATCATTGTATCAGGCTATGACGATACGAAGACAAGCTTGGAAGTTTTTTAAAATCAAACATTTTCCAATTCTTCAGTATTTGTATAAATTCTAAATTTAAAAAAAATTATTTGAAGAAAATAAAAATTGTTTATTATATACCACAGTACAACATTTTTCAGCTCACTTACTTGAGACTCAATTCCCAGAGTTGCTGCTTTAAAAATAATAACTACATTTTAAAACCAGAAGAACATTGAATATTTCAATATGTAAAATAACAAGTATACGTACGGTATACCGAGATATAACCGTGTTAAAATATAAAAAAGTCATAAAAATCCACCTTATACAACATAAAAATCGTATGGCCATCAAATTATTAATGCAGCCAACGTGACAACACGAAGGATGCAGAAGTTATTATTTTTGGATCTACTTTCAAGTGCAATTCTTAGAATTGAGTCCCCAAATCATGTGTTGTACTGTGTAATTCAATACTGCATTGAAGTCAATATTATTAGTACCAGCTGCTTAAAGTGAATATTAAAAGAATGTAATGAATGTTTGCTATCTTCCATATCGGTCTTATCAGGTTTATTAATCTTTGCATGAAAAACCTCATTTTTATCCAGATCGTTTTAAGTACCTTAAAAAAAAGTACTTTCCCCTCAAGAGGTGAGCAAAAAAGATATTTGTAGGAATTTTTCACACAAGATGAAGAACGATACGACGAATTATTCTGCATTCATAATTCTAAAATCACTTTTTTCAGATATGAATACGTTGCAATAAGGAGCGATATGTGTATGTAAATCTATAACATCATCCAGAAATGAAATGCATTTATGTAAACATTTTTAGGAAAAAGCAAAATTTGTAATTTATAAAAATATCCATGTGTATTATAGAAATTAGGACTTTTTAAATACATATTTATTTCTAAGTTCACAAGTACTTCAACCAAAACTATGGCCATTGACTATGTCAGTAACGAAGAGATGGCAGCCCCTTCTTATATCAGGTCATCTTTTGACGACATCAAGATATGTATATAATTAGTAATAATTTTATTAACAATTAATAAATGAATTTTAATTAATATTGTCGGACAATACATAACTGTACATTAGGGCTAGAAAGAGATTTTGCATATTATTATTGTGCAATAATCCCAATGTACACAAAGTTCGGCGAACTAAAGCTTTATTTACTCCTTTGCCATTTTATATTGTTAACTATTTTGATTATAATCAGATCCATCATTTGTAGTATACTACTAGTTGTAATTTTCAATAGATGTAATCGGGGCATGACAAGTTGGAAGAACGTCCGCAAATTTAACCCGGCGATAAGAATCCTAATTAGTTTTATATCGGAAATATTTGTTATTTTGTAATGGCTTTATCTCCTCCTCTTCCTCCTTCATTAAAGTTATTAAAAGGGACATTACGTCATTTTACGTTTCAGATCACGATATGTAATTTAAAAACTTAATTTTTATTTACATATGTACAAATATATCTGACATAAAAAATTTAGATACTTGAAAAAACTTAAAAAAGACGTAATTTAATTTTTACATCAAAGTATAAGTGGTAATAATGATTTACGTATTGGGTTCATTTGGAAAATGAGGCACGTGACCTTTCCTGACTAGCGTACGTATGTACGTATGTATGTAGTATTTATCTGTATTGAATATTTGTTGATATTCTTTAACAATTGGAAGTAAGTATTAAGTTATGACATTTAAATTGAAGGTGTAGCGCATCCGGGCGCGTGCAACTTTAAATGATGATGTCTTCCTTAAAATTATATTTGTTTGTTTCGTTAGAACTTGAGCTGCTACATGCAGAAACACCAATTTAAATAAAAATCACTGTAATTATTTTTAATTGTGGACTCAACTTAAATTTTAGAATAATTTATATTGTTTTATAATTAAAATGAATAATTTATACATAAAATTCGTGGTATCAATATTTTTCGTGGTTAAAATATGTAGATAATATTCTTAAATTAAAGTTTTGCTGGAATGACTTAACAATATAAACTAAATGTAAAATCAACATTGTAGCATTTTAAGCTACTTAATACAAATTTAAAATTCAAAAAAATCTGTGGACTTTGGACAAAAGTAAAGTAAAACAGTGTTTGCTGTAATAACAACTAATAATACAAATAACTCTCGTATGCTTTTTCTAGACATTATTTGTATAAATACAAGTTTGAAATCACATTCACCCGAGCCACCTAAACAGTGGCGGATACATGGAAACACACATGAACACTGATGATGGGAGTGTGGCGGCTCTCTAAAAACAGCGTTGTTTCTGTTCTGCCGTGTAAGTTGAAATTAACTAGTGTTAAAAAAAAAAATTTCCTTGTTCCTTTGGAATATTGTCTCATGTCCAATTCTTTCTGACTAAAAGCGTTACGAACATTAGCCAAAAAATAATAATCACTTTGGATTAAAAACTACTAAAACAACCAATTTTTTCGAAAAATAATCACTTTAAATAAGAGCTTGAGTAGAGTTACGACTAATTTTCGGATTTATTAAACACAATTCTAATGAATATCACTTGATTATGTTTGATTTTCAATATCCTTTAAAAGCATTTTTGCTCAAAAGCACATATGATTTGTGCTCTCCTATTTGATATTAAATCAACAATAATCAATTAATTAATTATAGAGAACTGAAAGTGCTTAGAGTTAACTTTTGCAAAGGAATATTCGTACGTACATATGCATATTGTTAAAAATAAGCACAGCACTAGAAAAAGAGTACTAACGTAAAACTTAAAAACAATAACAAAATACATTTTACTTCAACTCACAACCTCCGTTGTATACTTGTTGATGATTTTTTGTTAATGGCTTCATATTGTAAAAGGAAATGTATCGGAGATTAGAGAAGAATTTGAATTTAATTTAGATGTATTAAATAGGCTTATGAGAAGAATCAAATTTATATGGAAGGATTAATGACAAAAAAACTATCACTTCAAAATGAAATATTAAGAATGACATTCTATCGGAAAAAAATGAGCAAGGCGTTTGATTCTGAATAAATTTTCTTTGGAGCGATGAAAGCAAAGTAAATCTGATATGCCCAGATGGAAGGACTGTTACTCATCTCCCTAAAAACCAGGCTTGGAATATAAGATGCACTCAAAAATCATGGTGCATTTACGTGGTATGGCGTAGTGACAATCTTTGAATTTAAAGGCAGAATGGTCGAGTTACATATAAAATTGCCATTAATAAGGATTTTTATGCACAATAATGACCCAAAGTACTCTGCTAAAATGGAAAGTAGTATTTTATTATAGAAAAAACAGAAGATCTTAGATTGGACAGCCCAAAGTGCAGATCAACTCCAATAAAAAACCTTTGCAGTGATACACGTGAAAAAAGAATATGATTGATAGAACCACAACTGCAAACTATCAATTATATTCAGGCTTATAATTACGTCAACTATATTACACAATATGAACTATATTATCACAATACTCTTTCGCCATGAACATAATATACATATATTATGCTATCATTCTTATAATACGAGTAATTATGTAATATTTCGGACAATAAAATAATCAAAAAACATTTTTTATATATTATTTCTTTTATTTTTTAACAATAAAATTGATACCAATAACTTTCACATTTGTATGGATTTCTATGAATTGATGTTTACAGTTTTAATCAATTTTGGTGTTTAAAGTGATTTTTTTAAGTCTTTTACGAATTCTTATAATCTTTGCAATATTAGAAGAAGTAAATTTTATGGGCTCTATTTCAAATTACTTCGAAGAAAATTTTATCAGATAAGATGGCAGCAAATGTCAGTAGTGTGACAAAAAGGTTATAGATACGTACGTACTTGAATGAATATTCATTCTATGCCTTTTTCCACGTGTGACAAGGCTTTTTAAAATGTTTACTTCAAAAATCTATGTAAACCCTAGAGGGGAAAGAACCTGTCACAAGACACGTCACTTGCCTGGTTACCAGGGCCTAGCAACCAGTTCGAGTTCCGGAACTTTACATGAGATGTACTTATAACTTTTACATAGCTTTGTCATTGGAGAGGGTCAATGGTCATAATTAAGATACTCGGTGACAGGTTTTAGATCTAACCTTTACGTAATTGTCTTGTGGTGATATTCTTCGTACCAGTCCCAGTAATCGTTTCATAAAAAACTCTAATAGAACTATCCTATAGTAATCTGTCCAAGTCTAGTCCTCAATGAACATGCCACAGAATAGTTCCTTAAGACCTGGTATGAAATCCAGTCCTTCGATGACTCTTCACCGAACGAGTCTAAAAGTTTCACAACATAAAATCTATATGTAAAAAATTTAAAAAATTAAAATTTTAATTCATTTTGTTATTATTTTATGGGGTAGGATCGTATATACAGTAAATTTGTGCAACCGGGCTGCAAAATATTTCAGCAGTAAATAAAATGCTGCCGATATGTAGCAGCACCGTCAATAATTTGCGTTAGAAGACTTTTGTCAAAAAAGTTATTGCCACCTCGGTTTCCGAACGCTAAGCTTTCATTATTGCACAATTACTACTGCATTTAAAAATGTACCCTGTATGACTGGTATTAGCTTTTCAGTTGTTATAACTTCGGTTTAGATTAAGATAAGTTTCTGAAAAATTATTTGGTCTAAATCAACAAACGCATTATTGTTTTAATCAGATAATATCTTAATTAATGTAATCTATGACCGTAAATAAAAAAAAATAGAAAAAAGATACTTAAAAGTTTTTGCTCCCGAAAAACTTAAAAAATAAAATGTAAATCTTCCGTTGTTGCGCAGAGTGAGGGAATTTTGTAAGCACTGTTGTTCTAGTTTTAAGATACGCTCTCTTTTTACCATTCACGACGCAGGAACTTTTTATACCATTCCCAGTTGGTACAACATTTTCCGTTGGGTATTCTTGGCAAACAATTTTATGTGATAATACGTTATATTTTTATATCATGTATTGAACAATCAGGTAATCAATTTAAGTTAATTAGGACAAAATTCAATCCAAAATACTTGCAATCTCTCTGGAATGCCAGTCGTTAATCGTAAAACATAAGTGATTTTGTGAAAATAAATTTTTTTGATATTTTCTAATTTGAAAGTCTAGTTCGAAAAAAATACCAAACTTTTGTTGAAACTGATTTTAACATTTACGAGTAGCTTCCAATTGTTTGAACGAACTTATTTATCCCTTATTTGTTCAAATATTCGAATAAAAGTTTAAATTTTTTTCGATTATTCAAATAAGATAAAAGACCTGCAGTGTGATTCTAATAATTAGTATGATTATTTTTTGCACCATCATTATTTAATTGTTCCTGGGCAAAAATATAGTGCACTAACTCCAACTCTGGCATGTAGTATATCAAGTACCTGGTTTTACAATATCAGCATATCTTGTAATTACGAGTAGATGCTCATTTTTTCGATTTGTTTGCACAAGTATATTTTTTATATACAAATGTATGTAGTACACATATACAATGGTGTACGTACTATTATGTTTTGCTGAGAGCTGTATCTCTTGTTAACCCGAAAAGTATGTTCGATCATACATAAATATGAATGAAGTGTTGACTGCCGAAATAAATGAGTTAAGTTGGAAGCTTTTAGATATATGTACTATGTTGAATATATGAATGGGCATAAATGTACTATTAGAGGTGGCCATTTGATAGTGCCATACGTTAATTAATGACAGAAAATACACAAAATAATTGTTTACAAAACATCTATGTGCTTGATACAAAATTTTCGGTAATTATTGATTTATGACACACTACAAAACTATAACAATAGAAGACAAAAACAAACAATCAGTAAATAAAAAATACAAATCAAATAAAATGAAAATAAAAATAGTAGTAGCGCACTTCAACACTTTGCATTGTTTATTTGGTAAAATCTTATCATCACATATTGATTTAGATTTCAAGTGGGCCATGACCATCATCACTAAAATAATTTTTCCATTTAATTGAGCTTTAATTATTATAACAAATATCAGAGCACACACATACACGCCCATTATGTGGTGTGGGAGATAAACGTTATTAAACAAATATAATTTAGTAAATTCGATGACAAAATTGGCTAATCTAACACTTTTACAAGCTTGGCATAGGTAAAAACCGTATCGACAGAATTCAATAGAGATAGTTTTACTGAGATTTATGGCAATAACTAACGCCACCAAACCTTTAGTCCAAAAATGTCTTGTATCCTCTATTTTATATTCTATATTTTTCGTTAACCTTTTATTATTTTAGCAGCCTTTCCAAATTTTTTCTACATATAAAATTTAAGAGATTTTTTACAGATACCACTCATGAAAAAATCCTGGAAAACAAAAACTGTACTTATAAGCTGATTCACATTAGAGTATTTCGATAGCTTTTAAAGTCAAACAGAATTTAGTAAAGATAACATTTTAAATTAATTTTTAAAAATTTTTTCGAATTTTTACATTTCAAAAGTATTTTTGAATGTCACATAACACAGTGTTACAAAATTTAATGAAGTAGAAAAACCTGGGACCGGATATTATTTTTCTTGTAGGGCTTGTCGAGTAAAACTAGATTCCAATAGTGAAATATGCCGGACACCTCCACAATCCGGATTTACGGTTAAAAAACCGGTTCTTGTACCTTTGCGCACTTATAAGCCTGTAATTTTGTTGATAATGATCTGATTTTCAATTTCTTACTAGATTTGGAAAGAAGAAACTGAGATCTTTCGAATGACATATAATTTATCTTATTTGAGAAATTTGGGTGTTATTGTCGAGCAAACACAAATTTTGTATATTTTTCAAAAAATTTTCAACTTTGGTGACGTTTTTATACATTATTTTATTAAGAAACTATAATACTGTTGAATTTATTCAAAAAGTACGTTTATTTACGATTACAACGCATATTTGGGTTTAAAAATAGATAAGTTATTGACTGAGTTATTTAACTTTTCATGAAAATAAACTTTAAAACATTTTATACAAATTTCATTAATCCATTAACACAGTGTGACAAAAAAAAACCTGGGATGTGATATTATTTTTCTAGTTCTTCTTTCCAAATCTAGTAAGAAATTGAAAATCAGATCATTATCAACAAAATTACAAAATTACCGGAAATTTCAAATACAGAATCCTGATCTACTCGACAGCAGCTACTAGAAAAATATTATCATCCCAGGTTTTTTTTGTCACACTGTGTAATGTAACTAACTGAATGAATTATTATTTCGAATCAAAAATATAAATCAAGTGTCGATTCTGTACTCAGCAAAATTATATTATGAATGCTAAATGAATTTATATGATTGTATGAGTGATTGAATGATTTTTCAGTTTCACTGTTTTTTATTGATAACTTGTTTTGTCATTCCAACGTTTTTAATATCGAAAAATTAGCATTCCATGAGATTTCGGTCACGCTTTAATATGTGATCTTTAAGAAAAATAATAATATTTTTCACTACCTGCAAAGAATGGTTCAAGTAAGCAAAGGATTTTTGTTAATATTTAGGTAAACAAAATACAAATCATTCAACATACATACATATATATTTAAATATCTATGTATAAATATGTACTTGCATACATATTTATGTACACCTTTAACTCAGTCTTCTATGGCTGTAATCCAAATACTCAATGCTATCGAGCCAAGTGCAACAACAGCTTGCAATTTAAATCAATCGTGAAACAACAACTACCGTTTTTTTATGTCGCCTCTCCACTTTGAAATGTCTCCCATTACATTTCGTTTTGCTCCACACTTCACCATCAACACTCAAAGACGAAGAAAAGTGACATTGTAAGTGGCGCTTAACTGATCTTAATCACTTCACGAATACGCTGAGCACATAAATTCATTCATTCTAGAATTTAAGAAACGAAAAAACATCAGAGAATTTAACAAAATGTTAAAACTACTTGGAAATTGCTTGTATCATCTTTTTTCATGGGTAAACGTTGCACTGAGCCAAAGATGTAGGAAGAAGACGAACCATAACATCCCTAAAAAATCGCTTTTTCTAATGACCAATTTATTAGATTTATACATAAACGAAAATGAGGTTTGAGCCACTTGGTGTACGCAAACTTACAATATTTTTTATTGTAAAACATAAAAAGTACATAAATTATAATATAAATTTACTATTAAAATGTTTATTTATTGCATATGTTGTTCAACAAATAAGAAAATTAAAAAAAATTAGAAAATATTTTGAAATAGAATTCCAACAGCAAGATGCTGACAAACTGTTAAAGTTTATATACCTATTTATTTTTTCTGGACATTGGGACTGTATTAGTTTCCAACTTATTGTAAGTTTTTTTATATAATAAGTTTTAATTTTTATTTTTAACTGAGTATTTCAAACCAACCTCTTCCGGAGCCATAATTTTGAACTCAAGCCAAACTTTTGTCTGCGAGATTCTGTGGCAATGCTTTGTAATATGTTTAGTATATGCTTTAAAATATTCAGATGCAAGCTCGTGCAAGGTTGGAGACTAGGACATTCTTTTAATAGGCTATTTCACCAGAAGGTGTCCACAAGCCCCGTGCCGCTATATACTGTCGATTTTTCCATTTTCTAAATCTTTTTTGGTTTCGTTATGACCAGAAAATTGCATTTTCTCCAGAATACTTGTTTATTTTTTTAATTCTCAGAAAATGTGCTTATAATCTTACCACTACTATGCGATACAGTAAGAAGTACGCTCGTATTTTGTTTTTAGATTTTAAATGAATCATAGTTTTATATATACCGATTTTAAATTTCGATCATCTAAAAGATAACGTTTTTAAATTTTAATGACGTCATATAATAAACATATAACCAGTTGAACTTAGAGTCCAAACTATTGTGTATAGAGCACAAAATAAGAAGTAATTATTTATGTTTAATTTTACTATAATATTACGTACTTACCTTTGTTATAAAAATCATCTCTTAATAAAACAATATTTCCTTTAAATTTTAAATTCATTCGCGTTAATAATTTTATTTATAATATTAATGATTTGGAATTGCTAAAACTTCGGTTTAGATTAAGATAAGTTTCTGAAAAATTATTTGGTCTAAATCAACAAACGCATTATTGTTTTAATCAGATAATATCTTAATTAATGTAATCTATGACCGTAAATAAAAAAAAATAGAAAAAAGATACTTAAAAGTTTTTGCTCCCGAAAAACTTAAAAAATAAAATGTAAATCTTCCGTTGTTGCGCAGAGTGAGGGAATTTTGTAAGCACTGTTGTTCTAGTTTTAAGATACGCTCTCTTTTTACCATTCACGACGCAGGAACTTTTTATACCATTCCCAGTTGGTACAACATTTTCCGTTGGGTATTCTTGGCAAACAATTTTATGTGATAATACGTTATATTTTTATATCATGTATTGAACAATCAGGTAATCAATTTAAGTTAATTAGGACAAAATTCAATCCAAAATACTTGCAATCTCTCTGGAATGCCAGTCGTTAATCGTAAAACATAAGTGATTTTGTGAAAATAAATTTTTTTGATATTTTCTAATTTGAAAGTCTAGTTCGAAAAAAATACCAAACTTTTGTTGAAACTGATTTTAACATTTACGAGTAGCTTCCAATTGTTTGAACGAACTTATTTATCCCTTATTTGTTCAAATATTCGAATAAAAGTTTAAATTTTTTTCGATTATTCAAATAAGATAAAAGACCTGCAGTGTGATTCTAATAATTAGTATGATTATTTTTTGCACCATCATTATTTAATTGTTCCTGGGCAAAAATATAGTGCACTAACTCCAACTCTGGCATGTAGTATATCAAGTACCTGGTTTTACAATATCAGCATATCTTGTAATTACGAGTAGATGCTCATTTTTTCGATTTGTTTGCACAAGTATATTTTTTATATACAAATGTATGTAGTACACATATACAATGGTGTACGTACTATTATGTTTTGCTGAGAGCTGTATCTCTTGTTAACCCGAAAAGTATGTTCGATCATACATAAATATGAATGAAGTGTTGACTGCCGAAATAAATGAGTTAAGTTGGAAGCTTTTAGATATATGTACTATGTTGAATATATGAATGGGCATAAATGTACTATTAGAGGTGGCCATTTGATAGTGCCATACGTTAATTAATGACAGAAAATACACAAAATAATTGTTTACAAAACATCTATGTGCTTGATACAAAATTTTCGGTAATTATTGATTTATGACACACTACAAAACTATAACAATAGAAGACAAAAACAAACAATCAGTAAATAAAAAATACAAATCAAATAAAATGAAAATAAAAATAGTAGTAGCGCACTTCAACACTTTGCATTGTTTATTTGGTAAAATCTTATCATCACATATTGATTTAGATTTCAAGTGGGCCATGACCATCATCACTAAAATAATTTTTCCATTTAATTGAGCTTTAATTATTATAACAAATATCAGAGCACACACATACACGCCCATTATGTGGTGTGGGAGATAAACGTTATTAAACAAATATAATTTAGTAAATTCGATGACAAAATTGGCTAATCTAACACTTTTACAAGCTTGGCATAGGTAAAAACCGTATCGACAGAATTCAATAGAGATAGTTTTACTGAGATTTATGGCAATAACTAACGCCACCAAACCTTTAGTCCAAAAATGTCTTGTATCCTCTATTTTATATTCTATATTTTTCGTTAACCTTTTATTATTTTAGCAGCCTTTCCAAATTTTTTCTACATATAAAATTTAAGAGATTTTTTACAGATACCACTCATGAAAAAATCCTGGAAAACAAAAACTGTACTTATAAGCTGATTCACATTAGAGTATTTCGATAGCTTTTAAAGTCAAACAGAATTTAGTAAAGATAACATTTTAAATTAATTTTTAAAAATTTTTTCGAATTTTTACATTTCAAAAGTATTTTTGAATGTCACATAACACAGTGTTACAAAATTTAATGAAGTAGAAAAACCTGGGACCGGATATTATTTTTCTTGTAGGGCTTGTCGAGTAAAACTAGATTCCAATAGTGAAATATGCCGGACACCTCCACAATCCGGATTTACGGTTAAAAAACCGGTTCTTGTACCTTTGCGCACTTATAAGCCTGTAATTTTGTTGATAATGATCTGATTTTCAATTTCTTACTAGATTTGGAAAGAAGAAACTGAGATCTTTCGAATGACATATAATTTATCTTATTTGAGAAATTTGGGTGTTATTGTCGAGCAAACACAAATTTTGTATATTTTTCAAAAAATTTTCAACTTTGGTGACGTTTTTATACATTATTTTATTAAGAAACTATAATACTGTTGAATTTATTCAAAAAGTACGTTTATTTACGATTACAACGCATATTTGGGTTTAAAAATAGATAAGTTATTGACTGAGTTATTTAACTTTTCATGAAAATAAACTTTAAAACATTTTATACAAATTTCATTAATCCATTAACACAGTGTGACAAAAAAAAACCTGGGATGTGATATTATTTTTCTAGTTCTTCTTTCCAAATCTAGTAAGAAATTGAAAATCAGATCATTATCAACAAAATTACAAAATTACCGGAAATTTCAAATACAGAATCCTGATCTACTCGACAGCAGCTACTAGAAAAATATTATCATCCCAGGTTTTTTTTGTCACACTGTGTAATGTAACTAACTGAATGAATTATTATTTCGAATCAAAAATATAAATCAAGTGTCGATTCTGTACTCAGCAAAATTATATTATGAATGCTAAATGAATTTATATGATTGTATGAGTGATTGAATGATTTTTCAGTTTCACTGTTTTTTATTGATAACTTGTTTTGTCATTCCAACGTTTTTAATATCGAAAAATTAGCATTCCATGAGATTTCGGTCACGCTTTAATATGTGATCTTTAAGAAAAATAATAATATTTTTCACTACCTGCAAAGAATGGTTCAAGTAAGCAAAGGATTTTTGTTAATATTTAGGTAAACAAAATACAAATCATTCAACATACATACATATATATTTAAATATCTATGTATAAATATGTACTTGCATACATATTTATGTACACCTTTAACTCAGTCTTCTATGGCTGTAATCCAAATACTCAATGCTATCGAGCCAAGTGCAACAACAGCTTGCAATTTAAATCAATCGTGAAACAACAACTACCGTTTTTTTATGTCGCCTCTCCACTTTGAAATGTCTCCCATTACATTTCGTTTTGCTCCACACTTCACCATCAACACTCAAAGACGAAGAAAAGTGACATTGTAAGTGGCGCTTAACTGATCTTAATCACTTCACGAATACGCTGAGCACATAAATTCATTCATTCTAGAATTTAAGAAACGAAAAAACATCAGAGAATTTAACAAAATGTTAAAACTACTTGGAAATTGCTTGTATCATCTTTTTTCATGGGTAAACGTTGCACTGAGCCAAAGATGTAGGAAGAAGACGAACCATAACATCCCTAAAAAATCGCTTTTTCTAATGACCAATTTATTAGATTTATACATAAACGAAAATGAGGTTTGAGCCACTTGGTGTACGCAAACTTACAATATCATCGTCAGCAATTGGCGACTCAGACTCAGGCTAAACTTTTATTTTCATATCGAAGAGATAGTAAAATATTTTTTACGTCAACTACATTGTTTCTTTAAAAAAATGTTCCTCTTATCTTTTGATTTAAGGATTTTAAGTATTTTTTGTGTTTAAAAAATGAATTCATCACGCGCACTTTTTCACATAATACTGATGAAATCACACATTTTTTGTTTCAATTTTCTTTTACAACGTGTGTGGCCGTCCATTCAATCTTCCACTTGTAACCGAAAATAATATAGGGTAAATTTTTTTGTTTATGTGTATGTATGTGTGTAAGTGTTTTTTATAGTTAAAATCGTTAAGTATGGTATTTTTAACAAGTGCTTATTAAATTTGGCTTAAATATGTAAATTGAAATTGATTTCAAGTCAGTAACAGTGATGCCAAAAGCAGCGAACTTCACATTCTGTAAAAGAATTATTGGACAATTTCATACGAGAGATATTTCATACAGACAAAAAACAGCCCTAGACCGAACGCACTTTCTCACACCGAAAACAGAACCCGAACTTCTGTTTTTATTGAATTCTTACGGCCGTTTTCATTGAAAATAATTTAGGTTTGAAATGTATTACAAGGAAAATTTTTTATGCTAATTTTCCATATAAATCACACTTTTTAAATACATATTTAACTATTTTAATTATGCAAAAGCCGGCTTCCAAGCAAAAAAGCATTTGGTTCGTTCATTATTTCCCTTCGGAGTCGCTAATTTTTTTTGAGCTTTGACAAAATTTAATTGAGAAATCAGAATTAAGATATCATTGCTTTGTAAAATCTTTGAAAGAAGAAACAAATAATAGTTTTTGAAGAAATGGAATTTCTTTAATTGGTTTTATGTTAAAGCATCAGTATACCTTATAGCAATAATAAGTAAAATCTTAAGACGAGGAAATAATGTAGCGTATTTTTTTTAGTGTATGAAAACAAGGAATTTTTTCGAGACATTTAGGGATTTTTAAAAATCTTTACTGGCATCACTGGTCAGTGCTAGCAACCCGTTTATTAATTTCAAGAGATAAAATGCAAGTAGACCCAAAAATCTTCTCCATTCAAGCTATCGAAAAATTTAACATGGTGAAAACAGAACAAAAAACTATGAGATGGAAAATGAAACCATCTTTGCTTTTAAAATTACCAATTCAATGCTCATTTGAATTTTTTTTACTAAAACTAAAGGCAAAATTTGTTTTATTTCATAAAAAGTACATAAATTATAATATAAATTTACTATTAAAATGTTTATTTATTGCATATGTTGTTCAACAAATAAGAAAATTAAAAAAAATTAGAAAATATTTTGAAATAGAATTCCAACAGCAAGATGCTGACAAACTGTTAAAGTTTATATACCTATTTATTTTTTCTGGACATTGGGACTGTATTAGTTTCCAACTTATTGTAAGTTTTTTTATATAATAAGTTTTAATTTTTATTTTTAACTGAGTATTTCAAACCAACCTCTTCCGGAGCCATAATTTTGAACTCAAGCCAAACTTTTGTCTGCGAGATTCTGTGGCAATGCTTTGTAATATGTTTAGTATATGCTTTAAAATATTCAGATGCAAGCTCGTGCAAGGTTGGAGACTAGGACATTCTTTTAATAGGCTATTTCACCAGAAGGTGTCCACAAGCCCCGTGCCGCTATATACTGTCGATTTTTCCATTTTCTAAATCTTTTTTGGTTTCGTTATGACCAGAAAATTGCATTTTCTCCAGAATACTTGTTTATTTTTTTAATTCTCAGAAAATGTGCTTATAATCTTACCACTACTATGCGATACAGTAAGAAGTACGCTCGTATTTTGTTTTTAGATTTTAAATGAATCATAGTTTTATATATACCGATTTTAAATTTCGATCATCTAAAAGATAACGTTTTTAAATTTTAATGACGTCATATAATAAACATATAACCAGTTGAACTTAGAGTCCAAACTATTGTGTATAGAGCACAAAATAAGAAGTAATTATTTATGTTTAATTTTACTATAATATTACGTACTTACCTTTGTTATAAAAATCATCTCTTAATAAAACAATATTTCCTTTAAATTTTAAATTCATTCGCGTTAATAATTTTATTTATAATATTAATGATTTGGAATTGCTCCCAATTTTTAAAATTTTAAAATTTATTTTCTATTGCTGTGGCAAGCTAATGTACATACGAGTACAACAATTTTTTCTTTAACTGTTTGTATATTAAGCAATTCTCATATATTTATTGAGAGTTTTTATATAAACATTCTAGGTTTGAAACTTTTCAAAAATATAGTAAAAGTTTTACTGCTGATTTGGCATAATCACTACCGAGCCTACCCATCCACACCAATACACACAAAAATTTTAAAATTTTATTTATAAATATGTATATGTAAAAGAGCTTTACATCATTTTTTAATTAAGAAAAAAGTTTATATATTTATTATGTATATATTAAAAACAAATTGAATGAATGTATAGAAACATTAATCGTAAAATAACTCCCTTTTATCTTCGGTGTATAACAGGGTCACAATAAAATTCTTTACTTTACTCTACACTAAAGATGGGATCCTTGTTAACATTTTACATAACATTTACTTTATTTCTGAACGGCTTGTAGACACATAATGTTCTTAAAAAGGCGGCATTTTAGTTGACTTCCCTGATGTTCTTAAGAGCGGTTTCCACAACCCGTACGCTTTACATAAATTCTCTAGGCAATTCTACCATCTGTATTGCGAATATTGCACTTAAGTATCATTTTCTTGTGATTATCTCCGTACGCAAATAAATTTTATTATATCAAAAGTGCGTTATAAAATTCTAAATTTGATAGCATGCATTCAGTTAACTATTTAGATAATTTTCTAAGTGTAATTTTAACTTCATGAAGAACTACAGTTGGACATATTCACGCGAAATGATTAGTTCAGGTGCTTTTAAATAATAAATTATAATATTTTGCCAACAAATTAAATGAATTTAACTAGTTTGTTCAAAACAAATTTATTTCCTGGAAATCTTTAAATTTCATATCCACTCAAACGCTTATTTAAAAAGTACGAACGTAATAATAATATTTTTTCCAACTGGACTCGTAGGTTTTATACTTATGAGTAACAAAATTTTATCATGAATGTAAAATGATGGTTCATAAAAAAAGAAATCAGAAACATTTAATAGATGATTAAATATTAAGTTTTTAAGACATAAAAATGTTTTTTTTTCAAAATTTTTCTAACAGTTTCAAAGGAGTCAATGAGCCGAGGAAACATTTAACAGGGGCTTTTGCAGTTATTAAAATAAACCGTTTTGTTTGAAGTTCTTCATCAACGACATCTTTCGAACGCATCAATCGATTTTAATAAAATTTGCGACAGTCGGCATTGTTTTTTTAAGAGCTGATTACGTTTTGGATTGGAATTTAATTTGAAAAAAATATTTTTTGAAAGTCATTCCATTATCTCACGCGATCTAAATGAAGTGCATTTCTTCAGACTGCAGCAGATTTTATGAAAATCCGATTTTCGAATATTGGGGTAAAATCAATAACTTCTTATTTCTGATAGCGGGAAGCTACTGTTTTTTATAGGGGGAAGATAAAAATTATTTACAGCTGTTCCACAGCTTACATTATTGATATGAGGTTTTCCTTTCCCTTACTTTTTCATTTCCCGGGAAGTCGGGAAATAAAATTATATATCCGGTATCCTGACAAAAGTAAATAAATATTTATACCTTTTAATTTATATATATGTAAATTCAGTTTCTGTTGAAAAACTTAAGAAATAAATAAACAAAAAAAATCACTTTCTGACAGGTCTTTCTGTATTTTACGAGTTGCTTCGAATAATCGTAATTCTTTTCTAATGTACAATATCACTACCTTCAAACATTTCAAAAACAAATCGTAATTTCGTAACCCCCACGTGGGAATTCTCGTGAAAAACTCTAAGAGTAAGTATCACAACATTTTGTTACGGAGTTTATAATTTATAAATGGAACTATTTTAAAATGCGTTACAAAGGGAGGGAACGGGTATCCAAAAACTTCATATATAAAAATCCCTTAATATAGAGAAAAGTTTATCTGAATGATATAAATTCACGCTTTCAAAAATGTTTTACTAATTCAAACATAATATCACTGATCGATTTGAAATCCTTTGAAAATTGTGAAAATTATTCATTTTCTATTGGTCCGCTGAACAAAAGAATTATTTTTTATTATTTTAAGCTTTAAAGTGAAGTGAGGAATAAACTCGTGAAATGAAGCATACTAGATTTCTATAGCAAATCCATCTTCTTATATGATGATTATGAAGACAGGAATGGTAGAAAATTTTGTTATCTCAATAAACGAAGATTTTTATTGAAGCCTAAATGAATTGATTACTATAAGTATGAAAAAAATATAAATAAAATGATTAAATAAATAGGTAACAAATTGTAATATGAAATGAAAAAATTATAATAATTTAAGCAATTATTTGCAGAAAAATACTATTTAAATTTTAAGGCATTATCGGTTGTGTCAAAGTTTCGAAAAATATCACCGTGAAAAAAATCAAACTAAATATATGACAAAATATACCAAACAACTTTGAAAATTTTTGCAATTTTGGCGTATTAACTGGCCTTGTTAATTGCTTTATTCATTAAGCATACCTAAATGACATAAGTCTTTTAAAAAATATTATCATTATCTCTTAAACAATAAATGAAACTCAAAATATGTTCATTGCATTTTTTATCAAATAATAAAATTAAAGAAAATTATCTTTTATAAAAAAATCCACATTAATCTTCTGTCCTTGAAAGAATAAAATTAAATTTGAAGGAAGATGTCAAAGATTCACATCCAGTACATTGAAAAAAGATACAATAAGAAAATGATATCACAAAATTCACAGAGAAAGATATATGTTAACAATTTCTCTTTGTTCGATAAATTTAGTGTAAATGCCAAATAGAAATGCTGTAATAAAATATAATAAATGTGTATTCAATTATTTTCTAAACATTCAGGTCTGCAAAACACCTCTTCCTGACCACCCTGGAATGTTGTTACGCTTCCGCAGGGAAATACATTTGAAAAATTCTGTTGGAAAATTGCCATATAAATCTAAAATCAGAATTTTTCTTTAAAAATTTTAATGGCAAATAAAATCTCCAAATAATATCTTACAGTTGAATGAATGTAAGAGATTATTTGAAGAATTGCAAATATTTTAAAAAGTTATACACCTACTGTATTAAGAAATACATGTATACCATCTATGAAAAATAACTCTGTTATAACTCGGAAATCATAAGAATAAAACAAAAAAAAAACAGAAAAACACGTGATTTCAGCTGATTGTTTTTTTTAAATAGTTTTGTTATCGTTTTTGCTATTTAATGTAAAAAATATAATATTCGTTGTTTTCAAAGTTAAAATTACCCCATTTCCATATGATTTTTTAATTAAACACGTACATTTTAAGATTTTTTTATAAAAACTAAAATACGACTTCAACTACGGAGGTATCTCGTCGAAAACTTGAAGAATATTGGTTTTCAAATATTCCAATGTTACAGACCTTTGACGTAGCCCAATAGTCGAAAAGTCGAACGGCGTCAAATCGCATGACCTTGGTGGCCAATAGACGCCTCCAAAACGTGAAATTACGCGTTCTGGAAACTTCTAATGCAATATAGTCGAAATAGGGCATGTCGAATGGCTCGTGGTACCATTTTGTTGCATTCACATATCGTCCAGTTCATAATCTTCAATTGCAGGCTCTTCCAGTGTCATTTTAAAAAAAAATTACGGCCGAATGACACCTCCACACAATAATGCTCACCAAACAGTCACATTTTTCGGATGCAAAGGCTTTTCCTCAATCACTTCTGGGTTCTTCGAGCCCCATATGCAACAATGTTACTTGTTGACGTAACCTCCGAGTAAGAAATCGGTGAAGTAAATTTTGTTCGAAAAAGCGGCATTGAAAGACTGACATATCTACGGCTTTCATTGTTGCGAGAGTTGGACTTTATATGGATAGAGCTGCAAATCCAAATGCATAATACGTCTTAATGAGCCGAATTGCTGAGAACGCCGTAGAATCGATCAATTATAATGATGCACAGCCCTGGCCACATCTTTAACGCTTCTAGTCTCTTTAAATTTCTTTATAATCTTGCCGATTTCTTGCACAGTAGGGCGACTACGTCGACCATAGTCACACCGTAATGCTCAAAAAGTGACCACATTTGCGAACGATCCATATTTGTTAATAGGAAACATTTCAATAAATAAATTACACTTTAAATTACAGATATTTAACATCTGACAGAACGGCGGTTTAGAAACCAATAAATGGATAATCCTTTCTGAACTTATGTATGAGTTTATGCTACTTGTACATTTTTCTCACATGTCGTCTTTAGTACCATCTACAATTATTATAATATGAAAGCTAAAGCGATCACGTTGAATTTATGGTTTTTTTTTAAACATTGTATATAAGAAATGGTGTAAATAACTAATATTAACCAGAACATAGAAAATTTTGTTTTTTACAGTAGAAAAAACAATAGAAAACTAATTGAAAAAATCAGCTGAATCCACAAATATATTTTTTTGTTCTAATTATTAAGGTTTGTTATTCTATTAAGTATTTTATATTATATTTTTTCTTTAACTGTTTATACACATACATTCATACATACATGATTTATCGTACCAAACCAAATTTCCTTTGCAAAACTATCTTCAATATTCTATTATTTTATTTATTTATTATTTTATCGAAAACTTTTATAGACAACGACGGAAAGAAAAAACAAAGGTAATTTCGATACTTCCTAAAATTTTTAAAGAGTTGTACATATTTATAATTTAACTCTTTTCATATTTCACATTTCAATACGAATACCGGCAAGCTTTCTACCAATATAACTTCCAATATAAAATTAATATAAAATTAGACATTAATTGCTTTACACGATTCACAACGAATAAAATTCTGATCATATTAATATAAATGATAAAAGGTTTTCCCCAGCAAAGGCGGTAGTCAAAACTTTTTCATGTTTCGTGTCGATAAGTTTCTAATCTCACTTGCCGCTAACGCCCTTCATGAATTTTAATTCAAACTTACTTCACTTATTTTATCCAAATTCTTTCTAATTTATAGCATAACATACGACATAATAAAATTTGTCTGTTTTTTTTAATTTTGTTTTGTTTAAAGAGGTACTAAGCTGGATATGTCGCCATTTTACATATTCTATGGACTAGGAGTTTAAAATATAAATAATACGCTTTTTGCTTGAATCATGGCCAGGGTACTTGAACTTAAAATAAAACGATTTTACTTTCGAGTTGGAAGTTTGTTCCGATTTTCGAATCATGTACGAATCGTAACAAAATAATATCCTTGTTACTTTGTGAAGCGCCTTTACGTCGAAAGTTACTGTGTAATTGTCTATAGTAAAATTAATTAACGACAATGTTTTAGATGAAAGAAATTGTTTAGTCGTCCTGTGAAGTCTATGGAGATACAAACCAGACAGACTAGAATCTGATAGAAAATGAAAAATGAAATAGTTTTAAGAGAATTCCCCTTAAGTGTACAGTGCCTTACACATTTTCTCATTTAATTAGTTCTTTGAACTAAAACTTTTCGTAATGATTTTTCTATCTTTCTGTGTAGAAGGGTTTGTGTGAATTTGAAACAATAAAACTTCCTTTGTTTTATTACCGCATTGCGCGTGTGCAAACAAGAAAGAAGAAGTTCGGTCCAATAAAGTTGATGGGTTGTCTTTGTTGTTTTTTTCTGGTACATTGTTGTACAAATTTATCCTTTAAAAATTTCAAACAACGAAAAACACACTTTATTAGTGCAGGACAATGGGAAACCAGAGTAATTGCAGCAATAACCATAAAATAATTGTAACAATAAATTGCCGCGAAAGTGCTAAAAATAAAACGTATGTGGTTCATGTTTATGGCGGTAGAGGTAGGTGGTGATAGCGATAGAGATGGTGGCACTGTATGACGGCATGCATCAGTAGAGAAAATTTCTAAAAACCAAAACGCATTTCATTCGAGTTTTATTTTTTTTCTTGCCCCGTATTTACATTTAACATCTTTGTGTTTTTGGCGAGTTTTAATTTGGTTTCATTTTGGTCATACTTTTTTCATTGTTGGTGATAACAACTTATTACATCCATTCATACGTACTTAAGTACATTTGAGATAGATACGAATACATACATGTTTACATATGTACGTAGATACATTAGGTGTGTGAATGAAAGTGATATCGTTGACTTAAATGCATAACCATGTAAATTTCTTTAAATTTTTGAGGGAGAAGAAAGCAGCTTCGCAAATATTTTAAGTGAAAGTAGAAGTTAACAAATTTAATATACTAAAAAGGTGAAAATAAAGTTTTTATAAAATAACGAAATCTGAACGATTGAAAAGTGGAATTGTGGAAAGCGGGATCTCTAATGCTGAATTATGTATTTCATGAATTCACATGGTGTACTATCTGCTGTATGAGTTAAATCCTCTTAAGTTTTTCAAATCGTATAGAAATTGTAGAAATTGTGATCAAAAAATCTTCTAATTAAAACATTATTTTCTACAATTTAATCAACTAAAAGGTTTTACATATATGGACAATTAATAAATCTTAATAATCAATAAGTTTTTATTGTTATAATTTTTAATTGTGTCTTGAAACAGGGTTGTCAATATATGTTATTTGATGACCAATTTGAGCAATTTTTCATTCTGTTTGACTAGGAAAATATCAGTTTGGTTATTAGCTATTTCTATTTTTATGTGAGTGCTTTAAAAATAAAAAAAAAATCGCAACAAACGATCACCATCTTACTACAAAAATTCAACAGGTTCAAATGTTTTTGTTTGCGATATTCTAAATAGCACATTTTAAATTTATTTAATTTTAAATTTATTTAATGATGATAACGATTTCAATTCAAAAATGCTATATAAAATAGAATTGTACAACCGATAATTTCAAAATTAATTATAAATCTTTAGCAATATTTCTCAACGACATTACAAATTATTGGCGGGTCTAAAAATTCATTCAAATCAATCGAAATTCAAAAAAATCCTAACAATTCGAAAAAATCAGTTCTATCGAGGAAATAACTAAAATTTGCAAGCAATATTCTAATATTTGAAAGAAGACAACAAAATTTATATCAATAGATGAGAGAAAAAAAAGTGAAAAGTACTTACGACGAAATTGTTTCAAATAGAATCTTTTTTGTGTAAATTCAAACTTATGTATGGTTAAATATTTTTATAAATAATAATGAATGATAGTTATAATTAATTGGAGTATATCATTGTAAACCTGTAAACAAAGAAGGGCGAAATTCAGAAAAAATTACTTCAATCGAAACAAATTATATTTTGTTTTTACACTCTCAACTTATTTTTATAAAAAAAACCAAAATCGAGATACAACTTTGTCCCGGCAAAACCATTATGTGTGGTCTCGTTGAGCATTAATTAATAAAACCCGATTTAGAATTTCTGTCAGCTACATGTTTTTGCATTTCAGCTAACGATACATGCATTCATATGAACATATACATATATTTATGTATATTCATACATGAAAAAGGTATTGTATATTTGTAGAAGTGTATGTGTACATGTATGCAAATATGAGTATGAAAACATTTGTGTGTATCAAGACTTGTATGTTTGGATGTAAGTAATCGTATATTAAAATATTTAAGGTGTTCTTATCTTAATTTTTTATTTGTTTTCTAACTATAATTTTCAATTTTTCCAGTTCTGTTTTTAAAATTGTTTACTTAGGTGTTTCATTTCCGTTTTATAGACAACGCAAAACTTATCTTATATTCCAAAGATACAGTACAGTTCGTTGTTACTTGAAGTGTAGATACCTACCATAAATATGTATAAGGTTATCTAACTTCTAATTGAAACAAATGTTTCTTTAATGATTAAATTTTCTGCTCAGCTATATTTATAAATGCATTACATATTTGTGAAATATGTACGCTCTTTTCGAACGTTCTTTTACTTCATTCAAGCAAACCTCAAATTCAAACATAATCTATTATATCTACAAAATCCTCGCGCATATCTATTGCCAGGGTGTTGTACCATTACGGAATATAATTTTAATAAGCGAATTAAACACTGAAATTAACTTTAGTAAAATCTGAATTGAGTTTTGTGGGTAAAAAGTGCAAAATAATTATTCACGACATGGTCCGTGTTGTCATACGATAAGAAGCTAAACTGACATACATACATACATATATGAGACACACACATGTATCTGCATTGCAATTATATGAGCACATATAAATATAAATATGCGTTTACATGTACCAGATATATGGACGGACCAATAGATGTAAGGAATGATAATATAAAAATTCATTATGATATTTTGATGGCAAAACTAGTAATTAATTTTGACTTCATATATGATAATACGAAACAATATATGGTCCCATATGTAGCAAAATGCATACATATATATATGAAGTATGTAGTGAAGAGTATTTTTATTCATGTATTATTAGGTAACTACATATCAAGCTCACTTACACTCACTTACTTACTTGAATATAAAAACAAAAGGTATGTTGGAATACATTTGAGTTTTTATTTGGGTGACATCTGCTGTTGTATTTAGAAAAAAATGTGTTGAAAGTTTTAAGAACTGTACAGAAGTAATTGTGTACTTGCATTACATGTAAAATACTTTGAATATATTTGAAATGTTTAACATTAAAAATGTTTGTTATATTAAAAATAATTTTATGTTTTATCTATGATTATTTTGCCCCGAATAAAACTATCAATAGGAATTATTATGTTGCATAAAAGAATTGATAATAACGTACATATTCATAAAAACTAGCACATTTAAGTTTACCAGCGTAATTGTTACCTTCAAAGTTAAGGGCGTTTACTAATCCCGATAGAAATTTGAATTGCCAACACTGCTTTGTGTGACAATCGATTCGACAACTGACAGTTACTTTATTGTTAGTCTGGTTTGCCATTTTATTATGAATAGATTCAATTTAGTTCACAACATTGTACATTTTGTTCTTTAATATTTTACAGGGTTCCATTTTTGCGTATGTTTGATGATATACAAACATGTACAAACAAGTTCAATACGCCGAACAAGAATCGAAGGAAGGTTTTTGCAGAACACCGACACCGAACCCGAACGTTCGGTCGCACTCTAATAATATTGTTTATTCTTTCCGTATTTAATTAGGACCTTGAACACTTTTTGCAAATAAAACATTTTTGTTTTCGAATGAAATTAGATAAGTGGCCCACAAATGTATGACTGCTAAACACAAGTTCTGTATTTAATGAATATTGTGGTTCAATTCCCGATCACCGCAAAGAAGAGGAATTTCTTTAACAAATAAGTTCAAACGTTTTCAGCTTTTGTTAAGTGAGTGTTGATAGGAATGTTTCTTTTTAGGACTAAGTTCCAAATAGATATGACTGATATGGGATATCATATCTGGTCAACACATATTTTATTTGTTAGGAAGGTAAAATTTTATTCTTGTATATTTTAGTGTTTTTTTATGATTTGTAGAAACACATTTTTGTTTTGAAAACTCTCATTTGTCTTTGTGAATATTCGTATATTTTTGGTGTTTGTAATTGCTTAATTTATGCAAATATATCGCTAATATTAACGTCGCAAAATATACATACATATATAGCTTAAATAAGCACTAACTAAATTCGACAAAAATTATTTATTTTCATTGATAGTTATTGAAAATCCTCTATTTTTTCCTTAAATCAAATATATTCCTTTAGTAAACTTTTGAAACTACCCAAAAATATATTGCTATTTAACTTCTTTTACAACTAAACTTAAAAATAGTTAAGATATTTTTTTTTATATCAGTAGACGGATGTTGAACTTCAAAAATAAAAGATTCTATGACTTTTATCCTTCAAGTCTACTTCAATTCGATGTGTAACTAAGCACACTAAACATTCGCTCACTTTAATTAATTTAATTTCTTATAACCTGAAGATGCAAGCCACTTTTCAAACACGAAATATCGCCATACCATACCGATCGCCTGATCTATTTGGCTCTTAAGCTCTAGAAATTAAAGAATAAATTAATTTTTTCCTATAAATAAAAGTTAAGGAGTTGTTTATTATTATTTTTGGATTGTATATATGTATATATTGTACATATGTTTATATATATTTACCCATAATATCCTTGTGCACCTAAAGAAAAGAAAATAAACTTTTCCGAAAATGAACGACCATAATATACATACTCTCTATGAAATTGTATGGAATATGGTTAAACCATGCCTCAAAAATCAGCTTTGACCATCCGAAGAAAGAGTTTCATCTAAGTGTTTAAATAAATAAAATCAACCTGGGCTTCACAAAAATAAATTAAGAGACCACAAGATTACGAATATGTTTATTTAAAGATTTTTTATATGTTTAAAAGTATTAACAGTAGATGTTCAACAGTTGAATTTCTAAAACTTTTAGTTCACGGTAATTTTTTACAACCCATTTTATTTATAAAAATTTTACAATTTTTTTAATATTTTTCTTAGTAAAAATTTAGCTGATGGTGCGAATGGTCAAGTTTAATGAACCTTTCCGATCTATAATTTTATGGGTGTATCAACAACTTTATATGTATAAAAATGAAAAATTATAATTGTTGAGAAAAATGGAAATGGAAAGTAGTTGTGCATACATTTTTATCTTGATTATATTGGAAATTGTTTTGACATATCGTCGTCCTGAAGTTATCTTCACGTATATCACAAAATAAAAAAAAAGATAAGATAGTGTTGAAACTTTAGACTCAATTTCCCAAAATAATTTTTTTTTGGAGATATGTGAAGATAACTTCCGGACGACGATATTCATATGTACATATGTAAACTGTGCAAAACATTAAGTCATATGTATTTAAAAACACAATTGGAAGAATTTCGGCAATAATCATTCATTCACTTATATTGACAAGCGTTATTGCATATAATACTGAAAGTATCAATAAATAAAAATTACTGATTAAACTTGTTTTCATTTTGAATGCGATCAATGCCTAAAAAAATGGTATGGTACACATGTATGTATGTGTATGTATATGCATGCACCTTTGCATATACATATACTACATAAATAAATAGAAAAACATTTTTTGTTAGGTTTTGTTACTTCTTTCCGAACGAACTTGTTTGCTTAATTATTTCACATACATTTTATTTCATTATCTTGGCATTATCGTGATCATGATGATTTGATGATCTTCCCACTGCTAGCGCTCCTTAACTAATTATCGACACTTGTTAGATATTGTTTGAATATCAATAATAAAAAATTATACAAGTATTTGTGTATAAAATTAAAAGTAAAAGATTATTATACATATTTAATCACATTATAACTGGACTATGTTGATTGGTCATCTCAAACATATCAAACTGATATTAATCAGCCTTAACCTGAACGAGAAATGTGTGAGGAAATAAGTCATATTAGCTTCTTATATTTAAGCTAGAATTCATTTGGAGTATGCAATTTTTGGCTCTGTGCAGCAAAAATTTTGGTAGTGCGATGCAGCTACCAACAAACATACTTTTCAATGGTATTTTACAAAACTCCTGCATTACTTGGAAGTATTTTAGTAATGACTTACTTGCCATCTGATACATGCGTACTTATTTTTGAAAAAAAACGATACTAATAGCAACTGTATTCAATACATATAACACCAATATTTCCCCAATCAAAGATATCTCACCCTTTGGAATACGTAGACCATCTGTCTATATCCTTGTACACTCCCTCAGTTAAATTCTGGTAGTTTACGTATAATTGCAACATAATGAAAAAGTCATATTTCTAACGTTCATTAGTTTTTAAATAAACGTGCAGTTTTATTCTCCAGAACTTCTATAACAGCAAAAGTCGTTTTCGAGGCAGGAAAAGAATATGTTTATCAATTTTGACATCTGATATCTCGTGACCAAGGTTGCCAGTAAATATATTCACCTAACTAGAAAAAAGGGCTAGATTTTATATTGCCATTTTTTATTAAATGTGTTCCTATTACTTTGATTACTTTGATTTGAAAAACTAAATTAACACTGTTAATGCAATTGTGCGCGTTCGGCGTGTATTCTCTAATAAATATTTACGAGACAAATATAACAAAAATGGTTTCTTAGATATAGTTTAAATCTCCATTGAAAATGTTGTCACAATGATAAACCATCGAAGGAATGTTTACATCATTCATATGCAAAAGTTGCACCGGATGGAAATCGACAGATTGACTTTTTTTTACAAAATATACTTATAAAATGTTTTCACGTATGTTCTACATTCTACTTTGAAGTAGAATTCATTTCAAATAACTTAATGTTAAATTTTTGATATTGTACAGTTTCCTTTTTACATTTGAATTGCAATATTCAATACAAATATTAAGGCTTCTTTCTCATAATAAAGAAATATAATGTATCTGAAAACTATGTATGAAAAATTGAAAATGCACACTAATTTTATATATTATTAATATGGGGATAATACTCTACTTCTCTAAAACATCAAAAGTTAACATTTTGCTTTTAAAATTTCAATTGCACAACTTTTGTAAAACATACTTGACAAACTCAAAGTTGATCTCATTAAACAGCTGTATGTAAATAAAAACTAATTAAAAGAGAAAAAAACATTAAATAATCAATTCGTAGGATAAACAATGGAGCTTATAATAATTTTAAAGTTCAAGCTATTTCTAGCCATTTTTTGCACTGTGCTTGTGACGCCGGCGCGCCGATATTATATGAAGTTTGTGAGACAACTTATAAAATGCCCAAATAAACGTGTATAGAAAAATGCAGCTTCTTAACTGAGATATCGTATTCCAAGATACACTTCTTCCCTAATTCGATTGGACTAAAGATAATAATATTACATACGGTCGGAAGAGTCTAACTTTATAGACCAGAACTAATAAAAAATCGCGATTTATATTTTTTTTCTCAAATATAAAGGAATTGAAAGATAGTTAGAGAACAAGGAGAAAGACAAGTCAAAAATATCCAGAAAAATTAAAAAGAACTGTAGGTAAGTTCATGATGATAGTATCTTAAAATTTTTTCCTGAGTTGTTGTCTGGCGAACCGGTTTCGTATTGCTTAGGAGTGTAACCATCGAGACACGCAATAATATTTTCATCCAGGTGATTCGTTTGGCAATAATTTTGGTGCAGCGCTCTTTTTACTGGGATAGATATTCAAATCAATTAACATTTATGTTCTCGTTTAAGAACAAATTCACAAAATAAATATGTAACTGCACAATTTCACTTTTGTACTATTTAAACTTCATATAGAATGGAATTATCTTGTTGCTTTAGTTTTTTTTTATAAATATTAATAAAGTATTTAGTAATAATTCATATGAGCGCACAAGAGAAATTTCTACAATTTTCTTTTTAGAGCAGTGAAAAAAATGTACAAGTTTCACTTAAGAAATTTTTCTTTGTCAAACACAGCACTTGAATTATAAAGAGAATTAACGTTCGTTCCGTAACATTATAAAAATTAAACAACAATTTTTGTTAATGAAACGTACAACATGCACACGCGTCTACACTTTCAAGTAAAACACGAATTTCATTCAACGCTAAATTTAAAAGATCTCAATGCACCGACCAAAAATGTACCTGCATATTTTTTTTAATACTAGAAACTATGAATGCGGTTGTTACAGCGGTAAAATGCGTGGAAAAATCTTGAATCTCCTATGCAGTTCTTTTATTATCGATTTTAATTCAAGCTTTTTATTTTATGTATTTAAAATGAATTGCTTGATCCAATTATTTGATTCGTCGCACAAATTAAACCGGTTCGAAGGTGCTTCGAAATTATAAATTTTGCCGTGTTTTATAAATTTTATGCATTTAAGCTATTTTCGATTTCAAATAAGTTTTGATTTATTTTGAAAAGCAAAGCCATCATCCGTTAAAAGCGCGTTCTATTACGTATTTTTTATATGTCTACATGCTTCTTTACATTGACGACGAGAATGTGACATTGGAATTTTTTACTATGACGTTAACACCAAACAAACGACCAATATTTTTATTGTACCTTAACCTCAGCCATGAAAATTGAAAATTGTTAACCACGTTTTTTAGCATTAAATGAAAACGAACAGAAGGAACGTACATACACACTCATCTCATCACCGCATAATATTCTATTCCCTCCCCACTACACCCTACCCAAACCAAATCAGACCAGCCCACTTGAGCGTTATTTAGAAATTGCAAAAGAAGGGTTCTTTTTTTATTTCCCAATACATCTCTGGATAATTTTATCGTCTTTAACATTTGATTTTTTCTTCTTCTTCGAGTTTAAGTTGTCGTCGGTTTGCTGAAATGAATGACATGACATGAATTCACATACATACATATGTAAATGCATCCATTTGGATGTACATATGTATGTATATGCATATGTATACGTATGTATGGATATATTCATAAAGACAGACACTCCACACATCCATACATGCATGAGTATTTAATAAGTACTAAATTTCATTATTCTGAAATACTCCTCGAAGCGTTAGTTGTTTTTCAGAGTTTTGGCTTTCTTTGCTGGCTTATGCTCTAAGCAAATAAGAATTGCAGCAGCAGCAAAAAATGAAAGCTGAATACGAGAGTATAATGGACGAAAAGGTTTTTAGGTTAGAAAAAAAAAATCGTACAAATTTTACAAACAGCTGTTCGTTACATTGTTATAGAATAATCGCTTTGATGTGGCAGGGAGGGAAGTTCAAACAAAAGAATTGATTTCTATTCTTTATACCTAAAAAGTGCAATTGATGTCAGTAGAAAATTTTTTCTCATCAATTGACGTATTCATTTGAAAATGGTTCCGTCGACATTTAGGCTTAACAACAACAACATAATGAAGAGAAAAGGCGTGTCTTTAGCGAGACTCCTCCCGACGAAAGTATATTTTTCGTTGGTTGAACGTGATAGAGAATCCGATATGCAAACGATTGTTGTTGTACAGGTACAACAGTGAATGACTACTGCTTTGCTCTCTGAGTGCCGATAACGGCGAAGTAAAAATGAGACATAATTGAACGAAATACACGTATGGTCTTCTCTTTCTAGAAGGCAGAAAACATGGTGGTGCTTTTTATGGTGCCATTGGATGTTTGATACCAATCTCATACGTAAATTTACGTACATATATATGTATGGAAGAGTACAACTTCATGCATACATCCATATGGAGCTTTGTAGATAGATACATACGCATGCAAGTATGCACGATTTTTTTGCTGAGAGTCATTGCAGGAAGAAGCAGAAAATATGGAAAAAGTGGTTGCATTGGTATGATGTCCTCATGGTTTGCAAGTGAGTACGAGTGTTTGCGTGTGTGCGTTTCTAATAAATACGTATTTGTATGCGTAACTGCTTGTGCTTTAGTGTTTGTGTGCGAGAGTTCATTAATGAAATGCAGTAGTAGTTAGTGTATCTCGTTCGTTTGCCTTTCCACTGAACTACCCAAGTTATTATAACACATTGTCGTTTAAACATCGTAGCGAGCATACACTTGAGCACGGCCTGAACAATATTTGTTAGCAAGCCAAATAGTAAGCCAGTATTCCCCTCTGTAAACAGTCGAATTCAAGAGCTCAAGCCAAAGAGTACTCGAGCGCATTGTAGAAACACAAATTATCGTTAATACTATTCATTCTTCTTGTTATTATTATATAGTAATTGTAATTACATATGACTATATTGTTCCATTAAGCACAATTCGGTCTTATTAAAAGAAACAACAAACCGTCTTATTAGTGTTTTATTATTTCAATAAATAAATACATTTATTTATGTATCTGAAAGAAATATTTAAGCAAATAATAAAATATATATCTGGTATATATGAAAAAAGAAATATTAAACAAAACAAAGAACAAATCACGGACAAGCAAACATATAAAAGTGAAAATTTTATAAAAATTGCAAAAAACAAGGCAAAAAATAAATAAATAAATACGAAATTAAAACTACACTAATTCTTTCAATTAAATTTAGTAAAATTAAATACAAGTGCAAGTGTAAAACTGAAGGAAAACTCCCACTGGTTGAGATGGTGAAACTTGTAGCAATCAAGTGATTGCCTGCAAAACTTTATAAAAAAATAAATTTTCAATATTGAAAAATATAAACAAAATCTCAAGATCAATAAGTACGTATAGAAACTTTTCGGGCGAGTTGTAGAGTGAAGATTCCGTTGCGTTTTTATTTTGTTTTTAAAATATATTTTTCGGTATAACGCGCTTAAAAAAATCGCCATCATAACGGCTCAACTTTTAAATAGTTTCCTTAAGGGATCGCCCCATCAGACGACGATCGATATAATGCAAAAGTTGTACTCGGAGACGCCGACAAGCGGACCCGTAAGCATGACTAGCCACTCGTCGGGATCTGGTGGTGGGGGTGGTGGCAACAATTCAGGTGGCGGAGGCGGCGGCAATAACTCATCGAACAACACAAATGTTCAAAATGCAAACAGTAGTATTGCAAATGGTACTAACGGTGGAAATATGAGTCCGTTGGCTAGAGCACCGTATAGTATGAATGCTATGAGCATGCCAGTCGGAGGTGGGATGTCTTCAGTGTCCCCACAGACAGGAACCACATTTGGATCTAGTGTTTTAGACTCTGCTGCAGCAGTAGCAAGCATGGGTGGCTCAATGGGTGCGGCTGCAGCAATGAATTCCATGGCTCAAAACTGTATGACCCCAAGTAGCATGAGCTATGCTTCCATGGGTTCTCCTCTAGGGCAGATGGGGAACTGTATGGGTGGTGGTATGTCCACAATGGCTGCGATGGGCGGCTATTCATCAATGGCAGCTGCAGCTAGTGCTCGAGACTTGGACACCGGTTCGCCGAATTCCCTTGGCCGATCTCGAGTGGAGAAACCAACAACCTACCGAAGAAGTTACACCCACGCTAAGCCACCATACAGTTATATTTCACTTATTACAATGGCCATACAAAATAATCCTACACGTATGCTTACGCTGTCGGAGATCTATCAGTTTATCATGGATTTGTTTCCATTCTACCGACAAAACCAGCAAAGATGGCAAAACTCGATTAGACATTCGTTATCTTTTAATGACTGTTTTGTTAAAATTCCCCGCACTCCTGATAAGCCTGGTAAGGGGTCCTTCTGGACGTTACATCCGGATTCGGGAAATATGTTTGAAAACGGTTGCTACTTGAGGCGTCAAAAGCGATTCAAGGATGAGAAAAAGGAAGCCATAAGGCAACTTCATAAATCACCATCGCATAGCAGCTTAGAAGCCACATCACCCGGAAAGAAGGACCACGATGACTCCCATCACATGCATCACCACCATCATCATAGTCGACTAGATCATCATCAAACTCATCACCATCATAAAGATGGCGGTTTAGGTGCTTTGGGATCTGCACATAGTAAAGATGCCGAAGCTTTGGCCATGCTGCATGCCAATGCCGAACTAGCATGTTTAGGACAGCAGGCACAGCATGCACCAGCTCATCACCAGCATCACCATCAGCTTCAGCAAGAAGAACTTTCCAGCATTACAAGTATGGTTAATCGATGTCATCCCTCGTTGATAAGTGATTATCATTCTTCAATGCATCATTTAAAACAGGAACCTTCTGGCTATGCACCTCCCAGTCATCCGTTCTCTATTAATCGCCTCTTACCCACTGAATCGAAGGCTGATATTAAAATGTACGACATGAGCCAATACGCCGGCTACAATGCTCTTAGTCCGCTAACCAATTCACATGCTGCCTTGGGTCAAGAATCTTATTACCAAAGTTTGGGTTACCATGCACCAGCCGGCACGACTAGTTTGTGACATCATCAGTATCCCTTGGCTTAAGGAAGAGCGGATCAGATGCTGCGTAATAACAATTCCAGCGCAAATCCAAGTGCTACCACAACATTAGGTTCAGTGTCATGCACCACAAATAGCAGCATCTTTTCGAGTGCTAATCAACACTTGCAACAAAATCAAAACGAAACCACATCTCCACCATCATCATCATCACAGCCGCCGCAGCATCAGCAGCATCTACAAAATCCGCAACAATCAACAGCAGCCTCTTCGACGGCAGCGGTTAACTTTTACAATCAAAAACTTAAAGCGGCTGCATATCTAAATAGCAAAATGGTTGCAGCTCATCACCACCAGCATCATCAAAACTTATTACAAAGTCAGTTAACACCAAGCGATTTACAGGAGGATTCTTCCAACATCACCAGTGATCTTAATGACGATCATTTGCAACAAGTCCACCAACAACAGCAACTTTACAGCAACTACCAACAGTACGCAGCCGCTGCTTCTTCCTATCGCAATTGGAACCATACTCTGAGCCTAAATGGTGCGGCGGCATTGCAAAATTTACTATAGCACCACTAAACTATATAAAAACGTCTCAACCATACTGCAAACTAAGTTGAAAGGACCCAAAATTATCTTCTTCCTCACAAAAATTGTACAGAAATGAACCCACACAAAGTTAATTTTTAAGTATTTTTATACTCCACTTCGGTGCGGTTCCCTCAACAAATTCATTTTGATATTCGAGTGTGAAAGTCACTGTCTTGCAGAGGTGGTTAACCCTTCAATCATTTTTCCTCAAAAGTATGACTTACACAAGTAAAACCACGTATTGGCGGCATCTTCTCCTAATGAAATTCTGTTGGACGTGGTTTCTTTGCCGGTATATTTGAGCATTTGTTTGCACCTTCACGGTTGAACATGATCATAAATAATCTCAAAGAAAAAAAGAAAAAAAATCATGTAAATATTACTTTTTATATTTCTATTTTTTATTTTTTCCCATATTTTAGTTTTTATTTTTGTCTTATTTTTAAAATTGTTATTTACGATATTTTTTTTAAATGTATTTTGAGAAGTCTTTCGGTTGGACTTTTTAAAGCAGCAATCAAAAGTGATGTAGTTTTAAGAATTTTTTTACAACAAATATTTTTATTAAAAACACAATAAAAATTGAATAAATAAAAATAAAAGCCGTGCCATGAATTTGTACATTTTCTTGTTTTACAATTCAATTTAAACTTAGAAAAAAAGAAGAATAAATCAATCAAATCAATAACGGGAGTCTCCATCAACCAATCAATGATACTAAATGATTGCGTCGATGTGCAAAGTACTTATGTAAGTGCAATTTCCATTTTTAATAGGTACTTTTCCTACATTTCTCATTGAAAAGTTTCGAATTCGCAATCAGAACAAAAACGAATCCTCAGATTACATACGTCTTGAAAATAAATCGTAAATGTAACGTTCGTCTGTAATCAATTGAATTATTTTTATATATTTTTTTTCAGTTGTGCACATAGAAATGTATAAAGTTTGTAAAATTATAAAGTCTCATATAAAACAAAACAAAAAAAAAACTTAGTAATAATTTTTTATTATTAACAATACATGTATATTTTATAATATTAAGCTTAAAAACTAACGAAAAATGTTTTAAATTTTATTATCAAATGCAAAGAAAAAAATGCAAATAAATGCAATTATTATTCAATAAATTAAAATTAATCTTTTTTTAATGAAAATAGAAAGAAAACAAAATAATAAAAATAACGCAATTAAAGCTAAGCTAAAAATGAAAAGTAATTACAAACTAATAATAAAAAAATAATAATAAAAGAAATAAAAATTAAATTTATTTAAAAATCCTATAAAAATTTGAAAGAAAAAAATTGTTAATATTGTATTTAAAATCCCTATGAAATTTAGCGTAAATAACTAATTAAATTTAGTTAAAATTTAATAAAGCAACACAAAGAAAATCAATTCTTCTTTATAAAAAAATAAAATCGAAAATCTTTTGTTTTGAAGCAGATCTAATGCGAGAGTGCGTGTGTCTGTTGAAGATATTAGAATATATCGGGCGCATTTTATTTTTGCTATAGTGGAAGGCATTAGTATTGCAGACAGGTAGATTCAATATGCCACACAGTGTTATGATGCACATAATTTAGTGAAAGATATATTCAACGAATGATCAGTTTCATGTAATGGATCTGTAATTGTTCACAATCGCTGCGGCGGCTTTCAAATAAAGAAAATTTCATGAATTTTAGAAACCTTTCTATGTTTGTTATTTTAATTTAATGTTCTCCATCTCTCACACAACGCCCATTCTAATTAGTTGGATTCCGCCATCATTTCTCTATAAAGCAAATTCATTTAGTTGCACTTTCCATACACCGAAGTTCATTTTGTCGTCTTTGTTTTTTTTATAGATAGATTTGGATGTATGTATGTACATATATTGTATTTTACGAAAGTATTTTTTTCAGCTTGGGAAAACAACAGATAGATAACCAATCAATTGTTAACAAAACGTTAAATCAATTCTTCGATTCAAGATAACGAATTAACAACTGATAGCGTGTAGGTGGCTGCACATTAGCTGAGGAGGGGTATACAAATAAGTGTACCGAACCTTCCTCAAAATTTTCCAAAGATATGATGAAGTTATTTCTAATTCAATAATCATTTCCTTATCTATCAATTTCATCTCTTTTGTGGGTGCTTTGAGAATATTTCTCGTATCAAAAATGAGCTCATACCGAAAATGGAAAGTTGGGCGCACTGGAGTCGCGTCCGGTACTAATAAAGGGAAAGTCATATTCATCAATTATACATATGTATGTGTGTACACACGTTTAGTATTGTATTGAATAAAGTCTTTACGTGTGATTACAAATTGAATTCGTAGGTTGTAGTTTATGCCACTGATAAAAAATGAATTGTCGTTTGTTGTCTTTTATTTAACAAGCTGTTGTCATTTCAATTAACATTAGCAATGCAAGTCGTAAATATTTTACTTGCGTTGTAGTACTTGTAGCTAATATATATTTATTTTTGCATTGATATAGTTATTTTGATCCGTGCGCATGTGTATTTTTACAATTGTGTAGGGTTACCCTACAGATTTATTAATAGAAAGTATTAGTTTTATAACTGCCCCTAATATTTTAATTTTTAGTAATTGTACGAAAGAAAGAATTCGACATCGTTGGCCCGCCGGTAAGAAAATTTGCAAATAAATGCAATAATCAAGGAAAAGGATTCAAATTGTGTTGAAGTTACGAACATTGTGAAAAGATGCCAAGAACGAATAGATTTATTGCTAAAATAACTAACAAAAACATTTGTGAGAAATTGCAACATATAAATTTTAATTGTGATGAAAAAGCTTTCAAAATATCTGAACTGCTGAACAGTACGCTTCTAGTGGAAATGGCAAAAATTTACAAAAAAAATTGCAGAAGCCACGAATTCGTTTAAAATTACTGAAATTGTAAAAAGGGGAGCGAAAAGACGTTTATCGCTTATAGCATACATACATATGTATTCGAAAAAAAGCTGAATATTTTTCAAATCATTAAATGCGAAAAAAACTAAACTTCAAGAAAAATCACGCACAGCATTTTTGTAGCGGAATTGACGAATGAAGCTTTGGTAAAAAATTGCCAAAATCGAATAGCAGACTTAAAATAAATTCCAAATCGCTAATATTAAAAAAAATAAAAAAATTCGGATATATTTTTGCGGAAAAAGATATTTCTCTTTAGAGATTACCTTCTTTTTTAAAGTTTTAGAGATTTTTAAATGGTTTTGAAGCCGTTTCTGATTTATGGATGGAGTTTCCTCGCCGCTCATGGATTTTGACACGCTTTTACAGTTTTAGCAAGGTGTAACCTATTATTGAGATTCTTTGGATTTTAGCAATGACTTGCAAATTGTTGGCAAACACGCAATGTTCCCATATGCATGCGTGCATGCAATCCAGCTCTTTTAGGAAATTTAATTTTTGTTGATGAATGATTTTTGAATTTTTATTTTTATTAAAATCCGTTTATACTTATTTTGACTTCTAAAGTAACTATTACCTTATTATGGGCAATTACTACTACTTTTGTTCAATTACATGTATTTGTACTTGATAAGATATATTATATCGTGGCACAGTTACAATTACATACAATGTAATTCCACTGTAAGTGTAGGCGTCATGACCTTTATAAATCCTTTGTAAACCCCCATCTAAGAAGAAATGAAACACAGAAAAAAATCTGAGTTTTATTTGATATGAAATTAAATCGCTATTTTTCACTGAAATATGGACTCAAAGAAATGAAATAGTACCTCAAACAGAATTAAATAAACAAATACATTCCTCTTGAGCTTTGGGAAGCCCGGCCGAAAGCCTCATCATATGCAAAAAATATTTACTCATAATGTATTTATTTTTTAACAGCAAGTAGAATAATATAATATCAAACCAATTGTATTCTTAAAATTTTTACATAAACTCAAAAATGCAGCACGCCCATAAATATATTTTTGAGGTCTTGTTTAATTATTGATTAATATTATTTCATATGGAATATAGACCGAAAGGAATCAAATAGGATCCTAATAAGCGAAATACATCCTAAAAATCGTTGCTGCTGCTCTCTTCACTCTTTTCTGGAGCTTTATTTTATTTTCGTTATCGGGGCTGTTTCGTGGGGAGCCGTAAGTGTTTATGCAATTAATCACAAAATGTAAATGCTATCGATACCTTTATAGAGACGGGGTGTGTGTTACTAATACAACTTTAACTCAGTTAAAAAGTAAAGGGTATATTAGACAAGAAATGTTAAAGGTTTTGGTTCTTCCGATATGAATACGTTGCATTAAAGCAGCTATTAAAAATCAACTTTTAACTCAGAGATTTTAAAATAGTACAATACATACAACTTTTTTTCTATATTTTTCAATATTTGAAGTTTTGAATTTACACGGTTAATGAAACTTTGAAAATAAGAAAAAAATAATATTGAGTAAAGTTTAATGAATTTGTAATCGTAAACTATATTTTGTATGCATGACAGCGTGTGCTTCCAACTTTCAACTTGTTCATAAGTTCAATAGTTTTATTTGATAGAATGTTATAGATTACAACTATTGAGAATTGGACAGGTTAAATCTTTATGAAAAAAACATGAATTACGAGGATTTTATTTTAAAAAATGTGAATGGGAATTACAGTTTTGTCATTCCATTTGTAATTTCCACAATATCCATATGCAATCTTATAGATATATATTTTCTGGATTCTCGTAGATGATGCATATCAGTCCGTGTATCTCCCCTATGTTGAAACGCGTTCTATGAATGGTCCATAAAACTTAAATGTAGTACAATATGAACTTGAATTGAAAATGTTTGGGAAAATGTGATTCTTACTATTTATGAAAAATGTAAATGGGAATACATACATAAAAATACTAAAATACTGTATATTATTATGCACATCTGCCCGATTTGACAATCACTTCGTTAGATAGCTTTATTACTAGAAGTTCGATATTTAATTTCGATTTGGACATAGTAGAAAGGTTTGGTAATAATAAATAGATTGTAGAATTGTGATTTAGAATTTAAAATTTTCTTCATTCTCAATATTAACTTAGTTATAACCTGCACAGAAAGAAAAACGCTATACTCAAAATTTTGAATACAAATAACAATAAAATATTCTCTAGTCAAGTCAAAACCGAGATTACTTTAGAGAACAGATCCTGGAGTTTCTTAAAATGAGTATAACTTTTTTTAATCAATTGCAAAATCTTGAATAAAATAAAAAATTCATAAATTAAATAGAGAACTTACTTGAGTCCGTGTTTAAATCAATCTTTCTGTATATGATTTAAGTAGATCTGGAATTGATTTAAGTACGGATGGATTGATTTTTCTTTTGAGTATATTATTTTTTTTAATTGCATATTACTTGGCTCTTTGTGGTTATTTCTTGTAAATACTGAAGACAACAGAGTTATTTGTGAATTTTCATTTTCCATGCAAGAGTTTTAATTTTCATGCTCAGTCCATGTCTACCAAAGACAAAATGTACGGGACCCAAAAAAGGTAAAAATATCTCGTCCCTTTTCAATCGAATATTTTTATTTTAATTTTTGTGCGATAGTTGTGAACTCTGATTGCGGTCAAAATCAGAATTGAAGTTCAAAAAATTAATGCTGTTGGACTAATAGAAATTTTTGTCATTGAATTCATTATTACTGTCGATGAATGAGTTGGCCCTTTATCTGCCAAATTTCAAATTTTAGAATATAAGTAAATCAAAAAAAATCAATATGTTTAGATATTACTTTCGTTATACGAAATATATTTATCCGCGTTGGGTGTTTCTTAAATAATGCAAAATGCTAAAACGCCTGACACAAATTCTGCAACAGCACCGAAGAAAACAGGCAAGTACAAAATAAGTAGATGAAGCTTCGTTCATAACTAAAAGGACTTGATGAAAGAAAGTAGATTTGATATTGGTAAATCGCATATTTTTTCTTCATTAAATGTTAGTTCAAACAGTAATGATGTTTGAATAACATCTGCTCCTTTTTCTGTCTTTTCTAATCATAAAAAAAATCAATTTCCAATTGCGTCTGATTGTACTCGATCTCGAGTCCACCAAGAATATGTTCATTTAAAATCAAATATGTGCGTAAGAATATTTTATTAAAACCGGTTAAACAGTTTCTTCCCCAAAACCGCATTCAAAAAAAAAAAAATAAATATACGTGATAATTATGCCTTTCAGCAATTTATACATGATGTTAATTTGGGATGTGAAGAGGTATTTTTTATTATTTTCATATGGATGCCAAAATCAGCACTTTACAGGAAATTTATAATTCTAATTTTACCCAAGAAAAAATTTCTACAAAACTATTTTTTAATTATCTATGGATTAAATTTAAATATTGCTGCAATATATGATGTTTTAGATTAAATAATATGTAACAGTAGCTTGCTAATTTTATCCTTCAGAGCAAAAATAGTAATAATTTTTTGACATATGTTGTTTTAGGCAAAAGTTATATGTACGAGTGCATCTTCCATATCGCTTCTGTCCGAAAAAGAAAACATATTAAAAATAATTCTGCTTCAAAAAATAAAAATCAATTTGTATTTATGCTTAAAAATAAAAGTCATGGGATTTTCTGAAATTCTAGTTCATAACCATTATAATATGTATTTTGTTTTGAAAATTAAAGAACAAAAAACAATTACATATTATTTTTGGTCTCTTAGTTGATACTTTTACACACGTATTGGTACATGAACATGAATATATATTTGGAGGGACTAAACCTTTTGTAACAGTTACAAATATGACTGCATGGAACCAAAAATTAAAGCCTTAAATTCCCAATTTCAATTTAATCGATATAAAGATAAATTTAATACTAAATTCAACGTTTTCGTTTTTTATGCCGTCAATGGCGTCTATCACTTTTATTTTGTTATCCCTGTAAGAATGTGTGTACACAGAAACTAAATACATAACTACATAGATAAATACATATACATACATATGTACATATGCATGTAGACACAGATACATAAAAATGGCATTCCACATAAAAATCTATACTTGTGCCAAGGATTTCTTTGGAATGGGAGGTTGAATGGGTGGTTAAGTTTTTTGCCTGTATACTTGTGCGAGAATCCCCTTTCATATGTTTGACATGCGCTCTTAACAATTTGGATTATAAATTGTCTTCGTCTTTGTACCTCTACCAGATATGAAAACACAGGCTAAAACTGAAACATTTTTCAGACCTTTGAAATAATAATATTTGGTTGAATTAAGGGTGCTGATTACAAAAATATGGCCAGGTTTTTTTCTAGCTGTTACAGTTTGAAAAATATATAGACAAAAATCAAAACTTCTTTGTCCACACCAATAGAATAGCAAAACGCTTAGGACTTTTGAAGCCGTTAAGATAAAAACCAGAAGATATCCTAAAACACGTACCGACATGATACGAAGCAGATTTTTTTGTAGATTTATAGTCCATAAATTATTTTATGGTTTGGAAATCGTGCAGCAATAAGCAAATATTACAAAAAATTATATACATTTTCATTAAAGGTGGAGCTGCTGATTGTTTCAAGTTTAATCAATTGATAGGAAGTATATCATTAGAACATTAATATTTTGGCAGATCATTAAGTTTTATATTCTCTCATCGCCATTTGGTATTATTAAAGAGAAAATTTAGGTAAAAGGTTTTCACATTTTATTAAAACTACTTTCAAATATCTAACAAATATTTTTCTCACACACCAGCGCATTTATTTCAAATTATTTCAGCACCAAAACTTAATATTTTAATAAATTCGACTTTATAAGCAATTAATTTGAAAACACCAACATCTACGTTTGCGCCATTGTTCCTCCCCAATAGCTGAGTTGATTCTCTTGAATCCATTCACTATGAAAAAGGGGGAAAATAGACTGAAAGCACGTTTTGTTCTATTTATCCTTATATTTTAATTTTTCATAATATTTTAGAGTTTTTTATTTTTCACAAAATGATTTCTCATTTTCATATGATTTACTTGTTTGGGCGTTTAAGGAATATTCTATTGGAGTAGCAATGAATTTGTTGGTTTTCTAATTGGTATTTTTATTTTTTATTTTTATAACGCAGTATTTCGCTATTTTTTCGTAAATACTTGTACATAAGATATATATTAAATTTTAAACACTAACCGATTTTTTCTCAAGATATAAAATATTTAAAGTGAATATATGAAATTAAATATAGAAATATTTAAGTATCTTGTTGCTCACTCTGGTTACAGTTTCTTAAAAAAAATTTATGAATTACTTTTCAATTAAAAAAATATAGTTATTTAAACTTAAGTGCTATTTACACAACCCAGGCAATCGGATTGAGTACACTGAAAGCAATCAGGATCGTTTTACGAAAAGACACTTTTGTACATTTCACGAGGCAAATTTTAGAATTTCGAATTTTTTCATTTTCGAAACAAATATGTACTTAAATAAAAAATCAAATTCAGAAAAATGAAAACAGTTTTATAGTTAAATTTACAAACGTGTTTTTTAGCAGGGAAAAAGAATGTAAAAGTATTTTTTTTAATTTAAATTTTACCAAACTTCAAATATTGTGGGCCAGCAAGAGCGAACAATAGAAAGATCTTTATAAAAAAGTGAGTTTCGACAATTGTTTTAAAGGATTTGTTTTTAAGGGTTTGTTCATATATTTTGTGGTAACAAAGTTAAACAATTTTTCGTAAATTATGTTACTTATGGTTTTATAATTCACATTCAAGAAAATATATCATTCTAGTTTAATTGTTACTCGTGGCAGTAAAATTTTAACAAAAACCGAACATAGTGAATTAATTTTGTTGGGGCAAAAATTTCGCAAAGTTTTATATACATATGAATTTATAAACAGTTTTTCTGTGTTTATACAAAATAAAAAAAAAATACTTTTAGGCTGAATTTGGATCGCTTGCAAGTCCGCTTTCGATGTAAGTGCAATGTTAGTGAGACCTACTGACAGGTAAGCCACGATTTAGTTTCTAAGCTAGAACTTGACTATTAAACAGCATGGTACTATTATGGTAAATCTAAGAGGGAAGATAATCACAAGAATCACCACTGATTGCTACTACATAAGTGCTAAATAAATCAGCACCAACGTTGTACATGTATTTTTGCCAATTAGATGCTAATGTTTGTTTTTTCAGAAATAATTTATAGTAAAGAAAAATATATTAAATTTTTCAATACTACATACATAATACAAATGAAAAAATAAAAAATCGTAACGATGCTAACAGGTAAATTTCACACCGAAAAGCCTAAGCTGGCAACGCTGGATTTTCCACCAGATCTAATAGTAAAAAAAGAGTGGCATAAATGTTTAATTTTATGGCAAAAAAGGTTGCAAAACAATCTATAAAGAGTTTTTTTGTTGTAGCGTTACATTTTTAAACAACTAAAATATTTATGTTGCGGAAAAGAAGGTCTGCTAGACTCCTTCTAGATGGAATATCGTACATTCAGATGACAGTACTGGGGGGCATAGCATCCCACAATGTTTTAAATCGTTATGTTTAACTTACTTAAACCACATACATACATACATATATTTAAAATTAAATGCCTGCTGTTGGTCAAAGATAACAACAATTTATTTTCAAGTCATCATTTTAAATTATTTCGAACGTCAGCTTTCGTCTAGATTTTGCTACAATTATGGCCCACCCCAGTGGAAATTAAATGTCTGCTTCGGTAATGATGAAAACATTTTTTTTAATTATGTTCACTCCCAAACGTTCATATTACCAGGAATTTAGTAAATATGTATAAATTTGTATATGAATGTTCATCTGTATGAATAACCAACAATTTTTGCTCATTAAAATATAATGTTCTTCTTTTAATGGGATGAACTCGCAAACGAGTATGTTTATAGTATTGTGTATTAGTGTGTGTGTATATCCAGTGAACATTTTTTTCCGACGCTTCTGATATCAGAAATAATCCTAAACCGTGGTATCTGAAATTCCTTACTTTTTCGCACATTTTATTCAATTAATATCAGACTAGTCTGCACATTGGCAGAAGCATATTCCATACAATATTAATCAGAAGAATCTAAGTTATTTCATTGGTCATTTCTGAATATTTTCTTATAAAGCATGTTTTATTTATGCTGCTTTTGTATATTTTGGCCAAAGATAATTTTCAAGTTATTTTTAACAGAAATTCAAAAATGTTCTTTTAATATATAAAATTTTGTAATTTAATAATAAATAAATTGTGATATCCAACATATTAGTCTTCACATTGTCTGAACTGTTTTGTAGTTTAGCTTTGAACTTTTATTCGACTAGTTTGTAGATTGTGTGAAGCGAAATTCGGTTTGCGTAATAATCGTCTTTAATGTTTTAAGAGTTTTAACATAAAAGTGAAATATTTTTATTGCGTAATATATATTGCTGTTGACTGGCCGTAAGAACCATCTACAATTTCTTTATGTTAATTGAGAATTTTACATGAAAATGGTTCAACCTTTCATCGAAATATTCCGAAATTTCTCACAAATTTCTCATTTTAAGTTAAACAATTCTTTAACATTTTGCGACAAGTCGTTATAAATTACAAAAAAGTCGGAACATTTTCTGAAGTTTCCTCAGACATTTTGCGGTCATTGTAACAATGACATGTCATTCGGAACTTTTTCAGACTGCTTCCTGATAAATTCGTCAACATCTGTAGGTTTTTCGACCAAATTCGGCAAAAAATGTTCGCTGGGATACATATGCATGTGAATGCACGTAAATATATTAGAGTATCAAAATATTTATGTAAGTTAAGTGATCAATCGATTAAAAGTTTCTTTTTAAGTTCTCCAGCTTTTAATAAATCTATAAATGTCTTTTAAAAATTTTTAACTCAGTTAATCTATTAACATCCATTAAAATCATACTTTCATATGAGTTTTCTTGAATCTTTTTAGGTTGTTCATGCTGATAGCTGATAGGGCTATCGCAGGGCTAACAAAGCCCGTTCGAAGTCATTAATTATATAATTGTTCTTAAAATGTAACAGTAAAAGGAAATCTATTTGTTGGGAACTTATGCATATTAAATAAATGTCCTTTTTCTGTTTTTAAATTTTTTTTGTAATATTAACACCCCCTGTAAAATTCATTCGCCTTGGTCTTTTATCTGAACGAAGCGTTCATTTGAGTTTTTTTCTTATCAATTGTAATATTTGATTTAGGAAATTATATTTCAACAAAAAACATTTATTTTATGAAACAAAAATGTTGAAAGTACCAGAAAAAATAACCGGTTTCTTTTTTTAGTTAATATTTTCTTTGATTGTATAAATAATTTTGTTTAGATTTTGTTTCAATAAAAATCATTTCAACATTTAATACTTGCTTTCTGTTATAGGATTTATTTCAGATAAACTCAGATAACATGAATTTGAAGTCTAAGAGTATTATAATTACCTCTGCGATTGAAATTGACGTTTGGTGGGTGTATACTCTATGTGGCGATATTGTCACAATCAAGATAAATTAATTTTACAGGTGGTGTTGAAAATACAGCTGACTGTTTCATCGTGGATGCCATAGCTTTCAGAAATTTTTACATTTGTATTTTTAAATCGTTTTTCAGTTACTGAGAGTAATATATTCAAATATTTTTGTTTTGGGTCATTTGGATTGTGATGAAAATTGTTAAAACACATTTCAAATAAATTTATTTTTCTGTTTTTGACATTTGATACCAACAAGTCGGTGTTTCTTGAAATATCAACACACCATGGGTGTTGAATTTGTCTTGGTCACAATAATATATTTAAATTTTTTTTAAATTTAATTTATACATTATTTTGTTTGACTAAAATCTATTCTTATAAAAGCATTTGTTTTCGAAAACACTATCATTTACGATTATCACTTATGATGCTTTTTATCGATTCGATATCGTCATGACATCGAATGGCTTATTACGATGCTTATGCTTGTAATTCCGTTTTTGATTTCTGTCTATTGATATAATATAACTTTTGAACCAAATATTTATGTATGCACATAGATTTTTATAAAATTATATTAAAAATTTCATTATTGGAGATATTCGAATAATTTAAACGCCTTATTCGATTAAACGAGCAAGACTGAAATCCCAGAATCGATTAATCGCTTAATCGAACATAAATAAAAGTCGAATAATTGGATACTCTAAGATGTATGTATGTGAATGTGAATAACTTTTCGTAATTTCTGTGAAATGTTTACATAAAAAATTCTGGCGTACAAAAAGTTTGCTACAACTTGTGTATATGGATGGATGTACTATGTGTGTTTGTACATGCGTTTCTCCCCAAATCATCTTCGTCAAACAAAAATGGAGAACTACAAGTATCAGCAGAACAGAAAACAAAATGGAGAAGAGATATACAAATTCATCTTTCAGTTTAATGTTGCCCAGGAAAAAAAATTTTGTGTGCGTTTTTTTTTCTTTGTATTTTTCATACTTTTTCTAACCCTTCTTTTGTTTCTCTCCTTTATTTTCTTATTTTTAATGGCATGACTTTTGTTGGTACTGCTTCCGGAAGCGTTCATGAGAAAACTTTTCCGCTTTCATAACCGAATTTTAATTAACTTTCGGAAACCTAATTACAAAGTATTATTATAATGAAAAATGTTGCACTATAATCTTTATCCTGAATGAGTACACAGAGTAACGTGTTCGCCTTTATGACAAATTTGTATTTCAATAAAACATAAATATGTACTCGTAGATTTACAGAAAGATAGTTTCTAAGTCATATTAGGTATACATATATCGTCATTCAATATGCAAAAGGGTCGACAATAATTTTTCATAACTTTTGGGCAGAGCTAAAGAACTTGATGCAATCCAAAATATCTTTATTATTCAATTGATTTTTTTAAGAGAGTGTCATTAAAAAATACATGTGTATATGAATGTGTGTATTTGGGTGCCTGTGATGCAAAATTTATTTAATTTTAGTAAATATAAAATTAAATTTCGCAATTTAAATTTAAAAGAATTTCTCGACATTTTCAGAGTTGTATTTTTATAGCTACATTTTTATATTTGAATGGTAGATTTAACGATCGAAATAAAAACTTTTGAAAGTGTCCGCTGAAAGTATCTAATACTATTGAGTACCCAATTTAAAAGAGTTGAGTGATTAAAAGAAATTTCCGGCTGTTTGCCGTTATATTTATATTATGAAGTAAAAACTAAGAAATTAAAAAAGTGTGTAACTGTGATCTTCGCAAATACTGTGATTTATGGAGCACAAGGAACATGTTATCGCGCACAGTAAACTTATTATATGTATTTTTTTAAATGGCAGTAATTTCAATTTTCGTTAAAGTCATGTCCATAGAAGACACATATCTTAAAAATTGTTAAATGCCACATTAAGAGTTTCATTTAGTATAAATTTTTTATTAATTTATTTTGAAACATACTTTTATTTCTTGTATTTGTTTGTTATTCGAATGAATAACGTTCGTATTCTATAATCACTATTTACTTTCTCTATTTTAATTACATACTAAATTTGAATAAGCAGTAGTTTAAAAAGCAAACACTTCGTTAGCATGAAATCGCAAAGGCATTTTGTTTCTAAAAAAATGTTCTTTAAAATCCATAGAGTATAATATTTCAAAACAGGGTTTTCATAAATACATTATGAAAAATATGAAGTTTTAAGAGATTTCTAAAAAAATTTAAATTTATCTGTTTTTAATATAAAAATTAAAAAAGTCCTAAAAATGCCCGCAAAATACAGGACAAATTTGACTTGTGCTATTTTTTATGAAGCCAATTCCAAGTAATCAATTCATTTCTAATGAAATAAGAGATTTTTATGGGCAATTCTGAAACTAACAACAACTTCTTCTCTCTAAAGCTTTATAAAATTGTAAAAAACCAACTAAACTATCAATTGGTAAATAATCTGTCAACTTTAGCGCAATTGTATCAAAACATTTCTTTTTTATTTTATTTTTTTTACTGAAATGTGTAGCTCTTAACTCAGTCATCTTTTATTATCTTTTATAGTTTCAAGGCTTGTGTTATTTTGCTTTTCCTGTTTCTAAATTCGTAACGTTATATATTTAGTTGTATTTAATTATGTGCCTTTGTTGAAAAAAAAATTTTCAGTTTTATTTTTTTAGTAGAATTTTTTTATAATAAATATGCTTCTTTTTTACTAATTAAAATGTGCTAAAGTGTTTTCATTTGTTTAGGATGTCTTGCCTGTGAGTAATACTATTTTATTTTTTTAAGTTTTTGACTCTTCTACAAAATTTAGTTTACATTTAAATGTGTATGTGTCGCTTAATATACATACATATGTATCAAATCTCTATACATACACACATACATAAATAAAAATGGATGTTCCTAGCTACGTCAATGAATATACATATTTAAATTCACACACTTATGGATATGATTCTTCATGCACTTCTATCCAAACAGTTTTAAACTCTATAATTTATTAAGCATACCTACTTACTTACATACATACATATATGTATATATGCTGATGTATATATTTATGTATGTATATACATATGTATAGGGGAAATTAAAAAAAAATCTATAAAAAGTTTATGCTATCAATCAAATTCCCTATTAATGCTCCTACAAAATGTCAGCCAAGTTTTCCTTATCAATGACAGCATACATGCACACGTACTTATGATGGAAATTCATGATCTGCATTATTGGCAGGCAACATGTACAATGAAAATAAGTTTGTGCGTTCAACGATGAGAATGTGCCCTATCAATATATTTAAGCAACCAGCTACAATGGCCAATCCTGTACTGCGTGACTGAAAGCGTCACTTGTGGATTACGACACTGGTGATGGACCAACCAACCAGTACTGCAAAGTGTAAGTTGTAGCGATACATTCCAGAGGGTGGTGTGTGCCAACAGGAGTGTGTGCTTTGGGAAAAGGTTCGATAACATTTATTTCAAGCATTAAAAAAAACGTTGAAATAGTCGCATCCTTTAATATTTTCGCACATTGTGCTTATAGATACTTTAGTAGCCATTCATTTTTTTTATTTTGAGTTTCTGTAGAAATGAGTGACACTTGCGTCAAAGACCCTTTATGAAAAAAATAAACAAAAGTCTAACAAACAACAGAACGAACGAACGAACCACCAACCAACAACATCCCGTCATCTTTGTTTTGTTTACGGTCTTATCTCTAAAGTAATTACAACAAATCCCTGACAATTTGTTGTTGTTTATTTTGATGTTATTGCTCTCTTTTTAATATTATTGTTATTGTTGCTGTTGTTGTTAGTGGTGTTTTCGTTCATCATTTATTGCTTAACAGTATTTTCTTAGTTTCTTGGTGAAACAGATTTAAGCTTGAAAATTAAAATTAATCTGTGAAACCGTACGTTTTCCTTTGTTCGCATACAATTTAAGTGAAAATGCGGGCACGTGGCCACACGTTTTGGCACTTTGCCTCCTTTATGCCACACAAATGCAATGTAATGAAATCAAAACATAACAGCATCCAAGTTTAAATCCTCAAATCACTTTTATATTGTACATGTGTGCATTTTTGCACACGCATTGCCCATTTTTCCCAATAGAGTAGAAACTAAAAATATTCTACATATGAGCCACTTTGCCACTTTTAAATTTAAGCTTTTCTCATCAATGTAGAATAATTGGATATATATTTATACTTTTTAAATGTATTTATAGTTTTTGTATGTATGTACATACTCGTACATACATACATATATCAAACAAAACCTGAATTTGAAAGTTAGTTAAACACTTTTATATTTTCAAATATTTGTTTGCTTTTGTATGCCCAGAAAAAGAAAACAGGTATTTTAATTTTAAAACTCATGATGAAAATAATTGAGAAAATTTGTTCTTTTTCATTTTTATTTAACGGATTGACATTTGTACTATTTTCCTTTTATGACTCTGCAACCCACTTTTGCTGTTACTTTGCAAGCTCCTCAGACTATGTGCTTCAAATTGCTGCAAGTTGGGTCCTTCAAAATTGTAACAGCAAACGGATGGCGCTATTCAAAAATTATATAATTTTTGCCAATTTCGTTTTTTGGCAATTTCAGTTTGTGCTGAAGTTTTGATTTCTTAGATTTTTTTCGAAAAATGTTATTAGAAGGTTTATTAAAGTGTGCTACTTTTATTAAATCCCTGTTTATTGTTATGGGAACAGGGAAAGGAGTGTTGTAATTATGTTCCATTATAAAAGGAGATTTGAATTATAATCACTGGTATTTTTTGGGGATAAAAGAAACAAAGAGAAATAGATGTTAAATCAATTTGTTTGATGTCGTCTGTTCAATTTCAATAGATAAGTAAGTTTCCCAATATGGTACGACTAAATAGTTTAATTTAAGAATAATTAATTCTAATGGTTTTAGGTAAGTAAAATAATTCTGAATCTGTAGAAAAATGGTCCCAAAATATTCTATTAAAAATAGCAGTACGATTTTTTTGCATTCTATATTCTGCATTCGAATGTCTTTATGGAGAAAATAAAGCCGGTATTTCGTGCCCCATTCTTTGCTTAAAAATTTAAATAATTCAATTTCTTCTTCAATGCTTAAAAGCTAAGTTAACAAAAAGTTTTTAAGAGAAATTTTAAGCTTCGGTTTTCGTAACTGATTCGATTAAAGCAAAATTTATCTTGTTGTCGCTGGAACTACGAGTACAAATCAATGTTAAGAATATCTTCTTTAAAAGTTAATGCAATTCAAATGAAATGTATATTAATTAATAAATTGATTATTATACAATCAGAGCAAAAAAGTTGCTGCTTTTGATCATATCTCATCTAAATATTTATGAACTGACTGTGCTGATTTTAAATTTTATAGCTTCGAAATTCGATTTAAACACGTTCGTCTGTCTGATGAAAACTAAAGACCGGATTGTTTTGTGGATTGATTTTTTTTTAAACATCTTTAATATTCTAAAACTCTTAGCTATTTAGTTGTTTCCGTTGCACTACTCGTATAACGATTTAACATGTTAAGTAGTTACTTATTGTGGCATCTTTGCGTAGATTAGGAATATTCAAAAATATTTTTAGCTTTTATGCGCACTTAACAGTTTTTGCTGTTGATAAGTGAGAACATAAACAGAAAATTTTTAATTTTTAAATCTCATCTGACATGTGTTTTTGTGGTATCACGGCTCCCAGGGAGCTAACACGATTTTCTTGACCATATACACAGATTCCTTTGTTCGTGGTATACAAAATTTTTGCTACATATAATATTAAGTCTTTGTGTAATTTAAATAGACTTTAATCAGAATGAATGACAAATGTTAAAAGTTCATAATTGAAATGGGCTTCCAAATCAGACTTTCGGCCAGAAAACTTATCTCAGTGTTAGTTTGTTTTCTAATATTTATTCACATCTGTTGTTTGCTTTTTAACTTATGTACAACATACTTTTTCTGTGTTTATTTGGTGTTTGACAATAGTAACTTCTAATGTTCGTTTAGTTGCATCTACTGCCTTAAATTTGCTATTAAAAGGGTGCGACAATGACTGATGGTTTGGCTGAGAAAGTTATTGCGATAGACGTGTTGCCGGCTTTATGGTAACTTGTCTTATCGAATGCCAAACACACCTTGATCACACACAAACTACAATTGGATGGATGATTGGTGGTGTCATTAAATTTGTTTCATTAATAGGTTTGCAACAAGATGTAAATGACTGGTTGGATGATATTTCATTTTCGTATGTGTTTACTAACAACACAATATTCCACACAGTCATGTTAAAATGGTTTCAATATAAAAATAAACTATTTTTTTAAATATCTACATTAGAATTTGGTAATACATATTTTGACAACCGTATTAACTACTCGTATAATTAAAATAATGGCTGTCTGATAAAATTGTACAAGTGTTTCTAATTCTTAAATAGATCAATTATAAATTTGACAGCAACTGCGGTATTAAATATGTACGTGGAGATTTGGAGTAAGATTTTACTTTTTTTCCAAGGTTAAGAATATTTTCCTTGCAACGAATTTACATAAATTATATAAAAGGATAAAATGTTTTAATTTTAATTTGTTTCAAGTGAAATATGTTGTTGATTCTAATAGAATTCAAATGTGTGTTTTATGCAGGCATATCATGAATATTAAGAATATAATTATATAATATACAATCCTTCAATGCTTAAGACATCATAATGAAATTTAATAATTGATGTGGAAGAGCATATTTAAACCATTTTACTTTCACCACCGTTTGTAACTGCTACAATATTAATTTGCGACCTCATAAATAAAAAAAAAACGAAATTTATAGAAAAAAGTTTCACCAAAATCAAGGAAAAGCGAATCTTATATACCCTTCATCAAAGCGAGAACACTTGCTTAAATGGAAGTAGTTCTTTCTGTTTGTTCCTAAGAAAATGGTCATAAAAAACAAAAACATAAAAACAATTGTGAAAGGGTTAGTGTAGAAAGCTGTATAAGATGTATATACATTTTGTTAATTATCTTACTTACAGTAACCAGTGATATACCTTCATCACTCAAACAGTCCAACAACAGCAATGAACATCACAAAAATGCTGGATTTTATGACTTGTCTGAAACTGGGATTGAGCCCACGTTCTCACAGTCTTCCCTGGCTTTGTAGTCGACGTGTTAACTACTTTAGCAAACAGCACAAACAAATTGTTTGATAATAAAAAAATTATTGAAGTGCGTGTGTGTGACTCGCTTAACGTTCAAAACTAGTGTAATAAATAATTTAAAGTTTAATTTATAGGTCTGCATTTCCATATAAATGCATTTTATTTCAATGTTAAAATTGATAAACTCTTGCAGCATATTTTGTCCATTTGCAAATTTGCTGATACATCTTCCATTCCATAGAGTTTGTATCGAAAGGATTGTGGAAAAAAAACACAAAACGATGGGTCAACATTTGAAATATACTCGTGAAAAAGAAAAACAGTTTTTTCATTGCATGAAACAAAACCTTTTTAATTTTAGAATTTCGTCTGGGTTTTGAGAAGTTGACGGTGCTTGTGTTGTTTGGTGACAATGTCAGTGTCGCAAATATGTATGCTGAGTGTGTTTTCCAAAGTTAAACATTTGTTTAGCACAGAACGCGCCAACCATGAGTAAAGGACATTTGGTTTTGGCTTAAGAGGAATGAATACATGAAGTAAAAGGAAACAAAAGAGAAAAAAACAAAGTATATTTAGGGCATTGGGCTAAAGAATGCACGAAGTTTTCGTTGGCTCTGTTAATCTGTTGCTTCGATACTTTTCATCAGTTTTTATGTCGGTTTCTTCTTATCGACGGAGGGAGACGTTGTCCGTTTGAGTTTTTCTTTTTTGCATAAATACTGATGGCACCATTTGGTGACGATTGCACGACTGCATGTATGTATGTGTGTATGTACATATGTATATACGTACTGAAAACTTACTTCAAGTGATTGACGCCTTTGCCAGGCAAATACAATTTTGCAAATTAGAAGACAAACTTTCAAACAATAGTGCTGTTACATCTTCATATCCACGTATGTTTATATATGGATTTGTGATGTGCACACATCTAGAGCTTGGAAATTCATGAATTCCTTTCTTCTTGTCGGTTGGGGTCTTTATGCGGCCATGTGTACGTACTCGTACCACTGCACACATACATGCATACATATTTATGTACATGCACCTTCTTTTATTTCGGGTTTGAGGATATTCCAAGTGAATTCTGAGATCAGACATGTGCGATTGGAATATGTTTGGATGTGAATGTTTATGTGGATGTAAATTTAAAACAAAGTTGCCGAAATTGCTAAATTACTGATTTGTTGATTTGTTCCACCTAATCGCTTTACATACTCACACAGATAAACATTGGACCATAATGTATCTGTGTGTCCGGAATCTTGATGACGTTGAATTTTTGCTGTTCTTTTTCTATGTTTCATTTGGGTAGAAGAACGAGTAATTTCGAAAATTTCAAGTCCAAAATGTGTATTTTCCGATGTTTTTGTTTATGTTTCACTTTAGTCACTACGAGAGTTTATACAAACAAAGTATGTTATATACATGTATGTGTATGTACTTATTTACACACAAACAAACTAAGAACCGCACATACACACACACACACATGTGCGCACACATTTGAATTCATTTAAATCTGAAAACACATACAATTTACTACTTGGGTATCTGTGAGTATGTATGAATTGCAGATACATGTGTTGAAAATTTATTGACATTATTCAATTAATTATTGTGTAAATATTTTCCCATTCATTCACACATACATATAAATACAGATACATATGAACATATGAAGGTATGTTGTATATTTATTAAAACTTGCACAGATACATTCATTTAAACAAACTATTTATTCACTTATTTACCCATCCAATGGTTTTAATTCGTCCAAAAATCTGCATTAGTATACAACAACTGTAAACAAATGCTCTAGATTTACCATTAATTGTGAATTAAGATAAAATATTTACACATGTTGAAACACCATACGACATACGACATACGGTCATATAGACAGAACCTTCTAAACATTATTTAATTAGGATATATGCCCAAAAATAGTTTCGCAAGTTGTAGAAACGATTTTCCGCAATGTAAACTCATACATTTATATTTATATATTTATTAAATATCTAAAAATTGGGAAAAAATAAACGAAAATTATGTATTTTATTAATTCCTTTAAATGAATATTATATGCACCCATTTACTAGGTAAGTATTTAAAATAATATAGTAAAAATAACGAATCACAATTATCACAAGAATTATTTTAACGTACAGTACGCTCTCATCTTATGTGACGCAAAATTACCGCAACTCCTCCCCTGCGTCGAGTTTCATAGTTTGGTTTTCATTTTTGCTCTCAGTTTGTTTAGTTTTTTTTTATTTATTTAAGTTTTTCGTAACGTACGTTCGAATGTGTATATAATTTGTTTACGTTTATAAAACAAACCAAAACACCTTAAGATTTTTTCTCTACCCTGCAGAAACATTAAGGGTCTTAGCAAGAACTGAACCTGCATACTACGCACTAGTCTAGGGGCTATTGTTTCATGTTATAAACTTTTAATATAATTTATTGGTTTTATTCTCTTATGTTTCATGTTATGAACTTTTAAAACAATAAAATTAATAATTTTTAAATCACATACATAATTTCATGTTCTTAATTTTCATTAGATAACCAAATTTCATAGAGTTATGGCATTGAATGCGCTGTTTTAGTAAATGAAATTTGTATACGGATATTGCAATGGAGCCTCGGCTACAAATTGTTGCACAATCCGAGGGCGTACTGTATACAGTATGTGAAGAAAATGTTTTGGCATAGAATTATTTGTGATTAAAATAGTTTTTCTCTTTTGTTGTATTTTTTTATCTATTTCATATAATTTATACATTAACTAACAAATAGTAGCAAAAGAGACAAACAAAATGAGAGTTTGAATAAAAGGAAGCAGAAAAACAAAACAATATCCAAAGTTTAGTTGTAAAGAAGTTGTTTTCACATTCTTGTAAGATATAGTAGACCATTAGTAGACCAAAGAACCATGCGTATTTTTTGAATATTTTATATATGTATGTGCAAAGAATATTTTATAAAACTTATAGTTTTTACACTTTTTGGAATTACAATCGTCCTTTAATGTACCATGTATGCTGATATTGTGTTAACCTTCGACTTACCAACACCCTCCCGGGTGACCATTTCGATTTTATTTCTTTGATAACAATAACTTAGTTAGTTTTGCTCCTATCTAGCAGAAGTTTTGGCTCAGTGAAAAGTTTTTCGGAAAAACGAAAATCGGTCACTTATCATAATTTTAACAACAATTACATTCTTCGCTTTTGTGTAATATTATAATGCCCCCCGCCCATAAGAACATGCATAAAAGTGCAGTACCATCCCGGTGGGTGTTTGCAAACGATGTACATAAAAACCTTTGGTAAGTCGAAGGTTAAAGACAACTTTAGAAAGATGTTTAGTGTAGAAAGCAGTAAAGTGAAATGGGTTCTTATTATTTTAGATTTAAAATACTATAATTATAATGTTATTATATTGGTTCGTTTAGTTTTACATTGTTGAGGAGTGAATCACAGGACTAAGTTTTTTGTGAATTTTATTTTATTGTTGTTAAAAGTTTTGAACTAATCTAAATGTAATGTAATGTTAGTTAGAAAATGTTCACTATCTTATTCTAACCAATCGTTGGGCAAATATTTAATTACGAGTACATAAATGTAACCACTTCTTTAAGCCACTCATCATTTAGTTTTCATAATTTTTATTACAGAAAACACAATGAAATAATTGAGGGATTAAAATTCTATGCAGTTTATTTTAGGAAAAGCAAAATAAATATCTGCTTGGCAAAAATAAACAAAATTTATTGGTCACACTTGTTCTGCAAAATACTTCTCAATGTGACCATTACACCCTTTAACTTACGACTTCACGTAATATTGAAATTTTCTTGTTTTCGTTCGTATTTATCTAAAGCTGTTTAGTTTTGTATTTATGCAGCCCGTAACTCCTAAACTTAAATGTATCCATATTCAACGCCAATCCCATACAATCACACAGAGTTACACATGCACATATACTCATACATATGTATGTAGATAGGGATGTCTATGTAGATATGTTTATTGTGCTTTGCACATTTTACAGCACATGGGATAAAAGAATATACATACGTATTCGTATGTGTATACAGTGAATACATTTGAAGCATCCATTTAAATGCGTTTTAAAGTGGTTCTCTAATTTACTCCAAATTTCGAATCCAAAAACATTCATATATTCATACAAACATACAAATGTGTACACACATTGATTGTATCCATCCACAATCCTCTATACGCTGCATGTCAATCGTTATTTCAAATTCAAATCATTGTTAACTATTCTGTTATCTAATTTGTTTTAATGGTGTTAGTGAATTAATTTCGGTTTGTTAAGCAAATAAATTTCTAAATAAGTAAAATTGTATTTTAATTTCATATTACAAAAATATCGTTATTTTTCTCAAAACAATTGATGCTTTTTAAGTATTAGGCCGGAAAAAAGTTTACGCTGGTAACTTAAACTTTCAATAGTTTCGAAATTTGTTAAGATCATCTTTATACAGAAAAATAATAAGGGGACAATATTTCAATTACATATTATAACGTTCATACAATAATACAGCTAATAAATTCCAATAGTAATTTTTAAATTGAATTGTAACATTTAAAGTACTTCGTCACGTCAAATGCAATGAAACTAATAAAGAAAAAGATGTAAGAAAAAACTAAAGTCGGCCCACCTCTTACGTACTTTGAGCTGTGTGGCCCATAGACTAGTGGATATTGTATGTAGTCGATTAGCATTTGATTCACTGGGTCTACTCCTGCCTAGAAACTTGGTGTATCTGCAGACAAGTCAAAAATACATAAGTGATTTATGTTTGCTCATATAAATAAATAGATAATGCAACATTTTAACGTTTAGCGCTTTACGTAACGTGACGTTTTCGAAATTATCCTGCGTAGCCTAAAATAAAATCAAAAGTAAAAGAGAACATTTGTTATACAGCGAGCAAAACATTAAATACGAGTATATTCCAAAAATAATATGAATTTATAAGAAAGTTATTCTACATTCAAAACATCGTCCAATCGGAAGGTAATTTTTTCCAGTTTTAATTATTTAACAAAATCTTTGTGTTAATCTGAGTATATGATAAAAGCCAAATGCAAAGTGATCAATTGTAATTTGTTCAACTAATTAGGCAAATTTTATTAAGTATTCATTATCATCGGTGCCTTTTTTTTCTCCGTTTACTTCTCCAAACAAAATCAAATGAAACAGAAAACTTATAAGAAATTCTAACAGAATGATTTTTCAAATTATTTGCATTTTTAATTACAATTACTTCAAGCACACAGATTCTCTTTTCGGCATTCCTTTTTATACTTTATTTAAAAGTCCTTAAGAAATCGACAGTTTTTTTTTTTCTTTTTTTATTAACGGACAAAAAGGAAATAATATTTTTATTATTCTTGAAATTTTTTTTATTCGTTAAAACTCTTTGTTTTTTTCATAAGCAAAAAGGGAAAAAATTAATGTGGCTTAATTTTCATACCATTTAAATAGCTGCAATGTCAAAAATAAAGAATATTTTCTTTTATAAAGGTACTTTTTTTAGTTTGCAATAATTCAAGAAAACATTTTACAACTTCTCTAAATTATGACCAAATGAAATAAATCAAGTTAAAACGAAAAATATCACACTTTATTAAGACTTTTATGACAAATTTAAATTTGTACGAAACGTAAGTAAAATGTAACTCAATTTATAAAATGTTCACGTAAATACAATAAAACGCCCTCGCATTAAAATTAAAACTAAATAAACAAAATAATAATTTTTGTTGGGTTTATTAAAGTGTTGTTAAAATCATACAAACGAACGAATGACAACTTTCAAACTATTAATTGTGTATCAAAAGTGTGGATAGAGAAATCCCAGGACCAAAGATTATAACAACAAAAGAAAAACTGTTTATTTTATTATCACACCCCTGCAAGTGTCAGTGGGCTTATTCGAGCGAAAAACAAAAAAATAAAAGGGTGCCAGGATATGTTCCTCTTCATAAACATTCACATGTTTGTACATACAATCTGCAACTTTATTTAGTTGACAGCGCAGAAACTACTGATCGATTTTCATATTAAACGTACAATCACGGGCTTTCAAAAGGCAGAGAACAATAACAACAAATCTTCCAAATAATTGCAATAATGAAATACTTATTGTCACAATTATTTTATTGCCCTTCTTTGTGTTAATGAATGACAGCATTTATTATATTTTATTTATTAGAAATATAGTTCATACATCCGTATAAATAGACGTACCCAGTACACATTTTTGATGAAATCGGTCCGAGTGAAAGTAGAGTAAGTTCGGGTATTACGCTATTAGCGGGTAATTAAAAACTTGAAGTCGACGAAATCAAGCTTGGTATGGTTTCTCAAGCTCAGAATATTAATAAATTATGAACCGTTTTCATATTTCCATTAAAAATCACAAGGCGTCTCTGAAAGTAGCAACCAGAAGAAGCGGCTGGTAATATAAATCGAACCACTGGCAATCGCGAAGATTCTAACTCAAAACATAATCGTTTGGCACTTGAGCACCTCCTCAATCAACTACAACTTTTTTAATCCTTCTTTCTGCGAATTTAGGTATAAACGACAGCCGTCATGAGTACTTCCGAAGCAGACAGCACACCACAGGTCCTGGATTCCCGTTACACGAGATATAACTCCGGTCGGCCGTGTGTTCACACAAGTCCTCTTGAATTTAAGCGCCCTGCAAGCTCGGGTAGCACTTCTACCCAAGCACACGGACAATCCTACTTCCTTTACAACATGAACATCTATGGCAGTATTTGAGAGTGCGAATGTTTGTATGGATGCTGTCTTGTACTAATGTGTATGCTTTTGTTTTTTCACGTACAACCATCTATTCATAACCCTCCTCATTCATTTGATTACTTCTTTATTCAGTCATGAAAGTAAAAGTTCTTTCATCCCCGTGTATCTTTGGTGCATATTTTTATTTAATTTTATTTTATTTTTAAATCGAACAAACATATTTTGTTTTTCGTTTTCAACTAAATGTTGGCATCATGTTTGGTTGGTGGTTTGTAGTTTGATTTGTTTGTCGTTGCATGTGGTGTGTTTTGTTGTCGTTTAAAAGTTGTCGATTTTATTAAATGTTTCTGCTCTTAAACTCAAAAGATGTTTTTTTTTCTTTTCGCAAAGTTGCTCATGGAAGTGCATTTTGAGGGATGTTTTGCAGCGTGAGTTTTTGGGGATGATACTCTCATTCAGATACTTTAGTTTCTTTACATTAATATTCATTTGTTTCTGTTAGGAATTCTTTCTTTCATGCTTCACATTTGGAAATACATTTTTTAGTATCCTTTACCGCAGGTGGAAAGGGCACGTATTTTTATTATTCCATTTGTAATTTTTCTCCAATTTATCTGTCCGTCATTGAAAATGATCTTAGGAAGATCCAGATGATCCACATGTCATATATTCTCTATAAATTTTTGTCACTGGGACTCAGCAAAATCGGTTCATAAAGAGATAAGATACATTAATAAAATGTGCTCTCTACTATTAGCCTGCTTATCGATATCGAATGAAAACCCAAACGAGAAAACACGACTCATTAGAATTCGAAGAAACTTGATTTATTCATGCCGAAAGTGCCTGATTTGACATTTGCGTTCGTATTGTTTCCTAAATAAAGCGAATTTATCTCATTCAAGTCATCGTTCACTTAAAAGTATAGTTTAATAAATTCAAATCAGTTTTCTTTCACTTGAAATTCAATTATCACTTGAACAGTTTCTTACTACATTTTTATATGGATTTTGACAATCAAAAGTCGGGACATTGTTGGTCATAATTTTTATTTCAAAATACTTTCTGATGAATATTTTTAAAGTTTTATTATTTAAATGGAAAACAAAAATTATTTTTTAATTTAATTTGACAAATACAAACTTACCTACAGACTCTGAAGGCAAATTTATGTTTAAATCAGCTAATATCAGTTTTGGGGCAACAAATATTGACAAATAAGTTTTGTAGTCTGGCAAAAACTAAACAAAACAAAACTAAAGTACTTTTATATTCTAAGCAAAAAATAAAGCTTAGAAAATAATTTTTAAAGTAAATTTTTGCAGGAGACTCAAACAAGTTGAAATGAATGCAGCTAAATGTAGTCCGCATATCACAAATTACTTTGGAGTACTTCTTAATATTGCAGCATAATATTGCTTTCATTTTGATTGTTTTTTTTTGGTAGAAATTTTAAAAGTAATCTTTTTTTATTAGAGAAAGCGAAATATTTGTTAAATAAAGTTATTGGTTATTGGTTAAATTGTTAATTGTTGACCTTAAGCTTGAACTTTAAATGAAATATAAATAAGTAGGTCGGAAAATTAAAATAACCCTGCTCATAATAAAAAATATTTGTCGTGCGGAGATAAAAGTCTGGGCATAAATAGTGTGAACCGATAAATATGATTTTATTATAACATTCAAGATTTCAAAAAATCGACGTTGCTTGAAAAAAATTTTATAATTTTTTATTGACAAATTCTTCTATTTTATTTTTTATTTATTTCAAGTAAAATAAATCGCATGTACGCGTATCACAGTCTGTATGGCAGAGGGTTTAACTGGCAACGTGCGGTTTGGCTCCATAATAATTTTTCAAAAGTTTTTTAACAAAGCTTTGTTCAGTTTATATTACACATATATTAGAGAGTTCTTAACCTGAATAAAAAATGTTTATATGATTTTATTATAAGATTTAAATACTCTTTATCGAAAAATTGTTTAATTATTGCTGGGTTTTTTGTTTGCATATGGTTAGGATACCTTCCTAAAAAGAGATCTTCGAACATTGCGACAGTTATCCTTCATACCAAAAATTATTTGTATCAAGAAGTCCATGTATGAAATATCGATATTCTTGAGAAATGGTAATACTAATGTTTTTTTCGTGATTTTGATTATCGTTAAAACACATAATTGAATCAAATCAAATTTAGGATGATATATGTTTTGTATAATATATATGCAGAATGAAACACTTCATTTTCAAACAAATTTTGGAGGTTAAGAAATCATGATATTTCAATTTTTTCTAAAGGAGTTGTTAGTGTAAGAAAAAGTTTTATAAAAATTATTCTATATTTATTCATGACAAAATATTATCAAGAAAAGTTGCGTTAAAAATTTCAATATTAATTGAGGATTACCACAATTTTGACACAAATTACCTGAAGATATATAATGTAATAAAATTGACAAACAGATTCGAATTGATACATTAATCAAATATATGTATTCTATAATATTCGCATTTTTGTAATGTACCTGGTACGGATCCATGGCAGGGCAAAAAAGGATCAAATAAATAATTTCTTATTTCTATTGCGTTGCTAAGGAAATCTTCAAAAATCAAAAACTTCAGTTGAAGCCGCGACCGCAATGTATGTACATTTATATGTCCTTACATAAATAATTGTTCGATGAAAGAAGCGCATCCATTAATAAACAGAAATAAAAACAATAATCAATTAAAGTTCAGTAGTTTTTTTAACATTCCAAAGCACAAAAATATAAACACAATAATAAAGTGGACCGAAAAAAAACAAGCAAATATACGCTCGAAATTATACAAAACAAAGGACACGTACAACTAAAACAACATACAAATACACACTTTAGAAATGAACTTTAATGCTATTTTTGCTGTTTTCGTTGGGTTATTTATTGTTATTGTTATTTTCAATTTTATTTTGTTGCTTTTAGGAGTTGAACAATGGACCAATTTCATTAAGAAGGGGTGTTCGTTCCATTTCAAGGATGTTAAATCGAATGGGTGGTTTGTTTTCATAATGTTCATGTTAACATTTTCTGATACTCAAATTGTACTTGCAGCCGTTTGTTTGCGGTATATTGTTTTTTTATCGTTGTTCTTTGTTATTGTTTTTCAGTTAGTTGAATAAAAAACGAATTATTTTCACGTACAATCAGAAGGGTGCAGGAAAGTTTTTTTTGGTTTTGGTTTTGGTTGTGACAAATAACCTGTGTATGTGTACAACAGTTAATTTGACTTAACTGGTGGTTTCGAGCGACCCATTTAGCCGTAAAAGGAAAATGGAAAAATTGACGTGAAGTGAGCCGAACAAATTCAACGTCACCAGCAATCAACACATTTTTACTTAATAGCAACATATGCGAACATAAACAGTGACAAATGTTTTAATTTAGTTGTCACCGTTCAAAAATATTTTACTCGTATTTTGTAAGTTCAACTGAAAAGCAAAACTGGGGTTGTTTAATACAAATACGTTTGTTGCTTAACAAAATGTTATTAATCAATTATGTGTTAAGTATAAAATCAATTAACCCGCTTAATTTTTGTAATTTTCGGTAAATAATATTATCTTAAAGCGTATGTAAAATTCGAATATAGAATTCGTAGAATTTATAATTCTTTTAACATAAAAATTTATGTATTCTTGGAAGTGCACTATTGTACTATCATTCATCGTTCTGTGGGTTGTGGGTTTCATTGCCACCAAACACTCTGGGTATTCCTGCTAGTTTGTTTAATTTTGATTTTGTGCTAAAAGAAGCTTTTAAAAATTTAATACAGGCCGTGGAACTATATAAACACATATATGTATATGTATATCGATTTAATTGGAAAGTATTAACATTTAGGAATATATATAAAAATGTTAAAATTTTCTGTGATGCCGATATTTCTACACTGTTCCATGAAAATGTTCATATTTGAATATGAAAAGTGTTGATTCAACAGACAACAAATTTTTATTTTTTTGTATATTTCATGAGGCAATATTATTTCCACTTTTACCTTTTTCGTAATTTCAACTTGCTTATTTTAATCAATTAAAACATATTTCACCATTTTGGAACGGTTGAATCTGTGTGCGTCTTCTCATGGTTAATTATATAAAATTATATATAAAATTAGGAGAGTATGCAAGTTACAGACTTTATAAGCCATACGTACATATGAAGGTTTCGATGATGGGTTAATTACAATAATTCTACGCAATAAATCATCACGATGTCGTTTTTTTAAAATCCGAATCTAGATACTCAAGAAAGTTTTTATTTTTATCTGGTAAACAGGTAACTTTTACTATCAATCAAAAGCTCTCAAAGTTTACATTTTGACTTATAAGTTTAGGGTGGACCATCTTTAATATTCAAGTGTTTAAGTTAAAGAACTAACGGAATAATGGAATCGTCGATGTGTATTAAAATCAAGGTTGGCAGCCGAAACGAATATCGGTATCAGTACCAGTACCGTTAATGGTTTTTTTTTAATATTTCAGTATCGGTATTAGTATTTTATCTATAACGGTATAGGTATACACCGATACCAAGACATGAATACCGGTATATACGGATACTGGACTAAAAACATCCCATCTCCTCAGAATGGAATGTCAGTTAAGGCTTCTACAATTAATCTTTCACAAACACAAGAAATAGAGGAATATTGGCAGTGGTTCACAAATTATGATACGTTTAATTAAGACAAAATTATAATCGTTGGTTGAAACAGCTGGTGACATAAAAATGCCAGTCTGCATTTCAAGCTTCCACGTGATGACTTTGACTTATAATATTCTTTTTGATTTTAAATTAAGCAGTTGAGCCGTCGAAAAGTATGTTATAATTTTGGAAGTTTTTCCAAAATTCTTTTTTAAAAACAAAATCTCTACTACGGTATTATGATTAAGAAAGTCAACAATAAAATTCATTTGTTTGTTTGAAAATATTTCTTAAAGTATATTCTATAATTTACAGATAATTTAATTTGTACTTCTACTTTGCTTAAAAGAGTCCTTTAGAACTTGTAAGAGCACCGTGTATATATTTGATGGTCTCATAATGGAGGAAAGCAGTATAACAATACATAAATCATTCGTCTGGGTTAACTATTAAAAAATTTATAACGAATTACATACATCGCGTGACAGCTGTCTTTTGTCAGAAAAGCTACTGCACTCCAACTAATCTAAGCGCAAAACATAGAAAAACTGCGAAACATCTTTTTCAGGTGCTCATCTTTTGTCCTTCTTAAAGGACACTACATTTTTTGACTGAGGTCTTTGGTTTAATACAGCAATTTGGAGAAAGCTTTTTCTGCGATTTTAAGACAAGCTCACAGAAATACATCATCATGCGTCTTACCTCCATCTTGAAAGGTTAACATTTTGGCAACCTTGTTAAAGTTCACAACATTGTCGTTTACAAGATTTCCCCTTTCGACCAGAGAGCCTTCGCCGGGGCTATTAAAAACGTATTTATTGTTACACCACCTTTTATTCTTGGCTATTTGATAAACAGTATCATCATTTGAGTAGTAAGAATCCAGCTGAATTTGCAAATAATGAGTAAATAAAAATATGTAAAAAAGATAGTTGTTAATTTTGAATAAACAAAATATTATATAATTTAAAAATTTCCTGTAAGCGAAGATTTAAAAACCTTTAAAAAATTTGTTTTTTCATTTAAATGCAATATTTGTTAGCAATAACGGTATCAATTAAAAGAGAAGGCTCTGTAGCATTTTATCACAATACTACATTCAGTTCTCTGAGCAAACACCTGTCCTTTTAAAAATATTTAAATTCATTAAAAATTTTAATGTATAAATTTAAAATATATTTGAAAATTAAATGTTGTATACTTAAGAAAATTTTATAAGAACTCAAAATTTTTTGATTTTTCTTTCTTAATTCTAAAGTTGTGATTGTTTTTATTTCACGTCACAAAATTAATTTCCATTAAAAATTTATTTGGATCATTAATTTATAAAAAACAACATAAACTGCATAAATTTTGAATCAAAAGCGATTACATCATAAATGCATGTATTGAAAAGTTTATTTAATTTTAAAATACATAATAAACAAGACGAATTCATACAGGTGAACTTGAAAGCGCAGTTGATAACTTTTTTTTAGTTTTATCCAATGCTAATTAGGGTTGGATGTCAAAATTGATTTATTTCTTTTGTTTACATTCATTATTAAATTTATACATCATACACAATTTAAAATTTAATTTTTATTCATATAATACGTGTACAAAACAAATTTCATTTTCAAAGAATCTTCCATTTACTTTTCATTTTGAAAATAGGGATCAATATCATTCGATTGCCTGGATGCATCCAATTAAGCACCCACAGCACAGGGCATCAAAGCATTAAAACTTTGTTCCTCACCAGCTTTATAAATATAACTATTCGCTTTATCTATGTGATTTCGCAAACGCAGCATACTTCGAGTGTTGCGGAAATCTAACATTTGAAAAGATACGAAGGCATAATACTCAACCATCAAACAAATGGCTGCATTTAGTTCCAATAAATATTTCAAGTCCAAAATATCGGTATGAGAATCCAAATTAAAGTGTAATTTTTCTTCATGTTTCCTTAGCAAATCAGCCTTAGACAAAACATTAACATGCGGCAAACCCGTTAATGCGTAGCATCACATTTAAAGCCATCAACAAAATTGCAAAAAATTTTGCACGTTCACTGCAATTATGAGAGTCGTCAAGATTGTTACCAAATTTTTCAAATATTTTCGAAACATGATTTGTATACATTCCCACTTGTCCGGGACAATCGAAGGAAAAGTAATTACATGTGTTAGAAAGTTTGCGCACATACCTCCACCTAAAAACAATTTCTGGGTGGAGAGGAAATCACCGACTGATATGACCTGCCGACCGTTTTATCATGAAAACTTTCATGGGCGGATGCATGTATATATTTTTAAAATGACTTTTTTTGGAAACTGAAGGAAATATTTTCATAGAACTATACACAGTCATCAAACGATTGGATACCACTATTGCTTAAAAATTAAATTTAAGACTTCCATTCTCATCACGCTGTCTTTAGTATTTGTTAGCATCTGATTTAGGCTTAGTTCCCCATAGCCCCATTATAGCATCATGGCAAAGAAAATTATCTGAGCATTTTATTTGATTTTTTCTTATTTCCTGATGATTATAAGATTCTTTATACCGAAATGTTATCGGTATTGAAGGATTAAGGTAGCGGTGTTGAGAACCGGTATTCAATTTAATCGGTATCGGTATTTATTACGGTTTCGTTTGCCAACTTTGCTTAAAATATTTATTGTTAGTGGATTAAAATTTGTCATTAGATGCAAACACCCCCCTTTTTAAGGTTTGAAATTTCCCATGATGTAAATATACACACATATGCACATACATACATCAATGCTATTCACTGCCATACTTAGGACAAACACAAAAATTGTACTTAACATTCTGTTAACATTTATTTTTATTAATATTTTTATTAAAACAGTTTGACTACATCACGAAGTTAGACGAGTGCTACAATAAGTAGTACGTGTATTTACACCTGCCGAGAATTTACCATTCTACTAAATATTATGATTTAACTTCTCTTAGTGAGTACAACCAAACGTTTTTGATTGCAGTTTTTAAGCACTCTAATGTCTACTGACGTATGAAGGAACATGACATTTGCATGTCTTGCCAGGAAAAAACTGTAGAACATCTGTCGTTATTTTATCGTATGTCGTGGTTAAAAGAACAAGAATTTCTCTTATTCACGAACATTTGAACAATTAATCCGTAGAACTAAAACATAACTTACTCTACTTGAGCATGATTGACATTTATAGGGATTTTATTTTTTTCTATTTTAATATTAAATATTTTTATTATGAATGAGTGGGTTTTGTGTAAATATTCACGTACTTACGTATTAACAATATTTAAATAAATAAATAAAATCAACATTGAATGCATTTTAACACCCTTCACCCAATCAGAACGTTGTGAATGAAAGGCGACTCCATTAAACATCGAAAATCCAAGTTATCGATCATATGAGAAAGATTTTAGTGAATGATAATGCATGAATGCGTGTTGGGCTTAAGCTCGTTCACTAACACGATCCTCAGCATTGAAATTTTAATGCCACTGGAGTCAGCAGTAGTGCTATCTAAATGTAAAATATTTAATCAGAATAAATAGGGTGGTTTTTATAAAGAAGTTTTTTGTTTAACTTAAACAAATTAAAAAAAAAAGTAACACTGAAAGACAAAAGGACATCAATTAAAGTTAAATGAAGTTGATTGGATTATTTTCTATCTGCAAATAGTGAGTACCGAATCTGTATTTTAAACAAATCGTTGTTAACTAGTGTAACTAACGATCATTCAGAATTAGAATTGATTTTTATGTGTTCGTCTTAGCACAAGCAAAACATGATTGATACAAAGAATTGAAGATAACTCATTGCGCAGGTCCAAATTATTTATAAAGCTTTAAATTTGACTGATAACAAGCGACAATCAGGCGGAAAAGAAATGGAATACTCACTTTTCGATGGTTTCGAGAGCTGCGTTGGCTGTATTCTCCACATATTGAAACCCGCGGTTCCAAATGTTGCTGTGTCAAAGAACACAAAGCTTCAACAATGTCGTATATGAGGTCCTTAATCGCAATTCTCAAAACAATTAAAGAAGACAATTTACTTCTAATAAACAATTAAAAGAAATTCATTTCCACCAATCCGAACACATAAATTGCAGTGAAAAAATAAAAATGTTATTATTTATTTTGTTAAATAAATTCACTTAAAATCAAATTTGTGTTAAAGAGAATTTTTAGCACAATTACATAATTTCTACATGACAAATGTTTTTGGAGTTTACAGTTAATATAAAATTAAATATATTTTGCTTAAAGGATTGAAAAATAAAAAACAAGTAAATAAAAGAGAATTTCATCGTAGTCACAACAAACAAAATGTGTTTGTGTAATTGTTTTTATGCAACATTTACTGCTGTGACGTTGATGTGCAGAAAAATAATGTTTTTTCAAATTCAATGCGTTATCTTGTATTCTTTGTATCATGCTAGCAAAGTAATGAATAAAGGATACTAGGTATCTACTGCTTATCTTTTTTTGAGCACCTAATACTCAAAAGTAGTTGTATTTTTACAAGCAAATTTAACAAAACATAAAACTATTCGTGTGCATTGATATATAGCGCATCTTTTCATAAACATTATTTACATTTGTATGAATTGTTTTATTTGAATAAGTTTTTTTTCGACAATATCGTTGTATTCACCTTTCTAACTTCACGTATGTACATTGTACATACTTCTCAAAACTAAATATATTTGCGCCAATTATCAAAGTTTTATATTAATAATATATAATATATCTACATGCTATTCGGTTCTCTTTTACAATTATTTATGATCATTCACATCATCCGTTAAAGTTTCAAAGTCGTGTTGGATATAGATTTTACTCGCCCTAACAATTTGAGTTACAAAAAATTCAAAATCGACTTCTTGTTTGATTATGATGCATCAATTCAAAATACTAATTCCTTAATAAGAAATAAGCTCAAACTAAAAAAAATGTAGAAAAATGTTTCTTAATTTTTCATAGAAGAGAGTTTTTTTCTTGTAAATCAGGGCTTTTATGAATTCATATGACGATACTTTTGTACTTTTATAGAAATGTTAAGAAAACAAAAGGATCAAATTAAATATAAAAATTATGGATTAGGAATTTTTTAGGTATTTTTGAGAAAATGTCTACCGACCTGTGAGCACTTTTTCTTCTTTCTAATCCCATTTAAGAAACAGAAATCGGCAAGGACTCAACTGAGTCACACATTCAAAAGTACTCAAAGATATTCAAAAACGAAAGTTTTCAGACAGATTTATGATCTACGAACTAGGACTACTTTGGCCCATAATGTTAAAAAATAACAAGCTTGTAATTATCATAACAATTTTCATGACCACCATCTAATAATACAGGTCTGTTTAGTACTACAACAATAAAACAATAAAAAAACAACCGGCATTTTGTTTTTGTTTAAAGGCGCAGGGAAGTCAAAAACAGCTGAAGAAAATTGTATTTTGTATGTTAGTTATGGAAAATTAAATTTTTCTTCTAAATTGTAGTGTTTCTCAAACTAAAAATACATTTAATGTAAAACTTTGTTGTTTGTGCGCTTACAAGTTTACAATATTTCAAAACGTTGTTCATGCGTAAAGCGACAAATTTTGGTCCTCGTTTTTGTGATAGCGAGCGATAGTAAATATTTCGGATAGAAAAAATCTATAAGTGTTAAAGTAACGTATCAATCAAAAAGAGGCTTGTACTTGAATCATTCGTTATATTAGGTCATCCTTAGAGTATCGAAAATAATTAATCGAAAGATTTATTATTTAAAAGTATGAAAAATTAACCTAATTACTATGGAATAATTTAGTTTCAATTATACTCGTATAATTAGAACTAAGACAGTTCTCAAGTTAAGAACAACCCAACCTTTTATGCAAAATCCTAAGTTACGTTCAAATGATTTTCAAATGATTTAACACCCAAAGAAATATATGTAGTTGGGAGCTATCACATTTTCATACATATCTGTTTCGGGGAGGTATTTACTTTTTGTGAGGCTTTTTGAATTGGGGAAATATTGGAATTGGCAGTTAATTTATTTTTTAATTGGGACTTATTTAATTTCATTAAGACTCATTTCATTTCTTTGGGAGTTATTTTATTTGTCCTAAAATTGCGGTTCAGACAATTCTTTTGTTCTTATTTCATTTCTGTTGAGACTTTCTCTATAAGGAATTCTTTCACTCTTTTTAAGACTTCTTGAGATATACTGGAAAGCGATTGTTGGACACGTAGAATTCAAATTAGTTTGAAAGTACTAAATGAACCGGAGGCGTAAAACGTTTCAAAAAAGTACTATTTAAATTGTTTTTTGTACCGAAGAAAAATGTAATTTTCCATCAGTGATTTCAACAAAAAACTTTTGACAATTTCACACTTTTCGGCCATTAAAAAACACAACGCTACAGAAAATCAGCTGGACTATATTAACTGACCTGTATTATTGGATCATGGTCATGATAATTTAAAAAAATTATTGAACATTTTGAAATTTATGTGAATTAAAAAAAAGAAAACTTTAGAATTTTTTTGGAGCAGAAAACTATGCAAATGATTTTTCATGGAAGTTCGGACCCGCTTAATGTACAAAATATGTATGTGTTTACGTACGTATTTATGTACATGAATTGTTTTTCTATTATGTTAACATACGAGTATGTATGCACCTGTAATGTTTTTATCGTTCTGAAATGCAACGTATGTTTGTATTTTCATCTTAATCTAATCAAGTTGTTGGCATTAAAGTGTGTGAGTAAGTGTGTAAATATTTGTGGCAATTTTTCAATAAACAAATGGAACATTTAGTCCAATTTTAACAATTACGGTGGAAGTACAATTTTAAACAGATTAAAAAGTACATGAAAATGCTTCTTGATTTTTAGCTCTGGAGAAGAATATCAAAAGTTGTTACGCAACGATAAGTAAATGCTCATAAAAATATACATAATAAACGACATTTTCTAACTGAATACGTTTTCATAATATTTGAAGTATGCACACGCTATTTAATGTTGTGTCATAGACACTTTAGTAAATATAGTATATTGATACATGTGTTTATGTACATACATACATTCACATATCTGTCAAACTTATGCATGAACAATAATGAAGAAATTCTCACCAGAAATTCTTATTCATTTCATTTCTATTCATTAAATGAAGATGATAAAACAACCAACAATCAGCATTCGACAGCAACGATAGATGGGATCGTGAGTAACTTTTCACTCATGCTCATGCACTTTTTTATCATAATAACGAAAACGAAATTAAAAAATTAAATGAAAAAAAAACAATGGAGGAAAAAGCAAATCACGAAATAATCACAAAAAAAATAATTCAAAACTAATCACAATCATTTTTGTTCATGTGTGATCACGCTAATCACGTGAGCGGTGCCTATCTCCAATATATGCCAACATAAACAAAATAGGTTTTCATTTAATCTCGATAAAGTTCATGCCAAAAATATGCTTTTGAAGGTCGATATTGCCATTTGCAGGAAAAATTAAAGTATATAGCTTTTCCAAACAGATTTTTAAATATCTGAAATTGGCCTGTAATGAGTGAACACTTCAGTACGTTCATAGGATGATACATTAATGCAGCTCTTTAATATTTATTTTGTACGATACGTTTACGGTTCCATCTTTTCATTATAAATTAAATAAAGATCCTCTTGAATACACTCGTAAATAAATTTTTGCAAAGGAGCATGAGTTGTGAGTAGGGCTTTTTATTTCCCACACTTTTCCGCTTTCCAGGAAAAAGAGAAATAAATGTTTTTTTTTTTATAAAAATATGTACATTTTTTAGAAAACTTACACGTCACTTGGGTTCTTTCGTGTCTGGAGCTCTGTCATGTTCAGAAAATAACCAAAATATAAAGTCGAAAAAATTCGGATGGATACTTATGAAAAAATTACATGTTAATAATTAAATAACCAAAAATGTATTCGGGTTGAATTTCAGCTTTTAACATTTTTGTTATTAATATCCACTTTGTTTTTCGCCGGGCTTGAAAACTTCGTTAAATCGGTGTATAATTCCTTCCTTCATCAGTTTGTACAAATAATCCCTTAAATATATAAACATATTAATTAAAGTCAACGACCGAAAAGACTTCTTAAATGTGTGATATATATTGTGAAAGATCCACAAGTCCACCGCATGTTTGGGATCATAGATATGTAAATGCACATACATACCTACAGACTTACATACATACATACATAGATATGTAGGCAATTGTTACCGTTATCGAAATTTAAGGAAACTTATTTCATGGTGAACGATACTAATTTAAAGAAAAAGAAGAATTTTTGAGTGAGAATTTTAAGCAATTTTCCGGGAATCGATGAGACGGGAGTCCCATGAAAAAAACCCTGTGATCTCATTGTGCAAAAAAAGTTCATAGAGAGGCAAAACTATTTATTTTTATGACTGTTTTTCCAATTTCTTCACAAGTATCATCATATCAAAGTTAAGATGTAAACTCGCACGTATTGAGATGAAATTTTACATTTGTTAGTTTGATATTCGATTGCTGTTGTCGGGTTAAAAATACAGTTTTTTAAATTGTTTTTTCTATTGCTCAGCTTTCATTAGATTTTAATTGTTTTGGCTCGATTTCTGTTGCCGTTCATTGCTGTTTTTAGTAGACAACATCTGACATGTTGAGTTAAGTTAAGTTATAAAATAAATAAAATAATATGAGCAATAAATAAATGAATTAATATGAATGTATGCAGTTTATACTATGTATTACGGGGACATAATTGGGTACAAAATTTCATAAGAATATGTTTAAAGTAGCAGTTGAAAAACTGTCACCAGACTTGATTACACACCCACCAAAAAAGGTGAACAGATGCACCTCGGGGTAAAATTGTCTAAAACACTGCGCATCGCACTTTTCGATTATGAATATCGAATATGAATAACGAAATAAAAGTTGTTTTTTACTTCTGCTTTTATTATTTCTTCAAATAAATCCTTGATTCTTGAATTCGAAAGGATCAAAATGCACTGAAACCGAAGTTCATAACTATTAAGATTCTGAGGTGTTAGAAACACTTGTGAGCGATTTGAGCTTGAAAGAAGCAGAAAAAAAACATAAGCGAAAAAATTCACTTCGTTTTGTAGGGCGATCAATTCTTTTCAAAAGAGCACCAAGAATTTTACTGTACGACGTATCATTTTTTGGTGACAAAAATCAGAAGGAAAGAACATAATTCTTACCGTGCTATTCCTAACCAGTTTATTTTAAAACTAAAACAAAATTTTTAAACTTGGCTCCGAGAAAACCAAACAATTTTTTTGGAGAACGCAGATTAAACAGGTGTGCCGTTTCTACAACAGAAACATTTGATTTTCGTAAATGTCAAACAACCTTCATACATACATACGTTGTTTTATATGAAGATTGACATCTAGGATACACAAAACAAATGATAAGCCACCCTAATGCTTGTAAATGTTTTGAGTGTACCCTACATATGGACAACAAAAATTAAGTTCCAAAAGAAATCGTTTTTTTTATATATATAATAATGCTAAAATTATGAAAGGCAAAGTGTGAATTTCAAACGGATTGTAAGGTGAGGATATTTTATGAAAAACCAAAACAAATTATTAACATTTTTGAAATTTTGGTTTTGCTTTACATATCACTTTATCATTTTAGTGACGTGTTTTAGGTAAAGGTCCTTAATAAAAGCTTGCAAAAACGATAGTCTAAATCATTAAGAATCTTGTAGAAAATTTCAAAGAAAAGCATCTTCACAAATTTGTTTCTAGCACGTTTCAATAGAGTGGTAGACTCTAACTCATTAACATTTAACAAGTAATCATATAAATCTAGTCCTTTATTGTGATTTGACTAATTGATAAATATGACTGCAAGTCTGTTTGAAATTATTTGTGATGAGAAGCAAATTAAGCGATATATAACATACTTTTTTTAACTTGACGTACTCAACCTTAAATTTAATAACTTTTCTAAATGTTAGTTTATGTTTAAAAATGAGACAAACTCTTTAATTTATGAAACATTGTGTCAAATACTTATACAAGATGACATTATAAAAGATAACAAATGTTACTGAAACTTTTAAGTAAATTCAATTAAAACTTTATATCTTGAACATTTTTAATTTTATTTAAGTATAAATTTCAAACAAGCAGGGAAAGGAAGATCAAACAAGTGCGTGTTTCTCTCCTTTTAACCAGAGTGTCTGAAATAATTGAAAATGGCATTGATTCGTTGGAACTTTTGTTTTATATTTTGCAGTTAATCCTTATTTTTAGTTAGAGGCTGTCGTGTAACATCGATACTTTTTTATATAAGAACTCAAAAATACTTTAAGTTTGTTGAAAATCTGATATTTCCATTTGTTTTTATAGTTTAATTAATTCTTTTTCAATTAAATTGCAATTTTTGAAAATTAATTAATATTGATCGCTTTTCAAACTTAATTTTCTTTCAATTTTAAAAATAAAATATTCAAAAATGTTATTTGAGAAAAGCAAGTTTTCTGAAAAATATGAAAACTTTTATTGGAATGGAATCCATCCCATTCACTACTTTGAGAACCTGAGAGACTTGCAAACTGTGATATAAAGACTAAAATAGTACATCAGCACACTTTTTAAAAAATTAAAAAACTATTTTACCTGCATCGTTTCTTCGGTACATGTTAAGTGACATCCAAGCGTATGAGTTATTTTTTCAAAGTTATAAGATATTCTTAAACAAAATCAATTCTTAGCAACTTTTAATTCAAAGTGAGTATTGTTAGGCTAAAGTTTGTAACATTTTTATCAGAAAGAATAGAATTAGACATGAAACAATATTACAAAAGAAAAATTACCACAATTAATTTTAACATACACGGCAGAACAGATACAACATCGCTTTTCGGAGGCCGTGACATCCCCATCATCAACAATTCTGGTTTTTACGGACCCAATACAACAACATTTGCTATGACGATTTATAGATAAATAGTTTCAAAATCAACGGCCCTTTACTGTAAATCGAGTGGATTTAAATCGATTTTATGCTCTAAAAGATAAAAATCTTCCAGAGAGAGAGAACGAATTCAGCTATTAGTGTAATTAGTTTTCTTAAATCGAGTCGTTATGAATCAATTTATTTACAGAACCGACTCGATAATGATATTTAGCTGGTATCTGATGAATCCCCTAAGAAGGATAAATGACGAGTTAAATAAATATTTTGTATTTTTATTTATATTTTTATTTTTATATATTCACTATAATGATATTTATGTATGTGCATACTTATACTCGTTTTTAAAAATAAATATCAATCGTTTATTTTTTTGAACAAATGAAAATAAATTTAAACCAAAAAATTTATTTATTTGATAAACATATGGGCAAGTCCGGCGTGACTTATGCATTGTGTTTAGTGTACTTTCGAATGGCATAAAAAGTCATTAGTAGCAGGTATTTGTTGCGAAATAATTGATCATAAAATTTTGACACGCTACACTACAAAAAACGAAAGTAACTTTAAAAGTTAAAGTGTGTTTTTGTAATTTATAGCAAATTTTGCATAATAAAACACACAAAATCAATTTTCAAAAAAAAGATGAATATGTATGTCAGAATTCTAAAAAAAACTTATTTGGAGCCAAAATTTTTTTTAGTTTTTTATCAAAAGACGTGAACCCTTTGTGACGCATGTTACAGTTTTCTCTTCCATTCTGTTCTATTTTCTATTCTGAAATTTCATACCTAATTTCAATGTTTCCAAAATAGTGAAATAAAATTAAAGTGAATTCAATGTATAAAAATATGGCTTCCGAATGGGCCATCTTCATTAACTATAAAGTAATGATATGAATACCTAAAAATTTTTAATTTCTGGTATGAAATTAGAACATTTGCGTTAGAGTAGGATTTGGTAATAATTTGTGCATTAATGATCATGGATATACATTTATTTTATATGTAAAATTATATATTTGTTCTAATATTTCTTTAAAAAATATTAAAAAATTAGTTGGCTAAATTAAAAAAAAATTTGGTTGGTGGGCTGTTTCTCGGACTTGCCTATATGTACATATTATGTATGTACATATGTATATCTGATACGAAAATAAAAGTTAATAGTTTTCGGGATTCTGATTTTTTGCTGCCATTAAAGCAGACTTACACACACATTCGGAATCTCTCATATGTGGATGAGTGTTACCCGAAAAATTTCTACTTTATTGACCCGAATTGAGAAATTGATTACACTGTTTTTAATTAATTCTAAAGGTTATTATTCTTGATTTTATTTCGTGCATATTTAAGGTGAATTAAACACAATTCATAAGTACATGGAGCTCCTGGTCCTGCAAATGAGTGTTTGCTTGAATGGTTTTGTAAGATTTTAAATAAAATATTATTCTCTTCTTTCGTACGTACATAACTGTCGCCATGAAACGCAAGCATTGCATTTTCGTCATCTTAAGCTCAGTCCATGATGGTCTCGCACTCACAGACACAAAAATAATTTGCAACAAACGAATTTAGATAGACGAATGAACGTAAAGACGAACATTTTAAGAGGGATTGCTGAATCATTAATTTAATCTAAAACTTAATGTTTAAGTTTCGTTTATTGGAGACGAGCCAAATGCATTTGCTCAACATGAGCCATGAATGAGTGAAAGAAGGAGGGAGTATGCTGCATACTCGTACATATCAATATGAAAATCCGGCAGACATTTGTGTTAGTGCCCGTACATTCCATTAAAATGTATGAGTAGTGTGTTGTGTATTGTTTGAGCCAACTAAGGAACCATTGAGCAGGAAAATGTTGTGTAAATATTTTATGAAAATGTATACTACACTGCACTTTGCTAAGGATAATGCTGGTACTAGACTAGTGGTCTTCCAACTTTAACGATATGGTTGCCTCATATACTTATGCAAATGTACGCAAGCATACAAATATGTAAATATGTGGATCATCTAGCAACATGAAAATTAATCTGTGTTTATTATAAAATAAGTTTATATCTAATAAAAAATAAATATGCATATTAGGCCGAATTTATTTTATTTGAATTTTTTTCATCCAATTTCTCAAAAAATGTTTTCAGCCAGAAACATACACGAAAAATGTAAATCTTATTTTATTTAATAAGATAACTCGTGTATGCTGAGACGTTTTTATACGAACTGTTTACTATGTTTGCTTATTAATATTTATAAGTATGTATTTGTATCTATTAGGATCTCCTCTTCACTCTAAATCAACAAAGAATTGATAAAAAACTGTTGATATAATTATTTTTAATTAATTTCTTAAAAATCTGTGGGGAAGTCAATTTTGACCGTTTATGACATTAGGTCCATTAAACAACAACAAAGGCAACTCTGGAGAACACACATAGCAAATGTCGATTGCAAGTTGTGTTAATCAACATGACGAGTTCTGTTGAGTCAAAACTATTTTTATTTTGAACAATTTCATGAAATAAGTATAAAATTAAAGTGATCATCACCTTAAAATGACATGAAAAGTTGTTAATTCACCATTAAAAAGAAAAACCTTATCCAAGTGTTACTTGTAAAACATGCAATTAAATTTAATTAAAATAAATTTTTTAGTTAAAAAAAAACAGAAATGTTGCAATGAACATACACTAAAGAGCATAATTTTAAGTTCATTTTTTAAATTTGCAAAAACTTTCTTCGGGTCGTAAACTTTTCTCGATATCATTTATTTACAAGAAACTTTAAATAAATCTTATAAATACATAAAGCTTTGCTACAAGTTTCTTATTTGATAAATGAAATTTTAGTGAAATGCAATTAATTTACTTCAAATGAATTAATTTTAATCTTGTGATCATTGTTACAATTATTTGGAATGATCCAAAAATAACTCACAATATGAACATTTCCATTTGTTACAATTTAACTCATGATAGGTTTTATGTTATAAGATCAGTAACTTTTTAATGATAAATTTTAAATAGTCAAATGACGGACAATTTCTCGTAGGTGCCCCGTTCATGAGCTTGTCTCAAAATTTGCTCAGTACAATCTTAAGTCTAATGGCCTTATTCACAAACGGTTAATAAAGTTATAGTAGGTTTAATGTAGGCTTAATTGTTGGGGTATGTGAAACCCGATTTTAATGCACACATTTACTTTATTAATCGTTTGTGAATAAGGCCATAAGCTCATAATAAGTTTTAAGTTTGTAAAATTTACTTAACATAAATTGCGTTAAATAAAAATTAAATTTGCTACAAACAACGAATTAATTTATATTAAGTATAAAATTTGCTAATGAAATCTAAAATTATAAGATTTTCCGAATTGTGAAATCTATATAAAGGTCAACTAACACTATTTAATTAGTTTAGCTTATACTAAAAAGTATGGACAACACAGAATTTGCAATAAAGTTTTCCTTTGCAGGAATTTTCCAATTTTAATTTAAAATCTGCACCACAAATTTAATATTCACAACATAAAAATGTACCGCAAAATACTTCAATAAAATGATAAGCCTGCGCCGATAGTATTTATATTTCAACGCTAAGCCGGCACTGTGCTCAAAAAATCTTTAAACCTTATATTGAACTAATTATGTAATTAATATAAATTGACACCGTAATAAACAGACGTATATTTAATAAAATTAGTATTTTAATATTATTTCTTTATTTTCGTTACTTTATTTTGTAATACAAAATTTAACAAATTAATTTGCAGTCGCCACCTAACAAAACGGCGTTGCATTAGAATATAAAAGCGCATAACTCTCTTGATCAGCTGTGGAGACTAAATGTAGCGAAAAAGATTTATAATGGAAAAAATTGTAACTCAACTATGCGTTTCTAAAACAAACACTGAATGGTTGCGCCATAGTTACGTCTTATGTGCGCGATCATTCTTGTCCTGCTCACAACCTCCCACAGGGATACACTCACACTTACATCCTAATACATAGAGTTTCGAAAGAAATTGGTGTCCAATTCCAATAGCTACAGTCCGCTCGTAATTTCGATTTTATACAAATGTGTAATAAATTCAAATAACTGGGGTATTCCCCAAATTACAATACTATGCGGTTGAAGTTCGTAGACATTTTACAAAAGATGTTCATATTTGAAAGCGTTCGCACAAAGCTAATATTTTAAAGTAGTCATATATTGGGATGTTTATATTATCGCGAGTGCACTGTATTTAAATTCTTTTGCAAATGCATCCAACTGCATCTCACATATGAATGTATGTTTTTATGTACTACTAAACATGAATAATTATGCATTTATGAAAATCTCATTACATATGTGGGAGTAAATATGGTCAGGAGTCTAAAAAAAGCATTAACATACGTTTGTACATGCAAGATGTGCGTACGCACAAATCCCGAACATAAACTTATGAAGTTTATATTTTGCTTGATTGTCGATTTGAGACTCCTCCATTGAACTTACTTCTTCACGTTTAAATATTTACACATGTATCTATGAATAATTACACGTATACCATTAAATAAATGAATACATTCATGCACATATAAATACACAAAATGTACACACACACAAATATATATATATATATATATTTTGTATTAAGTACGTATCGCTCTAATATTGCAACGTAGTCATATCTCGGAAAAAGCTAACTTGATAAAAAGTGATTAAAATTTTTCAAAATTTTATTAAGTGTGTGACAACCAATGCTTGTTAGTGGGCATCACTTCGGTTTAGATTAAGATATACTTCTGAAAATTGCTTTACATACATATAACGAAAGTATTTAGAAACACTTTTAACCAAAGATTAAATAAAAATGTGTCTACATCAAAGTACGAGTAGAGTACAATTTAATTTCAACAAATTTTTATTTGTTGTGGGTTAAGCTAATCTATATGTTTACATATTATTGGCGCTTATGCCAAATAATTTTCCTCGATCAGAAGATATACTTAGAATGTAATTAATTCTCAAGTGGATATTGAAAAGTTAAGTCTTTATGACCTCATTGTATCTCATAGCCAGAGTATATCATCAGTTCTTCCATAAATAAAAATTTTTTGAATTTTTGAAGTGCGTGGCAGAACTAATCCTAACTTGCACTACATCGTATCTTCATTCAGGAAAGCATCTTATTGAGACTTTTTTTCATAAAGATACACACAACTACTTTTGAAATACCGAGTTTGGCCATTATTTGATGTCATAATCCCAGATATGTTTGGGACTAGTGGTTCGGGTTTTCTAGCTCTAGACAATACGTAATTTTTTAAGCAACCGAAACATGATCTGTGAAAAATTCAAAGTCGTCTTGTGTACCGCTAAATAAAATAAGATACTATATAATTTTTATCTTAAAAGCTTTTGATTTTCCATTTTTTAATGTTCAAGCCAGTGGTAAAAATACAAGGATAACAACAAGACAGTTCAGTGGCAGCTTGCTGCGAATAATAACACTAAGCTACATAGTCGCAAATTTCTACAAGCTGGGCATCCTATTGGTAAAACAATACTTCGATTATAATCGACTTGCAAACTGTAATAAAAGTTTAAGACAAAACTTTTTATTTCAGGATGTTCGCCGATATCGAAAGAATAATTTCTTTCGTAAAATTACATTTAAAACAAAAACCAAATTTCAAAAGTTGTTTTTGTTTCAATGGCGGATCGTATTAATTTAATTATGAAAAATTAAATGGTGTCTTTTACTGCTTCGCATATTTCTGCTCTTTCCAAAACATTTTCCACAACCTTTCAACATTTTTCAGGTAATATGTTGTTGATTTCGTCGCTTGTATTGCTTTTTAATATCTGGATGGTTCTGGACTTATTAATAAAGACCTTTCCTTTCGAATAACTCCAAAGGAAACAGTCTGGTGCGGTTAAATCCATTTAATTGGAAATGGGCTTCGTCGCTCATAATTAAATTATGAAAAAAATCAAATCAATAAACTTCAACGATTTGGATACGTTGTTCAATTCTGTACTATCTCACTTTAAATTCCCGAAGTAGTAAAAAACAAAATACTGAAAAGAAATAATAAAAAAAATTATAATAATAAAGTAATAAGGAATTCAAACTCCTTCCATAATTTTGGCCCACCCTGTACATACAAATAATTGCAATATATTTATAGCATTCATACTCATATACAAATAATTAAACACACACATACATATGCACTCACATATATGTAGTTGCGTTTTTACCAAATGCCTGAAATTATGAAGATGCAACTATTTTGGATAAATATAAATCTTTAAAAGAAAATTTCACAGAACATTTAGTATGAATTGAACTAATTTAATTTCCACAAAGAGGAAGCGCCTGCTAAAAAAATATGCTGACATTTCATTAACAGGAATGTTTGTCATCCATTTTTTTCATCTTCTGATATTCATAAATTGGGCATCCAGTGCATTGGCAAATAATGTTAAACTTTGGCAAGAAAGTGTAAAGGGCTTATATGATGGTTGACGTTTGCAGATGGGTGGGTCGAAAGGTTTGTTGGTGATTGACTTGGCTAACTGGATGTGTTTTAGCAAAAAAAAAAACGAAGTGTGAAAAACACTACATGTAGAATTCACGTGATGGAGTGGAATGTTGTCCACCACCATCATAAATAATACTCGCATTTTCGTCGTTACCTTTCTTCTTTTTTTATAACATATTTCGTTGATTTTGTTTTTGTTGGAGTTGTGCAATCAGTCAGTCAATCAATCAATCAGAGCGTAAATCAAACATTTACTTACAATCCAATCTGCACCCGTCGAAGCAGCGCGCATTAAATTGCCGTGTTTACTCGACAACTACCTGAATGGGAAATCCCTCTACACGAAATATAAACGAATACATTCACACATGCATACATACATATGTAAACACATAAAAGGAGTATGTATGAGTTTATGTACATCTATCATTTTATAGACATTTAAATGCATTCAACTTTACATGATTGCCTATTAAAAATCTGAAGTTTCAGCAGGGAATTATTGTATGTTTTTATGTGAGAGAATCATATGATTTGGCGAATTATAATTTATTAAATTAATTTGGATCTATTTTTTGTGTGCCTGCAAGTTGCAACTAAAAATGCTCGGCTTCTTCGGCAACCCTAAAATAATATTACCTTGTTTGTCCATTAAAGCTTTATATTTGTCTTGTGAATTATTCAAATTACGAATATTGATTGACGAAAAATAAATCGTTATTGAAGCTCCAAATTACACGCGGTTTGGGTTGAACAGGTCATACAGGCATCAGCATAAGCACCAGCTTCAACATTTAGCATCGTTGCCGTCATCTACCAGGTGATAATTTTGCAAAAGAAAGACAACGTAAAATTGCAATCAGCGATTGTTGGCCACCAGAAAAGCAACTTATTATACAGCTGTGCCCAAACGAAACAAAACAAAAAATGAAGCTGCTTGATTGCAGTCCCCACATTTTACAGCATTCTCTCTCTTACACACACATGTACATAAATATGCATATAAAGGTTATGTACATACATAGATACATACATACATGTAAACAGAAATTCGACACTAAGTTGGTGCAGGAAAGAGTTTCAATTCGCTTAACGACTGTTAAATTTTAAGCGAAAATTTTTAATTTCACAAATTAAATTTTGAAAATGATGTGTAAGCAGCGTTATTATTTTTTGAATTTAAAGGAAACCCCCGCCTTTTTCAAAATGTTCACATCACTACACTTAAAATCACACTTTTTTGTATATTATATTTCTTTTGGTTTACTAAATTTATATTTGAATGAATAAATGACATATCGTCGGCTAGTTATTGGTTTGCCTCATAGAACAAAAATATTTTTTTAACGATGTTAGTTTAATTTTGTTAAAAACGCTAAGATAGATTTTTATAACAAATATTATCTACATATGTAGCTATCGAGTGTTTGTTATAAAAATTGAATGTCGTTGTAACTTTTTTCACAAAATATGAAAAGCTTTCAAGATTCAATAAAAAAGTCACATTCATTTTGTGACATATAAATTACATATGGATATGTGTAGTATTATAACACACCATTAATATTTTTAAATTTCTTTCATTTACGCCAAAGTAGTGTATTTATTTAGATTAACATAAAGGAGGAACATCCATAAAAAATTACATTCAATGCAAGAAATTAAAAAAAATTGTGTCAGAACAAAAAATTAATGCCAAATATCTTGCAAAGAGGATTATAGATTTAAAAGGAATGCACATTATTTATACACAATCGACTTATAACCCGCTTTTTTAGTATGTCATGCAGAAATTCAGTCACCAACCAAAACATTTAAGGAAGTTAAAAAAATTGTAAATTCATATATTTGGGTTAAAAAGAGCGACAGTAACTGATTTCCAAGGATATGAAAGACCCTTTTGCATGACGAACAGTGGCTTAGATCACTTTCATTCTAAAGTCAAGCTGCGTTGGAACATAAAACTGGAATTCAATCTTTTTTTACGAAAAATCCTATTAACACGTAGCGGAAATCATGTAAAACTGTTTTGCTATAGAATGGACTGTATCTGTTTACAAAAAAGGGGGTAATCTTCCTTATTTCATGAGACCACAGTCATTCCGTTCCCACAATGAAAAAGGATAATACACTATCACGTCGATCCATCAGTGACTCTGTTTAGTTGGCTACCCTGAAAAATAATTATATATTGAAGTACTTAAATGCTTTCATTTGTTGTGGGATGAGCTGTTCTACAGCTGTTCAGTAGGCCTTAAACCACATTCTTGAATAGTATATTGTCTAACTCAACCTGAAACAAATAAAATCTTTTTGAATTTAAGGTGAGAGAGAATATACTATTTATTGAAATTCTCGCTAAAACAACATTCCTTTTGATTCCCGACACTTGTGTATAAGTAGATGTCTTAGTTTTATGAACCTGAAGTAGCCATGAAAACGGCCGCCAATAAAAGATTTTGTCGCTACACCCAGTGGCATATCCAACATTCTTAAATCAGAATGCCAAACAAAAAAATTGTAATCCAATTTGGAATCTACCTCTCGCAGTCTTCGAACATACTGAAATGAATGCAAAGAAATGCACTCAATTAATTTGTATTTTTTATATACTCGTATCTGCCAGATAGTGATAAAATTGTAAAATCTTTTAATCGAAAAATTGGAACTGTAAAGAATTTAAAGTTAAGTTTAGAATAGTTCACAGAAATTGTTGATACGTATAAATTTAAAATAACCTACTAAATAGTTGGCAACATGTATATGTATATGTATGTGTTCATACGAATACATATATTTATATATGTATGTATTGGCGTTTAAGGGACACTATAGTATCCCCATGGGTAATAACATTTTATGCATGTATGTATGTCGACAGCTATATGTGCAATATAATGCTTTTGTGCATGTCCACGTTGAAATATGACTGACATACATGCGATTTTGATTTGTCAATCATTAGGTGGCTTACAATGGCCATATTAATAAATAAATATAATGTGCTTTAAGAAAATAGTAGATATATTAGACATGTTTGTATAAAGTATTTTTTAACGTTTTTATAAACTAACAACACCCCCCACATCCGATATGGTGGTGGGTGGTGGTGAGTCTATAAAAACAATTGTCTTTTCTGTTTACTAACTGATGCTTTAGTTCTGATAACCAACGGCATTTGTTGTTAATTAACGCGTAGGCGACCTAAATTTGTTTAAAACAAAAACTAATTGCCACTTGAATCTGTTTAGAGTATGAGAGAGAAACGGGTCAGCAACCTCAGGGGGCCATCAATTTGTACTTAAGGAAAATAGGCAAACAAAGAATTATCATTATTATACTGTTTCTGATTGCAACTCATTTTATACTAGTGCCAGGCGAAAGGTACATACTGCCATTTATAATGAAGATTGTAATATTCTTAAGCACGCACATTTATTTGTTTAATGATTTATTTTTATTCGTTAAATTACAATTTCCATACACATTCCTCGATGTCTTTCTTAATGCAATCCCAATTCTTTTTTTTTTGTTTGCTGTTATCGGTAAGTCACATTTCTTATCTGATACGAGAAGAACAGTGATGCCAATAATGATGTCAATTTATTTTTATATCTACTACAACGTTTCAAACGTAGATATCTAGAATAACTTCGAAAGGCGAAATATCTGACACATTAAATTCATTCAAAGGACTAAAGTTGCGGGTTCGTATGAAATCAAAACGACGACATGTAAAGCTGCTCACAAAACCTTCACCGATGTACTACTTCTACTATTCCATTCAATACAGTAAGACGAAGTCTATCATCAAGATATGCCATATGAGACTATTCTAAAGAGGAAAAACTTACTGTCATTGGAATAGTATCACCACACTTCTGCGTTAACGAAAATTTCTACCAATATTTTAATCGCGAAAATAGTCTACCTACATGAGGTAGAGTCATCATTGCTTCAGAGAACAAGTGATTAAATGGTATTTTCTTTCCTTATCTCAAACGATACAGTTCAGAACTAAACCGCTATTTGTAATTCGTAAAGCAGACAGCTTATCAGTTAAGAAAACTATGTACACACGGATGTTCGTTCACGTTGGCAGGGTTCATAATTTTTATACGCTTTAGGTTATTTGCTTTTCTGCAACGTTTTTTTTTTTTGTTTCTTGCTGATAAGATAAGAGTCTTAATAAAAGAAGAAAGCGAGATGCGAGAACGCAAAGTCTTTATTTTCTTAAATATAAATACATACAAGTTTTATAATTTGCTGTACGTAACCGAATAATGAATTGTAAACCTTTATTTAATCAGTTATTCATGAGTTATTTTTAATATCCGAAACACAAATATGAAATTTTTCGACTTAATTTAGTCAGTCAACAAAAGCTAATAAAAATTCATGATTAGGGAATGAAAATATCATGTTCGCAGGTAAGTAGATGTCCATCATTGCAAGTACAGCCAACAATTAATTCTTAAAAAAACATTCCTCTTTCTATGAAAGCTATTATCTAACAATATCTATTATGAGATGTTTCAGTGTTAAACCGTTTTAAATATTATGTATGTCAACTTCCTTGCGTAGAAGAGTGAAGTTTGTAAATATGTACAGAAATGAATTATTCTAGTTTAGAAAAAAATGCTTATGTTTCCTTTTATTAATATTGATTTTCAATACTTTAGTTCTAAATTAAATATCATCATTAGAAATTAATAAACAATAAATGTTGTGAGCTTTAATAAAACTATCTACTAACTTATAAGGATAAAACCAAAGAGACGCAATTTTTAACATCCTTTCAATACAACCATCATTGATATTAGAAAAATATTATTCGTACACTAACAACATGTGAAACATTTTTAAATGTTAAGGAATATTTAAGATTTTCACAACGATTTTTGAATTTAGCAGATGGAAATCCATAAGAAAAATTCTTCTACGATTTTCATTGTTGGGTTGTGTAATTTAAAAACTATAGTAGATAAAATATATTCCATTCTATTTCAAGTTCACTAGCTCTGATATCAAATCGCTAGACAGAGCGAATTTGCGTTTTCCAATTGCATACAAAGTTTGAAAATACAACAGCAGCACACTGTCGTCTCTCATAGCCTTCAATTACTTAAAAGAACACATAATCTAAGTCGTAGTTATTGATGAGAAATTGATCTTTGAAACTTCAAAATCGATTATTAACTTCCATCTTAAATATTGAATTGAGAACAAATGCAGTTTTTACATTAAATAAGAAATATTGTTTAAGCATATTTAAACTAAATACTCGATAAAGTCTTTACTTAAGTACCTTCCTCAGTTAAATGCGTTTCTTTATACATTTAAATTTAAGCAGTAACTTTCCTTTCTTATCTCAATAGCATTAGATTAGATAAGACAAATTTATAATAATAGAGAGAGGGAGAGAGTTATAAATCAAGATTAATCAAGGAAATGCATATAAACTCGGTTGTTTTATTTAAAACGTATTCACATAGAACATGGCATTTCACATTTATTTCAAAGAATTCTTCCAGAAAGAAAAGATTTGATCAGCTGTAAAGTACAATTAGGGATGCATACAATAACGATATATAGGCGACACTTCATGTTTTCGGATATATCGGTGTCGGCGATTTTTTCATTGTCGATGTAATGATACTTTTTAAAAATTTTAAAACTTCCTGATCGTATAGACATATGTATAAGCAAAATTCAATGTCTCTTAGTTATTAATACTCATGAATTAATAATAGTAAGTGATGATATAATTTATTGAATTTATAATGTCAAAGAGTACTTTTATTAAAACTAGTATATCCGACGGCTGACGCACGCGAACGTATTCTAATTATGATTAGTAAACATCAAAACAAATAACTTTGTTGTTGCTTTTTATGGGATCTACTAACATCTAGTTCTTTGAAATTTATTGCACTTTTTCTCAAAATATATATTTTACACAATCTGTAAAATATTAATTATTTTTTTGAAAATCCGCTTTACTGAATAAATAACTTTATTCATATTTTTCAACTCAAATCTGATCAGACCAAAAGCCGTAAATTTTTTTATTTGAAGAATTTGAGGAAGAATTGGTAGTTTGATTGGGTTGTTACAATTTCTTATAGATTTTCTTAGAAAAATTATTGGTAGTTTAAAAATAGAATCTATAATTTTTTTTATATAACTAAAATTATAAAATTGCTTATTAAAAAATTACATACAGAATTCTTATTAAAGTGCTTGAAATGCAAAGTCTTACGCATTATAGAATTATATTATTTATGTTTTTAATATTAAATTGCAAATTTATGATTCTGCATACGAGTATGTATGTAAGGTGTCCCTACCCAACCAAGGACGGAACCATCCGTGCGCGAGTCGGAAACACAGTTGGCTGATTTACTTTAAATACCAATATGACATAGAACTACAAATTTTACATTTATAGTATCTAATTTTATTTCGGGGCATTCTTTAAAGTTTTAAAACTTAAATTACAAAATTTACCATGACGCTATAAAATCAATGTTAGTGAAACAACTCCAATACCATAGTAAATAATGTATAGTGAGGTAATAAGTTGGAACTTTAAAATGAAAGAAGTAACGCTGTAATAATGGTCAGGAAGAATTTGGGGAAGACTCTTTTCGGGTCTAAGATGAAAACCCCGTATCCAACTTACAGTCGCTTTCATCTAATACAGATTGTTACGAAAAGAATACTAAATAGTAGGTTCTATTAGAATTTAAGGAAAACATTTGTAAGAAATAATTTTTCTTTGGTCCACCCTTGGCTGATACTCATATATGGATGTGTAATACTTGTCGAGGAATTAGTAACAACTTAAAACGCTTTTAACGCTCGCAATATACTGAACCGATTTTTGCACATTTGCATACAAATGCCTTTTTTTAATAAAATAATTTTTATCCAAATCGGCTGACAAAAAATCTAATAAAAATAAAAATAAAAATAAAAATATTGAAATTGTTTAAAATTTTCAGTAGAAACAAAAAACTGAATACGAAATCTAATTTTATAATCGTCGGTTTTATTACCAAAAAGTTTACAAAACAATACAAATTTGTACAGCTGATAAATATCAGTATTAGATTTCAATGTTTTGCAAAAACTGGTACAATAAAATTTTGAGTTAACTATTATTAAACAGTGCAATATATATGAAAATATTAACTTTAGATAAAAATTGTAATGAATTTAATATTCTCTTGAAGTTCTTAAAGTACTATTTTATTAAAAATACTAATTTGAATATGATACTCGTAACTTAACAATCAGACTTCTAAGGTCCAATTTTATGAATTCCATCCAGCTCAAAAATATCAAGTTTTCCAGTTTTTAAAAAATACGATTATTATATGTTACCCAGTTACATACATACATACATACATACATACATGTTGTTACGTACACGTACTCGTTCGTCGAATGATGACTTTTAATAAGATACATGCACGCATGCTAATGAAAGCCATTTAGCACATAATTAACCCAAAAATGTAACTTCAACTTAAGTAAACAATTCAAATCCAAAAATAATAAAAAAACAAATCCAAAAATAAAAACAACAATTCGACGGGCATCTCATTATCGTTGGGATGTGAATGCATTCAGGTTGTTCGTGTGCGTTTATGTCTGTCTACATAAATAAATATAGTCAGTCGAATTGAATGTGAACATAAAAATATTCTCAACAACTTAAACGAAAATATTTTTGGGAAAAATTCCTCTTTTACTGGGGCTGCCCGAACTCCTGCTTTTCGCCGGATTACCTCGCTCTTTATCCTTTATTGTTCATAAATAGGAATGAATTCATAAGAAAAGGTCATACTATCTTCGTGTATGCCATAATTATAATATTTTTCATATTCTGGAGATGTTTTATGTAGATTTTTTGCTTAACATGAAGATACTTTCAACAGAAAGTTTATTTACGCTATTCCATGATTTTATAATAAATATAAATTTTATTAACTCGATATATTATTTAAGTGTTTATACTCGAAATTCGCATTGATTCAGAACAAATAACTTGTTCATAATAATAAATACAATTTCTGTGCTATAAGACCCCAGTCATTGTAGAATTGTAGCTCACAAATGGGTGAACAGATTCTTCTGAATTATTCCTAAGAACACCATCGATCAAGTCAACTTCCGCAAAAAACCGGTTCATCCATTGAAAGCCGGTAATGCCACAGACTCACAGATGCACAAGTTAAGCCCACCCATGATTTTGGTTGGGGATTGAAATAATATCCACAGACTTACGAAGTAATAAAACGAATTAATATTTTTGCATTAAAAAATTGATGACAATAACTGTAGTGAATTTTTTTTAAATAAATAATTTGCGTGTATTCACATAAATTTGTGTATAACATAATCAAAACTTCAATAAAAACAATTCAAATTTCGTAGCCTTCCTATAAAGAATTTTCTCTACAACGTAGAAGTTTGTCAGTCCTCAGCTACTACCTTATACAGAGGTTTTACTGTATTTAAATTGAGGTTTTTACCGCCAAATCAATTTTTTTTTGTATTTTGTCCCGCTTTTCGGAGAAATAAAAGTGGCAGTCCAATTGCTTACACATTTTTGGAGGGCATTATTCAGATATATATCCGGTTAAAAATATTAAAAAAAAAACTGAAATTGATTTATTTATTTATTATTTATAGTATAAATGAAAGCCTCCTTAGGCTAATCAAACTACATACGTATATTACAAGGATAATCAGTCCTGATTCACAAACAGTATAGGGAACTTCTAATAAAATTTTTAACATATATATCCAGATGGTTTCCACCTAAATAATAAAAATAGTAAAACAAATAAGTTGTAGTAAATGAGAGAAGATCCCAACACTTTGAAGCAGAGTAAAAACTAAAAGAGATCAAAGACAAACCGATTTATGAGATCAGTTTTAATGTTGAGTATTATGTATTAATATATGAGAACACATCAATATGTTTTAAATATAGTACACGACATGGTGAAAGTGTTTTACAATATCACAACATAATCTGCAATATTGTCCTAAATATTTAAAAAAAATAAAAAAACACTTCACTCATCGAAAGTAACTTTTACAGCTTCGTTTTTTTTCAGCAAAGTTCTTCATGAAGAAAAAAATACTTTTTTATTGAAACATTTTTGAAATATCTTTTTTTATTTAAACTACACCGATAATGAGATGCTCAACAGTATAATATTAAAGCACTCGCACCTGAACCTCAAAAATAAAATGCGTACATTTAATTTGATAATAAAAAAATCACCTCCATACTTAAATGAACAAACACATAATTTTTTGTCCATTTAGATGCACACCTCTAATAGATTTCCAAAAAACTCAACTTAATTAACATAAATTCAACTCCAATACTTAAGTTTTAGTTACATGAAATGGCTTTTTAAAAAACAAACACATCGATTCCCAATAATATTCAACAACAAAAATACAAAAACAAATATTTATTATAACCAAAATCTAAAAAAAATATACAATTCCGAAGTATGTACTTGCAAAAAGATTTTCTTTGAAATTCACAATCGAATTCGATTGTAAGACATCAAAACGTACAAATTAGTTTGAGTTCAGGGACAGTTCTACGCGCTGACAGAAATCCTAGCCCAATCTCCATAGCCCCATTGACTAGGATATTAGTCTCAGCTTCGCAGGTTCGATTCCTGCCTGGATCCTGAGTGTTTAAAAAAATGTGTTGCGTCAATGAATATCAGATTAAACAAAACAACGAAAATGATCAGATTATATTTGTAAAATATTACTAAGAATCAGTGATGTCAGCTAGATTTAGCCTTTCTTTTCTCTTAGTCTCGAAATGTACATTTTAGCTTCGTGGATTTTTCTTAGACTTTTTTTTAATTTTAAATTTAGCCTCAAGAAGGTTACATTTTTTTAAATTTTATTCTCTGGTGAATCCATAAATATATTTGGAAACATATTAAAAAATTAATTCAATGTACAACATTAACCACGTACACTGAAGAAAATCCTTTTTTTTATTTCCAGGACTTAGCAATCTAGTATTACGTTTATTTTTATTGGTAAAAAACGTTCTTAAGGAACGAAACAGTCGAGTAAAAACCCGATTTATCATAATTTCCTCCAAAGTTCTGACAAAAATGGAAAATGGAATTACATTATACATACGAGCATTATTGTATCATGGGGGACAGTACTCATATATTTATGCATGTACGTCTGTATCCATTTGGTTGGTTTTCATTTTATCATTTATTGTACCCTTCACTACATTTAGAAAGTTAGTTATGCCGTTTGTAAGTGTTTTCTTAACTCTGTAATTTACGAAATGTGTCGAAGCGCACCTTAGATTTGCCATGTTTTGCTTGTGATCACACATTTAATGGTGTATATGTGTATATATATATAATACATCAATATGTGTGAGTGTAGATACGTTTATACCCAGCAGGCACACAGGTTTGATCTCAAATTGAGAATGATTTGATATCAAAGTCCATCTCGAATAATAATAATCGTTTGAAAATGATTTGGATTCAATTTCAGAATCACACCATTCTCAACAAATTTACATCCCTTTATTCATAGAATTTTATATTTTATACTTGTCTCTTTCTTCTCTGACTGGCGATTTAGATGATTTGGACCATTTTCAACGGTAAACTGTTTGATGGCCATCAAATTGAGAAAGTGTCATTCGCAAACATTTATCTATTCTCAAATGAGCATCAATTTAATTTAAAATGTTAATCTCCAAACTTTGCATATGTTTGAAAAACTTTTATGAAAATATTTGATATCAAATCATATTGCAAACTTTTGACTGTGTTTGTTGGGTATCTACAAATGTGTGTGTGGATGTGTTTGGTCAACGAGAAGAGTTAATGTTAGACAAACAATCAAACGAAAAATTCCTCAGTTTCATTGCAGCATTGAGCAAACATTTTTATTTTATTTATTTACTTTGACAAAAGTTTAGTGTTGGAAATTGTGTTGTTACGGGGCAGATTGGCAAGTATTTATAGTTAATAAGTTTGTCATTACAATTATGTGTACACATCTATGTATGGATGTATATACTCGTATGCACTTGCAAATTTCTGAATTTTATGTCTGTAAATTTCAAGTCTTAAACAATTTTTGCACATTTATAAAATCGATCAGTTTGATTTTTAAAATATGTGTCAAAAATAAATAATACCCTGCAAGATCAAATTAAATAAATTTTCGGCGGAGGTTAGTTTGTGATTCAGTTCTTCTGGGTAGAGTGGTATAATGAATGATTATTATAATTTGTATTCGCAAATATTTCACAATTTCTTGATAATTTATGAGAACATTTTGCGAATATCAATGTCCGAATAATATAAAGTTTAAGTAAAGGAAGCAAAAATAATATGTTTTTTATAATTATTATTAAAATGTTATGTATTTCCTTATAAGCATTTTATTACTTTATTAAGTGTAATTCTATTTTTAATTAGGTACTACTTTTATTATGAGATTAAAAGTTTTCATCATCGCTGTTGGCGTCGAGTTTTTAATAAGCAAATAAATTTCATTTGTTATTAACGGATGTCCCAGGATGTCGAACGTTATTGTGTTCTTCGCTTGGTTTCTAAACTAAAATTTGCTGATTTACGTCCCATTAATAAATAATTTCATTTTATTTTTTGTTATTAAATACTTAAATAAAAATAAAAATAAGCAATACTTAAATATTTCATATTTATTTTTGTTATTTTTCGATTTATTTATAATTCATTATTTAACAACATCACTTTGTTTAAAAACTCCAACTTCAAACAAAGTTTGATTACTATTCAAAAATAGTATAATATCCATAACAATAAAATATCACACTATTTTAAAAAATTTTAATTTTTTGTAATAACTAAAACAAATTATTTGTTTAATTGATTTGAGGTCGACGGATACGAAATTTTGAGAACGTTTCGTCTGAATACATTATACAAACTTTGTTTCAAAGAAATTTTGCTTATGGTCCGTCAGAAGTCATTATTTGAGACCTTTTTCTGACCACCTGAAAAATAGTGGAACATCATTTACAGAAGTTACAAGTTAAAAATAAATAATTTTATCACAATTTGATATAATTTGACGTCCTGCAGAGCCATCCTTTGCTAACCCAGTATGTTGGTTGACATATCGGCTACGGAGTTCAAAAATGCTATAGATAGTACCACAGCAGTGTGAAAAAAGTTGATCAGGATAACTTCCTAGGTGAGTTTTTCTTCTTGTTACCACATTTGAAAACGCGTGTGTGTAAATCAAATTATGAAGAAAGTGTGTGGTGTATTTATCTAAAAAATTTAATTAGCCATCATACTTGTCATTTGAAAATTTACTTGACTAAAGGATTAGAGCAAACAGATGTGAGTTGGTGATTGCGTGCGTAATCCAGCAAAGAGTTATTTGAACACACGCACTCATCATATATAATTGATTGAATTTTAATGTTTATTAAGAAATTAACGAACATATTTTTTCACAAGTGAATGCAATGGACAATGGAACAGAACAAAAGTATATAAGAACAAAGATAATAATCAATGTGTGTACGAATTTTTGTACCTCAAGCTAAAACATTTTTCATCTTGATTGATCTAAAGTGTACACAGTTGCAGTTGCCAGTTACGAAATCACGGTCAAAAAGGATATAATTGTTTTCTTCATGAATAAAATTTTTAAATCAATAAGAATGTGTTTCTATGTTTCCTACGTGAGTTTGATGCAGTCAGTCAATCGGTTGAAATCGTACGAGCATTTCCTTTCAAACAACAATTCCGGTAAACGCTGAACAAATGATTTAAGTATTCATTTAAATGTCCTGCATGCCATAAATACATGCATACCTACTGCTTGCAGCATTTTGTTTTCGTTATTTTCATATTTATAAGATAATTGAAAGGGGGTTTTGCCAAATTAACGACTTTGGGTAAACAATAAAGTGTGCTTGGTGCTGCTAGTGCTGGTGATGCAGTCACAATCCACCACCACACAATCACATTCAATAAAGTTTTAAATGTTTTCAATTACATGCCTTTTGTGCTCTACTCTATTTTTTGCGTTCTCTATTGCGGGTGGTTTGCTAAAAGGTGGGTGAATGGGAGTGCCTTCGTCCGAGTTCTTTTAGCACAACTTAACTGGTTGTTTGAAAGACTTCAATGTGCTACATAAATATGGAGTACATACTTAGACTCGCATCCACAGAAATACTTGTAAATGTATGTGAATAGGTATGTCTATGTGTATAAGTGCAAGAACGAGTACTCGTATATCCTTTGTGTACATAAGCACTTTATTGTTTTTCGCTTTAACTTGTACTCGTGCGAGGCATTACAATCAACCATCCATCCAGCCATCGAGATCCATTCATTCATTCATTCATCTCCCCATCCAATAGTTTACCTTATGATTTATATACTCGTACATACATACACGAATGTTCATAAATATGTTTGTATGAATGTATGGATGGATATGTTTGCTTATACAACTAAATGTTATAGATGTAGTTGTGTGTTATATGATGCGGAATGCAAACCCATCAAACATTCGGGTTTTTTTGTAATATTTTATAGTGTTTTTATTTTCTAGTATGTTTAGAAGAAGAGAGCCAAGAAGGTGATGACTGAAAAAGACAAATATCCCCAGCCTTAAAATATTTCCATGTGGAACAAAAAATTGTTAAAGAATAATTTATCGAATTTGTTGAAGTCTTCTAAGGAAGTTTCAATTAACGCGAAAACATTCTTGATACGATTAAAAAAATTTCGGAAATTGGAACAGAATTTGGGAAACCGTAACAGATGATACACAAACATCTTGCTATTGTCGTAAGCTAAATAATTGACCAAAAGCAACAAAGTTGCATCCTTTGTAAGTATAATCACATCAAGAGAAATACACTTTTAGCAAATTATTTGGGAATTAAACATTCTTCGCTGAGTGAAACAAGAAGGTTTGATAGTCACTATGGAATTCTAGTGTTTTGAATAAAAGATTTGCGCATACAGTAGAAGATGTGGAATAGATATCTGAGTGGAACGATACGCCTTCCAAGGCCATCTTGTTGAGATATTTATTATGTATATGCGTTTTAAGTGATGTGGTTATTGTTACACAGACACTTAGCGTAATTTTACAAAAATAAGATATAGATCTTCGAAATGGATAAAATCTTATAAAAACTTTAATAGTGTGGGGTAAAACTAAAAAGAACGAAGTTGCACTTCAAAGTAATTTTTGATAAAGCGAAGCTATTAGCATGGTATTCAAATTCCCATTGAAAAACAAACATGAAAACTATTGTCGTGTTATTTTTTATACTCCATGGTATAATCATTACCAGGTAGGTGCAGTTCAAAAACAATGTATATTGTTTGCTGGGTGTTTAGTTACGGTCTGTTAAAACTTTTGTATTGTTGTTTTGACAGATTCTAAGTAACATAGACTGGAAGGGTTAACATTTTTCATCATATTCATCATGCAATTGGTGTTAATGAATATGCTCTTCTGAATAATTGTTGAATTTCTGTTGTTCTTTTTTTTTCTGTTTAAGAATTATTTTTTAAACAAACGATAAATTTTAATATATTCTTGTTGCATTAAAAGCTCCTCCCGAAATCCTAAGCTAGATCCCAACCTGCATCCAAGTATTAATAAAGATTAATAAAACCGCTTGTTTTTACATGAATAAATAATAATACCATATAAAAAAGTGAAAAGTTTTTGCTGTCATTTATTATAAAATGTGTACGTAAAAAGTATTATGGAAATGATTGATTTTTTGTTTGTTGGGTAGCAAGTGAATGTAAGTAGATAGTCTGGCGGTCTGATTTTTATATCAAAATTTGCACAGATTTATTAAATTGCATTCGTAGATGTTTCAAATTGAATTGAGTAGCCTTAGGCAGGGATTTTATTTCATTCTTTTGAAAGCTTGTTGGTTCCACTCATTTCATTTTTTTTTTTTTCGAATTTTATATTGATGTTGTAGGTTGTACTGATAGTAAGAATATGTATGGTCGGTCTTGTGTCTATTTGGTCGTCTTTTCCAATGGCGGATTGCAGGCTTAATTTTTATAAACTTTTTTTTATTTTATGTCTTATTATTATCTTTCCGCATTTAATCGAAGATTGTTGTTTTGTAAAACTTGTTTTATGTTCGTTTAGTTGTTGCTTTTGTTACTCCTGTTGTCGTATCATCCTTTTTTTCATTTCTTTAATTTTTTCTTCTGTACATGTATTCGAAATGAATGAACAGTATACAACAAACAGCCTTGTTTGTTTGTTTGCTTATTTATATTTATTTTTTTTTTTTTGAGAATACAACTTGTGAAGAGCACTTTCCTACGACAACAACAATTGTTACAAAAATAATATATTGTATACTTTGGATGAATGTGTGCGTAGTGCTAAAAATGATATTTTATTAAATTTCCTTTGCCGATGATATTTATTTATTAAGGCTTAATGAAGAAGTCATATAAAGTGAAATAAATTCAGGCTTCTAATACATAAAATTTTTTTAATAAATTTATTTGTCAACTACATATTTAATTGAGATAAAATTTAATATAAAAACGCTGCGACACGGGTAATGCAGAAGCATCAGTTCAAGGATTCTATGTTCTTTTTATGTCATTGAACTAAGAGAATGTCTAATATCGATACTTTCAGAATTGGTACCTTCCATTCATCAACTAGAAAGCCCCGCTGAACAAGTTTACTTCAAAAGTAGCTAAAAACATAATCGATGAACTCAAATTAAAAAAAGAAGTAAAACACATCGCGCATATTAGAAAAATTTTAAATATTCAAATAATACAAATTTTTAAAAATCACACCTGTCACGAAAACGGCGAATATATGTATTTGAATAATTGGAAAACTTAAAGAAATTCGTTATAAACTGCATCGCGAACATCTTGGAAAATATCTCTAAAATTTCGAAAACTCACAAAAACATGTTAGCGTCGCAAAATTACAAGGTTCAATATTAATTACTTTTGTAAATTTTGCTAATTTTCATATTTTTCTCCTTTCAGCAAAGATTTGAACAATTTTTCGCAAACTGCTTTATTTTTTTAACGTGTTTTTTCCCACAATTTTTGCTATTTTGTTTACTTTTAAATAATTTAACTTTAGTACTTCCAAGTTTACAAGTTTTATCCGTTTCATTATTTTAGTTATTTTTATTCAGTTTCAGGTCCGATTTTTTGGCAAATTTCTACAATTTTCTTAAATATATAAACTTAAATATTTCGTTCTTTCTATCAGTTTTAGGGATTTCAAATCTATTATCAATGTCAAAATTTTTTTCTTGATTGAAATGATTTATTGCAAGTTTTGCTTTTCTTTTTTTATTTTTTATTTTTTTATCTTTTCGATTTCCGATTTTTCTTTCCATTTGTGAATTTTCGTAATTTTCAAGATTTTCTCCTAATGTTTGGCAATTCAACTCCTCTTAATAATTTTTAACGATTGCTTAATATATTGTATTAGTGATTTTTAATCAATATTATCCTTTGCGATTTTTTCGATGTGTTTGGCATTTAGCACTATTTTTTTATTAATTTTGAAAGTTGTTTCCAATATTGCGATTTTTTAATCTCTTTTGCTGTTGATTTCTGATTTTCATAATTTATTTGCGAATTTCCGCGATACAGGCGAGTTTTTCGAGTTTTAATTATTTCTATTTTAACTATTTTCATATTGTATAAAAATTTTGTCAGTTCTTACTTGTTATAAAGATTTTAGTTCTTGCGAATTTTCGCAACGTAAAATATTTTCCGAGATATAATCTTTTTTACAAGCTTAGTGATGCAGAATTTTTTGTATATGTTAATAAATTTTTCCCGATTTTGATATTTTTTCCGACACATAAATTTTGTCAGTTAAAATATTTGAAAAGTCTTTCCGGAATATTAAAGTGTGATGCAATAGTTTTTGAAAAACAAAAGTAAAAAGAAAAATAATTGATTATGATAGTAACAGAGACAAATCATGAATAATTTCGAGTTAATCGATAATAAAAATGTCAAAAAAAAAAAAACATTAATATTATAAAGCATTTTGAAGAATACATTACTTTAAGATAACTGATAAAATGAATAAAATGGAATATCCAATTTGTTATATTTTATTTGAACAATTAAACATTTTGACTTTTATATTCAAATAATGTATTTTTTTACTAATAAAAATAAAAAGTAAATAAAAGTACTGGATTTAACGAACTTTTATGGTTTAACGAATTGGTCATTCGATAATCCGAGATGCCACTGTATGTAAATTCCCATATATATATTATATTTCAAAAACTAATGAAATTTTGTTGAAAACATTATTAGAAAGAATTTATAAATTTGTTCTCCATAAAGTTATGTTATAATTAAAATTTTTAATGAGAATAAATAAATTTCGTTATTACTCGTATTTATGAAGTGGATATTTATTTATGATGATATTTACTTAAAAGTAAAGTAAGTACGCACATACTTATAAAGTAAAGAAACGGACATCAATTAATAATTTTTTAATAAAGCGAAGAGAGAAATAGTTGAATAATGGACTTATTCGAATAACTAATATAACTAATAATCTCTTTTCATAAGCGAGTGGCAGTAATTTAGTATGTATGTATGTAGATCATCTGTTTTTGGTATTTCGACAAAATTAGTCGAGACCGAGAAAATTGTTCACTGGTATATGTAAACATATACTGTACATACAAATATATATGTATGTATGTATGTACATATGTACGTATGTACATATATTATATATGTATTACATTTTTAGTGTTATTGTTTTAGTATTAGCTTTTTAATTATAAAATATTCAAATATAAACTAACACTTGAATAAACTAACATGCCACTGAGGTGTGATTTTTAGCCTGGCTAAAATTTTATTGGTTAGTGTATTTTATTAATAGACGTTGGCAATAACAACGACAAAAAATTATTATTTTATCAACTGTACCATTACAACAATGCTACAACCTTTAAAAAATAAAACAGGAATTAAAAATTTTATGGTTCAAATAATTGAAATTTATAAAAATTGTATGGGATAAGTTTTGTTCTGGTAGGTGTTCACAACCAACCAAGTTCCTTCTAGTGAAATAAATATTGAAATAAAAAAACTAATTTTTTTTAACCTTAATATGATAAACGATACGAGTATCTTTCGTGCTTCTAAAATAGAGATGCAGACATGAATTATTTCTAGCTCATGATTACGCACAAACACACTGGATGGATGAGTCCTCATATTCCTCGGTTGCCTCTTTGATAGAAAACACAAAACTTGTTTGGATCATAAACACACCGGGAGAATCAATTATCCAAATTGTATGGATTTAGTTTTCGATAGCAGACTACGCAAGTCAGCCGATGCTGTCAATATTTTTAGAAGTCAAAATTGTTGGTGCTAAAATGTTAAATAAAGAAACAATTTAATTTTCGGCTTCAAAATAATTAATTAATCGTCATGTCGTTCTTCATATTTTGTAAACATTTTATACTCAACTCGTGAGAGGAGAATTTATCTCTTGTTGAGTTTGGCATTTTGTGGCCAAATGCGTTTTTAATAGTGCTACTGTCCTTCGAAGTAACGACATAAAGAACTCATCAGTGTTTTCGCCATTTACAGCATTTCTTCAAAAAGTTTGTCTTTCGCCACAAATTTCGCAATTAGAGTGATTACTTGCGAGTAAATTGAAACCGTTATAAATGTTTTCTTTAAAACTTGGTCCTTGCAGCAAATGAACGATAAGTTTTTATTAAAGAAACAAATTCTTAATTAAGACTTGAAAAGCAAAGTTCAGTCCAATATTGGGAACTTGCAAGACGACTATGAAGTCAGAAAATCTTAATAGTTTTATTCAAAAAAGTATCAAATTGTTTTTAATTTTCAGGATTCTATTTATACCAGAAAATACAGACAATACAATGGAAATAATACTGGGGGCAAATCACGGCATTCGATATCGAGCGAAATTTCGAAACAAATTCAAAAAATTTTTTTGGGATTTTACTCGATATCGAATGCCGTGGTTAGGTTCCTGCTCTGGCCTTTGCCTGGCACGACCATTGACGTCAAATAACATTTTTAAATATAATTTCTTTAATCGACACGGTCAAAAAATTCTTTAAGAATTGTTTGATAATTTACAATGACATAAAGTTCGCAGTTTGATTTATAAAAATATAAACATATATGCACACTTACATATGTTTGTATGAGTACATGACTCCAAACCCAGACGAAGAATTACACGAAAACTCACCGCGAAAAACAAAAAGTTGTTTTTTTTTAACAACAATTTTACTAGAAAATATTTGCTTATGACAATTTAAGAGTAAATCTAAAAAAAGGATACACATTTAGATTTGTATGTGTGCATGAATATAGAAACGTCACCACTACACTGCCACTTGACAAATATAAATAAAAAATAAAGAATATATATTGCTAAAATCCTCAGAATGTTGAAGGAATCAATTCTTAAAAAAAAATTAAGAAAAAGTCATGTTTTGTGTGATTGTTTATGTGTATCGAAAATCTAAAGCATTAAATGAATCATGCCAAGTTTCATGAAAAATATATTTCCCTCAGAAATAAAAAATATCGTCATGCGACAGTCTCCGAATTAGAATATGCACTATTTGGATGTGGGATACTATCTGACATTAACTATTTTAAGCACTTCGATTTTGTGTGAACATAAATATAATAAATTGCGCATTCGTGACAGAAATAAGTATCGGAATAGCTTTTATTCCCTAATTGCCATTCTAATGAAAATAGGACAATATTAAGTATTGTTTGTTCAATTCAAATTCTTTTAATTCTTTTTTAGAAAATGAAAGTGGTTTTAAATTAATGAGGTAAAATGCTTTGGCGGAGCCACCTCATTAGATTATTTATTTTTATTTAACAAACTTAATATTTCGTTTGAAACACAATTGAGGTAAACATTAAAGAAAAAATAATTATTATTAAATACTCGCAAATAATTAATCAGAATCCATAAATATATAATGGAATACCACGTTTATTTCTTATAGAAAGTTTTTATTTATAATTATTTTACAAACACCAGCGGTCACATGATCAAGGCAGTGCTAGAGTTTCCCGATCGTCATGAAAGTTTACACCAGTTCAACTGCGAAATATATGTCTATTGTTTATTTATATATAATTTTAATACACAAGTGGCTTTGGCCAAAGGCCAACGCTAAAGATCTTTAGATACCCAGTGTTGAATGTGGGTCACTGGGAAACGAATGGGACTGAAAAGGAGCCAGTAAGTAACAGTTTGCTTCGGCATTCGTGCTAAAAGATCATTCAATCAATCTGACTTTTAAAATAATATTTTGCTCCCGATTATTTAAAAATTTTCAAAATTTTAATATATTTTTTACATTAAAATAATTGTAGATTTCAAATAGTTCTAAATATTTGTGATCTCTGGTTTTGGTTAGCATTTTTGCTTACATATATTCGTTTGTATGTTCGTATGTAAACACTTAAAGTACACATGTATGTATGTATGTATATGAATGTGTACATATGATGGTTGAATATGTAATAAATATCATAATGTATTTTTATTAGTGGGTGGCTGTTATTTTTGTTGCAAATGTTTGTTTTAGTAAATAAAGTGTTTCAGTGTATGGATGCTGTTGCTTGTTGCTTTTAATCAGATGAATCGTATGGGTGAATATTGAATATGTACAGAGAGACATGTTTATGTGCACTTAAAATTAGAGACACCTCATCTTGGACTTTGTTTTTTCTGTTTTGATTATTTTGAATTGAGAACGATATAAAATCAAATAAATATTTACAATTGTTCTTGTCTTTTTTGTTTCAACACAGTACGCAGAAAAATTTGCAATATGTATGAAAAAAAAACAAGGGAAGAGCAATAAATTGTTTGGTCTCAATAAAATTAAATTAAGAAACTAAGTGTGGTCATAAATACAAAATATATGTGTGTATTTACAAAAATGCATATAGATTCGATTAATCGAACGAATAAGCAATAGTAGAAATGCCTTTTCAACGTACAAATAATTCAAAACGAAAGGTAACATAAAATTTTGATCTAACCAAGAGTAAGGACATTTCTTGTCAAGCCGATGTCGGCTACAATATTATTCTGGATGATTGTTTATTAACTTAAATTAAGAAAACTGTCATTGTGGCAATTGTATTTTAAATTAAGACTGTTTGCCGTTTAAGTGCACAAAGTGTAAAAATGGAATCTTTTTGTTTACGCCAATATATCTGCATGTTTGCCCGATGCCTCTCTGTCCATCAGTCACAGGCTTCTACCTTGTGAACCGACACCTTTCAATATGGGTAAGTATTTTTAAAGAACTTTGTTTCATATGTTTTTTAAATGTTTATTCAAATGTGTTCTCAACATAAAAAAGAAATCAAATGTAGTATAAAATATATATCTAAACGAGTAAATCGAACTTAATCCTGCGCATGTGCCGATCAAAATATTCAAAGTCAAAAGCAACAGTTTTAAATAAATATTTTTAGAAGTACAAACAAATGGCGCTATTTGATAAAAATCATGCATATGGCATCTTTAGGGCCACATAATCATTCATTTTCAAAAACAAAGAATTTCGTAAATGAAATAAATTAAAAAGAATGAAGAGTGGCCAAAAGTTCAATTCTTATGAGTTTAAGAATGAAATTCTACAATATTTTTATCAATTCAGTTACACAATTAAAAAAAAGTAATCAAGAATAATATATTATTTTTCATTTTTGGGAAGGAAAAAATTATTACAAACATAAATATATATGTATATCCTTTAAAAAGGATTAACTTTGTTGAAAACACTAGCCCATGATTGCGCTTTCTAAATTTTTCTTTTGAAAGTTTTAAACGCACAATCGTTTACAGAATATACTGACCGAAAAAGAAATGCAACTCTCAAGTATTGGCCGGGGATTCAAAGTCAATTTTGAAATTGCTCTACCGCGTACAGGAGACGGCGGAGAATATCATAATAGGTGACGGTAAGACAGCATCGACGCGATGTGTGGTACGTTTCATTATTTTATCGTTATTACAATGGAATATGCGGATCACGCTACGCATTACAGAAATAGAATTCGTTTTTTAGCCGAAAACGGTTTGTATGTGGAATAAACTTTCGTCAGAGGTTCTATCCTCTCACCTTCTATGTTCACAGGTTCAAATTGAATGTCCACATTAACTACTCTCTTTACCCCCCATGAACACATGTATGTACATATTTTGTAAAATTATATTTTTAAACTTTTTACTACAAATTTTAAAATATTTTTCAAACCAAAGATTTTTTAATGCAAATTACTGAAACATTTTTTTAATTGTCGAAGATTCAAGTCACTTGAAAACATTTAATTTTTGAGAAAAAGTTTAATTTCAAGTCCCTCTAAATTTGTGATCAAACCACCATATTTTCTGGGAGTGACTCTTCAACTTTGTAAATTGAATCATAACAAAGAAAAAAAAAATATATACGCCATACAGTAATAAAAACAGGATCAGAAATGTGTTGGTGTTCTAGATGCAAAATGAGTCGTAATTTTTTTTTATAAAACATACAAATCTGACCAATAATTTCGCTTTGTTGCATCGTGATACTCGCATTATTATGTATTTTGGATGAGGAAAGTTTCATGCAAGTGAAAAACTACAACGGGTAAGTTTTTCTCATGTTCCAAACTTTTCATGACAAATACTACACCTAAGTTATGCATTCACGGAAAATAAATTTCGCCACTGCCATTTAATTAAAATTACTGATTGGGAACATTATTAAAGTGGAAAAAAACGACGTGAATTAAAACATCGCTGGAATTGTTATTAGCAAATATCTTTTATGAATTAAATTCATGATCTGTTTCAGTAAATTTTAATTAAAATTATAATACACGTGTTTGTTTATTTTTTTGCGCCTTAGGCCTTAAAACAGGAGCTAAAGTTAATATAAAAATATGCAAGTATGCGCAACTGGTAGCAAAGACGTGTTCAATGTGAAGTTTTAATGAAAGACCAGCATTAGTGAAAAGGCTTCCTACTTGTAGTAAAGAATTGAAAATTAAAAATGTATTCGTTATTCTCTGAGACTTATCACCATATAGTATTTTCTAATTGATTTTTTGCTAAACATGTGTTTATCAAAATTAATTTTAGTTTATATGATACTCCTCATACATATTTATGTGATACATGCAATGTACATAAATAAATATATAAATATGTACATACATATATCCATTTCATTACTGCCCAATTTGAAAACTCAGGAACTGATTAAAATTGAATTGCTCAGCAAACTTTAAAACACATTTTTATTGAAGAACGCCAATAATTGTTTGAAAAATAAATGTTCATTAAATATATGTACATATGAACTTGCGGTATTCGTATGTCCGAAAGAATGCAGTAGAACTAAAAATAAAATCAAATCGACTTGGAGAAATGTATCAGCTTCTGTGTTTTTCCGTATTCTTTTAATTTTGCTCCAACTTTTGTTATCAAAAACAAAAGTGGACAAATTTTAATCAAATTTTACATGAAGTACACGTTTGTAGGCATTTTTTTTTTCAAAACAATTTGCTTAGTTTTTATCGTATATTTTATTATTGAAATATGCTGCCGATGTTTTACCAACCTCAGTTTTTACCATTGACACGTTCAAGTCTTTGTTGAAGTATTTAATGATGACTATTATTATTATTGAAAACGCGGCCACGAAGTAGTAGTTTACTTGAAAAAAAAACAAAATTGCAAAAATTTAAAGAAAAAAATTTTTAAATGTAATAAAAATTATTCTGGAAGCTGAATTTTTTATAATGAATAAATTCACGTCTAGACCAGCGCCTAAATATTTTTTTATCTCAAAAAATATTAAAATAAAAAAATTGAAAAAACTAGATATCACATATTTTTTATTTCTCTATCAAATTAACTCCAGACGACTGAACACTTGGAATGGAACATAACATTCGTCGAGTAAATTGCGGAATACAACATTCAACTGGCTTATCTAAGAACACATCCGATTAAGTCAATTTCATATAGACACGTTAAACTTTTAATGCTTATAACTTGTAGCACTCGTCGTTTGAAATATATTTTCAAATAGCAAAATATTTAGTTTGAAACTTGTTTTTTAATTCTTGCCGTATTATAAGATTTTTCTATCGAAGCCCTGATACCGGTATGCTAGGAGCGTTTAAGTAAACTGTAGTTCAACACCGGTATTAGTATTAAAAACAGTATGGGCTACTACCTTGATTTTCATAGATTTTAACGAGTCTAAAGTTTTTCGCAAGTTTCGAAGAAAAATACCTGAAACAAGGGAAATCGTTTCTATTTACACAGAAGATAAAGAAAGACCTTCTAATTTTTGTAATTTCACATACGGTTAACAATATTTTGATACTTTTTTGTCTTCGTTCACTATAAATAAAATCTCAAAAAAAAATTCAAATATTATTCAAACTATGGAATTATTATTATAGAAAAAATTAATCAATGTACTAAAAAAGGTGAAATTTCGCGTTGTTGGCTTTTGAGTAACTTTCAGGTTGATTACATTATAATCCTTATTGTTAAACATCTTGTTGCTGATTTTTATCAACACCGGCAGCTTTAGATGTCGTCGATACATAGAACTTCTTCAATATTAAATATTAGAGCGATTATTATTGTAAATGTGAGTTTTAAAAATTGACATGAAACTACAAAAATTATTTACGCTCACGTGTATGCAAGTGCATGTATTCACGACGTGTGCACGCATGTATGTATGTATATATATGCATGAAAAATTCATGTTTATTGTCGTTTAAATGCGTATCAATAAATAAATTATTATAAATTTATTTTACAGATTTTATATATTTATGTAATTAATTTTTAAAATAATCACAAACACATTCAATAAACACAAACAAAAACAAGCTGGCCAGCAAACATTTATGTATGTTCGCGCGAATATTTTTGCGGCATTATCGAACAGTACAAATACATTCATTCATTCATACGTCACGAATATCCATTAAGCGCATTAGGATGACGCTCCATGAACAATTGTTTTTTCTTGTTTTCAAAATTAAATTTCTAATTTGGTTTTCAAGTTAACTATCGTGAAGATTTCACAGTTTTGACAGTTGTAAAAGCAATATTTTAAATTAATCAAAAAATAGTTAAGCACGAAGAACTTGGACAAGCCTATTCTACTTACTATAAGCTTGCATACATTCATATGTGTGCTTGTATGTATGTATATGTGTGTGCAAATATATAATATATAAACAATCAGCACGCTCCGTCGGCTTGTTATGGGTATTAAAACGCGCCTCAATACATTGTGACAATAATAAAATTAATAATTATAATAATAATGATAAAAACAATCAACATCATCGGCATCATTATAATTTTCATGAAATGGTTTTGCGAATGCATTTGATTGCACATATTTTTGGCTTTCGTTGGCCTGGATTGAACGGTTTTATATGACATTGATTTGCGATTTTGTCATGTGTTAATTTGTTATTATTAATTATTTAAACTTTTATATTTTTTCGCCTTTCCACACATTGAGATATGGAGGCTTTTGCTCCAGCAAGAGATAGACATTTATCTGGTTTACAGATAAACAAATTTGTAGCAAAATTTTTAGTGTAAAAGCATGATAAACTACTAATTAAAATAATACATAAATCTCCGTTCGACTATTTAAAATATAATTGTTTTTACAAATTTATTTGTTGAATTTTGAATGTCGCATGAATTGGCAATAAAAATTCAAACCACAAGTCTAAAATAATTTATGAACGTATATGCATACATACATACACATTTATTTACATACATATGTACATATTTTCATTTATGAAAAATTAAGAAAATGGTTCCAAAATTAAAGAAAAAAATAAGTGGCCTTTATTTTGGTGACATTTTTTTAATTAAAAATGGACTGAAAATAAAAAGTGGAAAACGGCAAAAAATAGCATAAAATTTTGTTCCGTAATTTTTCATTAACACCATTTTTTAAGTTGTCTGTATATTATAGATACTTACATATATACATACATACATGTGTACATATGTATGTATATTAATTTTTCAATACAATTTGTTAAGAAGACAAAAACATTCAAAACCTATTTTACTCGGAACCATGTTTTTTTATTTATTACTATATTTTTGTAGCAAGAGAACGATAATTGCAATTTAAATACACACGGACATAAATTTGTATATGAATGTATTTATGCATATATAAATATATTTATGTACATAAATACATAAATATGAATACGAATGCAGGAATGTGTGTATAAAAGAGAATATGACATCATATTAATGAATTAACTACTGGCATGAGCCTTGCAATGTTAACTGTCACATAACTAGTTAAAATTGATCAAATAAATCAAAAAAAAAAACTCAGCTAGTTGACAAAAAAACAAAAAAGCAATAACACTTAAGTATTAATCAAACCAAAAAAGTTTGTCTTAAGTAAAAACAAAAATTAGAAAGAAAAATGGTACATGAGATAAAACCAACATGTAACAATGGGTTAATTTAACGTTAATTAGTGATGGTAAAATTTGAATATTGATAGTGGTAAAACAGTGTTTACTGTAAAAACAAATAATAATACAAATAACTCTTGTATCCTTTTTCTAGACATTATTTGTATAAATACAAATTTGAAATCACATTCAACCGAGCCACCTAAACAGTGGCGGATACATGGAAACACACATGAACACTGATGATGGGAGTGTAGCGGCTCCCGAAAAACAACGTTGTTTCTGTTCTGCCGTGTAAGTTGAAATTAATTGGTGTTAAAATTTTCCCTTGTTGCTTTGTTATCTCATGTCCAATTCTTTCTGACTAAAAATGTTACGAACTTTAGCCAAAAATAATAATCACTTTGGATTAAAGAAACCATTAACAACAAAATTGTTCGAAAATAATCACATTAAAATAAAAATTAACTACTGGCATGAGCCTTGCAATGTTAACTGTCACATAACTAGTTAAAATTGATCAAATAAATCAAAAAAAACTCAGCTAGTTGACAAAAAAACAAAAAAGCAATAACACTTAAGTATTAATCAAACCAAAAAAGTTTGTCTTAAGTAAAAACAAAAATTAGAAAGAAAAATGGTACATGAGATAAAACCAACATGTAACAATGGGTTAATTTAACGTTAATTAGTGATGGTAAAATTTGAATATTGATAGTGGTAAAACAGTGTTTACTGTAAAAACAAATAATAATACAAATAACTCTTGTATCCTTTTTCTAGACATTATTTGTATAAATACAAATTTGAAATCACATTCAACCGAGCCACCTAAACAGTGGCGGATACATGGAAACACACATGAACACTGATGATGGGAGTGTAGCGGCTCCCGAAAAACAACGTTGTTTCTGTTCTGCCGTGTAAGTTGAAATTAATTGGTGTTAAAATTTTCCCTTGTTGCTTTGTTATCTCATGTCCAATTCTTTCTGACTAAAAATGTTACGAACTTTAGCCAAAAATAATAATCACTTTGGATTAAAGAAACCATTAACAACAAAATTGTTCGAAAATAATCACATTAAAATATTAATGGATTGTATTTTACTTCCCTAAGTTTTGTATGTAGTAATTATTTCCTCTTTCGTTGCATGAGTTATTCGATATTATTTTGTTTTAATAATAAAATAAATAAATTAAACACGAGCATACTTTTTAATTAATTGAATTTATATGTTTTCATGGAATAAATTCGCACCAAAATAAAAATTTAAATCCATATAAACAATTGCGTGCATGTGTTGTCTACAAATACAAATTTATGAAAATTATAAAAAAAATATTATCCATTGCGGTCCTTTATTATTTTCAAGTACACACATTTTCATACACTGTATCATATGTATGTATGTATGTGTATATATGCTTGCATGGGTTAAAAATTGTGGAGCATAAAAATTCACAAAATCAAACATGGATGGATACATATGCATGTATGTATAAGAATATACAAGTGCTTATATATAGACACATATGAATGTATGAACGCATATAAGGAAAATATTCCAAGTTGGCCATCTCTTCAAGACATTCTCGACGACACTCGCATTACCACAATATACCATCAATGAGGCGTTGGCGATACTTCAAGCGAATTATACACGACTTTTTCGAACAAAGAGCACAGAAATCGTCTCCATAGTATGAGTGACATTCTTATGTACTATTTTGTTGACGAATACATAGACGATAATATTGTTAAAATTATCGTTCAAGGATACAATTATATATGAGCGATTTTTTCTGTTATAATGTTGAAACCAATTCAAAGACCTTCATTTGTTGAGGTAACCGAACTGACGCACTACTCAATAGTCTATCCAGGCACTCATTGAATAACTTAAATTCACTAATATTGGAAGAACGACCAAATCCATGCAATCGTTACTAAAGTTGTATTCAATAAAGGATATCACAAGACAATTAATTGACGATTTAAAAAGTTATTGTAGGTTTATTATAAGATATTTATATACGAATCTCGTCTTTAGTGCACTCATTAAATTTATTAATCGTTTATAAATAAGGCCGCATATGGATTAAATACAACATGAAAAAACTCTTGTAATTGCCGAAAAAATTGAGGACATTGTTTGTTATCTTGTGGTGAATGTAGTGGAAGCACTGAATATTGCATTAAGAGTATCACCTCGTCTTCAATAAGGTTTCGTTCAAAACATTTTCGTTGCATTGTCGACAATATCTTTCAACACACGTCAAACTGCACTATTTTGCATCAACTGTATTTTATAGGCGTCTCACCTTCTATGTTCACATGTTCAAATTGAATGTCCACATCAACTACTCTCTTTACCCCCCATCATGTTATAAATTGTCATGAAGAAAATGTCGTCTAACACTGGCAAGCTGGCCAACTGTGTTGTCTTGATATCAAACCTTGTCAAATGTATATCAAACCTTCTTTCAGGAGTATGCTTGTTGGGTATTCACAAGTATACATACATACATATTTTTGTATGTGTGTATTTCGTGTTTTATATGAATACGTGTATGTGTTTGGATGCAGGCATTTTAAAATTCATTTAGATTGTCCTGTCATTGCTGCAATATGAGTAGTCGGCAAACACAGCTTTCGCCACAAGAATCATCCGAGTATTTTATGCATTCAAGCATGCAACCAAAAGGCTTTCAAAAGCAGCCAGCAGCATCATTTCCGTTAGACAGTCAAGATGCAAAGACAGCTATACAAACATCATCAATATTAACGTCTCGGCAGCGGACGACGTTCTTTCTACGCAGATACATTCAAAGGCAAATACACTTAAGAAAAATGTCTGTCTATTCAGGTAATAAACAGAAATATTTGTTTGTTATTTTCGTCAAATGTAAAAATGTGTTTTCATTAGATAACCGAAAAGGTTAAAAAATGTTTAAGCCTCGTAGATTTTAAATTATCTAGTGATGTATGTACACGTAGTATGTATGTATTACTAATTAAAATTTAATATTTAAATACCAGCTCTCATGTTCGATTTTAAACTTTTCTCAGTGTTTTTGTTAGATATGCAGACACGTATGTACGCAAGTGTGCATGTGATAGTGATGTGGCGAATATTCATTTTTAAGTACTCGAGAATACGAACGCAAATACGAATGTCTGCCCGAATGCTCGCGAATACGAAATATTTATTTAAAATCTAGCGCCACTTGCCTATGCCTCGATAAAATGTTTCGAGTTCAATCGAAAAAAGTGTCCCTGCGCATCAATAACAATAAATTGAACAAATTGTCACAATATTAAAGGTATTTCCGGCAAAATAAACAATTTTCTTGTCTTTCATAATCGACACCGACTTCGCCTCTCGGGGGTATATCCTTTTTAAATTTATTGCAATTTTATTAATTTTTCTTAAATTTAATTTTTCACAATAAGTTTTAGAGTTTTTATTGACATTTAACATGAATTTTTCTGTTTTTATAAATTTTTGTATATTATTTTAAGTATAATTTGAGAATACGTTGTTTTCCAAACAAAAGTGTTATTCATATCAATTTTAAATACTAATAATCTCTTACGTTGTAATTAGGTATAATAATAAAAAACGATTCTACATGTGTTTTGTTAATTTTACCTTGAATTCAAATTAAATCGGTATAATTAATGCATATTTGTGTAAAAAGAAAAAAGAAAAGTTTCACCAACTTTTTCATAAAGAAATTTTTGAAGTTTGGTCTTTAACAAATCAAAAAGAAGTAGTCGAAGTGCTAAAATTGTAGATATTTTTTCGTTAAATAGTTTTGTAATACGATTTTCCTATTAAATAAACGTGGGATGGAGAAAAGAAGAATGATGAAGAAAATCTAAGTTACTTTTGAATTCATCAGACCTTTCAAAGATATTAATGGCAGCTGAAATGAAAATTCGTTCATCTGGAAAACGAACATCAGCTGCAATTGTTAACGAACTCTGTACTTTTTCTCCAAGAAGAGGCACAGCCTCAAATACCCGATTTATTGTAGGTAACCTTTAGCACTGAGGATCGATTGAAATTTATTCAGTTATAGCTACTGTATTTTAAGAAACATTTTTTTAATTTTTAGTTCAATAGGCACGCTTTTGAATTTAATAGCAAAACATGTAATTGATGTTTCCAGGATCGCGCTAACGTATTGACTGAATCTTCACTCATCACTGAAACACTTCATTGAATTGCAGCCATGCCCACAGATATGGGTATCCTCATGGTTCCACAATTTTAAGTGGTGCCGCGCTTATTTACGCACATCATTGTAATCGACTTGGAAGTAAAGAGGCTGTTATTTTTGAAATTCAACATTCCTTTGCGAGATTCGATTGTTAATTTAACATGATATGCAGAAAAAAATATTTAACTTTTTTAATCTTAGTTATAAAGGACGTTTAATGTAGTAGTGTATTTTTGAATATTATGATTATTTTAATTCTAAATTTTGTTTCTTTATTGTGGGTTGAGCTAGTCAATATACATGCGTTTCATCAAGATATCGTGACATATCTCAAATAATTAATTTTCCGAATAACTATTGTTTTACGCTATAAATTTTTTTTATTATTACAAATTGATTGTTCAATTCACAAGCTCAGCTCATTTAAAAAAATCCGATATTTGTTTATGGGATTGTGAACGGACAAATTTTTTGTATCGTAATTTTTTCGTATTTTAAATGTCAATTCAATGTAGTCTGTGAAATTAATGAGTTTGACAACAATTTTTAATTATTATTCAACTTATGCAATAAAATTTATTAATATAAATAAAAAATAAAAATAAAGATAAATGATGTCGCCGGAGGCAATAGCTATTGCAAAACTTAAACACATTCACGTCAGCAGGCTACACGGATACATGGCTACAAATTCTCTGACTTTTTAAAAAATGTGCAACTTTTTGCGAAATTTGGCGTTTTTTGCAAAGTTTCATCGACTTTTAAAAGATATTAAACATTTTAATTTTCTCAATGATTGGAAGTTATTGCGAATTTACGTCATTTTTGTAGTTTTTTGGGAGTTTTTCACATTCTTTGCATTTCTATCTCGTTTTAGAAGATTTTACAACTTCTTCTAAATTTTTCAACTTTTGGCGGAATTTCGCGTTACAAATATAATTTTTCCAGACCTGTCCTCAATACATACATTTATCAAACATAAAAAATTCAAACGTATAATTATAACACATCTTTGGTATGAAAATTACCAATAACAAAAATGCAATAATGTATAATTAGACAATTACACAACACATACGACGTTAATACGTGCTTGTGAATTGAACAGATGTTTTTCTTTGCCTTCAACTAATTTATACTTACGCTTGAAGTTCTTTTTACAGTTATTATTAGAGAAATATTTACATGAATATGTCGAAATCGAATACGAATGCCAAAAATAGACGAATACGATTATTCGTTACATCTCTGGTGTGCATTTCATACAATTACACACTTTTGCTTACATTTATGTATGCATGTGTATGTGTGCTTGGATGGTTTACAAATTGTGGAGCACAAAAATCCAACAAGTACATATAAATGTACATAAAGTTGAACGATAAGAAAGAAAGAAGGAAAGAAAGAAAAAGATAGAACGAGCAGATTTTGCATTTATTGCGAATCATAAGACATGTAAGCAAATGCTGGTAATTTAAGTAAAGAAATAAAAGAATTTTTTGTAACAGGTATGCGATTATTGAGTGTGTGTGTGTGTGTGTGTGCGTGTGTGTGCATATCAAAGAACGAAAACGGATAAAATCTAAAATCAACTCAAAGTTTTGCCTTTAAGCTTCATGTAAGCCATCCACTCGGAAGTCCTTAAAGTAAAGAGGCAAGAAATGTAAGGGAAGGCATTTTAACTAATAAAAATGAACACTGACCGAAAGACTTTGTATGTATTGTTTGTGCAGGAGAAGGAATAGATACATACATAATAAACTGAGATCCAAACCAGTATCTAAATATGTACGAACAACTCTTAATGGTAAACTTACCGTACCTCGAATGCTGAAGGCATTTCAGTTGCGCTTAGATCTATCTCAATTGTTGTCAGTCATTAAATTTTTCAGTATTTGATGCAGGGACGGATTCACAAGTGGAGGTTAAATAACTACAGGCAATATATGTTTGTAATGCCTTTTATTACAAGTGGTGACAAGAACAAATCTGTGAACTACAAATACACCAGCTGTGTTGATTTTTGTTTTCATTTTCGTTTTATGATGATGATTCTTATTTATGGAAAAGTTAAAAATTTTTTATGAGATTAAATTTAAAGCTTAAAAGAAGCCAGAGGGTGTGCTCCTTACAATATTTGGTTTATTTGTTTGTCCGTCTTTATGTTTGTATATATGTATTTGTGTATTTATGAATGTTATATGTTTGTTTCTGTGACTCTATGAGAATTACTTTTGATTTATCATACAAATTAGCGGCATACATATGAGGCAAGCAAACAACCACCCTTGCTTGTACCCATGAACATGTAATGATAAATAAAGACAGCATCAAAAAGGATTAAAATTAGCAAAGAAAGGATTTGTGTGCGAACGGAATTTTCATTTCTGCTAATACTGGTATTTTAACATTTTAATAAAAGCAACAACAATTACATTGTTAAGCAATCACTTGTTCATACTTCCGAATGTATGTATGTTTGGATGCACATTCGTACAAATGTATGTATGTATGTATGTACATATACTCACGATTATTTCTGGCAATTTACTTTAAAAGGTATTCTATTATTTATTACTTTAAATCTCTTGCTCTCTTACTTTAAGCCAAATTTTTGTTTCCGATCTTTTTGGTTGTCTTTGTTCTTTCTTTGCTTTTAAACTCACAATTGAAAATTCAATAATATACTACAAACATTTACCCAATATCTTTATGGGATTTCTATTGTTTGCAATAGAAAAAGAGCATTAGATTTTGAAAAAACATACATACGTGCATACAATAAATTAACCAAAACGAATTTTCTGTTGTTCGTTTAACAAAGACTCGGACAAGAAATGGAAACTGCCTTAACGGAAGCTGAAGGCTCAAGATACGAAAGATGATCGTTGAGCACCCTTGACTTTAAGAAATTTCAAATTAAATTTTTTATATGTTTTCTGTACGTACGTAATGATGTTCTGCAACCAGACAAAAAGTCATACCCACACTAGCACAAACCTCGGTTTTTAATTATTAATGGATTTTATGAATAGAATGTACGAATTGAGTCTGCCCATGTACGTGCATTTGAAAATATCCCGCAGAGTCTTTCATTTTAAATATCAAACAATACACACAAACAAATTGAATTACACGCCTTTTAAATTAGATAATGTAACACAATTATACGAGTAGCAATAGTTGTAGGACTGCGACAACTATTTGTGTACATTGACCTCTTTTGTATTAATTTTTTGCAGGATTCTTTGTGAAGGCAGTTAAATGATTAGGGGTTTCATGGCTTGTAATTTGCTTGCATTTGTTAAGCAGCAGGACATCTGTAATTGGTATGTGTTTAATGATTTCACGCCAAATCATAATGTCCTTTTCATTGCCCTCCTAATACAAAGATCATTTCAAATTAAGCATTTTTCCACTACGAAATTATTTATATCTCGTGTATTGATTTTCTTTCTTCAATTCTTAGGGAGGGAGTTTTGTTTTGCAAGAAATTGCAGCATGACACCTTTTTTGTTTACAAATTAATGAATTTGGCATTTGTTATTAATTACAACAAATTTCAGCACTACAATGAAAAGTTATAAAAGATATAATTTGTTTACTTTCTTTATACATTAACTAAAATTCATTAGATTTATATTAATCATTATAATCAATTGCATATAGCGAAGTCTTTAGGGTTCAATGAAATGCAAGCAGAAAACTGATTAGTGCTAACAAAATATGAAATCTGTTGTGCTATACTCCACAAGCTCCGCTTTATTATCGCTGAACAGAGACAAGGACCACAATTGCCAATTCCAGATAATAGAGTTGTTATGTCTATCAAAAGAAGACACATTAGAACACTTTCTTCAATGCATGTCACTCACACACATAAACATACACATTTAGCTTTTATATTCAACAAAATAAGAAGTAAAAAGATACAGTTTATAGATATTTTCAGCAAAAACTACAAAACTACCTACGGCAGTGTAGAGAAAACAATTACATACTTATTCAAAAGTAGCATGTTCTAAATTAACATAAACGTTGTCAAACGTTGGCATTTATTAAATCATCTTCTGAAAGTATTCATAAATTAACTTCTATTCAAACTTATTGTCGGAAAACCTTGTTTGATCTCCCAAAATGAATCGACGGACGGAAAGAGATGTTTTTGAAAAATGCTACCGCCATACGTGACAAAATGTTTTTGAAGACAAGTAAACTAAATACTTATTCATCTTTCATACAGGTTTCGTACTCGTACTCGTAGACAATGAATATGAAAAAAAACTTTCAATTGCACATACAAACATTTCCATAAATAGTTTTATTCAAGACAGAACTTTTCAGAAACAATATCAAATTATTAAAATTCCGTTTAACTCCTCATTTTGTGGATTTTTTTCTGTTTAACTCAGTTTAATTAAAAATAGCTGATGTGGTTCAGTTCAATTTACTTTTAAGCCGAATTGTTATTTTTTATTGAAAAATTGTTGGAAAATTCTTACTGGAAAAGTATCTCATCACACATTAGTTTTATTATAAAATTTTTATTTTTTACTTTTGGAGAAACCGCTTCAAAAGAAATTTTTTACTTTTGAAATTGTTATTTAGTGAAAATATGTTCAAGCATTTCTTATAATCTTCTGATGAGCTGCGTATACTATGCAGTTTATCCAACTCAAATAAGTTTTCTGTGAATCTGTTATAAAATACTAATTGGTATTGCCACGATGCAAATTAATTCTGAGGAATAGTTAGTTTAGTATTGTATAGATATTCCCAAAAATTATTTTCATAGAAATAATAAAGCTTACAGTTCATAAATATTTATGTATGCATGTAAGTATGAATGCTGTTCAATGTAGCACTTGTAGTTTTCGACAATATTTTAAACTATTTATCATTCTCTACAGACTGCTTTGCAAAAGACGTTTTTAGAATTCAAAAAGAGAAACACATCAAACAGCCAACCAAGCAAACAAATACTCCGGATGTAGGAAATGGAATTGTATAGATTAACATTGTCAAACCTTTTGCTTATTGAAAACATTTTAACTGTTTTGTTTTCTTTTGCCATATTATTTTAAAAAGAGCAATTGATTTCTTTTTTTTTTGCTAAGAACTAGAATTAATGTTTCTCTTTTTTTTGTACAAAATTTACTAGTATTTCTATGTTCGTATTGTATCCAGATAGAACAACTGTATTGTATGGGGAATGTACGAACACAGTATTTAAGAATGATACTTATTGAATTATTTTTTTTTCTTCTAAGGTTTATTTGATCAGTTGACGTGTGTTATGACTTGTCTTGCAAGGAGAAGACTTAAAAAAAATGTATTGTATATTGAGAAATATTAACCATTCAAAATGTTTATTGTTACAATAAAGAAATAAGATAAAATATAAAGAAATATTTTTGTAGATGTGATGGTGTCTTATACATACACACATACATGCATACATACACATAAAATATTTCGAAATGTGTATAAATAAATACGTATGTATGTATAATGGCGGGAATTTATATTTTAGTGATCATTTGCTAGATCATCGTGTTTGTTTTTATTTTTGAAATTTTATTCTCTATTATGTCAACTGATATTGATGAAATTAAACAACAGACGCCCTGAAAAGATACAATGACTTTTCTAATATTGTTCTTATTGTCTCCTTTGATACTAAACAACTGTTTAAATATAAAAATTAAGAAGCAGAAATTTAACATAATTTTAAATACACGAACCACACACATTATCGCAGCCGCACAACCTCTATCTACCCAGCAAACACAGCTAAAGATGTTCAATTAATTACTCTGCTAAATATTTCCAATTTCAAATACAACGCGTCTATGGAATTCGTTTGTCTATGAGAGCTGCGCGATTACGGGAGCTGTCCGTTAGTTGAGCTGTCACTGTACTTGTGTTAATGGATTTTTCAAACATTTTAAAATATTTTGCAATGTCTAAAATACGCATTGTTTAGATTTCATGGATTTATTTCACTCCGCTTGTGTATAATTATTGTCCACAAGCTCCGCTTTGGCAAACAGAGATGACAACTGCAATTACCGATTACAACTTTCTGACTGTTCTTTTTGCTTTTCATGTATTGCGTAGTTAATAGTTTCGTTGAAGCTTCATTTCGTTCTATGTATCGACTCCTCCTCCTCTAATGATTACATATATAATGATTTATCATATAAATTTTTTATTTTTAATCATTTTTATTTGTTATTGTTATTGATGAAAGACATATTTTTTATTAAGGTGTTTGCTTGGTATTGAGTATATTTTTTTTTAATTTATTAGCTTATAAGAGAGCTTGAAAATAAAACCAAAATTTAATTGTGAAATTTAATTTTAGAATTTTTTATCTGATATAAAATCGTATTCTACTCTAAATTGTATTTTAGTTCTTGTAGTTTACTACTATGCTTGTTATATCGAATGTGGGAAAAACGCCTGACTTGGATACCAATAAACGGTCGAAACAGTTAGTGCTTCGATTGGATTTTGGATGGGTCTGCCAATCTTATCATCAGATTATCAAAAGTTTATATTATGATTTCAGCACGTAAGATAAACATTTTAGAATTCTGAGAAAGTTGTTAGCAGATTAACATAACAAAAGTATTTTATTCCGACTATAATTTTCAATGCAATTAAATCGTTGATTGCAACAAAATAATCGACTGAAGTTTTTAATTTTCCGATTAATCACATCATCACTAATTATAATGCAACAGCCCGCCATAACTGTCAAAAGTAATGTTAACTGTAGGTTATTAAAAATCACCAGAACTGAAAAAAGTGCCAAAAGCTTAAAAAATCAATAAGTGCCAAAAACTTCCAAAGTTCGGAAAATTTTGATTAAATAGGTAAAGTGCTTTTGGTTAAAAATTATTCAGAAAACATAAACTTAGGGAAACTTACTTGATGATTAATAAAATTTAAAATTAATTAAATTAGCTGAAGTAGTTGACTATAAAGCCAATGATAATCGAAAACGTAGGTTCGAGCCAAGTTTCTGGCAAATAGACATATCACTGCTCCTCGAACAGTACTGGCAACAATGGACACTGGTGTATGCTTAGGTACACGACAGTGCCCTCCATCATAGGCACCTACTTGATACTAAGGACGCTTCAATACTGCTATAAAAAAATTCGAAAACGCGCAATAGCTGAGTCATAAAAACAAAAAATATTTCTTATTTCCGCCATCTGTCCTTTATAGACTATCCCTTTCTCAAGAAGGTAACACATCAAAATGGTTGGTAGGCATTAATTAGGTTGTTAGTTCCCTCTAAAAAACCACAATAGAACAAGAAATCCAACATTTCATGAATCTAACACATAATTTGTCACGTGAGTAGAACTTAAGTGGTTGGATACGGGTGTAGTTGTAACACTCTTTGGCTTTGGGATCCCCTATAAAATGGAAATAGTCATTTGAAAGCACTATGATTTATGCATCTGTAACTTTCTTTAAGAATATTAACCATTAAATGTAGAAGTTTTCAGATATAAGAACCACTAACTCACCCACTCACTCACTCACTCACTTACTTTGTCCTCACTTCATGCATGCAAATGCATTTGTTAGCTCTGACTGATTGACTGACTGACTGTAACCGATTAAAAGACTTTTTCCTGCAAACGAATGTCTTTTGTGTAAGTGTTTAATCAAATAATTGCACATGTGCTAAGTGCAAACATATTTTCGTTCTAAGTTTTTATTTTTTGTACCATTTCTAAACGATAAAGATTGTTAGCTTAAATTGAAAACAAATGCCGGTATGAATTTTTGTTGACGTTTGTTTTGCTTTTTTAATGGAAAAACATGACCGAAGAAGCCAGAAAATTAGTGTTTAACAATTGGAGGATGATGATCAGAGGAGTATTGAGAAGAAAGAAAATTGCATATGTACTCTGTGTTAGTTGAGAACATTGTTAAGTAACATGAATAGTTAGTGTGCAAAACGGTTCCTAGTGTTAAAGCTGAAGCTTGTGTTCCGATGTTAAAAGTCAACCTTAACGACGCATATGGAAATCGTTTGTATATGCATGCAGAGTATCTGCATTGGCTGACGCCTTATTCACTAAAGTAAAGCAAAGCTAAGTTGAAATATTTGCAAATGCAAACGAAACTGGAGAAAGTTCAAACAGACGAACAAATGAAAGAATAAACAATAAGGAGCATGACACTTTAGTTCATGAGCAGCAAGTGTTTCTGTTCATCTGTACACACTTGTACGTTTGTAATTTTATGTATGTGTATATGCACTATTGACTAGACCAAGCAAAATGTAGAACACATTCTACGACAAACTACTGACTATTAAAGCACAAGTACAACCAACAAACAAACTCTCTTTCTATACGTACTCGTACATCTAGTTGGAAAAAGTCACCCATCTCTAAGCGGATGATTGCAAAAGCGAAATAAGCTCTGCAAGGCAAATATTTGTTGTCGATTTGTATATGGTGAGGAATCACACAGGCAGGCGGACGGACAGACAGACAGACAGACCGACAGACAGATGAGGAAGAAAAAACAAAATGGAAAAATACGATTTTTTTTTTGTTTTTACACATTTTTAATTGTACAGTTAAACGGAACTTTTATTTGCTTTAGGAAAACATTAATAATCAAAATTGCAATTATAACAACAGCAGCAACAATAACAACAAGAATAAAATCTACAAGTCCTGTTGATATAAAGGATGGAATAATCCCAGGATAATACCGGATATAAACCAAACATGTAACGTAACATTTTTGTTTTCATGTTCATTTGTTTTCATTTTCGCTTTTTTGCAAAAGAAGCACTTGAAAAAAGATGCAAAACGTGGTTCAAAAACTAAACGTACGCTCCTGTTTATACAACTCACGTGACGCTATAGAAGAACTTCAGTGATTTTAAATTAATATAATAAATGCACAAGATTTAAAATAAAAGAGGAACGTTAAGGGAAAAATGAAGTGTACAGACCCACTTCTTAAGTGTTTGTGTATTTGAAAATCTACAAAAATAAAATAAACAAAACGATTGTAATTGAAAAATCTGTAACGGACATTTGTTCTATTCATAAACTAAAAATTATTAAGAGCTATCAATAATTCCACGGTTTTCGTAAATAACTTATTGATGCTACATTGTTTTATTTCAAATGCTCTTCACATCGGGAAAAATTTACTAAAAAACAAGGATACTGCCCCATTTATTCAAATAATTTTCAGCATTACCACACATTTCAAACGCATAAAAACACACGTTGAAGCTGCATCATCTAAATTACTGATCCGATTGCACAATAATAGCTGCGTTCGAGTAATTTTACAGTAAAACGCAGTAAATGAATAATTACTGAATAAACTGAAAAATTTACTCTCAAAAAAAGCTGTTGCCCAAAAAAGTACGCGAACGGAAAAATTGTAAAAATTAGTAAGATTAAGGAAACAGGTGATTGCAAATCGATATAGTGTTGAAATATATTTACACTTTGGACTACTCAACGAATATTTTAAGAAAATATAAAAAAATTATTTTCTATAATCGTTTCCATGTGATTATTTTCATTTTATTTGATTTTCCTAATTTGTGTCTGATTAAATTTATTCAAAAGTATTTGATTAATTGTTTTTGGTATTGACTACCTTAAAAGCAAGTGTAGTACTAAGTAACCATACACTTAGTTAGCATTTTCACAAAATAAGAACGTAAATGGCTTTAAATGGTTTCTACAACATTTTTTTTCTTTTAAAAGGCATATATGTACATGTGTAACGAAGGAATAGTTTAAAAATAATTTATTTAATTTAATTTTTATTATTTTGTCTCAGTTTTTCTTTTTTTAAATCATTTTTTCACAAATTGTATACTTTTTAATTTCTTATTTTTGTTTGTTTACCTTTTGAATCATATGTTTTTCTGTTTTACTAAATTTTACACAAGAAATTTCTGTAGCAAAAATTAGTAAATTCTCAGCCATGAACTGTCATTTTACGCTCTCAATTTGTGTTCTCATTTACTGTAACTTGAGTAAACGAACGCAATTTAGTAAAATTCAGTAAAAATTTTTAAAAACTTTTGGGTACTCGAACACACTTAATGTATGCAAAAGTCATTGTGACTCTTTGCCATTATGTTGTAATGCACATCAAAGTGGAAACTCTCGATATAAAAATCAATTCTTTTCAAGCAAGTTTTGTAAGCGGAAAAATTTCTCCTCTCGCTTACAAAGCTGCTCCATTTTTTACTAAAGAGCTGAATAAACTGTTTAAGTAAAAAAATGTTCAACAGAATTGTTTGACTTTACACATTTCTTTTTAATTTAAGAAGTTTTATTAATTCTAACTAGTTTTATTAAGAAAGTAATATTTGAAAAATTTATTCATCAGACTAACAGAACGGATCAGTACTGATTTCAGCCTTTTGCCAGTCTGATCAATAAATTGTTCCAATGTTACTTTTTTAAGAAAAATAATAATGAATTTATCAAAAAAAATCGTAAATTAAAAAAGAAATGGATAAAGTCAGATTTGAACTTGAGACAAATAATTTCAAAACAGTTGAAATAAATACGAACAAACATATTAATTAGTAAAAAAGAAATATGAAAAACCAGAATGAAAATACTTATCCAACGACAAATGAAATGTACGTCAACTTTATTTGCCATGGATTTTCGCATAATTGCATATAAAGTATACGCCTGGCATCACATGGATAACAGATGCAGGGTATATTCATTCGTAAATGCAGTTAATGTGCAATGATGAAAGCTTTGCTTGCGAAAAGCATCACTTGTCAACAAATTTTGTCATCATAACTTTGTTTATGCAAACAACTAAGAGTCACACAATTCTGAAACCTCTGCAATATTAAATTTACTGCTGCAATAATTTGCAGGCAGGTTGCACAAATTTACTACATTTACGAATTCAGCCACAAAATCTTGACTTTGACTCTTTTTTACGAATAGACGAATTGTTATTAAAATGTATTTGAGAAAAATAAAGGAAAATCCGATTTAAACGCAGAACTATCAAAATTTTGAATTGGTTATTCTAAAATATTTTGAATTGTATTTTTCATCTAAAATAATGTTTTTATCATGCGTATAAATGCGTTGGCGTCCTGCAGTTCTACGTACCTTGAATGACATAAATAAGAGAAGAAAAAAAAGAAACAACATTTTTTTATTGATAAATAAATTTAAAATGAAAGGAAGTAAAATGTAAGAAGCATTTTAAATTATTTAACATAAATATGCATTCTTTTAAAGATTAGAATAATAAAAAGTTATATTTTCTATGCATTTGTTGCTTTTATTAAATTTATTTTCTCTCAAAGCATTTCAGATTAATTAATTCATTACGAACTTTCAGAAATAATTAATGTTTATAAGTAATTAGTCGAACTTTTTTATTAATATTTATATATTGAAACGATTAATTTTGGCTCAAGTTCAAACCCGAATTTACCCATTTATTTATTCTAATTTATTTTTAATTTTTATTTAGAAAATTTTTTGGATAAATTCATTATTTTTTTATTAAGAGAGTACTATATATAGAACAATTTTTATTATTCATCATATTAGCAGAACGGATCAGTACTGATTTCGAGGTCGCTACACCATCTCATCAGCGTTCTTTGTTCAATTTTACCACTTTTGACGGTGGATACTAGTGATCAGGAATATCAACTATTTAACCGTATTATTTAACAAATTAGAATACGAAAAGTACAAACTTATTCATTTTCACATGTCAAATCAATTTCGGTTAGTACGAAATCCCATCTATGATGAATAACTACTCTATATATTCTAGTCTCTCTTGCTTATTCTCTTAATAAAAAAATAATGAATTTATTCAAAAAATTTTCTAAATAAAAATTAAAAATAAATTAGAATAAATAAATGGGTAAATTCGGGTTTGAACTTGAGCCAAAATTAATCGTTTCAATATATAACTTTCAGAAATTTCATTTTGCTATTTAAAATACACTCCAAAATTTTCTGTATAGAATTTTTCGTTTATAAACAGTAAAAAATGTGCAAATTGAGAAATGAATTTAATATTTTTTAAATTAATTTTTCTTAGTTTTCAGTAGTAGTGATCTGTAATCCAGAATGATGAAAGTCTCTTTTGTAAAATATTTGATCTCTGTTCACCTACATACGAAAAACTGAAATAAAATATCAAATTAGTTTTTGCTTTCAATATTTCGCGATATTTTCACCTTGAAAATTACATGGTTTTTATACTTTTAAACCTGCACCTGGTAGTAAATTTCATTTGCACACAAAAAAAACTTGCGAACCCATATTATTTTATAAATACTATTATTCCAAAAAATTCAAATATTTATATTAAATGCAGTGAGGTCATACGGGTTCAATTTCGCATCTTCCACTTGAGAGTTTATCTGAATTGCAACACGTACAAAGTATAATGAGATAAAAAGTTGAAATTATTTACAAAAAAAGGAGAAACGGTAGGATTTTGGTACATTTTAAAATTACTTTGAGAGTAGTTGAGAGAGTAAAGGTTTCTGGCAGAGAAGTTTGCAGAAGTAAAATCCCATTTTCATTAATTAGTTAATTGTTGGTATTATTTCTAAAGAAAAAAAATATTCGCTATTTAGATGATACCAAGGTAAATTAATACCCATTGATCGCATTCTTACAACAATACAAAAACAACAATGACTTTTTTTCCCCCAAATTTATTTAATATAAAAGAACCACTTTTGACAAGAGAAAATGAATCGACTGATGACAGTTTTAGCCAGTATTTTTAATGGGTTCTTATAAATGAAAACTGTTATATCTATTTCTATCATTTCAGATTCCTCTGAATTTTCGAACATCGTATCGGCCCAGATAGATTAAACAGAAATCTAACCTAAAGAATAACCAATAAATAATTAAGAACAAAAAACTTTATAGAAATTAAAACATTGACTTTTGTTGAACAGCAGTAAATACTTAAATTAATTAATGCGTTATTAAGGACTCACATGCATATTATCTTAAAACATGTATGAATGTATGTGTGGATGTATGTATGTATGTTTGTAGTACGATTACGCAATTGTAGACAACAAAAACGTTCAAAATATACCACTGTTGGTATGGATGTATATTGCACGTACTTGTGTGGATGGGAAGCACCTACTATACTCGGTCTTACGTTCGTTTACCAACTCAACAATTTATATCAACCCATCATCTATCCATCCATCATCCATCTATCCAGTCATCGTCTATCTACATGCATACATTTCTGCGATAACTTGCGACTAACTGTAGTTGTTGGCGAGAACGATGTCAACAGGAAAGAATGATTTCTTGTGCCAATATTTTGCCAGAGTACACAATTTCGATTTGTCGAGAGTGTTGTTGTAGACATGCTATGGAGACCCGAAGCAAGCAGGCAAACATTTCTGTTTTCCATTTTTATTTGTTTTTTAGTCCTCTTCTTCTTGTTCTTATTCTGTGAGTAAGTTGGTAGTCGTCATCGGTTTCGTCCTTGACAAAGTGCTCGCTCAGCTTTATACACAGGCACACATGCATACAAGCATGAGTATGTACATGTAATGACAGCATTTAAACATAGATTTTAGTTTCAAGACTTTTAATAGAAAGGAACGATTTTACACCCTACACCACCATAAATACATATATGAATTTCAATTTCAAATTTCCAATACATTAAAAAGGACAATGTACACATTTATTTATATATAGATTTCTTTGGTTACTAAATATAAGGAACATAAGATCTCAATGAGTCCGTTCCAGTTCCAGCTGTCTGCTTCGGTACTCTTCAGCTCATTACACGTTCCGTTGGCTTTCTCTGGACGACCTTTCTTTCCATTATGTTCACATGTAAATATTCTGTTGAAATATAGTACAACTTCAATTACAAATTCTTACTAAATTGGTGGCAAAACGACGAAAGGATCGCTTGACATTCAGCATGGAGTAGTAATAAAACTCACATAAAAAACATGAATTAGCCGAATATCCAATTAAAGTTTGACGTTTAGGGTATCGGTATCTGTCAGACTTGACCGACTATATTTTTTACTTTTTAATTTTTTATGTTATTTAATGTATTCGTTTATACGGAGACAGGGAAGATTCGAGATTCGCTTTGCAAATCAAGTGAAATGTTTGCAAATAGAATTTGTCTATGCTTGCTTAAGTGTTTGTGTATCATACTTATGCACATACATTCATACATACATACGTATGTATATAGATAAACACACATGCATACATTTGTACATAATCAAACTGTAATATTCCATCTTAAATATGAGATTGTATTTCTGCATAAAAAGTAGCAGTTGATGTGCATGTGTTTGGTGTGTTTGAGCATGTGTTTAGCTTTGTGTGCATTATGATGATCAGTGCAGCAAATGTGAACATAACTGTATAACTGAACAAATATGTGCACAATTCAGGCTGCTTTGGCTCGATGAATAGATAAATGGATGGATGGCTGGGTAAAGAGATGGATAGTGTCCTTGCATGTATGACTTGCTACTCATTCATCTTGTATGTTCCAAGTTTTCTAGATACCTTAAATTTATATTCATACTGAAACGTACTATTTAACATTAATATTTTACTGAAAATCTAAAAAAGCAACTTTTCTGCACTTTTGCGATATTACTTGTTCCTTAAATGTTTGGTCTTTTAAGGGTTTTAACTATTTTGACTTGTTTATGATGTTATCAATTTTCGTAATTTCCTCAATAAGTATGTTTTTGTATCCGGTTTCGTTCAGATTTGAATTTGTAATGTTTTTCAGCCTTTTTTCGCTGATTTTTGTAAGCTTTTGTCATTTTTGTAATATGAATATTTCTAATTTTTCTTACAACCTCTCTACAGTCATATCGAGTATAAGTTATTTGTTGTGCTTTTGCAAAAGTTTTTTTCACTTGAAATAATGCAATTTTTGTATATTAATCCTTTCGGAAACACTGTGATCAAAGTGACTGCGGTGACCATCCGCTGTGTACTGTATTTGAGAGGTTTGTTCTTTGAAAATTACTCTTGATATTTGCGCTGTTTTGTTTTCATTTTTAAATGATTTTGAACCCAGAACGTAAATCAGATAAATCGTTGATATTTTTACTATCCTAACATGTGTGTTCCGTGTTTAAGATTGTTGATGTGTTAAAATTTATAATTGCTATATATTTTATAGTCAGGAGAGATCACCAATTTATTTATTTAATAAATAAATATAATTGAAAGTTATTAATATGACTCCGAAAAAAAGTCCAAATACTTTATTTTTTTGTATGAATGTTTTGTATACTGGATGTTACGATAAACAAATTTCAGAAATATTTATATGCCAGTTACTTATTATAACTACTGAATCAGAAGTCCAATGCACGACACCAAAACTAAAGCAAAGGAAATTGCCAACCGTTTTATAATCAATTTCAATGCGTTATTAAGAAAACTGGCGTACGACATTCGACCACCAGCTGAAACGTATCCCTGTAGAAAAAGCAATAAACGAAATAAATTGCATACAAACACGCACATTTATTTTGTTAAAGAGCTGATGGCCTATTCAGCCGAAGCTCATTAATATAAATTTTTAGTCTCAGAATTCATTCAGTAGATTAAATAAAAGACTAAAAAATTGTATAGCATTTTTTATCAACTTATGCAATTATAGTTGTTTATTTATTTTTTATTTTTGCAGTATTTTTTTCTTTGATGTTAATTCAAAATACACTTTTTGAGCGTGATGAATTTCTGGATTCGGTCGCCGCGCTCAAAGGCCGCGATAAAAGCTATTCATTAGCTTAAAAACCTACGAATTGTCTGTTTGTGTATATAATTTTTTGTCAACCACGATTGCTCGTAAGTACGCCATTTTGTGTTTTCCTACATGTAAAAATCTGTTCTGGCAATACTGTATGTTAGTGAAATCAATAGCATACTTTAGGGGTTAACATACACTAGGCGATTCAAATACTTAAAAAAAACAAAAGACTTAAGAAACAAACTTAGTGTTATATTTTATTTTCGTTATCGAATTCCTTGATTCGGTTGCCGCACTCAAAGCCCGCGATAAAAGCTATGCAATAGCTTAATAATAATAATATTTTGTTAAATTTTTGCTTGAAGCTAACACATCCATACGTAATGAACATCTCTCTCAATTCCGACCTCTTTTTCTTTTCAACTTCACACATTGAAAGAGAAGATAATCTTGTTACTCATAAAATATGTAGGTACTCTTAAACATTCTCATTGCTTTGCTTATTTTTTTATTTGAACCAATACTTAGATAAGTGAATGTACGCGTGTATTTTTAACATTTGTAGTGTTGTCAACTTTAGAAGCCTTTTATTTATTTAATACGGAACCGATCTAAATAACAAATAGTCGGGTCACTCGTCAAGCTCGACTTTGTTTACTATTTGGTGAAAGAATGAAGAAAATCGGTTCGCAAACAAAAGAGAAAAATGGATCTAACAATTTGTCTTTGCCTATTTATATAATAGATAGATAGATATTTAATATTTCACTGAATAAGCAAGAGCAGCTGTAACGAATTAGAGACTTGTTTTATCATCGAGTATGTACATGCAATCGATATTATAACTTTTGAATATTTGATTTGGTGAAATGTCTTAGTTACTGATGGGTCTCTGGTGACACTCACCAAATGAAACTCATTTTGATATAAACATCACGCAATATATCCAACGTACTAAAAAATAAATAAAATAAATAAAATACGTTCTGTCAGTGTATATTGGAATTGATTGATGTTAATGCATCCTTTGTTCCTTGAAATATTCTCTTATGTTTAATAGTAATTTTTCTTTTTCTGTGTTTGGAGTTAAAAATTATGGTTAAAGCTAAGTACTCTGTTCATCATTTCGTGCGAACTGCTGTCAAAAGTCCATATAAAAAAAATTCATGCGAAATAATTGCAAAAAAAAATGGCCGAAGTTGTACTCTGTTCAAATTGTGAAAACATACGAAATGTTTCTGGCAGCATGATTTTTTCATATACAACATGTTTCTGGCAACATATTTTCCAACTGCGAAATAATGTAAGCACCACTTATTTCGTGCGGAATTGCAAACAACAGATGCTCAGCTTTTAATTAGCATTGAATTTGTTGCGCACAATTAACTAAAATAAAGGAAAATAATGTGAAAATAACATAAAATGAAGGTATGGGATTGAATGAGAACGTGTGTCTTCAAAGCAGCACAAGCTCTTAAAATTATTTTGTTCTCCATTTGTTTTCACACATGGTTTTTGTTTACATAAGAAAAACAATGTTGCTTACTTCAAGGCAATAAAAACGATAAATTTCTTCTAAATCGTAGTGTTGTCACCACTGGCTAATTGTCAAAATTTTCAAACGAAATAATCAATGTTGCTCAACATTTTTCGCAAATTCAAACAGAGTACTTAGCTTAACGTTGTCATAACGTTGGTTAACGTCTGACGCATTTCTATAATAAATCAGTGTATTTCTTAGATACATGTTTTGCGCATTTGGTGTATGTTTATAAACTTTCTATAAATCAAATTATTTGTATCCGTTAAATAGTTTATACTTTTAGTTTTCAGCAGTTTGGTGTTATAGAATTTTCTTATTTCACGATATAACGGAGAGCAAGTAAACCACGGCAAACCGTTCTACAAAAATGGTAACCGCGAATATTCAGTATGATATTACTCATTATTCTTTGGGAGTTACTTTATAAAAATTCAAGTTTTGAAGCTTTTTCAAAATATGGTTGAAGATGAATATATATGTTTCTACATACATTTATATCAAAAAGTACAGTTTTGAAGTATTAATTGGGCTTTAAGCGTTATCTATAGTTAGAGAAAATTGTTTTTAAAAAGTTCAAAAAAAAATACAGTACAACCTCCATAATCCAGACAGATATAGTTTCAGCTACTGTCCGGATTAGTGGATCATCCGGGCTACAGTTAAAATTAAATTTTGAATGCAATACATATTTATGCACACATGTTAAATTTATATTTATATTACCAAAAAGAAAAATCAGTACACATTAAAATCCATTCGCATTTAATAAATTTACAGAAATCATAAAGAAACATACTAAAAGGGACAAAAAATATTCATTTTGAAAAATAAGAATTTATTTTTGTCTGAATGCACATATCTTTGTTTAATTTGTCAGCTCTATTTTTAACTTCTTTTAAAAATAAAATATCCATATCTGTCGCAATAGTTTGTTCAGCGCCTAAAATAGCTTTTGAAAACAGTTCGCCACGCAAAATCAATTAAACTAAAATATTTTACACATTCTTTTATTCTCTCGCTAACACATAACAAATTATTTTGTCTAGCGGTAAGATAACGAAAAAACGTTACTGAGAAATAACAACTCTTGACCGGACTGGAGGAAAAATTTCTATACTGTCCGAAATATGTAAATGTCCGGATAACTGGATAGTCCGAATTAGCGAGTGTCCAAATTATGGAGGTTGTACTGTATATGTATTTGAGAAGTGATTATTATTTTTCGATTTACACTATCAAGAAACGGGAGAAGGACACTGATTTCACTCGTTTTCCGGAATCGAGTTTTAAAAGATTTCAACGTTTTGATTCTTGTTACTACGATGTTCGTATTGATTTACGCATGTGTATGGACAGATTCGAAAGTGCCTTTTTAAACAACCGCAATTAGCAAGAAAGGTCCGACCGATCCTTTTGCATATATTTGTCTTCTAAGTCCGTACGATTTGGTCTTTCATAATTGTTACCGGGGATGAGTTCATATGAACCCGTGCATTTCTCATTAGAGTTCAGTTATTTTTGCTTTCTATAATTAGGGATATTATTTTGTGGTTTATTTAAAACACAATATGAACAAAATAGAGTGTAACTCTTTAAAACATGGACAAAAGGCACAACATAACATATATAAATATGAATGTGTGCATGTATGTATGTATTTATCAGCAATATTCAACCGTTCAACCAACATCAACATAATACGAGTATGTACAATATTTTAATAACTAATGCAAAGTAGTGGCTATTGTTTATGTTTAAGATGTAGTTATAAAAAGCTTTTATTATAAATATTGGTTGTTGGTTGTTGGTTGGTACCCGTCGCTTCTGCCTGTGATTTCGAGAGTGGTTATATTTCTCATTGATACGAATGTATATGTGCCTGCCCGAATGTGATACGGAAACTGTGGGGTGTATGTTTATATATGTATGTATGTACATAGATTCACAACAAACAACCCTCCTAAGATGGAATGGATGAATACATCTATCTGTACATGCACTTTAAATACGCAAGTACTTGCTTGAGTGTTGAATATATTTTCGTTGGGCGTAGGGTTTCGTAACAATAAAAATAAAAAAGGTAACGTTTGAGACAAACATTTTAGCAGAAGCAAATTAGTTATATTCATGTATGTATATGTAATTTACATTTTATTAACGATTTATTCAACAAATTTTAAAAATTAGACGCACCGATCAAAAGGGAATAGATTTTTGGATTTTTGAATTTCTGTTTACAAAACCCAGGCCGATTAATAAAGTTTAATTAAGTAGGACGAATGCATTACAACAAAGCAACTTTTTTCTCACGCTCAATGTCTGGTAAAATAGGACTAAGAGTGATTCGTGTTTCACGATCACCTGGGCTAATAAGTATACCTTATTAGAAGGCCTTCATCAGAATTATGTATAATTGTCAAACAAATTCATCGATTAGTGCCTTACAGGTTTTGGAACATCACTTCATTGTATACAAATTGATATATCGTACATAACTAAATACTTGTTCATACACATATTTCTAAACGAGAATGTTTAATAAAGTCTCTTCATCGGTCAACTTGAGGTGCTGCTCTCGCTGGCAAACAGCATTTAAAAAAGTTATTATTATCTTTATTTAATGTGATTATTTCTCCAACTAAATTGGTTGTTAGTGGTTGTAATCCAAAGGAACGAAAGAAAATTTATATTTTTTAATTTCAACTTACATGGCAGAACAGAAAGCAACATTGTTTTTCGGGAGCCACTGCAATGTGTGTTTCCATGTATCCGCCACTGCTTAGATGGCTCGTTTGGATGTGATTTCAAAACCCAACTATACTCTCTTTCCCAATCTTTACAATATTTTTCTATATTTTTTACAATTTATTTATTGCAAATAAGCCGATGGCTTCGTTTATAGTGTCATCTGTCACCAGTCGCGTTGTTTGCCGGTTGGTGTTGTATTTGTTTGGTAAATAATACCTTTACCATGAACGATAGTTAATTGAGATAAGACTTGAGATTAGTTTAAAATATTAAATTAAATTATATAAAGACCTGATCTCAAAACATTTAGCAGCCTTTCTCCATGATGTATATTTTCAATTTAAGAAACCTTAAAAAACTCTTTGTTCTCACCAGTCTTAACACATCTGCGCTGACCAAAAATAACAAAAACTGAGCTGAAAAGAAACAAAAATAACTTGTTGGAGTAGAACTATATTTTGCTCTTCCAAATGATACTTTTGTGAGTAATTTTGACGACTGTTGGACGAGTGAATCGTCGTTTATGCATTTTGGCGAGCATTGGAAGATTGTCAGTGGTCAACGATCGTATTTGAGTCTTCCAAATTATGGTTTGGCGAGTAATTTTTATGATTTTTGGACGCGAATTTAAACGTTGTTCTTTCAAAGGTTTAAAATGAACAAGATATTTTGATTCTTTTAAACTTAGTTTTCGGTCAGTGCAGACCTCTTCAGAATGGTAAAGTTGGTTTAAGGTTCCTTAAATTAGAATTATAAACCATGAAGATCGACCAATCCGTGATTTGTTGTAAGGTTTCGACATAATTTGATTTAATATTTTAAACTAATATAAGGTTTTTTCTAAGATTTCAAAAAGTGGAGTATACTTCAGCTGAAGCACATCCAGAGTGCGATGATTTTATTAACAAATCCATCGGCTTATTTACAATACATAATTTGTATGAATTGTATCCAATAAAATTCACAGAACAAAACTTTTTATTTTTTGACATACTTTTATGTATTTTATGATCAAAAGGGATGTTCTTGGCGATCGTTTCAAGACTATTCCGCGATTCTTTTTGGTGTACCGTAAAAAATCTATTAAGGCGATTGCTTCAAGGTTCATTTGAGGTAGGACTAAAAGAGTCTTACACGATTCTTTTCAGCGCATGACTCATATAGAAGAGTCTTCTAAGATTGAAAATATTAGCTGGATGAATACTACTATTCTAGAGCGCTGATGCTCAAGCATATTCTGTCCCATCTGCGATTGGATGTGGGCTTTATGACTAAGCAGGCAGACGATGCGATGAATTTTACACACAGTGTATTTGTGTTGATATCACGTACTCTCAGTAAACTGAGAGTATGAGCACTAATGTTCTTGGGATATAGATCATACCTGCAAACTTTGTATGACTACTTTTATATGAATGTTATTTAAGTTGTTATTTTCAATTAAGTTGTTATTTTCTAATGCAAAGTTTTCGTTATGATGTTAAACAATTAAGGAAACTTGCAATTAAGCGCAAATTAATCAAACTAATGAACTGAAATAAACATTCTTGATAAAACTGAAACTTGAAATCTTAAAATTTGAATTGAGTATTCGATTTCCCGATAACTTAAGCTCGGATAATCAAGGACTCTTCATGCGCATGTATGTATGTGTATTTGTGTATGTTTAATGTCAACGTCATACGGCAGAAATTGACGACGCCGAACAATTTATCTCAATGGTACTTGAGTGAGTAAAACCTAAACAATATTTTAACAATAAACTTTTGTATGAATTGAAGTGGCAGGACTATGGCGTGAGTAGGAAAGAACATATCACATAAAAGATTGGTTTGATATTGTTTGCTTGATGTGTACATGCACCCCATATTAGTCGGGGTAAGCAAGTGTAGCTTTTTGTTGCATTTCCCAATTGAGAGCAGACGTACTACATAATAAAGTCCAACAAACAAACCGAAAGGAAGAAGGATGTTGAGGGAATGGCAAACCACAAAACATGTATGTAAGTATTTTATTGTAGATATTTTGTTAGTTTCATACATAATTTTATGAATCTGTTTTTGTCAAGCGTGATAAAGAGTACTTAAATAGTTTGCAAACTAAACATTCGAATGACAAGTACACAATGCATTTGCAATTTCATTTGTATGTACATAATGTTCACTTTATGAAAGCGTGTGTGAAATTAAAAAATTACACAAATATAAATGTTTGATGATTGACCTGATTATATGACTAGAACTTTAAATTGCTTCTTAAAGATAATAAATAATGTGTAAAAAATGTATTTCAGATTTCTTCTTGCTCGTAGTACACATCATAATTAAATATATACACAGCTATCAAAAACTTGCTAATTACTACCGCACAAACTACATACGGCTTACATTCGTTTTCAGTACTTAATTAACTACTTACTAGGAAATAAACAAGTAAATTATTCTCTGATGGTCAACTCTTTAAGCCTTATCGAAGACATGTGTTTTTTTTAAATTCTGCTTGAAAAAAAGCACGAGCTCAATATTGATTTTTTATTTTTTTTTTTTTATAAAGAGGAGTAACACTCAGGCAATTAGTATGCCTACCAACCCGTAGGTGTGTTACCTTCCTTGGGAAAGGGATAGTGAGAGAGGACAGATGGTGAAAGAGAGAAAGCTTAATTTTTACAACTCTGATATTGCGCGCTGTGTTAGTTTTTAGATCAGTGTTGCAGCGCCTCTGATGTCAAGTAGGCGCATTAAATGTGTTTTAAGCTGTTGTAGCCATTTTATTAATTATTTTACTTCGCCGGCGAGTTTGCTACAATACCGACGAAGGAGGGCGCTGTGATGTCCGCTAGCATACACCAGTATCAATTGCTGCCAGTACTGTTCAGTGACCAGTGTGTGCTATGCCTTCATCACTTAAACACTCCGACAACAACAAATACAATGTCATACTAATGCACATCTGAAAAATGCTGGAGTTTATTACTTGTCTGAAGCTGGGCTCGAACCCACGTTCTTAGTCATTATTTGCTTTGTTTTCAACGCGCTAACTACTTCAGCCAACAGCACCCTCATAGCAGATATTTACCCTGCAGCTAAATTTGTAACTAGTAAAGTTTTAGGACAGTTATAATACTAGTTGCAATGAGACTATTCAGTTTATGAGAATGAAAACGCAAATAGAAAATATAAAAAAACAACAAATATAAATAATTTTTAAATTTATTTCTAAATTATTTTCCATTGGCGTCTGATTAAATGCTCAGAGATTTAAAGAAAAAATCAGCGCTGACAAACACAATATCTATGTAGAAGTAAGTAAAAAATCTGTTTACTATTTATTATACATATATTTATATTATTTTAATGTTACATGAATTTAGGTCTCTACAATGAGCGGACTATGGAGGAAGTGCATTGGAACATTGTTATTCAGTATAACATTGACGGAACGCATGAAAAATTGCGTTTAAAAAAAATACAAAACACTGATTGGTAAATTTTTTATATATTAACTGTAAAATTTAAATTATTTACAAATTTCTTTGTATTTTTTTTAGACTCCATTGTAAGATTAATAAGTGTGGAACAGAAGGATTAAAAAACAATGTTACACTGGGCAACGCAGCTATGAAAAAAGAGAATTTCGATGAAGCGGAAGCGGAAACTAGCAAGATTTTATTTCAGTGTTACATATTATATATTTTTAATCAAATTTAAATACATATTATATCTTTTTGTTTTTCGATTTATACCAAAATGTGTTCCTATGAATACCCCTAAACAGAAATTTTTGTTAAATAAATATATTGTAAAAGAAAATTAGTAGGGCTCCTATGACAACCAAATATTAAAATCGATAGACAGACATACAACAAGTCTGAAGTTGAAAGCAACTAGTATAATTCTAGCCACATAGTAGCCTGTCTGCAGGGTAAGTTTTATTAAATTTTGTTGTGTTTGCAATTATTTCTAAGTATGTATTGATATTTTTTGTCGCATTCTTAAACTAATAAGTTAAATGTCCAAGTAGAAGTAGTGCAAAGTATGTACGTAGGTAATGCATATGTTTGTTTGCATTTTAACTTATTACTCGTCCGTCAAAGTCTTTGCTGGGATACTACAATTCCTCAAAACTCAAGTAATGATTTAAACATTTGAAGTTTAAAATATATGTATGTAGGTATGTGAATAAGTATGTAAATTTATATTTGTATGGATATACCCATTTTGCTATCTGTGTGGTCCTATTGCCGTTGTGCTCTCTTGATCTTAGGCCGCCGCTTCTTTATTAATTGTCGTTATTCTGTGCCACTTGTCTAAATTAGAAGTACATTTCTAATTTTCAAAATGTCTCGTTAAACTACAATAAACGTTTACAGGTGAAATTCATCACTTAGACTGCTAAAACAACATTTCATATTGGAATTCAAATATGTTTTTTTTATTTCTCGCCTTAATAAACACAAAAGCATTAATAGTGATTTCGATGACGCTGATGTTTTTATTTCCAACCATATTCCATGGATTTTGAAAATTTGTTTGTATAAACAAAATGACCGGGCCTTTTAAATCCAATAGTCTCTCTTTAAGTTATCATAGAACTATCTATGTACCTACCGGCCTGTCGATGCTGTTTGCTGCAATTGCGACACTAGCACTTATACGCGACTGCTTAAAATATGCATGTACGTCTGTCTAAATCGTCGATACTTACGAGTATTTCGGACGTGTGTTTGTTTATGTGTGTGATGTTCGCCGCATTTGTAAATATTTTGCTAGTCGGTCGTAGGACGATGATTACCTGTATGATCACACAGCATTGTTGATCTACACTCTTAAATCAACACAACGTAATATGTGGTATATGTATGTATGTATGAATGTTCATATAAGGTTTATTTTCCATTAGGTTTCCATAATGACGGTTATGATTTTCAAGTGTGATTGAAAGGGAAAATTCCAAAAGGAAAATAAAAACAATATTTAGCACATCAAACGAATGCCGCCATTTGCTTGCCATCAATTATTTTCTTCAAAACATTTTCCAAGTCCTTTGGAAACATGTGAAGTATCACATTCTTTTTGCAAGAGCTTCTTGATGACTTGAAAAAAGTTTTGCATTTCAAGCACGTCCTTGCTCTTTCGTGTGCTTTTTTATTTTATAATATACACTTGTCTTTAAAAAAGAACAGCACATCTTATCATTAATTGCTATATAATATAATGTGTAAAAATAGAAAGTATTAATTATTTAATTTGTACACGATGTGAGTGTGAAATGGAGCCGAAAACTATTCATCTGTATACACATATTATAGCTATAAGTAGCATGTGAAAAATTATACATTTCATATTTGCCCAGCACAGACAGACGCCTAAGACAGCATTTTAACTAATTTAAATAAATTCTTAAGGCCATTATTCCTCGCAATTCATTAAAATTTGTTTGCAAAGACAGGTTCGGTGAACACAGGAATCTAAAATTAATCTTAATAAAATTTTTTCTGTGGGTAATATTTTTGTTCTCGAACCCACTCATAGAACTTTCGATCCACGGTAAAGTCATTGTGCATAACGCTAGATGCCTCAGTTTTCAGTGAACAAACGGGCATTTTATGAACAATTAGCTATACTGCCAAAGTACCCACTCTTTGTATTTACTTGGTATTTAGAATATAAAGGAATGAAAAAGTAAAAATACCTAGGAATAAGCCCGCTTCCGAGCCGAAAAACGAAATATTTATTATCGTATGGATAGAGAAATTAATTAACAAAAAACATAAATTTTAAGTGAGTAACTCTGTCCTGCACCCTCTAATATATTTCAATGAATTTTTAAGAAAGCATTTTAACATTTTCAAATTATGGGGTAAAAGAACGCTAAAAATCAAAACCATATTGTAATTATTAAATAAAAAAAAAATAAAACTTTTGAATGAATATTTCTAATGTTGTGTTTTGTGCCAAGTTTAATATATTTTATGTTGTTTCTTACTTAACCTAAAAATTTAATTAATGAATTGAGCAAGGAAATTGTGGCGAATTTGTCTTCATTTTCTTGGTTAGAAGCCCTACAACGAGATCAAGACGTTTTTCATTTTTCGATTTAAAACGCTTCATTTATTTTTGCGTCTACGTACTTTTTTTTCAGCTCTCAGTTTTGTTGTATTTATCCCCATTTTGTAATAAATTTATAATAAATAGCCTGGACAATCACTACCAATATTGTGTTTATTGGTGCTTGAATGAGCTAAGTTGTGTATACTTAGTCGTGGTGAAAAGGAAAATAGCAAATTCAAAATGAAATTACTCACATTCGCCATTGTGGTGCTTGAATCGGGAAAGCTGTTTTAATCTTTGCGTGGTGACAATAATAAAGTTAAAGTTTTATAAAAATAGGTACAGGACAGGCAGCACTGTCTTTAGTTGCGATTCTGACCACAAGCAACTAGAGATGGGCGATATTTCTATACATCTGATTTAGTCACTGCTACTAAAACCAATTTGCAATGTGGTTATTTTACATATTCAAAATTTTTAAAACTTTTATATTATACATTTTATTGATTAAAGTAAAAGTTATTTTTGGCATATATTTTTTCGACCACAAAAAATAGTATGATTAAAATGTTCATTTCTAAAATCGGCATATATAAGAGCGCCACATAAATAAAAACTGATTCGGATAGGTAAAGGGCCCAAACCACTTGGCTACTTTTTTAAGTTAATAAGGGTTTAGGGTATAACCTATTTAGTTGGGAAAAATTTCTTAAAGTAAATTATCAATTTTGTACCTAAGTAGAATTAATATAAAAAAAAATTTGGGAGATGGGTTATGAAAATTTTTATATATTTTTATCCGGGAAAAAATCAATAAAACATGTAGGCAATATCAATTGATTTTTTATTTCGCTATAAAGGAGTCTTACTTTATATAGAGAACTGTAAAAATCTGAAATAATAATAAATTCTTTAAAAACTGCTTTAAGCAGATAAAACTTTACATTTGGTAACGCTATGTTTACCCCAGATTTATAACAGGGTGCTACAAAATAATGTTCAGCTGTTCTTTATAATTATGGGGATTAAGTTCGGTAAGGTCGTCAAACAAGCTGACCGCTAATTTTATAATTTTGAATGTCAAACTTAGTATGAAAAAATGTAAACATTATTTTATGTGTGGAATTTGCTTGAGAGTCAGAAAATACTATTTCTTTTTGTACAAGTGCCTTACCTTGTTTGTTGTTCATACTTATAATCGTTATGTGTTACTGCTGATTTTTTAATGAAAAAATATTTATAAAAAAGGGATTTCTTCCTTATTTTTACGTAAAAATGTTTTCTTCTGTAATAGGGTAAAATTTAAAGAAACATTTTATGAATAATTAATTTCTCCGTGTAGTAAAATGTCATGTTCAAGAAACAGATGAAACATTCGCAATAACAAACGGTTGCATATTTCAGATCTATTCGCCGGTTCGTACCTGGAGTGTCTAACCTTACTCTGTTGCAAGTAAAACGACATGCAAGACCTATATTTACCTGTGAGACCCAATGGAAAAGGCGGAAAACTGCCGAGGAAAAGGTACTAATTCTTTCATATTAATTAAGGTAACGCTGTATATTATACCAGACAATGCAAAGCGGCCTGTCTATAAAAAATATATGTACATATGTACATAAGTCGTGTTTTGTATTGTATTGGTACTGCCCTATAAAATGAAAATATATCCATGCCGAATTTCAGACCCCACCGCTCATTAATACAAATTTGTGTAACATGATAAAAGTGCCCTATCTGCAAGATTGATTAATTTTTAATCGCACAAAGCTGGAAGTAATTTAAAAAGCTTGTTGGTTGGCTCGCTTTTACTTACATGTATTGTAAAATTTTGTGCGCTTTTTCCTTATACAATTTTGTTCATACCCGCTGGGTAACCCAAAGAACCCACAGGGTTTTGTTGGGTGTTTTATTTAAAGAATATACAAATTTACTAAGAAAAGATAGTACAATTTTCACTTTTTATTAAAAAGAAAAACAAAGATAAATACGCACTTTGGAATTCGACAACAGAGCGGTATCACATTTTGTAATTGAATTAGTGTGTAAATCGATTGGATAATGTGTGTACGGAAAAGTTCTCACATTCCTTACAGAAATGGTTTATACGTTTGTTCGATCACCGAATTCTTGACGTTGAGTATTGCTTGTAATTTAAAGAAATTATTGATTTTCTTTCTGTCTATACAATTTCAAATAGTTGTTGTATTTTTACATCCGACGAAAATCGTTGCAAATTAAAATACATAATTTTGTATATTTATATGCACCCTTATTCCAGATGTCAACATCAACGTCATGTCTATAGAATACTGAAAAATTGGGGCTTGCCTTCTCGCTGTCGAGACCAATTTTGTTCTGCTGACAATCTATTTCTGTTCTCTAAGGTCTAGAAAATATCATGAACCTGTCAATAGTATTCAATTGTTTTCGACAACGGATATACAAGACCCAATTTTTTGGTAATGTATTGGCGTGACATCGCTGTTGACAACTGGAATAAGGATGATGATTTTTGATTAAAAATGTAAACTTATGCAAGAGTTTATCTCAATGAAAAAATAGAATAAATGTATAGTGCTTAGTTTATTTTAAACACAATAAAGCCCGATAAAATCCTACAAAAACCCACGTGTTGGTGTTTTTAATAAAAAACCCGTGTTTTTGCCAACACTGATACACCGTGAACAACTTACGTATAAATTCCGGAATAGTTTTAATAATAAAAATAATCAGACGTGCAGATGTGGATACGCGACTCTTAAATTTACAGTAGCAATCATTGTGCTAGTTGTTTGGGCGACGACTTGGATAAATTTTTGCCAATCTTTCAAGTAATATACAAGTCTAAAATACAAGTAGCTATTGGGCTAAAAAGATTTGTATGTATAATGAAATTAAAGGTTAATTTTGTATATACATACATACATACATACATACATGTTAATTTGGAATTACAAACTTTATTTGCCTTTTAAGACTGAAATAAATTTTTATTTTAGAAATCACAAAGAATCATTGAATATTCACCGAAAAAGAAAAATGCAATCAATTTAACAGGCGTAGTGGAAATATGGCGCCATATGACAGTAGAACAATTGTCGAAATCTACAGGGCGATCTTTGGGTATGTTAAAGCGTTCGGAAGTTGTTGGAAAAAATCTTATACATAAATTTAATTTTATAGAAGACGTCCAGGAAGCCATGCTGTATGTTAAAGGTGCTGATAACATCGAACCAAATGCTCAACTTTTCGACTTAAAAATCATAGAAGAAATCGTAAAAAAACTTGGGAATAGAGTTCGCATTATTGCAGCTCCTACTTCCAAAATAGAAGAAGTAGAAAGTAAAGACAATGATGTGTTTCCAAGGCCCCCAGCTGCTGCAGAACAGTTGAAACTACGTCCACCTGTAGTAACTGTAATGGGACATGTAGATCATGGTAAAACAACATTGTTGGATGCATTGCGTGGAGCTGACGTTGTATCTAGCGAAGCCGGTGGCATCACGCAACATATTGGTGCATTTACCGTCAGTCTGGAAAATGGTGAAAAGATGACGTTTCTCGACACTCCTGGTCACGCAGCGTTTAGTTCTATGAGAGCCCGTGGTGCTCTTGCAACAGATGTAATCGTATTGGTTGTAGCAGCAGAGGATGGTGTAATGGCGCAGACAAAAGAAGTTATTAGTTTGGCAAAAGATGCACAAGGTATTGCGGCTGTAGAGAATGACATGTATATTTCATGAGATTTTCAAATTTATGCCAAAAAACATTAAGAAAAAATACTTTTTCGTATTTTTGAATCATTTATTTTTAACTGCCAATTATTTCTAATATAACTGAAAAAACTTTTTCATTTTCTAGTTCCCATCATTGTTGCAATAAATAAAATTGATAAACCTGAAGCTAACATTGTAAGTATGTATAATTTTGTATTTATTTTTATGCATAATGTTGGCTAAAATATTAAAAACTGCTTTACGTCAAAATAATAAAAGTTAAAGTTAATAACTGTTCAAAGATGCACCCATAAAAATATCTAAATCTAATCTAAAAGCAGTAGTTGCATTTTGCTACTGAGTTAATAAATAAATATGTGATTTTTTAATACTTATGTATGTATGTATACTTTTAGGAAAAAACTAAGCAGGAGCTGGCACAAATGGGGTTGTCGTTAGAAGAACATGGTGGAGATACTCAAGTTATACCAATATCTGCCTTAAAGGGAACAAATCTTTCATTATTAGCCGAAGCAGTGAGTACTCAAGCAACCCTTATGGGCCTTAAAGCCGATTTTACAGGCTTAATGGAAGGAGTAGTTGTGGAATCCAGAACAGATCCAAGACGAGGGTAAATTTAATAATTTGTATTAGTGATAGTCCAGCGATCAAAAGTCGTTACATTATTAAGTTTGAACGTTATCGCGATCTTTCTGTTTAGTGTTTTTGTTAACGATAACGATAAACGAAGCAACGCGAATTTTTAAAACGTTGACATCACACCATACATTTCAAAATGCCGAACAAATTTTAATAACATACATATAAATATATATTTTCTGCAATAAAAAAAAACAAATTTAACTGTTATTTAGACCAAAAAATTGGTGTCTTAGTTTCGAATCGAATTATGTAGAGAGTAAACGCGTGCATATGTTTTTGGCAGATCAAATTAATATTTTAAAAGTAAAGAAAGCATGTTTGAATCTTCAGGATTTTTGTTTATGATTATTTAGCTATACCTGTATGATTAAGTTTTTTTTGTAACGAAACTGAATGGAAATCGGATCTCCTCCGAGAAAATTCCTCATGTATAGATCGTTAGAAACAAAGCAATCGCCCAATGGACTATTCATGCAAACTACAGAATTATGTTTAATGTTTTTATGAATTGCGCTTGAAAAAGTGATGTCCATAACCGTAACATAAAAACCATTTATAAACAATTATTATAGTTAAAATTGCTTTAAGCATAAATAATTCCTTATTGTATTAATTGATTCAATTCAATTCAAAAACGCTGTAAAAATAAACATAAACACTTTAATTTCAAGAAAGCTTTCGACGGCGATAGTTAAGCGGGGTACGCTAAGTAAAGGATCTGTTTTAGTAAGTGGGCTTGCGCATGCCAAAGTTAGGGGACTGTTCGATCATAATGGCAAGCCTTTGGAAAAAGCTGAACCAGGTACACCAGTAGAAATCTTAGGATGGCGAGAACTGCCCCTTGCTGGAGACTTAATACTTGAAGTTGACTCAGAGGTTGTTATAACATAAAAAATAATTGTATCCTTGAAGAAAATCATTTTTTCTATGGATTCCTCTTTTAGAAAAAGGCACATTCAGTTCTAAGATTTAGGACACACAAAGCTCAAAAGGAAAAGTTGGAACAAAGTCTTGAAGAAATACGAAAGAAAGAAGAGGAACATTTGGAAAAATATAGAGCAGAAAGAGATGCTCGTCGTTTGGCGGGTAGATTTCGTTCACGACACGGTCCAAGAGTGAAAGAAACAACGCCTAATGATGGTATACCTCGCGTTAGTGTCATAATTAAAGGTGATGTCCATGGTTCTGTTGAAGCCATCCTTGATGTACTAGAAACATATAACGAGAACGATAAATGTCGTTTGGATGTGGTTCATTATGGCGTTGGCAATGTTTCGGAGTCTGACATTGAATTGGCAAAGTCTTTCGATGCCGTCATCTATGCGTTTTCCGTTGAACCTCCAGCTAAAGTTACTAGAGATGTTTCTATACGAGTTTGTAATATTATTTACCGTTTAATTGATGACTTAAAAGAAGAAATAAGCAATAAACTGCCTCCTCTTGAAGTAGAAGACATATTGGGCGAAGCAAACGTTTTACAGCAATTTTCTATAACAGAAGGACGAAAAGAAGTTCCTGTTGCAGGTTGTCGTTGTACAAAAGGTTCTTTAAAAAAAGCACACCAATTTCGTTTAATGCGAAATGATGAAATTATTTACGACGGTAAGAATTCAAATTACGTTTTTAATATAACATAATGAATAAGAATGGTTTTCTCTCCACTAGGACCTATCGTGTCTATGAGGCATTTAAAGAATGAAGTGGATTCAATAAAGAAAGACGTTGAGTGTGGCTTACGATTCAAAGACACAAAAGTTATGCCACAGCCTGGCGATGTTATAGTTTGTTATTTAACGCATACGGAACCTCAAAAGACTGAATGGGATCCGGGGTTTTAATCGTCCCAAAAACAACCATATTATATAATTATGAATAAATATTACAATAATTCAAACAGTTTAAAGTTATAAATCTAAAGCAATCCATGAAAATGTGAGTTATTTGAAATTCTTTTATAGTTAAGCTATTTTGTTTATTTGTTTTTGTTTGCGTAGTTGCTCAAATCGTTAAACTTAAAAATCTTTGGAAATTTATCATGATACATGCATATGCATTTGCACGTGCGTTATTTGTTGGGAAATATTCGATTCAATAAAAACGAGTGTATTTTGGCTCAAAATCTCACTAAAGGTAACGATATTCTATAATGGTAAGTTGGTATTATTTGTTTGTAATGTTTAATAAATATACGTATCGAGCCTTAACACTAGAAAATTGAAACCAATTAAGTTTGGCTGAAGAAGTATTTTTTAATTATTTTAAATTATATTAAAAATGCAAACTGTTAAAAATATAATGGAAAGTTTAATTAATTTAAGGTTCGATATGATACATACGGGCAAATATAACACAAATTAAAAAGTACGTTTGAATAGCGTTTTTAAGAAAGTATTAAAAATTAACCAATCCTACAGGAATGTTCTTCTTATTCTGCGGTGTTTAAAAACATTTTTAGGAAAAACCCTGTCTTATTTTTTTATTTTCTAAAATTTTAACGTTTAACATTTTACAACTTGACAATAATTTGCGGCTTAAAATCGTTTGATTTGAAATAATCCGATTTAAAGCACAGAGGTAATAATTACATACGAGTATGTAGATGTTTTGTACTAGGCTTCCAACATTTAACGGTGTTAGACTTAGAATTGGAAATATAAATACTACAAATTCAACCAATTAAATGTACAGAGTTGTAAATGCAGAATTACGAGTTAAAATCACATGTAATGGGCACAAAATTTAGTTGGCACTACCGAAAGCCGGTTTCGGTATACAGTCGTCGTTTTTTAAATCTTAATATATAAAAACCTACAGAGCCTGTGCTCGTTTATTGTAATCTCTGAAACCGCTCAACCAACTTTAATGTAATTTTGTGAGTGTGTTTGGTTGGTTCCATCTTGATAGAACGGGGGGCAAATTACGGCATTCGATATCGAACAAAATTTCCACACAAATTCAAAAAAATTTTGTATGGGATTTCGTTTGATATCGAATGTCGTAATTTGCCCCCTGATAGGTGACGCTGTTGTCGTCAAATAATTTTTTTATAGACATCGATCGATTTGAATCCTTGTGATTTCGTCTGTGGAAAAAGTGTCTTTTTTTTTATGTGCTTTTAGGAAAATATCCTTTTTTGGAGATGTAGATATGAAAACAGTATTTAAACATTGTGTGTAAACGTTTTTAATTCTTTTTGCAACTATCATTTACATGTAGCTTTTAATAAAAATATTCTAACAAATTCAATATTTACACTACGCAACTTTGTAGCATGCGATTTTCCTTTTAACTGAGAGTGTTGAAATAGAAATGTGTAAATGCTATATTTCCGTTTCTGTCTTTCTCACTTAAAATATAAATTACATGCAAAAACATTGCGTAGTATGGAATATAATTTTGAGTTCATACAAAAAACCTTTTTTGAAACAAGGTGAACTCATTAATTTTTTTGGGACAAAATTTTTTTCCTATGTCATTTGGCATTTCTGTTAGTGAGATAGAGAATTGATTTTGTTCGGACAACTCTTAGCTTGAATTAATTTAATTTTTGTTCGGGCAAAGTTGAACTGAGTTGTCACATTATAGTGTATCAAAAGCAGGTTTACTGAAATTTTATTATTTTTTTATAAATGGACTTTGCAACTAATTTCGCTTTATTTAATTAATTAGATATTAAATGAAGCCCTTGTCATTTAATATTTTTCCTACACAGTTTGTCACAGATTTTTAATTTTTATTTAGATATTTCATATACATAGTACCTTTGATTGTCGGAACACATATTTCGAATGAGTGAAACGTGCTGCAGAAAAATCACAGTAAAAAAAATTTTGGCCAGACAAAAATTTTGTCCGAAACAGATAGGTGAGTTCACCTTTAGAATGGTTTTACTATCATGACAAATTTTGAGAAACTCTCCAAAAAGTTCTCATTAATAATTAAACAAATATTAAAAATAATTTGAAAAATTATTAGTGAACGTTGTGTTCGGGATTAAAAATTGAGTCAAAAAACCAGTTGAATTTCATTTAAACCAATGCAGTTCATTTCGAATACATTTTACAAGTGGTGTTAGTATTACAATGAAAGTTTCTTTAAAATTTACTTTTAGCAGTTTTTATTACAATCCATATGCCACAAATAAATATATATCTTATTATTATATAAAATGCCTGCAATGAAAAACTTTCATAGACAAATAATAATAATCTGCCTTATTACGGTTGTCGAATTTTCGTCTTCGACTTCGACAGTGTGGACAAGATTAAAGTATAATACTGTGTGGTTCTTTAATCTAGTACAACTTGTCGAAGTCGAAGGCGAAAATTCGACAACCGTAATTAGGCCCAATAACAAATAAATAAATAAAATAAAAGCTTAAATATTTAGCACTCACTTTCATGCACACGACTATACATTCATACATGTATGATTTTTTTCATATCACATCTTTCTGCTACTAGAAATATCTATACATCATATTCATATTCTAGTAGCAGGAACATCAGACATCAGAATAATCAAAATACATGTACTATGTACTATACATATGTATGTATGCATGTTCAATTCACAACTTATTGTCGGAGTCGTATGACAATATATTTTACAATAAATTGCCTTTACACGTTTTTATAATTTCGTATGCCAAATTTCTAAAACTTTGAAAATCTAATAATAATATTCAATTCGCTTCAATTTTAAAATTCTCTTCTTTTCTTCTCTAAAGAGTTTGACGTTTTGGTGCAAAACAACGTGAACTTTGTGGATGTTCACAAGTTTCATAGTTTTATTTGATACAATGTTGTAAATGATTTGTATGGAATACAAAAACAAATTTATAAAACTTTTTTCAAATTTGTTTTCCATGTACATAAATAGCAATAAACAAATAAAAGCACTAAAATACTAAAAAGTATGATTAATAATTGCTGCTGCCAGTAGAAAAAATTAAAAAAATTCAAACTGCTGCAGAAATATTCGTAGCTCAAGAAAATAAAATTAATAATTCGGTCGATGTTAGTTTAATAAATTCTGTGTAAATGCCAATATAGCATAAGAATATGTTTTGATTATTGTGTAACATGAACGACTTGAATACTATTCGCAATGCTAATATTGAACACAGAACTGCAATGTTTTTAGTAGCACTGATAAAAGTTGAAATTTGCTGGATATGATAACTAATACAGTGGTATTTCTAAACTCTGGTGATAATGTATTAAAAACTTAAAAGCAGCTTTATGTGTAAATATGTGTGTATGTGTTTATGTAGTGTGTACATACATATGTAATATATGTATATGTGTGTATTTGTACATGTGTATACAAGTTTCTTGAAGAAATCAGATACGACCACACAAACACACATCAAATAACCACAAATGTACAAATGTATGTGTGCAAAAGTATTTCGATTTTATCTTAAAATACAAGTCCTAAAAAGAAAATAATATTTCCGGTTGAAGTGTAAATTATTATTTTTGTCGTTGTTCAATGATTGCTACAATTTAGTTTAACAGCTACAATTAGAAATTCATTTTAATTAAAACGAGCATTTATTAAAAATATAAGATTTATATACATACATACATATGTACTTATGTATGTACATCATACATAGTATTCATATAAAATACCATTTGTAATTATATAGTATTCCACTATTCCATTCATATTCATACATGTGTATGAAATATATTTTAATATTCATACTAAAGCTAGTCGTCACCCTTCACCCACATGCCTGGGATAAAACAAACAAACAAAAACGAGATCATTGTGAGCGGAACTAAAAGCTGATAAGGGGCAGCAACAACGTATCAAAAATAAAAAATATTATTTTGTAAAAAATGAATAAAACAGCAATGAAGCTACATACTTCATTGAAAGTAAAGAATTATTTTATCGTAAAAATTATTGCAAAAATGGGTCATATTTAAATCATAGAACAAAACAAGCAAAAAATACAAAATTCACACTTTCATTTAGCCACGAAACAAACTAAAAAATAAAATCGTTTTTATTTTTAAAACTATCGAATTACAATGCGTTGATAATTATTTTGGTTTAAACTTCCTTTAGCAAAACTTGTATGTATGATGGATGTGTGCATGTATGTACATATATATGCCATTAACTTAGAAATACGCATAATGTCCATTGAGTTTTATTTTATAATTGCGCATACACACACACTCTCGCATACACACACACACACACACCCAAAAATTAATGAATTAAAAAATTTTTATTTTTAGAAAATTGTTATCGTCGTAAGCAAAAAATAAATACGAAATTAACATGTGCAACATATTTTTGTAACCATTCTAAACGGAAGTTTTATTCGAATATATGAATGTATGTGTTTTTTTGATTTTAGTGGTTAAAAAATAATCATAAAACTTTTTTTTAGGGAGGGTACATGTGAAATGAAATCCTGTTGATTGTTTGCATAATTAAACTTTTTGACGACAAAATGTGCTGCCATGTGGTGCTTTCCAAGAGCGTGTATACAAGAGATTTTTTTTTGGGTTGACTTGAGATGGAGTTAAACACGTTTATGCCTAAAATAAAAGATAATACGTATTAATTATTTAATTTCTTTGAACTTATACGTACATAACTATTGTTGTTACTCTTATTTCGTGAAATATTTGCTGAGTTTGAAATAAGTTTTAGTACACATAAGAGTTCCTAAAGCACATTTTTCAGTTATATAAAATACATAATCCTCTAAATTTTTAAATTTTCACGAAATCGATATACAGTGGTCATATCTACCCACTGCAAAAATCTTACATCATTTTCTCAACACCTTCGTCCAAAAAAAAAAAAAAAATAATAAAAAATAAATAAAAAATGCAGTTCTATTCTAATTCTATTCCATTCTAATTATATAGTATAAAAAATAGTTTTTTGCCTCTACGGAAATTTTTTTCATTTTGAATTGACAATCGTTAGAGGAACAAATGCGATATATTCTATTTTAAAGGCTGGTACGGAGTTCTTACTGAAGCGCACGTTTCTACATGGAAAAATAATCACAGTAGAGCTGTTTCAGAAAATTGTTATTGTATTCACACAAAATTATTTATTTTCGTAAAACATAAGAATTTCAAAATAACTACAAAATTTCAAAATAACTACAAAGCACAAGAAAACAAAATGTCAAAAATCCAATAAGTCTCCACTTATTTTTTTAACATCCTTGTAATAGTCAATAAATATTAAAACTGAATATCCGTAATTAAACAACGAACAAACCTCAAATATGGTTTTGTTGACGTCTATTGAGTTGTTCTAATGTGTATAAATTATAATAATCATGGCATAGTGTGTATGACAAACACTATACGCAGATAGGAATATTATCACAATTTTCCTGTTAATGAATAATAATTGGAATTGCGCAAAGATTAGTTGGTGTTTGTGGCGCTTAAACACTTTGTCGTCCAAGTGTCAGGCAAAATTATTAAGTCATTATCATAAAACTCAATATCACTTGTGAAAAGTAGTGGTTCCTAACTTAATACATTTATTTTTATCTATGCAAAATTTAAGAGAATTGAAAATGTTTTCAAATCATTTTCATAAATTTTAAATTTAACTTGATCTCATGTGCAAAATATTGAATGACATTCATTTTAATTTCCGCTATCAAAACTTAAGTTCGAAGTTTATTATTTGAAGTTCGTAACAAAATACAAAACAATCAGTATTAATTTATTTCGCATGTCAAAGAACCATTTAGACGGGATAACAAATATAAAAATACTTCGGTTTCATAGCAGGATAGAACATTATATATTGATAGATTTGGTCTCGCGATCTTTAATTAAATATAAACTATTTGATGGTAGCAAACGAAAATTTGGAAAATTATGAAAAAATGAAATATTTTTTTAACACCAAAAATTATCCAATTATCCAAATCTTTCTTAACGAAATGAAAAATTACTTACAACCAATCGTTATCAGCGATCATTCATGATTCATGGCAATCATTTGAGCGGTGCCCATCTCAAGTGAAGGATTGTGATGTGCTGAATGTCATGTATTTCTCCTCTAAATTGCGGACAAGTACTTTCGAGTATTAGGTTTCATCGAACAGAGAATCTCCACATTACGATGACTATTCTGATTCTCTTATATATATGTACATACATCTGTATATGTATCTATGTATGTATGGATGTGTAAATAATAAACATAAACTACACATGTTTAAAATATTTTATATTTTTATGTATTCATTACATTATCAGATTCACTGGATCTTTACACCATTTAAAATCATCCTTTTTATTGTTATTTTCATAAGCAGTGAGTGAATCACTTTTTTACTGGCACAATGTTTCTTTAAGAACAACGTTTTTTTTTGCTGTATGTTGCACAAACAAAATAAGAATTTTCAACATGTTTTTATGCACTTAAAGAATTCATTAGGGTGCCCGATTGTTTGTCATTTTTCAAAAACAGGTTTCGAATGGTTTGCGTATTTATAAAAAATTTAAAAATAATATAAAATATAATAAACGGTTGCGTTTTCCAAATCAATATTTTTTGTTATACGTACATGTCAAATAGTCAAAGATTTCATAAGGAACTGAGGTACTCTTAATCCATCAATTTCAATGTACTTAAAATACAGTGGCGTTTGCTTATAACGTACACCGGTTATAACGAACTATCGCTTATAACGGAAAACTGTTCCGGTCCCAACATTTCCGCCTTGATATTTTATACAAATTATTACGGTTCTAACGAACTTCGATTATAGCGAACTTTTTTTAGTACCCAAAATAAAAATGCATGTAAATTTTTACGCTTAAAACGAAGAAAACAAATTGGAAAATTTGTTCCGGTAAATTATTCACCATTATTTGTCAAAAACAATTTATGTATAAGAAGAAAAAAGTTAAATTTCTTATAGATTTGTAATAAGAATTATAAATATAAATATATCGAAACATATTTTTATGACAAGTGCATATTTCATCCTTTAGAACATTTTTGCATATTTCAATCTTAAGAGCATATTTGATTTATTTTCGAATTTATATATCCTATTCGACCCTTTTCGAGCATATTTTGATAATTTATTGAACATTTTTTAATATATTCTATGTACGTATGTATACATATATCGTCATATGAATTCATAAAAGCCCTAAGTTACATTGAAAAAATTTTACACGACATGCCAGAAACTCTAATATAAAAAGTTAACCAACATTTTTCAAATTTTTTTCAGCTCAAGCTGAAGCTTATTAAGGACTCAGTAAAATTTGAATATGTTTTCCAGCGACATGTATTTTGATATGGAACATCGTAATCAACCAAGAAGTCGATTTAAAATTTTTTGTAACTTAGGGCTTTTTTGAAATCATATGACGATATGTAGTACACATATTTTTGGAATATTACCACTTGTAGGTTATCCAAGACTCTGTGTTTCTTACTAAGTAGAGATAAGCAACTACTAAACTTTGGAAGAAGTTCACAGGTACACCTTGTTGGAATCACCACGTTGCACATGGGATGAAGCTGCCACTTTAACTTCTCTGTGACTGCCCGCGTCTGCATGAACGCAGACATCTACATCGTTTCCTGCAGGATCTGGACTGTCTCAATGATGTATCACAGGCTATCTTTTTAGGCTCTCAAGGGCTGGCTTATCTACAACTTATAGGAATTTATATAGTGTAGATAGTCCTCTGATTGTAACAATGTTCCTAATTAATCTCCGAGTGGGCTGCCCACCTAAACTACACTATTTATCGCTGCATGAAATTGCGTTTATTTTTTACAATATGTTTTGAAGTATATTCAGCTGTATGTTTCAACAAACAACACAATTTCATTCTGCTAATTATTTAATTACGGTCCACAAACTATTTCTGTTACGAGAAATAAAGACAACAATTATTACAAACTTATTGTCAAGTGGGATTATAGGATTTCACTGTAAGACTGGCATGTTCCAGATGTGACAAACGTAGGAAGGATGTAGTAGTTTGTTTGTACGAATGTTCCTCCCCAGCGTGTAAACTTCTTATCTGATTTTGATGAATATCAATCGCTTCTTTATTGTATTCTGGGAATTATGGTAAAATCATGGTCGCGTGAGTCAGCATAAAGTTGGACAAAGAAAATTAAAAATTATCAAGACTTTTTACTTATTATCGTTCGATATTCGATATATTATAGCTCAAAAACCCAGCAGCTATTAACTCGAAAAAAACTGTTCATTAAACCGGTTGACCGATCACCCTAACATTTTTGCTGCAAACGAGAATAAATTTGTAATCGTCCCTTATTCTTTAAAATTGTTCAGTTTGTTTTAATAAATTGGAATACTCGAACATTCATTCATGTTCATATTGATGTACAAGGCATAAGTAACATGCATTTAGCGTTAATTTGAAAGGCGGGCTTTCCTTTTATTTATTCAGTGTCTTAAAATATCCCCACACATGTGCACAATTAGTGGATTTATGTTGCACTCTCGGCAAAGTCATAACTCCTTGACTTTATGATTATTTAGAATTTAAAGTTTAAGTTTTGTTACAGTAGGAGCTAGATTTGCGGATGCAGCTGTTTTCCCAATATCCAGGCTTATTGTTTTATCGTTACTGGGCACTGCTTTATCTTTCCATTACTTGAGGTGCTTGTGAAGCGTGCCTGAGTAGTATTTTTTTCGTAATTGCTTCATGATTGAAATGTTCTGAAGTGTAATTTGAAATTCCTGTGAAGGAAATCGAAAATTCTGATATAAAAATAAACATTTTGTATTATCGGTTACAATTCTTAAAAAACTGCCTTGAAAAGTTTTGAGGGTAACAAGGAATTTCGTTAAATTCATTTATTCTTCACGCATCACGAAGACATTTGACAGGTGACTATTTCGCCGTGGCAACTGTAGATTGAAAAAAAATTGTTAATTTGTGTTTTCTGGTATTTTCAAATGATTTTTTTTAGCTATAGAGAATAATATGTTGCACTAAAGAAAGAAATATTTCCGTTTGGGGCATATGAATTGTGATAAAAGTTGCTAAATCACATTTTAAATTAATTTTCTTTTTCTGTTTTTGGCACTTCATGCCAACCAGTCGAGTCGGTCTTTCTTGTAATATTTTTTTGTTTTTTATAATTGTCCTAATTTTCTAATTTTTGGCAGAATTGATTGTAATTTTAGAATTTTTATATCTTAAGAAAATGAAATCCCATCAAATGCTGATAAAATCGACTAAATGCTAAGAAATTATAGATAAAGTGACTATAAACGGAGTTAAAAATAGTTAAACTACACAATTTCAATGAATTTTAAAAGCAGCACTTTTCAGTTTTTAATGCTAAAATTTTAATATTGAATTCCAACACATTTCACACAAATACACCTCATCACAAAAATGTATTGTAATAGTGTAAAAAATAACGCTTTTACAAGCAGCTGTACTGTTCTTTTATGTCTTTACCTTCTCCTGTAAAGTTACAATTATTTGAGTTAGAGTCTTTCTACTTGAGGCCACCGATATGTATGTATGTAATAGTCAGGAACTGAGTTCTGAGCAGTCGCAGCTAGTAAAAAATTAATACAAAAAAACATTTGAAATTATCTTAAAAAATTAAGAATTAAAAATAAACTATTATTTTCGCAAAAAAATAAAACCAGAAAATAACAATTATATTTGGATTTTAATGAAAAAAGTCATGACTGCTACGATCCCAGAATAATTCGTAAGATGAGAAATGCTTTCGGCATGCCTTATTAACGCTGAGGACAGAGAACTACACATGTTAGTGGAGGTATTGCCCCTTGTTATGCCGCTCATTTTTAGACCTTCATAAGTAATAAATGAACGTACGCGGTTATTCGCGACTTTTGCAACTGCCGATTTCATGATTTTTTAATTATTTTCGTTCCTTAATGTACATTTTTGAATGAATAAACTTTGGCGCCTTCATTTTGGTCAGATGAAATTTATGTCATTTGTCTGCAGAAAACAATACATGTGAAAGATTTGTAAATATGTTAAAAAATAATACTTTTGACTTTATTTCGAAAATATTGAAGAACATATTAAAAGAAAAACATAACAGACTGAGTTCTTCTTGGCATTCATTAAAAATATTGCAAAATAATTGAATTTCGATATGCAGTAGAGTTCGACATTTGTGTGTGTGTGTGTCTTTAATTTGTTATAAAATTAATCGGTTTTTTAATTGTTTAACAAGAGTTTTTTCTGTCCATCCAAACTGTAGCTCTTTGTTTGTTTATTCATAATAAAAGTTACAATTATATAGAGATAATACAAAGTTAAACGCTCCAGTACAATCAATCGTTTTCCATGCAGTAGTTTTACTACAGATTTCAGTATTATTATGAAAGAAAGAAAGCAACATCACTCGAAAGATATGCTGTACAGTGCACAGTATATAACAAAATAAACGCACACATTTATAATATTTCGTTGTTGTTTAGAATAGTGTGATATGATAAGCTTTTGTCGCATGTGTGCATGGATATCCGTTCGCTGAAATTTCATACTAATTTCAATACCACAATCTTCTCGTTTAACAAACTCATGCTTTTCTAATGATGTGAATGATTCGTTAATAATGTCATAGGACACAAATCTACTTGTTAGCACGATCATATAAACGAAAAATATATAAAGCGGAAGCAATCATAACTCACACATCCTCAAGCATACTTATTTGTATGTTTGATCGCATATTGGAGAGTACAACAAATTCATAAACTCAGTAAGTAGCCAGACGATTGAACACTTTCCGTAATTCAACAAACACACACTCCAACACACCCAAAAACTCGTCTACCCACCTATAAATGTATGCTTACAAACACATGTAAACTTTGTGGTTTTCGTTCTACATTACTGGTGTGATCGTGTTGCATGATGCCTTTTAGAAGCGATCGCGAGCTTCTTTTACAGTGCGCATTGGCATCTAGGGTCAGTTGTTGACTGGCGCTCTTTCCCAGCGGTTGTGTTCGCTCTAAGTTCTACATAAATAAAACAATTCATTCAAAAATATATAAAGAAATTATATTTGAAATAATTTGTAAGAATAATAAAAAGCGGGATCCTGCGAAAAAGGATATTTAGCAATCAAACAACACATTCATAATAAATACCTTGAATGAAGTGTTACGAATTAAAATTACAAAAAACAAATTTATAATTTTGATAAAACTTTAAATTCTATCAAGAAGAATAAATAGTGTCGAATTTGTCTAAAATACTTAAAATAAACAACTAAAAACAAAAATGGATTTATCAAGGCGGTCTCGGTAAGGATACTCTTTTATACAACAAAACAAATTTACATATAAAAATTTGCAAACAATTATATTCGTCCTACAAAAAAGGTGAAATCACAATTCTCCTACTAAAAAAATTAAAAGAATTCTATTAATACGAAAAGTCACGGATACGACGAAAACACGGTGCTGAAATTGAACAATACTCGGACCGTTTTAAAAAAGTTCTTCTTAATTAAGTCCAATGAAAAATAAAAATTTATGAAAGTTTATTTTATATTGATAAAAATTTTAAATCCTCAATGCTGTACGGACGTTTAGTCAATTGTAGACCCAACACCAAACATTTTGTTGGTTTGCCATTTGTGTCAATTTATTTGTTTTTGCTGAAAGTAACATTTATGCAATAATAATTGATTTTGAATCAATTTTGGAAGACGACAGATTTAATTTACGTACAGGATAATATGTAACAAGCCCAAGACGACATAGTTGAGCCCAAGAAATGAGACAAAGTCTATTTTAAATGAATTTTCCTTTTGCGAATGCATTAAATCATATAGATATATCACAATATAAAATATAAAGTGTCAAAGTTATGTCTTTATTAAGACACTATAAGCCTAATAGTAAGAAGCGAAATCTAGTACATACGAGATTTCGAATCAAATTCACTTCATTTTTATTAGATTTTCCATAAAAAACAAAATCTTGCTCGTTACTACATTTTGGCAAAATCTCGTCAAGCATAAGAACTACCAAGTGATACAACTGTGCTTTTTTATTATTACACAAAGAAATACTACGATGTACATGAATTGTGTTTTATAAGATGTGTCCGCCTATTGTTTTGGTATTTTTTATATGGAGTTTGACATTTAAAAAGGAAAATTTCTACAAAATGTGTAAACGTTGTAGATTTCAATAGAGGTCTTCATGGATTTAATAATTATTGACAAATATTAAATGCAATTTTAGATTAAAAATTAAAGAAAAGAATTTAAAGTTTTCATAGATTTTTTTCATTAGATAAATGAAATAAATTGAACTTGGTAAATAAGTTGAGAAAAGGTGAAAATATTGAGGGGTGTAAAAACCCCAAAAAATATACTGAGTTTTTATGCACAAACAAAAACTTTAACTGACAACAAAAACGCTTTATTTTATTTTTCTCACACTAATTTTTCATTGACCCAATCATATTTATTTCATTAAGATTACCAAATAATACAACTTTAAATTTTAATATAATTCTTTATTAATGTTCAATCAAATTGTATAAATATCTACTTAAATATTCTTTCTTTTCCTTTCTTTTAAATAAAAAAAACAATTTTTTTCGTCTCATAATTCCAATAAAATTTTCCATTAAAATATCATTTACATTGTGAAAGTTTTCAACGCTCTAATAAAAAAATCTAATCGCCCAACGTTTCATTTAATTTGTGTTGCAAAATTCTTTGAGAGTTGAAAATAATTTAATGAATTGAAAAAGATGCAACGTAAGATAATTTAACGTAGAAGACTCGATGTCCATCACACTAGTTTTACTCATATCTCTAAGCGTTCATACTATTCGTAGCATATAAAAAATCTAGTTGTAGGTTCTCTAATATTTGAAATTTTATTTGTGTCAAAAATATGCTTTAAAAATACTTCAGGCGCTTTAAATAAAATGATTACACTCCAAATTTTGGCCATATATACTGTTTTAGCAGGGCTGAACTACAAAGAATTCATGCTCTTAAAAAATGTGCTCAAAAGAAAATTTCATCTTAAAATAAAAATATACAAAATAAGCTCTTAAAGGAAAAATATGCCAAAATATTCTCTAGCAAATCGTTGCAAAAATCCTTAAGAGGTTTTGAGACGTCCAAATAACTACTTAATATATTTGTTTGTGTAGATTACAGATCAAAATTATATATAATAAATATTTTTTGTTGTCCTGTTAATAATATTTTAGCAGGTGTCGTTCTGTGGACATTATGTTATAAATATGTATGACCTTTTAAATCGGTTAACAAATACTAAAAGCAAGCAAATTCTTCAATTATTTATAATGATATTTGTGTGAATATTTGAATTTTTTTAATGAAAATACTGCCTAATATTTTGCTAAATAAAAGTTATCAAGTGTATTGCATACAATTTGTATACAATAATAAGCAACTAACACTTTAATATTCATAAATTTTAAAAGAACGTAAATTGAACTACAAACACTTCATGTGAGACGTTTTGTAATAATTAATAAATCCATTTAGCACAAAGAATATGAAAAGGTCAGGAAACAATTGCTTTTTTTTCTTCTTTTCATTGCAAAATTTACGTAACAATTATTAACAATTTCAATATTGATTATTATTAGAAGTTTTTCATACAAAAAAAGTCATAAAGTGCGAGTGACTCTGTCTGTACACAATATATATTCATAAATATTAATGGCCTCATTCACAAACGCTTAATAAAGTTAATGTGTGCATTGAAACCGGTTTTCCTATATAAAAATCCAACATTAAACCTACTATAACTTTATCAATCGTTTGTGAATAAGCCCATAAAAGTGTAAAAATAATATTTTTCTAACTTTTTGAAACTTAACAAATAGAAAAAAATCCCTAAATTTTTCCCTACTCTAAAAATTTTTTTGATTTTAGAAAAAAAGAACATTTTATTAATATTTTATACACTGTACATTTATATCGTATTTTAAAAAATAAAAATAAAAAACATTAATTTTTAATTTTAATAACCCCCACCCAGATCTGTCTTAGCTTTGGCACGGCTGTAACAAATTCTATTTCTTCAAAATAATTTTATTTTTATGAGATGTCTTCCTTGAAGAAGTTTTGCTGTTTAGATTTTGCTGTAAAGTTTTTTAATAATTCTTCGCATTTATTTTCAAAAAACATATTTCTTGAATTTAAAAATTACATTATTATCCTACAACGCAATCAAATCTTAATTAGTCTCCTAATAAAATTTTGCCCAAGTAAAAAAAATAATTATTGATTCCGAATGGAGAGTATGCGCCCACCGCTTGGAGTAACGCATTTATAAACATTAAAATAGTTAAATATTCATTTTTAAGAAGTGTAAATTTATATGGAAAACAAAATAAAATGTGAAAATTTGTTTTTTTTATATACGAATTCTATTCCCAAGTAAAATCAAAGAAAATCGGACACTCCTTTGCCAAAGGTAAAAAACGCCTATAAGAAATATCTAACGTAATATTGTATCAAATTATTTAATGTTCGAACTTTTATTGAAAATATTACCAAATATTTGAATACTTTTGTAGTATTATCACTTTCGGGTGATGTTTTACGCAATTAGTATTTAATTTGTTTTGTAAATTCTCACGACCAACCATTCGCAAACAGAATCTGTTTAATTTTAATTAAAAATTCAAAAAAGTCACTGTTTTTTAATGAAAATGTCTCACAAGATCCGCAATTTCATTAAGAATGTTTAAAAGAGTTCGAGTTATAACGTGGCGCTGAAATTATGACTCTTCGAATTTAATTGCAATCACGCGTGACTTAAATAAATTACAACACTCGCTCACATCTGCCTGAGACAAATAAAAAGTGCTTAAAAATATTGTTTAAAAACTGGTGTAATAAAAAAGTAGTTTGCTCACTCGTACTGCTTTCCTTCTTTACACTCTGTAATCAACTCGTAGATGTTAATTAATTGTTTTTTTTAAATCTGCAATTACTTGACCTGAGTTAATGAACTGAAAGAACATGACAACAATTTCACGTGTAAAGTATAATAAAAAAAATTGTACATTCATACGAGTACATGGCTCATTTTCTGCAATAACGTTATATCTCCAAAAATGGGTCTATTGAGTTGACAATGCAAAATTAATCGGCACATCGTTCTTCATTTTGAGTAAAAATACCATTCCAATATCTTGTATACTCACCTCTTGAGAGGAGAATATTTTTTGTTATGTTTCATTGATTAGAAATTTTAAAACCGCTTTCTGAAAAGTAGTTTTGACTTATGACGTCCTTGCGGTAAACGAGCGGTATGTAGTGTGTTTGTTAGTGCTTATACTTATTTACATTTTGTATGAAAAAGGCAAAAAGAAGAGAAAAAGAAAGAAAAAGTAATTCCATTATATAATTTATTGCACTCTTCTTGCTTCCATTATTTGGCCGGTGGTTTTTATGGCCTCCAGAAGTCATGTTGTGTTGGCCACATTTATCGCCACGATCGTACAAATGAATGAATAATCTATGAATACGCAATTGAAATTGTTATAAGTTTAATTTTGTTTAGATTCGCAGTGTTCAAGTGTTTTCGTATTTTTTCGTTTTGGGTTTTCTAACAGTTGCCATTGTGTTGTGTTCCAAATAAAAGTTTTTCAAAAATGTATATTTAAAAATATATGTTCCTTGGTACAATTTCTATTATTGATATGCACAGTTTTTTTTATATTTATTTATTTAATCATATAAACTTTGCTGCCAAAGTAATGAGTTAAAATGATAATAAATATGTGAAGTGAACATGACGATGTCATTGGAGGCGAGTGCGTACCAACCAGCTGGACTTAAAAATTGGGTGTGATGTCAAGTGTCTTACTCACTGGTATAATTGCGCAACTATTTGTTACGCGCTAAAAATATGTTTTAACGAAGACTGGAGCGTCACTCTGATAATAATTCACTTGTTCACATACTTCGCATTTGCTCATGAGTGTGTATTCGTAGCTCTGTACGCATGCTCATGGGCATGAGCTACATATTTTTATATTAACACTCATGGTTATGCTTCATGAGTGCCGACTACACAGTTTTGACAGAAGTGCATATTTTGTTTGTGTTTCAACAGGAACTGTATTATTATCTATAATTTTTTTTTCTATTTCTACTAAATGTGATTTTTTATAAAGAAATTTCATGAAATTCATGCTTCACCTTAGAATGACTGTAACATGCAGATACATACATATGTACATATATGTAAATTTTCTCCGGATTATTTCCCGATTTCCCGAGAAATGGAAAAATTTACGGAAAAAAACACATGAGATAAAACCCACATGGGAACATTTTTTCAGCCTGTGTCAAACATTTTTTTTCACGAAATTAACTAAATGGAATGGTTGAGATAACAGTAGATATAAAATTTTATGAAATAGTTTTGTGGATATATTTTTAGTTAAATCTTTATGTATGCAGTGACTGTTCAAATTGCGCACTATTTGTCTGTTTCGCAGATTTGTTGGTTATCACTCGTTTTAGTAATAGTAAGAATATCAATATCACTAAAAGTTTTTAGTGGTAATGAAGAAATTTTGGACCATTACTAGTGAAAAATCAATTGCTTGCAATATTACTTGGTGCTAGTAAAATGCTTAGGTGCACTACCCCCAACTCTGGCATGAATTTATATTAAATTTTCGGGATTAATGGAAAATCCATGTGGTTTCACAAAGAATTATTTAAAATATGTACTTAATGTACATAGTATATCGAAAAATTGCTTTAAAAACTCTTTGGCTAATTGATTGATGGATGACATAAGTTCTACAGTTCTACGGTAAAATAAAATTCAAATGATATTTTGTTTGCCGATTTAGATGCCAATGTTTGTACTGTAAACAAAATACTTTTTATGTAAACAATATTTGTTTAATTGCTTAGTGGTTCTTCCTTCATCATATTGAAACATTTCTTTTGACCAAAGCATCCATCCATCCATCCAGAAGTGCAGACTTGTTACTTGTTCTTGCTCGCATCTATAAAATGATAATCACTTCAAAGTGAAAAAGTGGTTTTTAGAATAAAAATGAGTCAGTAGTGCGTGTACTCGCTGTATAAACTATACAAAATTATTAACCTGATTTTTGTTGCTGTTATTGCCCATTTTAAATTTAAAAGATAATATAAATATTTATATTATAAGTTTGTACGAGTATGGCTAAGCGTTAAAAAGTTAAACAATTTAATTACTTCGATATTTGTATGTGTGTTTTTGTTTTCATTTCCCAAGTTTTAAGCAAATACAATTCCTAAAAACTAAATACACAATTGAAAAAAAAGTCGGACTGCTAATTAACAATCATGGCAGACGCACAAAAAGCAACTGACCAAAATTATATGGAAATTATTATTATTTTTTCTGTTAAGACAAAAATTAATTTTTAAAATTATTTTCAACATTTTTAACTAAAGTTCTAAAAATGTGTTCTCGTATACCTTATTGCGCCAATAATACTTTCAAGCTCATACTTAATATTAATTGACCCTTTAGCATAAAATTATCGCAAGTGCCATTGTTTTGAATTTTGCATTTACAAGAAATTAAAAATCAGTATGACTGACTTCCGAAACGTATCAATACAAAGTTTGTATACCAATTTGCTGCGTTTTTTATATCATGCGCAAAGATGCGAAACATTGCAACCAAATGCATCAAATTTAACTGATGCGCTGCAAGGTATGCATTGCCATGGCGGGCTTCGAATACGAAGCAATTGACTTCTTGTCAGTCAGCCTGTATTAAAAGATTTCAAACGAAGGTGAAATTTGTTAATTTGTTTGTATTTTTGATAAAACGAATACTAAACATAGGGGCTTGAATGACTTGCTGGGTCAACCATTTAAGTCTTATCTAAAAAAACAAACTATTTGTGCAATTTTATGTTTTTTAGGTTTTATCGTTTTGTCTTTCCGAGATTTAAAGAAAAAGCGAACCGGGCGGTACTACGAACTTACTTTGATATTAAGATTTTTATTTTCGTCATTTTAATATCTTTATAAAAATAATAAACTTTAAAACGAATTATTTAGAAAGCTTAGGCAGCGAATAGGACACTATAACTCCATTTGAAAAGAAAACTGTTCGAATTTGTGTGTTATTCAATTGCAATTTGTAAACATTTCCGCCATTAAAGCCGATCGGCACTTTGAAGATAATTTCTAACGATCCATTCAAGTGGTTAAACACCAAATAAACTTTCGGACGGCAAGTTGTGTCAGGAAATGTTTTACGATAAGAGTAAATAAAGACGAGGTCAGGAATCTTCAGGCGTTATATTATACCTCTTAATGATCTTGGGTATCCGATCGTACCGGAAACAAGTGAATTGACCAACAGAGTAGCTAAGACTTTGTTAATTTGTCTATTTCAAATTGGTCAATCGGTGTAGATAGATGTTTTACAAATAAATTACATGCGTGCAAGTGTGGATGCACTCCTTTATTAATAAAAATATTTACATTTTATTTTCTATGGGAAGTTTGGTTCTTAAATATTTTTAAACAAAAAACTCTCGGCAGGGGAATACACAGAAATCGTTAAATCGCTGCTATTGAAACTGTCAAGATATCGCTTTGGACTATTTTCAAAAAATTTTAAAAACTTTTGTTTATTTTGAACATTGTTCATGACTATTCCATAGAAAAACTTTTGCTTGTATTTGATTTGAAAGACTCACCTGAATTGATCAATCATTTTGAATTTGATAAATTCAACCAAAATATATTTGATTTGCTTTCTGTTACTACAAATTGTATACACACAAATCCAATATGTATATTAATAGGAATATCTGTTTAATGTTATTCATTCAATTATTTACTTTGTAAATAATTGCAGGATATGATAAATTTTTATTTAAGTGTTTTTAACAAAAATTTTATTTAATTCGTTTTCATACAGCTCTTTAAAAACAACTGCATTCACCTTCACTCATACATTTTTTTGTGCAGTCAGATTAACAATTTTAATTTTTTTGTTTGATTTTGTGAACTAATGCAGAATTGATTTTTGAAAATACATATGAAGTGAATTTTTATAAATTAATTTTTTTAAATTTTTCAGCGTCTGCGCCCGCTCATAACTCAGTTTATGTCTATAAAAGTGTCTGCAAAAAATCACATATTGTCTAAAGTTCCCGTTAAAAAAAAGAAATTGCTAACTGCTTTTAAAAACAGTGATCCTTTATGCTTTCCAGCACAATTTAAATCAATAAAATTTCGTTCCTTCGCCTTTTTCTGTATTTTTCCTATAAAAAAAAAGTATTTCCTCGCGATAAAAAGTATCCTTAGTGTTAACCAAGGTACTAAAGTGTTAACACATACACACACACACCAAATTTTATCAAAACTTTTACAGCAGTTTTTGCAGATATTCCAAAAAATTGTGTTTTGAGCTCCAAATCGAACACTGATTACACCACCATCAAATTTTTCCATACAAGTCTAAATTTCAAGCTCTCGAAAAATATTTATGTTTTTATAATTAAAAATAAACAAACAATCCGATCTTTTAAGAACACAATTCCTCGCTGGACACGCCCATTACCGTTGTTTTCACTTAATCTGTAATTATGCGAATTTCTGTTCCAACAAGAAAATTGAAGATGAGTTCTTAGAACTTCCAAGGGTATTCAATTATTCATTGACTAATAAATAAAATGTGTAGATTTTTAAGAAATACTCTTGATTAAATTATATCTTTGAAACACAAAAAAAAAAAGATAATCAAAGCAAAAACATTTAAAATTTGCAGCCAACTTTGTTAGCGGTTCGATTGAATACCATATGATTTTTAAAACAGTTATTTATGCATTTATGCTGCTGCACGAATACACATAGTACGTACTCATACATACATTCGAAGCATACATTTTCAGTCGCTTAAATCAAGCGTTTAATTATTGTCATTCACATCATTAATCTTTCTAAATGTTTGTAAATGTTCAAATGCGTCGTCAGATAAGGAATGAATGATACACAAAGATCGTTGTGGGAAAGACTGAATTTATTTTTACTTGTTTTTTTCCAAATGAAGTGGCAAGCTGAATCAAACGAAAATACCATAATGAAAGCAACTCCTTTATTCTATTTAATTCAACATGTGATACAAATGTACGAGTGGGAATAAAAATATTTAAAATTTATAATTATCTCAAAACTACTCGTATATTCACTTCAAGTTAAAAAAGATCTTATTTTATGATACATGCTCAAACAAAATTAAAGTCCTTTGAGTTTCGTTATGGGTCAAATTATGTATTAAACGGTATCTGTACATAATGTATTGGAAATGCCATGTGCATATGATCTATATCGGATGACATGATGTTTGTTTGCTTGTGCGACTCATTGTATGTTAAACTGTTTGTGTATGTATGCCTTCCTTCAATCAATTCAAGAAGCTTCTTATAAACAATAAAAACCAAAGGAAGAAATCAAGAAAAAGTCTGAAAAACGGAATAAGGTTGATGACCTAACTAACATGACTGTCAGGCACTCACACCGTCTGACATTAAGCGAACACAAAACACTTACCAAAAGTAAAGATCAGAGAATTTTATAATTTGAAATTTTTGTGGCAAATTATCTTCTTTTATTGTTACCGATCTATGTACGAATACATACATAATATACACATAGATACTCGTATATACATTCATATGTATGTTTTTTTAAATGAAGGACAAAGAGTTTGGAATCAAAGAGATGTCACATTAAAGGCACAATACAACTTTTGTCTTTAAATGTTCCGAAGTCTTTGGTAGCAAATCGAGATCAGCAGATCGAGAAATGTTTTATTTGTTGTGCGGTTAAACATTTACACATTTTAACATTTTTTAATGAAACTGGGTGTCAGAATTTTTGAAAAAAGTCCTGATATGAGACTCATTGTGCCTTTATATCCTATAAATAAGACCCTACGACACGGAAATTTTAACTCGAGCCAATACCCTTATCTGGGCGCATAAATAATGGAGGATCTTTTGGATATCGCGTTTTAGAGGCGTAGAACTTTAACTAAAAATATGTCAGGTATGTGACTTCCGCGTCTGGCTAATAAATGGAATAATCGGGGAGTTACACACTCTTCGATGTGAATGTGGCAGCCACCTTGAATTTTGGCTTCCAAGTGTTCAATTGTATTTGATTTATTGGCGTAGACATGCATCTTACCTTCAGAGAGAAAATATTGAATTGCTCGCAGTGAGGAAAGTTTGACCATTTCTCAAATTGTAAATTCGTTAAACCGATAAACTGCTGTGTTTTAAAAAGCTGACAACTAATTGCACACCACATTCATTAAATTGTGGCAAATATTATCAGTTGTAAAGAAAAAACTTTTCACTATGAAATTAACACTCATTTAATTAGAACCTCAAACACTTGTTCACTTGTTTCTTTTTTTGCTTGTTCACTTCCCTTCAATCCCATTGTTGTAATGTAAATAAATTCTTTGAACACTCAATCGAAGCGAATGAAGTAAATAGAACACCTTGATCATGGCCTACGAGTACATGCAGAATTATATATGTATGTACATATCTGCAAATTAGTTACATACATATTTAATAAATTGTGTTTTGCAAACAGCACGTGGCCGCCCAAAGTGGGAGAATCGCAATTGTTTTAGCTGTTACTCGCAATGATGTCGATAATGTTGGTTGGTTGATGAGGAAGACGATGATGATGATGATGATGCTTAGTTTTATTCTTCATTTTGTATTTTGTGTTTAATGTTTTTCTATTTTTATTTCTAGGAATTAAAATTTGTTCATGAACAATTTGTATAAATAACATGTGCGTTAGATAGTTTTTGTTTCGCTTTATATTTCAGCATTGATGTAGTTGATGTACATTGATTCGATAATGATGATGATGATGATGTTAGTAAAGTATTAAATTGTTTTAAACATAAAAAAGAACCAACCACCCACCCATACAATTGTTTTTTTCGCATACCATTTGTTTGAACTCTAATCTGCAAATTTATTGCATTTAAAAAAATCTATATTTATTTTCTTCTTTCTACATTGTACGAGTATAAACATGCAAATTTGAATAAAAAGTTTTTCCGGAAAATAATGAATACGTTTTGTATTTCAGCACATAATTATTATACTTTTCCGCTCAAAAGATTAATGGCTCAAATAATAATTTTTAAACGAATAATTTAAATATTTTTTATTTGTTTGGATCGAATGTGTTTGCATCTTGAAATTTGCGTCTGTTTTCTTTTATTTTTATTTAAAAACTATTTTTTTTAACAACACAAATGCCATTCATATCTTTCTTCACATGTTTTTAATGTATGTGTGTACTTTAAACAAATTTTCTAATATGCAAACGATTGACTAAAAATGTTTTATTTTTTTTATAAAATTTAAAAACAAATAATGTGTTTTAAGTGCGAAAATTTGCCAAATACATATGCTGCACGTTGGGCTAAAAAATGTTGAAAATGCCGCCTATTAAAGGGAAGGGCTTAAAAAGAAGAGCTTTTTTAATTTTAAGCATTTGTTAATGCTCTCTCTACTCTAATTTTTGTTCAACCGTCTACTTATCCATGACAGTTATTAATATTAAAGATATTTTATTAAATTTTAAGTTAAGTATTATCTTAAATATATAAATCGTTGTCGGAACTAATAACGTTTTACACACTCTTATTCCATGCCACAAAATATATTGAGGCTGGGCCCGCGTCCCTCCGCAAGTCACCTTTAGCGGTTTCAAATATGTGAATATTGAAATATAAATCAGCGTAAAGAAAGTATTTGTCACCATAAAGTATTGCTCTTGGAATCTAATCAATGTTGAATGTATCGTTGCTTTTAAATTTAATTAAGGTGATATTTGTACTGTTATGCTTGATAGCATTTCATTTGATGTTCCATTTCCTCCGTCTCGATCTTTTGCACTGCTGTCGGTCAAATACTATCGATAAAATTACACAAATGGCGATCCATTAGAAAAATGTGTTGGCAGTTCAATAAATTTAATAAAACTATAGATTTCTTTTTGAACGCAAATGTTATTGAATGTAAAGTTATAATATTGTTAAATAATTAATAACTTTTTATTATATGTACGCATGTATCTGGGTATTTGTTTTTATAAGCAATTGTCTTTAAAAATATTATTGCCGAATTCACAAACTATTGTATGAGTTGTAAGTTGTAGAAATGTTGTTGGTAATTTTCAAATAATCATGTTTTTAAACGAATTTTTATATATAAACTTTCCACAATTATGCAACCTGCAACTCATATACAATTGGTTGTGAATTAAACATATGTACATATGTACATACATCTATAGATATTAATTTTAAATAAATAAATAAATTAATGCGAGTCACTTTGAAAGAAGATGAAAACGCGTTTTTGTTACTCCTCCCAAATTCTCGATCAGTTTGCTTTTAGATGATTCTCAAAACATTTTGAGATCTAGAAGAGATGTTCATTTGCTAGTTGAATGAAGTGTAAAAGAGATTCCAATGAAGTCACGGTGCTACTCCCGTAATGTCATCGCTATTCCCCAAGAATGTTTTGTGAATCATCATAAAACAAAACCATCTATAATTTGAGGAGATGGGATTAACACAAACGCTTTATTCCTGTTAGACGGTCTAATATATGAAATATTACTTCTAATTTCCAAAAATGTTTTTAAATGAAAAACACACAAAAAAATCGAATTTGATTTTGTTTCTATATTTTTACACTTCCACATTTTTTTTTTAATATTTCTAAAAGATTTTTTATAACAAGTGGCAAAGAAGGGACGAACATTTGTCCATGTATTTTCTCATGCCACTTGATTAACCCGCAAATACACTTCTTTTTAACTACTCGTACACAACAGCAGCAATAAAAGAATAGATTTCACGTTTAGAGCAGATGTGACTCTTGTTTGTGACATTAAAGTCATTTTAAAAAGGCCTATAAAATCAGTATAGTTTTATTAACATCAACGAGACTTTATGAATTTATGTTCATGCTCCGCACATACTGTTTCATACGCACATACAGAATAAAATGTCTGTGCTTCAAAGAAGATTCCACATGCATTATTTTGTGGCGAAAATGATCAAAAGAAAAATCTATTGGAGTCTATAGTTATATATTAGGGTATTCAATTAATAGGGGTTCTGTTGTAATCGGTTAAACTTGCAGTAACCGGTTGACCGATTAATAAAAAATGACTAGTTTCAATAAAAACAAAAAAAGAACAAAATTAACAAAATTTTAAATACTGCTTCTATTTTACGAAGAGCTACAGTTTCCCTTTTTTGCACATTGCTGTAGTGAATCTCCATAGGAAATCTTGTAATCCTTACATTTTAGGTATAAGGTGCGTTCAGCAGCGGTCTGAAATTCTAATATAAAAATATTTATCATTAAATTCTGCTATAAGTCTCCAAAGACTTATTTCTCGCTTTCAGCTTGAATATTGATATTTTAATTTTGTTGTACAGTTTTATTTAATATTTTATAATTTTGTTAATAACAATATTTTTTTTAGAAAATTGGCTGAACAATTTGCCCACCGGAAATATTGTCAATCTGAAAAATATTTTGCATAAATCTATCGCCGAATTTTCTTGTCGAAAGTGGAATTTATCCTGGTGCAAAGCATTAATGTCTCCTACAAATATTATTGGAAATGCGATGCATGGTATACGAATATTTCTAAGAACTCACATTTCAAGAACAATAATTTCAAGAGATATCTACTAGATATTCTTCCAGTGCCTTTGAATAAAAGGGATCACAATGTTAAATAAGAAATGTAATAAAAATTAACTGCAAGGTTTTGTGACTGCAAAGTAAGGCCTCACGTTTGACTAATTTTCTTACCTCATATTTGGGCTCGCATTTATCTAAAGATGTATATTAGGGAGGTAACTTTTTTACATCAAAATGGCATACGACCCAGCAGTTTATGGGTAATTTTGCCCTGATTATATAAACAGTATTTTATTATTTTGTATTTTTTTATTTATTTAGGATAAACGTGTTTTTGTTATCATCCAAAAATAAAAATCGATTTATTTTATAAGGCTTCCTAAAATATTGTGGATCCAGCGATAACATCTCGTGAGCTGGAGCGTATTAGTATTTTCTTTTATAGAAAGTCAGATGGATAGACGACATCTGCGAAAACAATAACGGTCTCTTATTACACTATGTATACGAAACCATAATTCGAGATGTATGTTTTCTGAATCCTCATAAATAAAACCAATTTAAAGCGGTCAGCAAGAACTTTTTTTCCTCGTCATAGCTACAAAAAGGTAAAACAATTTTCATACCCAGTCCACAGTTTCAAATAGTAGGTATCTATTTGGCTCTCATGAAATAAATAAGATATTTTAAAACATTGTAATTCATGAAAACCACAGAACTGGCTCTTGAAGAAATAATGGTTGGGTGAACCATACTTCTTGCTATTTAGTGAGTATGAATAATGACAAGACAGAGAGCGCTAGAAATGAAAGAACGGTTATGAAAAATAAAAATCACATGCTTCAATTGCAAAATGTTATCCCTCTAATGACCATATATAATTATGTTTAGTTATCTTTACGTTCACCACAATTTGATTTCTTTAGGATACAAAACGTAAAAACCACTCAACACTTAATGGTTTTGAATTCTTTGATGCCCCTTCAGCGGCAGTTGCAATATAAATTAATAAAGTACCCCCTTAATTGTGCGTTCTTGTACATACATACATGCATATATATATGAATATATATATATATGTATGTATGTGGGTATATATATATTCTATTAGGGCGAAGCTCAATGTGAATTCGAATTCTATACAAAATTCCAAGTAACCACCTGCTGTCGAAGATTATTTTCCAAATTATTAAATATTAAAATGCGAATCAGAACATATCGAATTTCGTTCCAAATAGTTTGGCTAAAGTTCTGTTTTAATACAGTGATCTTTTAATTTTATATTTGTTTTATTTTATTTGTTATTTTTCTTTCTCAAAATAAAAATAAGTTGTCTTCTTAAAGTTTTGTCTTTAACTGGCTCACAATTGTGTGCCTCTAGTAGGTGTGCCTGCGTCATCATTCGTAAATAACTTTCATCAATTAATTAACATGTTGGACTAAAGCCTTTTTCGAGAATTCAAAGCGTCTAAACTGATTTTCGAAGTGTGTAGAACTGGCATATACCATATTTTTGATTTGGTAAATATTTAAGATCCAAATCGATCACTCCATTCTACTATATGTACATACATGTGTATGTATGTACATATATATTTTTATAAAACATCAGCTGCATACTTTATGCGTCACAATGCTAAGGACTCCTTAGTAACTATGTAGCCCCTTCACTTTTCATTTTTCTTAGAACTAGTTTGAGAAAAGAACGAGAATAAAATAATTCCAACATAAATTTGGCTTCTTGAATAAAAAATTTTTGAATATTCGATTCGAAAGTCTCGATCAGTTCACTTCACCCTAATACATGTGCATTTGTATTTTTAAAGTTGAAAAAATAAAACACAACGTTAGAGTAACGTGTGTCTGCCATCCAATTCTTTACGCATAATGATGATCCACAATTGAATTTGTCTTTAAATCGTTCGAAATTATTTTAAGCAAAAGAAAGGAGAGTTTTTTCAGTCTGCACAACACTTGTCGGCTGCAGTTTTTATTTTGTGCAATTTCCATTTCTTTATCGGTTAATATCCATACAGCTAAGTCACCCTACAGAAGTGGAATACAAAAAATGTGAGCTTGAATAAAATGTATAAATGAAAAATATAATATTTGTATTACAGATGATACATAGAAGATACCATTACGTTACGTATATATGTACATAAAATTAGATATTACGTGTGATAAACCCCCTCTTACTAACCAATAATTTGGCAGTGTTTCTTTATCTTAGGAAAAGAAAGATTCTGTGTTTTGTAGCTACCGTTTTTAGCGTAAATAAAGCTTAGCGCGGCTAGAGATAGATTTTGCTGCACTTTCTCGACTATCTGGTACAACAATTTTACAAATAAGGAAGCTATGATATACGGAAGACTCTTTGGCCTTTAAATCGTTCTTCGTCAGTGGGCTTCTTGTGGTCATTATGCCGGTGTTAAGTTTTGTTTGCACGACTCTAAAACCTGATTGCCCAATCTGTATTGTAATCTAAAACACCAACATATTTTAAAATCTTAAATAATTTTTTAATTTTTTCAATAAAAAACTTATATGTTACATTTATATTTAAACACGCATTTTACGATGCATTCATATGCAAAAAAAAAAGAGTTTTAACTTTTTGCCTGTTTCCGCGTTTAGTTCCAAAGTATTTAGTCTCATGCTTTTGTATTTTGCAGCATGTCGTATATTATAAATAAATTTCTTTTGCACAGCATCATCTCTTGAATGTGCAACTGCAAGTAAAACATTAAACATTTTGATTTATGGGAGACCCACTAGAAGCAAGCAACATTATTTGCCGCATTGAATGCGTAAGTTAGAAAAAAAAAATACATTTGACTCGTTGACCGCGTAACACATTAGCCCAAAGATTATTTTCTCCCGAATTACTTTGTTCGAAATATTCGATACTATTTGTTTTTTTAGTCACAAACGGTCGAAAATGCATGTAAGGTTGGCTGGTAGATTAATCCTTCTATAAAGTTGCAAGAACATAAATATTATATTTAGAAATTTGTTTTTCTAACGTCTACGGTTTTCATAATGCAGACGACAGAATCGTCTTAGAGATTTGTAGGGAAAGCACCAGTTTGTTTTAGTGATTTATATAAAATCTCTGGATTGTAGAAACCGCAATAAAATTTCTAAATATACATTAACATTGAATATGTAAATATCTGCATTGGACATGTATGTATTTGTTTAAATACTAAATAAGAATTAAACATTTTATGTTGATATTAAAAGTGGGCATGGCACTTAATAGAAATGCCTATTATCTTATATCTAAGGAACTGTAATAGTGAAAACTTATGTGATCAAATTTGTTAGTGATGTGCATTGTCGAAAGAAAAATGTGCTGGAGTGGCGATGATGCCAAGATTAGTGAATTTTCCCTTTTTGTAGGGAGTTTATTGGAAAATTTCAAGCGAAGGGAACAGAGGACAGATTTTTTATTTTAAGGAAAATGTAGAGAATTTTAATACTTTGCTTTTTCCCCTTTTTTATTTCGGTGTAATATTTAGATATGTAATATTTATCTTTCGGTAAATAATATCTAGAGACAACGAAAGGAAAAGAAATGTCTGATTTTCCTGGGAATGAATTTGTATGAAAAAACAAAAACTATTTATATATTAAGCTATTTTAATTATTCAAATGCGTTCTTCGAAACAAAAAAACCTTTGGTTCATTCTATCTTTCCGGTGTTCCATTTTTTTCAACGTGGTCAAACTTTTATTAAGCATTCAGAATTAAGATTTGATTACCTTGTGAGATCTCCGCATCCTTTTTTTAAAATTAAATTTTCTACCTGGCGATATAAATGTACAAAATTTTAAAACTGCTAAGAAAACTTTCGTTGATGCGAAAATAAATGAATTTTTAGAGTTGGGAAAAATTTAGGATACTTTTTTGTATACATAGGGAAAAAGGGTGAATTCTGTCGAGGCTTGTAGGGATTTTGTTAAATTTCTGCTGACATCACTGTGGAGTGGGCACTTCCCATATAAACTGAGAGTCTTTAAACTTTGTACAAGTAATTTATTATAATTTTTATAAACATTGTCTTAATTTCAGCAGTAGTTAATTACACCATGTAATATTCACTTGATTCGCCACCTTAAGGCCAATAATATCAGTTTTTCACTATCTTTCCTGGAACCGGACCTTAAGCTAATAAAATGATATGACATTCGCAACATGAGCAAAATTGGAAATCCAGTAAAAAGTTTATTAAATATTTATAAAGGAACTTAAATCTCTTACTACGTTTAACATGGTTTAAGCATTAAGAAACTTTCTATTTACGCTGGTGAACAATGAACGATTTCTGCTGTCTAACCTTTGAGTCGTTGTATCCAAATATTGTTTTTAAGGTATTTGATGGGGATACCTTTTCACAACTTGTGCTGTATTAAGTTCCTTAAAGACAATCTGAAATATTTTTAATTTTCTATTTCTGGAAAATATTGTCAAGATTCAATACATATTATAAAAAATATGCAAGAATGCAAGTATAAGTGGAAAATTTTTTTAATGTTTCGTCATGCTGACTTAAAAGTTTTATTTGTTTTGTGAACTTTTTAATGCTGCAACGATAACAAATTAAGAGAATTAAAAAGAAACTTTTTATGAACATACATTCCTTTAATTGTTGCGGCTTTCTGTTGACACTTAATTTTTGCATGAATGGTGCACATGTGAGTACATTGTATGCAATACTTTTCCCATATCAAACTCTATTTATTATGGCTTCATAATTGAATGCAAGTGCTTCGCATGTGATGAACAATCCGTTGCATTCAGATTAATTCGCATTATTAGGCTTCTTTAGATTTTACTGTTGCACCAAGAGCAATGCTGTAGGTCAAGTGTTGTTGATTAAATATTATGCCTCAAGTAATTTGTTTATTCTGATGGTAGCAGTGCCAAGACAGCATAGATAATTAAAAATGACTAAGACCAACAATGATAAAGAATTGATAAAAAAAATAAGTAAGCGAAAAAATAAACAAGAAAAAAAACATATACAAAATTCCTTAAATATAATAATGAGAATTAACGAACCATATTTTAGGCATAGAATTGCAAGCGACACAATGTCGTCAGTTTAACAAAGAAGAAAAAAATAACAAATGTAAAATTATATTTACATATACACATTTTAAATACAAAATATATATCTACATATATACATATGTATGTATGCGTGTATGTATGTACATATGTATGCTTAATACATAATATGGCTATAATAGTAGACAAACAGACGCCTGAGTAGCATATAAAATCATCTAGAACCCAAGAATCTAGCAAAGACTACATATATTAAATATTTGCAACCATCATCGACATAACACACTGTTGCAAATTCATTTAGTGGCATTTCCATATAGCGGAATCCTGTAGTACTAGTTGTAAACATACGTCATCGAATGTAGAGAGAGTGTTTTTTGGTAATGTGCCAATTTAATTTTGTCACTGCAAGTGGCACGCGACCATAAACGCCAATAGAATAACCTGGCATAACTATGATATAGTATTGCTGATACTCGTACATAACATTACGCTTTGACGCCTTTCCCCAGCAGGCAGTCTACGGCTGCCTACTTAATAAATGCAACTAAACAAACAAATAATATTTGTTTGGTCTTACTCATTTACTTTACATTTACTTAATAAAAAATGCTGGATATTTTTATTCACTTGTACATATTATATGGATTTCTTCAAATCGGAGGATATACATACGTACATACATACGTACATAGATGTCTTTTTTTACGAAATGGAATCATCGAAAGACTTTGGCACTGAAGTTCGCTAGGAGTGCGAAGTTTTTAATATGCTAAACCTTCTCGGTACGCTGACCCAAACATTCCGCAAAGCTATCTGTCACGGAGTGGGGAAGTTGAAGATGAAGAAAACATATTACTTTTGTATTTATGTCTGTGTGTGTATGTTCACATCTGAACATTAAAATAGGTACCACCTTTATAACTATCAAAAATTCATATCTTTCGATTTTATGCAAACAAAAAATCTTTCTTGGTTAAAAATAAGAATTTAAAAAAAAATTTTCCAGTACCCGGCCAAAAAAATACTTGTATGGCAATACAACCGGTTTTTTTACAATACGGTTAAATTGTTAAATTGTCCTTGTGATGTATAATGGATGTCAAACTCCATTTGCAAAAACTGCCTTTTTAATTTTGTTGACGTTTTGCTTCATATTTTATATTGAGTTAGACATCCATCGCATACCAATAACGAATAAATGAACGTCGTCTAAAAGTTTTGAATACTTTAATACTGAATCTCAGTACTGGAAAATTCCCAAACTGCCTTCAAATTCCAATCAAGAGCTAGACTTTGAACACTCGAACAAAAATTTGTAAGATGAATTAACAAATACAATTAGAAATATGTAAAATCGTAAAACCAACTTTAAATGTCATGAAAGCATTTTAAATGATTTCATATATTTAGACAAATTATATAATTCTTTTCTAACTATATGCCCAACAAACACATTGAGTAAAAGAGCATTTTCATAAACAAAACAAGAGAAAAAGAGAAATACTCTCCAAAGTATTTTATTTTTAAAAGATTATTTAAAGCAAATTAATTAGACGATTGTTTGCAATTTAATTGTTATATTCACAATATTATAAACAGATCTCGTTATATGGGCTTATAAATATATGTTTTACGCCAATTTTTTGTTTTCAGGAGCACAAGCAAAACACAATTCTATATGAATATAGAAAAATGTGTAGCACCACAATTAGGAGAATTGCTGCACTGTATTTCGTTCGATTAGAAAAGAAAATCATAGAAATTTGTATATCTCATACGTTGTGCTTCAAAAGTGTTTTCTTTCGAATCAAAACACCTTGTAATCCTCACTCACCACTCGCCTTCGACTTCGACAACTTGAACAAATTCAAGAAGCACCCAAAATTATTCTTTAATCTGGTATACGCTGCCAAACTTTCTGTTAAAGTTATTATTATTTTTTAATCGAAGATGGCGAAAACGGGCGTTAAAGTATTTGTTAACTAATATAAAAAAACGAGATTCACTAATTCGTAAAAATAAACACTTAAAAATTTATTTACTGCAGTCTTGTTTTAAATATTTTCTTTTCCAAGCCTCACTTTGAGATCTTCCAAAAAAGTCTCATTTGGATTGAGATTGGCTGAGTGACTTGGTAACGACAGCTTTTGCACCCAAAACATGTAATTAAAAAAAACTCCCGAGAAATTCAAAAATTTACTTCTTCGGATGTTCCTTTTGCAACTGTATAATTTATTCGTCTTCCCAACAAACCCAACCGCAAAGATGACTGAATAATAGAGGGTCATATTTCGAAAGTAAGGTGTCGATTTCCACTTTAGTGGTTCTTTTAAAAAATAAAAATCTTTGTATCTAGGGATACGCATACATATTTACAATACTGTATATTTTTCTCTTCAAAAACGATTTTAACGATCTTTGTTTATCAATATTCGTTCAAATGCCTTTTAATATTTGATGATCTAATAAGAATATTTGAAGAAGGTACGAACGAGTATATGAAAATTTTTCTTGAACTATAATCCCTATTACTAGAAAAATTTCCTATATTTTTTTGTTTTCACTTATTTTCTTTACTACAGACATACCCACATACATATCAGAGCTGTAAAAGAATGATTCTTTTTAGAATTAGATTAGATTTTTTTAATCATTACTGTTGGCCTAAGGCTCAGAAGGGTAGCGCCTGCCTGCGGCACTTCCACTCGGAGACCTATACAGTTCTATTGTGAAGATTTTTGCATAAAATACGAATTGAATTGCAATTCGATGTATTTCATTATGAATTAGAAAATCTTGAATCATTCATTTCCCATAGAAACATGACTTGAATTAAAATTGATCAAAAGTACAAATACAGATCATTCAGAAAACTGTATTGACAATCTGCAATGTTTCACAATACAGCAGATTTTAAACACAGAAACTAAGTACAGACGTCGCGACGCCCACGATGTCACACATACGTATTCTTTCTTTCGTACAATTACATTTAAAATAAAATGAACGAATATCAAGCCGGGTTCAGAAAAAATTACTCAACTATTGATAACATCTTCAACCTGTCAAATATTGTACACCTAAACATAATGAATAGTAAATCCACATTCGAAATTTGCTTTTTTTTTAAGTATCAAGTATGGAATTGTCGTCAAAGATTATTCGTATTCTACAGCTTACATATGAAAATACATCTAATCAAGCAAGCACTGTATGGAAATACGTTTTCTGAATCTTTTAATGTTAATATTGGCGTTAAACAAGGGTGCATACTAAGCCATATTTTGTTTAGATTGTATCTTAACGACTTAGCTGATTTCCTTCTTGGTGGAGTAAACGTTGCTGACATTGGAATTAAAATTCTTCTTTATGCAGATGCCATTGCCATTTTGACCGATTCCCCAAGTGCACGGCAAGCAATGATTGATGCTCTTCATTCTTATTGCTTGATGTGGTGTCTTAAGGTAAATTTGGAAAAATCAAAGATAGTAGTTTTTAGCAGTGGTGTAAGAATATCCAATAATCTTAAGTGGAATTATGGAGTAAATAATATAGAAATTTTCATTAACTACAGATATTTGGGAATGGATATCTATTTTAACTTATCTTTTACTAAGCACTTAGGAAACAAATTAGCAACATCGAAAATGGCAATTACATCAACATGGTCAAAATATATAAATCATCCTAAGATATCGAACAACAATAAACTTAAAATTTTCATGGCTGCTTCCCGATCTATAATGTTTTACGGTGCTCAAATTTGGGATTTATAAAATATGATGAAGTGGAAAAATTATTTAGATATCTCATAAAGAAAATGTTACCTTTAACATACAATACGCCAAACTACATGCTTTACTTAGAAATTGGTCTAAACTCCCTGTATATTGATACCTTAAAGATACATTCTTCTTACATTAATGGAGTTCTGCGTCTACCAGATCATAGATTTCCACGTATGCTAGCTGAACAAATTATTGCAATGAAAACTTTTTGGGCTGAGGAGTGGGTTAATACAGTGAAAAAATTCATTACGTTCCCGAAAATTCTAATAAGCCCCTGAGTGATTATTGGAAACCAATACTTGAACGCTTAAGCACAACGGAAAGAGAAGATTTTATATCTAATGCAAGAGGCTCTCAATTTCATGATTTATATCTGCAATTAACTTATAGATCAAATTCTATTTCTACTTCAGAATTTTTGTCTCGTGCTATAAGTTTAATAATCACTGTACGTGGAGGTCTTCTTGATTTGAACAGTAGAGCTTTTAAACGTTTTTCTCTTGCGTTATGTACCCTTTGTAATTTGAATGAATCCGAAAATACCTTTCACGTCATAGGAGTTTGCCCTATTTATAATGAGTTCCGGGTTATATATTTTAGTAAAATTTTTTTGGATATGTACGAAGTAATAAAAATACTAAATGTTGATGATAATGACTACTATAGCTTATAAAAATATTTGGAAGTTTGTTTAAAGTACAGAAAACTTATACTGAATGAATTCCTTTAAAATTTATTATTTATTTGTTGTATTTAGATTTAGTATAAATCGTTCTTTTTATATGATCAATTTAAAAAGTTGGTAGAAGAAAAGTAAATTTGCTTATAAATTAATTTATTCAAAATCAGCTATTAAGTTAAGCCAAATATAGATACATATGATCTCAAAAATAGTATTATTTACCTTTGTAAATATGTATTAAAAATAATATCTATTAAATAAATAATAAAATAATTTAAAATAAAAACTAAATTTTAGAATTTGAGCCTGACATTTAGAATAAATTATTTATTGTTTTGTAAAAACAACAATTGTTATTATTAACTTTATTTACATATACGAGTATCCCTGAAGAAGCTTTCCATATATATTTATATTATTGAAATTAAGCTTTAAGAAGTTATTTAAAAAAATTCAAGAATTTATAATCTAAATCAGATATTATTTCAATACATATTCTGACCCAAAATGAGTGAGTGATTGAATTTTTGTTAATTCATGATGAATTAAAATACAAAAATGAATCATTCGTTTACACCTCTGATACATACATACATATGTGTCTACATAAATATTTTATATTGTTGAACTATGCGTGATATTTCCGGTTTCAGCAGTAATAATTACGATGACAGTCTTTAAATAGCCAATTCTGTTACTCTTATTCAATGTACTGGTGAATGAGTGAGTTTAACAAAAAAAAAAATCCTAATTTGTGTGTGCACTTGTGTTTTCTTAAAAAATTAAATGAAAATTTTGAAAACTAAAAATAAGATTCTAACAAAGGCTTGTGTGTTCGTGTGTGTGTGTCGTTCCAGGTCATCACTTGAGTAATTTTCTCGTGTTCTATTTTTTAAAAATTTCAAACTGTTTTAAAGAAAATCGTTTTTCTTTTTTAATGTGATAATTATGACATGACTAAATGTTATTTGGCAGCATATAATAGTTTTTATTGTTTGCATGGAATATCCGAAATAATGAAATTAGACACCTTTTGCAAGTCATACAAAGTTCAGATGTTGAAATAAGTTTAAATGTTTGGAGAAAAAACATTAATTTTCAAATAAAATATATTAGGGGCATTCAGTGTTTATTGAAAATGGTCTTACAAAAAAAAATGGTCTTTGCAATCCAACAAAACATAAAGTTGCTAATTTTCACCATTTTGAGTTAATTATATAAAATTTAATGTATTTGAACAAAATTCATAATCACAATTTATTAATTTTCAGGTTGCCGCTCTTGGTAGTATTCATTATGTTACTATGTATTCAAACGTCACATTCAAGATTTGTAAGTATAGATTCTAAAGCCATGTTGGCGGATTCAAATAATTTAATATCGTTCAACATTTGATCTCTATTTAAGTTTGGTGAGCGATTAAAAAGACAAAATGGCGCCCATATGTACCTTTCTGCTAGTTCGATAATACCAGGAGGTGAGGGTGATGACGCCAGTGAATGGACTGATTGGAGTTCGCCTTCGGAGTGTTCTAGATCGTGTGGAGGTGGTGTTTCATTCCAGACAAGGGAATGCTTGAGAACAGCGTTAGTGATTGAATGTACATAAATATTGAAATTGTTAATTTTTTTTTGTTATTTTATTTAGGGCAAACGGTGAACCAATGTGCAGGGGGGGAAATCGTAAATATTTCTCTTGCAATACGCAAGACTGCCCAGAAGATGAACCAGATTTTAGAGCTCAACAGTGCTCACGTTTCAACCATCAGGCCTTTGATGGAATATTCTACGAGTGGGTTCCTTACACAAATGCTCCTAATCCTTGCGAATTGAACTGCATGCCAAAAGGTGAACGGTTTTACTATCGACACAAGGCAAAAGTTATTGATGGAACGCGATGTAATGATCAAGATCTGGATGTGTGTGTCGATGGTCAATGTCAACCAGTGGGATGTGACATGATGTTGGGATCAGATGCAAAAGAAGACAATTGTCGCAAATGCGGTGGTGATGGAACTACATGTCGTACAATTGCTGACAAATTTACAACAAATAATCTTGCGGCAGGGTACAATGATCTGTTGTTGGTGCCAAGTGGCGCCACCAACATTCGTATACAGGAGATAGCACCATCAAACAACTATTTGGCTTGTCGAAACTTGAGTAGTCATTATTTTTTGAATGGTAATTGGCGAATTGATTTTCCCAGACCAATGTTCTTCGCTGGTTCTTGGTGGAACTATCAAAGAAAACCTACAGGCTTTGCAGCACCAGATCAGCTAAGCTGTCGAGGTCCCATTACTGAGTCAATTTATATTGTTATGTTGGTTCAAGACAAGAACGTAAGCATTGAATATGAATACAGCATTCCGCAATCGGTGAATTCGAGAACACCTGATGTTTATACATGGACCCATATGGAATACGGGCCATGTAGTGCATCTTGTGGAGGCGGAACTCAGATACGAGCTGTCACATGTAATAATCGACTTAATTTGGAAGAGGTTGATGCAAGTTTCTGTGATGAAAGAGCAAAGCCAGCGGATAGCCAAGAATGTGGAACGGAACCCTGTGCTCCACATTGGGTCAATAGCGAATGGGGAAAATGTTCTAAAGGTTGTGGCTCTGACGGTGTTCAAAATCGTACTGTCACTTGTGAGCGTATTTCCCCAACAGGAGAGCATACAGTTGAGGACGATGGAGTTTGCTTGGAACAAGTTGGAAATAAGCCTGCCAATCAACAAGAGTGTAATCGAGATATCAAAAACTGTCCAAAATATCACACAGGTCCCTGGTCACCGGTAAAAAGTTCTTTTGGATTCGTAAGTGTGCTAATTCAATATAATTTCGGATCTATTTTCAGTGCGATAAATTATGTGGCGAAGGCAAGCAAAAGCGAAAAGTAACCTGTTACATTGAAGAAAATGGCAGAAAAAAGGTTCTCAGTGACGATGAATGTATAGAAGAAAAACCGGAAACTGAAAAGATGTGTATGTTGACCCCTTGTGAAGGTGTCGATTGGATATTATCACAATGGAGTGGTGTAAGTTAAACAAATTTCAATATCTTTGATAGAAAACACTTACATATATTTGTTGAATGTGTTGTTAGTGTGATGCCTGCGGACAAACTACAGAAACGCGTTCTGCAATTTGCGCTTCGAAATCCGGAAAGGTTTATGATGATGAGTTTTGTGCTCCTGAAACACCATTATTGACCAGGCCTTGCAAATCCAAAACATGTAAAACACTGTGGTTTACATCCGAATGGAGTAAATGTTCGGCCCCCTGTGGCAAGGGTATCCAATCGCGCGTAGTTCTCTGCGGAGAATTTGATGGCAAAAGCATTACCAAGGTAGCAGATGATTCCCAATGCGATGCTGCTTCCAAACCAGAGGCTGAACAGGAATGTGAAGGTGAAGATAATGATTGCCCGGGTCAGTGGTTTACTGGACCATGGGAGCCGTGCACCAAGCCTTGCGGAGGAGGCGAAAGACAAAGGGAGGTATTATGTCTGGCAAATGGTACGAAGTCCAATAACTGTGATGAATCTCAAATTGAGTCGTTATCTGAAAAATGTAATACTCAGGCTTGCACTGAAGATGAAGTCTTGCCTGTAGAAAGCACTGATAGGCCAGTTACTGATGATGATAATGAAGAGGAATGCGAAGAAGAAGACGATGGTGATAATATTAAGTTTGTGACTGATAAAATGAGTGAAGATCTAAAGATATCTGATGGCATAGACTTAGACGAGGAATCCACAATGTCATCATTGATGACTGACGACCTTATGCTAAGTGACAGCACTCCTGTAGTCGAAACAACCGGCGAGGAAAGTTCTACTGATGTACCCCTTATTACTGCCGATGGCTCAGGCGATTACTCTGCAAGTAGTGATGTAACTAGTACTATTACCGAGGGCAGCGGAGACGATATGGAAACAACTTCAGCTTCACCGTTCTCCACAGATTTGTCTGAATCAACAGAATCATCGGTTACTGAAACCTCAGGTGTAACAGAAAGCTCTACGTCTGATACTTCTGAAACCACTGATGGTTCTGAAACTACCAATATTTCTAAAACGACTGAAACTCCTAATATTTCTGACTTTACCGACCCATCTCTGTCCACAGATACGTCAACCGCTATTACTGATAGCTCAGCCAGTACCGATAGTTCGAGGTCGACAGTATCACCTGCAGAATCATCTGCTTCTACAGATGAATCAACTGAATCGTCTACTTCCGATATTTATGAAAGCACTTCTACTGATTCTTCTAGTTCCACAGACAATTTGGAATCAAGGTCTACTGAGGGGTCTTCCACAACTGTTTCTCCAGACATTTCGACTACGTCTGATGTATCTACAGTCGCAATTTCATCGACGGATATGTCCACTGAATCTTCACTATCAACAGAGTTTACAAGTTCCACAGAAATGTCTACTGATTCGTCTGCATCTACCGACCCAACAGATTCTTCTACGTCGGACTCAACCGATTTGACAACTTTAACCGATTACACAACACAATCATCAGATATAACAAATATTTCCACCGACTCTTCTGAAGCCACTACATCTTTTGATTCAACTGCTGTTACGTCATCTACAGACGACTCAAAATCTACTGATTACTCTGAATCAACTGTAACATCGATATCGACTTCAACTGATGCTTACACATCGTCAGGGTTCCCAAGCTCTTCAGATTCTTCGGAAACAACTGAACAAAGTGATTTAACATCTTCCACATCTACTGATATGAACTTATCTAGTGGAACTTCTACAGAATCAGATTCAACAGAAGCAGTAACATCAGATAGCTCCGAATCCACTGATATTTCTCAATCGACATTTGAATCTTTTGAGTCTACAGAAAAATCAACAGATCTTACAGCTTCTACTTCTTCTGACACAGAAACTGCAACTACAAGTGCTGTAGAAACATCAACTATTTCCGACACGACGGATTTATCCGAAACAACAGATTTCTCAACAGATTTAACTACAGAAATCGGAAGTACAGACGATACAGAAACGACAGGTGAAACCACCGAGCAAACTTCTTCAGGTGAATCCACAAATGTTTCTGAAGATGTTCAAACGGAATTCACAACGTCATCGAATATAATAAGTTCAACCTCTGATAGTTCCGAAGACTCTTCGCTATCAATTAGTGATTTTACGACAGTTGATATATGGACAACAGAAGAAGACTTTGAAAACAGCACACCAAATACTTTGGAAGCGGTTGTTACGAAGGAGTCTAAGCCCAAAAAGTGTAAAATTAGGAAAGTTAAAGAATGCAAAAATACTGAGTATGGCTGCTGCCCCGACGGTAAACATATTGCAAAAGGTCCATTCGACAAAGGATGTCCAATTGCTAAGACCTGTTCCGAAACCGAGTTCGGATGCTGTCATGATGGCGTATCTCCTGCTGATGGTAAAAACTTCGAAGGTTGTCCCAAGTCTCAATGTTCCGAAACTCTGTTCGGATGCTGTCCAGATAAATTTACTCCAGCTGAAGGAGAGGATAATGAAGGATGTCCGGAACCAACAACTTTACCACCAACTACGACTACTGAAATGCCAGAAGAAGAAACAACAGAAGTTAAAAGTTCTGAAGCAGATAGTACAAGCATTCCAGAAACAACAGATATATCTGATACAACTGATATATCAAAAACAACCGATGCCAGTCGACCAGAAGTCACCGTACAATCTTGTTCCTTCAGCGAGTTCGGTTGTTGTCCTGACGGAAAAACTGTTGCTTCTGGCAAAAATTTTGCTGGATGTGAGAATGTGGTTGATTCAAAAGACTGCAGGAATTCTATATTTGGCTGTTGCAATGATGGTCGCACATCAGCAACTGGGCCTGATAATGAAGGATGCGCGGCTTGCACTTCTGAGCCTTATGGCTGCTGCCCAGATAACGAATCTCCTGCCCATGGGGCATTGGGTGAAGGCTGCTGCTTAAACTCACAATATGGCTGTTGCCCTGATAACATCAACAGTGCCCGTGGTCCCAACTTTGAAGATTGCGATTGTCAATATGCGCCATACGGATGCTGTCCAGACAAAAAATCTGCTGCACGCGGTCCTAATAGTGAAGGATGTAGTTGTGAATCGTCAGAGTTTGGATGCTGTCCTGATAAACTCACACCTGCACATGGTCCCAAGTTTGATGGTTGTCCTTGTCATACATTACAATTTGGTTGTTGTCCTGATGGCATTACTGTGGCTCAAGGACCCCATCATTATGGCTGCCATTGTTCCCAAACAGAGTTCAAATGTTGTCCAGATGAAAAAACGCCGGCAAAGGGTCCTAACAATGAGGGTTGTACATGCTTGGAGAGCAAATATGGTTGCTGTCCAGATGGTGCTACATCTGCTAATGGGGATAAATTTGAAGGCTGCGAAAATGTTAAAGAACCTCCGCAGTTGTCTTGTAAACTACCAAAGGAAACTGGTACATGTGGCAACTTTTCCATTAAGTTCTTCTTTGACACATCATACGGTGCATGCGCAAAATTCTGGTATGGCGGATGCGGAGGCAACGGAAATAGATTTGATTCCGAAAGTGAATGTAAGGAAATATGTCAAGACTTTGAGGGTAAGGATGCATGTCTGCTGCCTAAGAGTCAGGGTCCTTGCACAGGATATATTACAAAATATTACTTTGATGCTGAACGTGGCCGTTGTGAGGAATTCAAGTATGGTGGTTGCTATGGTACAAATAACCGCTTCGACAGTCTGGAAGAGTGTCAGTCATTGTGTGCCGTTAGTGAGAGTGTTCGTAAGTACATGAACGGATAATTATATGTGGAAGTTTTATTTATCGTCTAACTGCAGCTCCTTGTGAACAGCCGATGGATCAAGGGCCATGCGAGGGTAGCTTTGAACGCTGGTTCTATGACAATGTAACCGATATATGTCGTCCATTCACATATGGTGGCTGCAAGGGCAACAAAAATAATTATCCAACTGAACATGCATGCAACTACCACTGTCGCCAACCTGGAGTACACAAAGGTTTGATTTATTTCACATAATCTACGTAGTATGTATAGCAAAGTGTCGCGCATTAGGCTAAGTCTAATGTGGTGATGGCTTAAATAATTACTTATTTTTTCTTTGGTGATGGAATGCAACATTTACTTTATTTACCTTATTATTTATTTTCCACTCTTTATGCACTTTGCTTGCTATTTTGCCTGCTATTATTTTATACACACCTTTCATCTTCGTTGAAAATCTGCACGCAAACATGATTCACAGATTATTGCTCACTTTCTAAGAATATCGGTGATTGTGGTGAGAAGCATGCTCGTTGGCATTATTCCGAGGCAGAAAAAAAATGCACGCCTTTCTATTACACTGGTTGTGGAGGAAATAAAAACAATTTCCCATCCTTGGAATCATGCGAGGATCATTGTCCAAAACAAGTTGGTAAGGTTTTTACACACATTCATGCGTACATTAATCCATCATATGAAATAATGCGGTCAATGTTTTAACTTAAAAGTCGATGTCCGATGTTCGCACATGTGAAAAATTTCTTGTAAAAATTTTTAAAATAACTTCTTTGTATATATACGTATTATTTAGCCAAAGATATATGCGAAATTCCAGCTGAAGTAGGAAAATGCACGAACTATGAACCCATGTGGTACTATGATACTAAAGATCAACGCTGCCGTCAATTCTATTATGGCGGTTGCGGGGGTAACGAGAACAAGTTTACTTCCGAAGACGCCTGTATGCAACGATGCGAACGTAAACCCGAACCGGAACCCAAAATTGAATCTCAACCGGAACAAGAACCCGAGACAATCCAATCCTCCGATAGAACCAATGCGTGTGAGCAGAAGCCGGATCAAGGAGAGTGTGATGATTTCTCTATGTGGTGGCATTTTGATAAAGAACATTCTGTTTGCCGTCAATTTTATTATGGAGGATGTGGGGGCAACGGAAACAGGTTTAGAAGCCAAGAAGATTGTGAACAACAGTGCCTTCGTGACCATTCTAGAGAGTCCGAAGCTCCCATTCAGCCTGATCGGCCATCAGATGAGAATGTATGCTCATTATCCGCAGTCACAGGTGATTGTGCGAACTACACGCAGGTCTGGTATTTCGATTCTTCAAATTCTCGATGTTCCATGTTCTACTATGGTGGATGTGGAGGCAATGGCAATCGTTTTGCTTCAGAAGAGGAATGCGTTAACCGCTGCGGTTCGGACCCTGGTTTCCAGACGAATTTTGAACCTGATTCAGAAGTAGATGACACTCGTAAATGTTTCTTGCCGGTAAGAACTGGAAACTGTTTGGGCTACGAAGCTCGTTGGCACTATAATAGTGCAGATGGCGTTTGTGATCAATTTGTGTACACAGGTTGCGATGGAAATGCCAATAATTTTGCTTCAGAAGACGAATGTGAAAACGAATGCTTCCCTGTTCAGGAGACTTGCGTGTTGCCACCACTGAGAGGAAACTGCAATGAAAGTTTGATCAGATGGCATTTCAATCAAGAAACGGCTAGTTGTAGCGAATTTGAATTTACCGGTTGTCGTGGCAATAGAAATAATTTCGTAACCGAACAGGAATGTCTGTCACGGTGCGGAAGTAGCGAACCTCCTGCACCAGTAAGTTTCCTAGTCGTTTGTTTTATTTTGAAAAGCTAAGCTAATCTAATATTTAAAAATGTTCCCCTTTTAATTTAGACTTATTCCGTGTGCGACCAACCTTTGCAGGCAGGTGAGTGCGATAACAGTACCACCGCATGGTATTATGACAACGAAAATATGATTTGCGTTGCATTTACTTATACCGGTTGCGGCGGTAATGGTAATCGCTTCCAGTCCCGTGAACAGTGTGAGCGTCAGTGCGGCGACTTTAAGGGAGTAGGTAAGTTATAATCCTAATATTTAAAATGAAACTTTGAAAAGCGGTAAGTAACATTATTGAGCATCGCCTAGACGTCTGTAACGAGGAAATTGCTATTGGACCATGTCGTCAATGGCAAACACGTTACTACTTTAATAAGCATACTCGTACCTGTGAACCGTTCACATATGGTGGATGTCAAGGTACTGGAAACAGATTTGAAAATCGCGGTGAATGTGAATCGGTGTGCATAATTGGTCAAGAACCTACCTTCGAACATAATAAAGGTACAATAATGCAATATATAAACTAATAAAAAAACACCAATCTCAAAAATCTAATAATTTTATTATGAGTGCAGATATCTGTAAACAGCAAGTGGATGTTGGACGTTGTAGTGGTCCTTCGTTGACTGAACGTCGATGGTATTATGATGATGCCCGTGGCAATTGTATTTCATTTATCTATTCGGGTTGTGCGGGCAATCAGAATAATTTCCGATCTTATGAGTCTTGCTATAATTACTGCTCAAGTAAGCCCATTTTGCCTGTGTGGGTTCTTTAAGAGTTTAATAGCACCTTTAGCACTACATGCAAATACATACATATATATATATTTATAGCACACAAACAAAACATAAGTATTTTTCCTACACCTCACAGCTTTTGCACAATTTTCAATACCCTTTATGCCTTTTTCAAAGCCTAAGACTCCTTGCACGTTCATTTAGTAGTATTTAAGAAGAAAGCACGGATATTAGTTTAATTTATTTCTTGTTATGTAGTAGTCTTTAGATCCAAAAACAATTATTCATAAACGGAAAAAGAAAACGCATAAGTAACGCTTAGAGATTCAGTTGTAATGAATAAACATTTTTTTCTACAGAACCAGATATCACAAATGAAGTTTTACCAAATCGGTGCGAATCATATGAAAATGAATGTAGGACATTGTCATGTCCTTATGGAGTTCGACGTGTTCCTGTTGATGAGGAATGTCAACGCTGTGAATGTAAGAATCCTTGTGCTGACCACCAATGCAGTGAAGGTCAACAATGCGCTATTGAAGTCTCGCCCGAAACTGCTGGACAATTTGATCCTGTTTGCAGACTTATTAATAAGTCTGGAATATGTCCTCAACTAAGCGCTGATGATGGTGTATGTGGTCGAGAGTGCTACACAGATGCTGACTGTAGAGCTGATAGCAAATGCTGTAGCAATGGTTGTGGTTTTGTTTGTGTTCGTCCCACCCCACCTACAATACGTACGACGCCGCCCTCAACAGCAGCTCCAGTTGTTGTTTACCCCGGAGAAGTTCAAGCATCTTTGGCTCCAAAACCAAAACCCGAGTTGGATGTCCAAACCCCAATGGGTGGCATTGCTGTTCTAAGATGTTTTGCTACTGGAAACCCTGCCCCCAACGTTACCTGGTCTCGTAATAATGTAGTGGTAAGTTTATTGAAAACGATTACGTAGAGTGAGTAAAAATTGAGTAAAGAACCGAGTCATACATATTAATTAGCTCTCGTAGGTTTTTCCATCAAATGATCGGTTCAATAGATTATGCTCATTTTGGTCTAATTTACCTCTCCCTTTTTTCTTCTATTATCACACTAATAGAAAATATTTTCCACTCCTAATAGAGAGTAGAAAAAACTAATTTTAACTAATTCATTTGAGTGAACAATCCTTAAAAAAAATAATAACGAATTGATAAATTTCTTTTTTTTTGTTGAATTCGGTTAAAAACTATACAATAAATGTAAATAATGATTAAAATTAGTCAACGTTACCGCAGATAATTTTACACTATAATACAAGTATTAGATAATTTATCAAAAAAGCAACCCTGATGTAATAAATTGTTATTGTTTTTTTTTAAATGTTTTTCAAAGAACAATATCATAAGCGATGCATTTTTGTTAATTTACGTAATACTTGTATTATAGTGTGTAATGGCCTTTAGTAACACTAGTTGTGAATTTTTTGAGCACTAAAAATGACTGGTTACTCGTTTCTTTTATTCATCGTTCCTTTTTTTACTTTGAACGAGGAACGAGTAAAATTCTCTGTCGCTCCTAAAAACGTAAACAAACATTTGTTGTTGTTTGTTTTAATTTTCTGACTATACTAAAAAAGTTCTATAAGTGCTTTCGTAAAATATTTGTAAAAAATAACTGTTATAAAATAAATTGTAAATATAATCTTGTCCATTAAGTCTTCAAGACTGATCTCTACAAAAAGTCAACTTTTTTCTAAGTGTACAGAATATGTGAACGAAATAATTGTAACAAAAAGTCTTGAATCAACGATTTGCTTTTTATATTGATTTTGACAGTTATCAGAACAAGTTAATGATTCTTCAACACGGTTTGCTAATGTGTAACGAGGAACGATAAAAAAGGAACGTTTGGATCTGTCCGCATCGTTCCAATTAGGGAACTAGGTCGTTCCGGAACGACACGACCCTACAAATGAATTAATTTTTAAGGAATTACATTTTCTTTGTTTCCAAAGTGTTAATCAGTGAAAAGTTTTGGCTTTTTAAGTCAAGCGAGCGGAGAGAGAGTTCGCTAGAACCCGAGTAAAAAATTATTTTAATTCTAAAAATCTTTGTATTTCGGTATAGTTTTTTTTTTCAAATACTAACGCCGCACATTCGAGCATCTGAGGCAAAAGCGCTGATAATATTATTTAATACATTATTAAAAATTTTTAATACATACATGAAATGAAATAGAAAATTTAAACAAAATAAAGTTTATTATTCCATAATAATAGAAAAAGTAATTGTATACGTTTCAAATATACTAGTTCTTCCTGTCACGATAGTTTTTATTGGCGACTATTACTGAAATCAATTGGAATCGGGAATTTCGTGTTCATGCCTCCCTTCGAAAAAAAATTACATAGTTGATTTTGATAATCGTGTATCTTTTACTTTGAAGTACAATAAAACGTTGTTGGAAGTTTTTTCGGTTTCTGCTTGCAAATGTGTACTCTAAATTTTACGTTTAGATTAAAACAAACAAAAACACTAATACATATACATACATACATATCTAAAATATCATAAAGCGTCTGGCAAAATGTGATTAAAGTTTTCAAAATGTTAGTAGGTACATAAATGACTCGTATTAATTAGCTGGATATGACTTTGGCTTAGAGCGAGATATACAGGGTTGTCACAGATTCCAATGTAGTCGAATTGGATTTGAAAAGAGGACAAAAAAAAAAATACTTTTGTATGATGAATTTAAATGTTATCACTAGAAATTCGATATTAAACATAAAACCGATAACATTGAAATTCATCACACAAAATTATTTTTCTGTCGTCTTTTCCAAGCCAATTCCGACTGCATTGGAATCTGTGACAACCCTGATAGTTTTGAAAAAAGTTTACATGTAAAGAACATGTAAAGGTATTAACCCATTAGTGAGTGCATAAAGTTTATTTTAGCCATAAATGTAATTTTTATGATAAATAATGGAGTTTTCAACAAGTGAAAAAAATAAAAGAAAAAGGAAAAAGTTTTGCAATAATTTGATTGATGTTTGAATTCACAATTTAGGAGAAATAGCAAAAACAAAATGCTTGTTCTTTTTTTGTTGTTGTTTTAGAAACAAACGTTATCGAATAAATATACTTTGGTTCTACTTTTATATTATTATATCATGATTTGCACGTTCAGACTTGTACAAACAAATTTTAACAAAATATTTTTACTCTCTTTATAGGTGGATACAAACCAAGGCCGTTACGTTTTGACATCGAGCGGAGATTTGACTATAGTCCAAGTTAGACAGACCGATAGTGGGTCTTATGTTTGCGTGGCCAGTAATGGATTGGGAGAACCTGTCAGACGTGAAATCGAGTTGCAAGTTACGGGTTAGTGTTTTCTTTTTTCATTTATTATTGTTTGGTGTTGGTACCTGATGTGCAATAACTTTTTAAAAATTTATTTGTGGTCTTGTGCATGTAATTGCTGAATGTTTATTTATACTAACCAATTTAGAACCTGTTAATTTGCCTGCTTATGTATATGGTGATAGAAATGTTACTCAAATAGTCACATTAAATAGACCAGCTGTAGTTCGTTGTCCTGCTGGTGGTCATCCAGCACCAATGGTACATTGGTGGCGTAATCGTAGTCGTTTACCTCTGGTTAGTCAACGTTTTGAATTAGCCCGTGATTATTCGTTAACATTCCGGTCGGTACAACTTTCTGATTTGGGTCCATACACTTGCGAAGCTTGGAATCGTTTAAGCAGACGGCCAGCATCAATTAAAGTAACGTTGGTTGCCGTTGGTCCTGCTAGAGCAGTAACCAACGATGATGCACAATATCTTCAATATATTGTGGAACCTCCGAAAGCTCCTTCAACTCAGCGACCGTCATTCCCATATCGCCCTACTAGACCACCAGCCATTCCACCGCCATATATCCCATCAAGTAAGTGTAACAGTGTTCAGTTTAAAAGTTATAACAGCATGTACGCTTAATGTCATGATAATATTTATGGGTAAAATAATTTAAGCCAAATTTATCTTTCATTAACTCGATCTTATTTATTTATATAGTTCCCGTCAGTGCTGTTGTGGGAATGGATCCCAATAACAATTATGCTCCCGGATCTACAATAGCTATGGGATGTTCTGTACAAGGCTATCCCAAACCAAACGTAACTTGGATTAAGGATGGTCTGCCTTTGTTGGCCAGCGAACGAGTTCAAATATTTGCTGGTAAGTGTACCAATCACATGATGGAAACAGAATACGACTGTGACTTCAAACGATACAGAGCCACTTGGAGAAACGGCAAATCAGCAGGTTTTGTTAAAAAACTTAATATATTTTTATGAAAATATGAGAGCTTGTTTGTGAGAAAGAATTAAGGAGTTCTGTTTGTTCCATCATTACGTTATCAAATATTTTTGTCGAAATAATACGCAATTCAAACGCTGATTTCGAAAATAGGTTTTTTTTTAATTTTCTTTGAAGTTGCCGCTAAAAGTCATTTTCATTTGTGCATTGAATTTCTTTTCATTCAATTTGTCTTTATTTGCTCATTTATATCTCTATAGCTATTCACATATTACGTAACAGCATTAAATTTTTATGTTTAGACCCGCTTCCGTTCATAAGTGCGTTACGTAGTATATGAACAGCCCCTAATAACAAAAATTATCATCTGAGTAAAAAGAAATTAATGTTGATCAAAATAACGAAAAAACTCACGTTTCTTCTCTTCTACTCCGTCTGTGTTAAAAAAATAAAAAATACATGTTTTAAAGACAAGTAAAATACAATTATCGTATGCGATGCTTTGTGTGTGATTTATAACGAACGAATTTATTTATTTTTTTAATTTGAAGCTAAAATACAAGAATTTTTATTTTGATTTTTCTTTAAAGGAGAACCTAATCGTTTAATTATTAACAATATTAGTACAGTTGATTCTGGCAAATATGGTTGCAAAGCTGCTAATGCCGTTAGTTATAGCATCAGTGAAGAGAGTGTCAACATCGAATGTAAGTATTAAAGAATTTGTTTTCAAAAGATTTTCGTTTGTAAAAATGTGTTTTAATTTTTTCAAATTCAGCAACAATTCCATTGAATCCCGAGTGCATAGACAATGAACATTTCGCCAATTGTAAACTTATTGTAAAAGGACGTTATTGCAAGAACAAATATTATGCCAGATTCTGCTGCAGATCATGTGCACTGGCCGGTCAGCTGTAATTTAAAACTGACTTTATCAATGATACTGTGTGTTTTTAAACTCCAAGAGTCTAAAAGAGGTCTTTTTTTATTTAAAAAAAGCACACATATTTTTATTAATTTAAGCTGATTTTGCATAATAATTTCAAAACATAGTATTTATACAAAAATCTCAGGCCATTGTAATTGTAAAAAAATATTAAATTGTAGTATATACATATTTATGAAGATAAGAGCGAAATTATAAATATAGAAAAGAGATTTCAGTAAAACACAGCCAAGTCAGTTCAGTCTTACGATTTAACTAGAAAAGTTAAAAAAAATTAAACCGCTTTTTTAAATTAAATTTAAGAAATTTTAGTAAATAATTTGTTCCTATTTATTGCCCGAGTCAATAAAATAAATGGTAACGCCGCTACGACAAAGTATTAATATTTATCCCAAAATAAAAAAGTAAATAATAATAAAATTATAACAAACGATAATAATGATCGAGATTTGTGCATTTAAAAATTTTTGTAAATAAAAACCAAATTATAAATAAATTTTAAACGTGTATTATGTTTTGTCTGGTAATACTGTTTGGGATTCATCGATTTTCCAATACCGTTACTTTTAAGAAATCAGCAGCTGTGACGAATAGCACATGCGCATTATTAGTATCAAATTTACTTTGAAGTTTATTTTCAACAAAGTTCTCATTGTAATATTTGGAATTTGAAAAGCATTAAAAATTTATCAATACGTTTGATTGCATGCAATAATGCCATCTTTGGAAGACAGTGGCATCGAAAGTGAAGATAAGACATCATTAATGGCAGACGAACAGGAATTGGTATTTCTTCAGTGTTCTATATAGTAGATTTAAAATTATATATTCACTAAACATTTATACATACAGAGATATAAATCGAGAAGTGACACAGCAGAGCATATGGCAGATTTAGAAGTAACATTTAGGAGGGCAACTCCTATTGTAACTGAACCACAGCCTTCATCATCGTCACCAATAAATTTTAACAGTGACCTACAAAACTCACTGAAACCTCCAAATACATGTAGAATCCTTCAAAGAAAATTAGAACTCAAAGTTGAGAGGGCGAAACGGAACTACAATCATTATCAGGAGACAAATGTAAAGTTTTCAAAAGTTTTATCTGTCAACACCATTCACCAATACTATTAAAAATATTTATTCTCTTGTTATTCTAGAAAAGAAAATCCCAATCTGCCACATTAATACCAATAAACAGGCTTTCTATACCAGGAGACCTGGAACAAAAACCTTTAGTAGACTATAAATCAGAGAGGTAATATTTTTAAAGGCTTTAAATAGATTTATTCAAGTGTAATCGTTTTTTAAATATTTTTTACTTTATTTTTTTTAAAGCGATGATTGTGAAGAGATCTCATTTTTCCCAGATCTTCAGTGTAAAGGACGATCCAAAAGACAGGCTGAACTTTCAGATACCTTTAGTATTCAGGAAATGACCATTGATTCAGATTTGGAATCAAATGACTCTCAGAGCTTAGAATTATTAACACCACATATGAAAAGAAACTTTCTAGATTATTTAGCGACATGTTTATGTTTTCAGTCCGCAAGTTAATAATTGTTAATCAAACTCAGGTTCTAAGAATAAATCAATGTACATGTGAATGTTTGTACACGTGTCTGTATATGCAGATGATGAAAAACAAAATATTTACATACATATATTATCGAATACAGTGTAAGTAGAGTCTTACATGGAAAATAGGGACAACTACGATTTTTAAACCATTTGAGCGTTTTAAAATTTATATTTTGATTCAATGTATTTCTAGTCTTTTTTTGTATCATCATCATCATTTTGTATCATTAGTGTACAAATATGCAAAACAGCAGATGTTATTTTCCAAAAATTTAATTTTAATTCGGGATACATTTGTTTCTGCATTATAGGACATTTAGTACTTTTCTGTCAATCGAATCAATTTAAATCGAATGCTTTTCAAAAACGAAGTGCTACTCATTTCTGTTTTTTATTTTTGTCATGTTTTTAGTACTTACAATTTTTATTTTTATTCGAAGTAGATATTACTTAAAGAGCAGGGCTGATAATTGAAAATCGTTAAAATTTTATGCCAAATTTGTTTTACGGTCTTTCAAAATATATTAATTTAAAATTTATTTATTTTTAATTTCATATTAAAACTTAAAGCGCGACCTTCTCTATCCAGACTTTGAACTCGTCTAAATAAAAATGTCAACGTCAGATCATTGACAAACGCTTTTCCGTTTGCTTTTAAAGTGTTCAGTAAGTCCGTGCGCAGTCCATTGTTATTTCAAAATGTTTATTTTTAATAATTTAAAGCGATTTTGTATGGGCTTTGGCAGTTATGTGAAATCAGGCTGGGCAGCCGAAGGTCACGATCGGTCGAATACAATGTTATGCAACAATATGTATTTTGTTTTTGAGGTTGATGTTAGACCTCCTAATAAGTTTGGGTAAAGAGCACGTCCGTACTTTATAGCTTTATCACAGATCTAATTGACATCTTGTTTGAACCTAAATTTTATTTATCTAAGATGAAGCTAAAGTTATAATCCACAATAATTGATGGATTTTTCTCTTTTTACTTAACCTCATCGTGTTCATCTTCGGACAGCAGATTAAATCTATTGCTGGTGGTAGACTCGTCATTTATTTTGGGCATCATGCATTGAGATAACTTGCCCCATAACTTCCTTCTTTTCTGACTTTTCCTTGACAAACTTTTTTTTTGTATTCATTTAATAAAAGTATGTTTTAATATCCACGATCAAAAATATACGTTGTTAATAAGTCAGGGAGTGTTGCCGAATCATATTTAGGTTGTAAGAGTTAGATTTACGAGATAAAAGTCCTCTATATCTTAATGGACTTATTCATAAACGATTAATAAAGTTATAGTCGATTTATTGCAGGATTTTTATATGTGAATCTCGGTTTTAATGCACATTAACTTAATTAATATTTTATGAATAAGACGTAACTCTCCCGCTTCTAATATGACGTTATTTAAATGTAGATAAAAGTGAAGGTCAAATCTGTTAATTTTTGAATAGAGTTATATCTGTGGCCTTGAACTCACTTCACAGATCATATCTGTAAGAGATTTCTTTTCATCAAGACTGAATAAACAAACACTGAAACAGAATGTTGTAGTTTTATTTAAAATAAAAAATCAGTGGAAACTCAGTCCTTATTTAAAGTCAAAGAAACGCCTTGCAAAATCCAATGACTTAAATCCTCCGATGTGACAAGATCAGCTTCAAATACGAGTCCAACACCCATGGCATTACGACGTTGTGAAGTGGTATAAACCGGCGCACGAAAAGTGTTCTAAAATAATAATCAAATTATAATCGTTTAGCTTGTTGATTTCTGTTTTCTTTATTACCTGCAATTTCAGTCTGTGCGACTCAATAGGCACTACCGATATGATTGGTAATTCTTCCACCAGGATTTTTGGATACGAACGATCCAATTGCATACGATGTAAGTCCCATCGAGCTCCCTCTATATAAAGACCTTTAATATAACAGCCCTAAAAATGTTGAAGACATAAAACGATTTCAATTTTGTACATATTAAAAATAAAGGTTTATTCTTACTGCAGAAGGTCGTTCTTCAATATCGTCGGGATCTATGAACTTTGTAACACAAGTATACATTTCAGATTTATCCAATGGCCAACCGTTTTTGCGACAAGCCACCTGAAATATTTTTGACAAAATAAATAAGAATAAAATGATCTATTCCTCGATCATTTGAAAATTGTGAAAATTGTCAGTAACTGTTTAAATTCACGCTAAAAGTTCTATTAAGTGGAATATTTTCGTACAAAAAATTTAGCAATTTTATAGTTTTATAAATTGAAGATCTTTTATACGTGCAGCGGTACTAATTTCATAATTTTTAATATTGAAATAAATTGTATTCAGTTTTTAATATTTCATGGAATGCGTTTTGAGATCACTAAAACTGTATTTCTTTAGCATGATTACTGCTAAAATCATACTTGGATTAGGATATTAACTCGAAAGTTTGAAATTGTGACCCTGTTCGAGCTACCAGAGTATTTTTTCTGATAAAATTGTTTCACAGAAACGGAATTATTTTGCGTTGCGCCTGAATTCGAGTTGTAAATGACTCGATTTATTTTGAATTGATACTTTTTAATAGATGGCATTTGGGTCTCATCCAAGGCGAATTCATACAGGTGAATTTAATACTGCAACAAGTACAACACTATAAAAACTAAAAGCATTTTGTTTTTGTAAAATCTTAGTACGTTGTCAAAAACATATGACTTAGGCGAATTTACGCTCTCTAATTTATATTGAAATTACATGATGTATTTTTTTTAGTTCGTTTTCAAAAATAAAGATAAGGATATTCATGATAAAGGAACTCAATAGCTTTATCAAACCTGTTCTTTAACAATTGCGACGTATAATTTATCCACAATTCTACATAAACTCAGAAGATAAATTTGAGTTGTGACTTTGAGTGTATGTATTTGAAATGTCAATAACGTACTTGAATCAAAGCAGTTAAGTAGCTTTGTGGGATGTGCAGACCAGAGAGCCACATTACCAACGGTTCACCAGACATAGACCAATATTTGAATTGTGTTGCTCGCCGCTGGGGATGATAAAATAATTATAGAAAAATTCATAATTAACTTTAATAATAAATAATTAATTAATAATTAAGATTTAATCCTGAAATAAGTCATTATGTGTGAGTAAATATCGCTCTTTTTTTGCAACGTAATCATGTTTAAAAAAACTTGATTTTTGAGTTTAGAATACAGAATTATTCGCCGTATCGTTCATCGCCGTAAAATTCAGACAAATATCTTGTTTCCTCTCCTCTTGAGGGGAGAATATATTTTTATTTTTCCATTGCGTTGTGTGTAATTTAAAAATTTCAAGCTCCTTTTCTAGAGAAAGAGTTTTTTTCAGATATGACTACGTTGCAATAAAGGAGCGATATGCTTATTAGGTTGAAATGAGTAAATCAAAAGAAATCATTTGATGACTTTAAAACAGTTCAGTAATTTTTTATAAATCAAATTTGATTAAAAATCTTTCAAAAATTTGAAAAAAAAGTCACAATGCTGAATAGAAGTCGCTAAACTGTGAAGAATACTAAGAACTAGAGCCGAGCAATCCCGTGATTTTCGTGATAGTCGTTTCTCACTTATTTTTAATAAAAAATAAAAAAACAATGAATTTTGATATTTTTTAGTTTTGTTTCAATAGAGCGGATAATACGATGAAGATGAAAGTTATTAACACTTTTTCGTACAAAGTTTTTTGGTGCGAATCTAGATCCCTCTAATTTTCATTATTAACAGTCAATGAATACCAACAGGAAAGAGATTATGAAAGTAAAATACTGCTACTTGAAAAAGTTTTAAAAGTCGCTGGAACTATAAAAAGGACCAAAAACTCTCCCATCGCGGAAATTCGCGAAAATTCCAAATTTGAAAATAACTTTCTATATTGATTAAAAATCGCAAATATCTGAAAGAATGTAAACAATTTTGAAAACTTTGCAATAAACTACGAATGCTTGTAATTAACATTGAAAAATCTCTAAAAAAAATTCTTTGGTATTAAAATATACTCGTACACATGTCGTCGATAATAAGAATTGTAAGCAATGGGAAAAAGTTATTTTTAAATAACAACTGTTATCAGGCAAAGTAATATATAAAAATTTCAAATAAAAATTATATGCATCATTTATATAGTACATATCGTCATATAAAATGCAAAATAACGTAACATCACTTTTCATAAGTTCACAAGAGAAACAAAAAACTGTATATGGAAACTGTTTGAGATATTGAAATCATATTTTCACGGTCTTTAGCGCTTTCTAGCGAATTTCGAGCAAAAGGACAGCGTATTTTTGATGTAAATAGTTGACAACACTGATGATGATACGTTTCTTTGTTTAATAAAATCATTCACTCGATGATACGTTATTTTGAATTTGGGTCACAACTTTTTTGTTTTCGTTAACAAAGCTTGAAATTTTGCACACATATGTAATATGTTGTAGGTAATTGTAATAAATAAAAAACTCAAATTTTAATTTTTTGAAAATACGTTGTTTTGTATTTTAGGTGACGATATAAATTTCAGAAGTAGTTTTAATCTACAATAAATACAAAATATATGTTGATTTATTCAAATTTGTTCAATAGAAATATATTTTTAACACTTATTTTAAACTTTACGCACCTGTAAGTGTTCTATCCATCCGCCCAACTGTTTGCATGTGTCGGGGGCAAGTTTTCTCCAATCGTTTGGTAGGAGTCCGTTAAACAATGAATTCGCAATATTTTCCAAAATATTGTCCATGCCAATTTCACCAGCAATAGCCTGTAACAAAAAATAATCCTTAATGATTTCACACTGAAATATATTTATAATTAATGAATTAAACTTTCACTATTCCATCAAGGCTAAAATTTGTCTGTGGAGAGTCCTCAAAACCTAACAAGGTATCAAAGGACTCAAAATTTATATGAATTTATAACGTTAATGTCATGTCAATCCAAAAGATATACAAATTATTTTTTTGTGCATTTGTTTCAATTCAGAGTTCTCCGCCTCCAAGAAACTGCCGATATTCACATTTGTTTTCCAATTTATGCGAATATTTGATGAATATTATGAAAGCATCAATGTTCGATACAAATACATAAATTGTAAATAACATGAAGCAGATGAAGCCAAATATATTAAATTATTATAATATTTTTATTATATAAAATTTTAATTTTTTTTACTTTTATTTTGAACTAAAAATTTTTTAGTACCGCATCTTGGTTTTAGTCACAGTTGTTGCTTTACCAGGAAAAACTTCCGGTTCTATCGTCCAGTTTTATAAATGGATCCATAGATGACACTAAACTTATTATATAGTATTCGCATTCTTTTGTCATCTAAGACATTCACGATCGATCGGCAATCAAAAACGAATCAAGAAAAGTCTTGTCCGATATAAAAAAAGCTCGTGCTATCAATATCTAATCTTTAGCAACATCAAAAGCGAATCGTAAACTTTATTTTCAACGGGAATTTCAAATTCAAATTAATAACACTGAATAACAAAAAATATATTTTTTTTAAATAAGGTTTTAGCGGCAGATTCTGGTAGGGGGAACTTCTATCGAGCTTTTTTAAGATTACATCTGTTAATCATTTTACGGTCATTTAGTTTTCTATAAAACTAGTAATTTCTGTATTTGAGGATGTGCGTGCTCAGCATTTTTATATAAAACCCCTTGAACGGCGATGTATCGGAATAAAATATCCTATAAAAATATTCGTGCTTAAGGCTTAATTTCGTATTTATGCACAATTAGTACTAAAATATCAGTGAAACCGGATTTTATGTGGGTAAAAAAAATTTTAAAATTTCACAATAATTTCACATACTACAAAATAAAGATGTAGATGTAAAATTTATTTATAAAAAGTTGAGAAATTAAAAAAAATTAAAAAACCTTATCACCTGCAGTTTGTTAGTAAATAAATATCGAATGTACGTTATTTTTGACCATCAAAATGTTTTAACCGATAAATAAATAGTTATAAATTTACATGTAGTTCGGGAAGTGTCGTAAAAGGATCACTATTTGATCGTAACAAACTATTCAGGTTTTTCTTTAAACAATTTGCTAATTATTAGGACCATAAAAATGTAAACAGGTAGATTAGTTTATTAGTAACAATTACATGTAGAGCACTACTTAAGGTTTTTAGGAAAGTTTTTGATTTATGAAAGAAATACTTGTAATTATCAAAGTCCTAGTCAATATATTGGTGCTACTGCATGCGTTGGAACAGAAGGCTATGATAACGCAGATAGCTGTTAAGCAGCGTCAAGATCGATATTAATAACGTCGCAAGAGCACTTAAATTCAAAAACAAATTAGAAATATTAGCTGCAGATTTGACAAGTCTTCATCTACTTTATCCTGGTTGATTTAATGTTACTGATTTCCGGATCCTCTTTTTCATAATTTTCCGTTAACGAGTCCAACACGTTTGCTTACTACAACAATAGTGAATGCTAAATTCCTTCAAGTGAAATCAATTGATGAATGGCGTATCTCCTTTATTAAGATAATACCAAAAGTCATATTCCAATTGCGTAAAATATATATTGGATGCGGTAAAATATGAAGTACAAGAGTCGTCTCGACTATTTACACAGATTATGTGCACAGATTCGCAGTTGGAAGGTTAATCAATATTCGAATAAACAATGGGAGTGAAGAACTAAAGGCACATTATCCGAAGGAAAATAAAATTCATATATATTTAGTACCAACTGAAAACTTTGTAAAATTTTTGGTCACAAATGGATCGGCAATTAATTTTTAAAAACATATTTTTCTAAACTTATCCAGGCAATTTAAATTTTTTATTCCAACAGTTGTTTCTGTTAGGCCTGATATAAAAAAGCTTTTGCAAATGTTGAATTTGAACAAATGCTCTCATCAGCTATTGAATTGGCAGCACACACAGTTTTGACTTGTGTGTGTGTGTTCGAATATCTCTTAAATCAGTTCGAATGCCATCAATGTTTATTAATGCGCCAAAGCAAAAGAACTCATAATTCAAATCATATTTTATCACATCGATTGGTTTATGTAAACACAATAATCAGGGAATACTAATAAGTCTTCTATTCGGCAACACAAATAAACGGGGATTCAAATTCTATTGAAAATTTGCCAACAAAATAATTCATGTTTCTCATACGACGTGGTAGGCAGACGAATTTTTTTATTCAAATTATTTTGAATTTCAGTTAAACAATTTAAAAACTAAAAATTACTCACTTTTAGAAATACAGTAATATGTTTTCTTGTATATGATAGATACTCCATAGTAAAATGTATGTTTGATTTTATATTTTTTGTTCAAGGTAGTTTACACCAAGAATGATAGAAATAATATTTTTATTATTCTTGGTTTACACTAGAGATTAACACATTGATTCGTACATAAATAAATCCATACACAAGTAACTAAGTAAAAGTGAAAATATACAGTAAATTAAAAAAGGAAATGTTTTTAGTTTTCTAGAAAAACACAAATACATTGCAATAATATAATAATTTAAACGTCTTATTTTTTTTACTCGATCTCGGTCTAACACGATTCACTTTTTGTGAGATGGTTTTTAGTTTAGTTTACAGCCTTGATATTTTTACCGTCGGCAGAATTGAATTTATCTTTAGCTGCTGCTTTTGTTGAGGCAAAAAATTACGATCTAACAAGGAGAGACTGCAATAGTTGGAGCCGTTTTTTTAAGTCCGACCAATCGGTTGAAATGCCGACAAAATTTAAAATATGTAGATCTTGAAAAACACATGTCGTCGTCGATACAAAGAAATTTACAGAATATTTTTATCTCTTAAATGACCAAATAAAAATAACAAATATTTTTCTATGAAAAATAACGATGTTGAAGAACCGCGGCATTAAAAAAGTACGCTTTTTCGAATTATTCGAAAATGGAAATTTTGAATATGTGGAATATTGGATAATTATTCACAATCATACATCCCAGTAATTATTATTATTATTTTTTGACTAAGAACATTTTTTAAATTTGTTTCTAATCTTTTTATTAACAGCCCAATTATGAATAGAAAATTCCCCGGGAGATATATCCCTTTTCCCAAAATGGGGCTGTTCACATATAATATGCGAAGAATTAATATGTGAACACACATGTGAACAGCCCCTTTTTGGGAAGAGGGAGAAATATCCCGGGGAAATTTTATTCATAAATGTATTTGTATTTTTATGAAAGAAATTGGATAATGGGGTTTTGTACATTCTTGTAATACCCTTTTATAGGCCCATTTCACTAGTACTTACTTAATGTCGTTTTCTTTTCTAAAAAAAACGCAACATTTCTTGCCGTTTTATTAAAAATTTGCAATATAATGATTTTTTAAAATAGTGACTTTAATAGAAATTATTGTATCATCACTCATGAAGCAAAATTTTTGACTTAAAAAATTTTGAATAGCATTTTTTGATTAAAAGTAAAAAAATTTGCTTTTTTCAGAAAAGAAAACGGCATAAGATATCCTTCAGGTTTCCCGAACATATGACTTGAATCCCAGTAATTGGACGTAGAAGTTTGAAACGAAATATGCATGAAACTTGCAATATCATTAACCTAATTACAAAGTTACCCGAAAAAATATTTATGCGAAATAGTAAAAAATTTATAATTTCTTTGGTTTTATCCTGTTATATACTTATGCATTTTTATATTTTATAAAATTGAAAATACAATTCAAGAATTATTAACACAAAACTTAATGAACTTATACAATCTTAATTTAAAAATATAAAGTTTTTTTTACTTTTTCAAAACTTAATATTTTAACTTAAATTAAAAAAGACAAACATTTTTTTTAACATTTCCAATAGACAAGTAAAGTAGCTCTAAAATTGATATAATTTTTTGTAGTGGGCCTGGTTGTTATTACAAGCGAATGATGATCTTAAATACTCTTAAAATGCATTCAGACAATAACAATATGTGTGTGAAATTATTCGTACATTCGGTACAAGAATCCGTTTTAAAGTTTGAATTCGGTTACAGACCCGCTTAGAACACCCTGTACTCATTTCCGTATATTCAAGCAGTATAAATTGAGAAACATATTTATGTACGTATGTATGTGTAGAACTGCTTGTAAAAAATATGATTTTATTTATAAAATAAAAAAAAGTGAAGTAAATAAAAATAGAAAAATTGTTTTGTTTATTTGCAAAAACTGTTCCTTGTTTGTCATTTTGTCATTTTGCAAATTAAGCAAAAATTTTCTTAAATAAAACTCACTCATTTACAATGTAAACGAAAAATTGTGGAGCAAACTCATCCTACACTTGTAGAATAAAATTTTTGTTATATGAATATTTTATTCCTTTTTGCAATGACAAAAATAATAATTATAATAAGAAAAGTTTAATTAGAATATAGTACATAAAAGAATAACAAGAGAATAAATACACAAATATGATAAATAATGAATGAAAGAATGAATATACAAAAATAAGTGTTTCAGACTTATATCTTTCGATTTATAGAGGCATGAGTTGCTCTTATTAGGAGTAAAAATTATTGTAATAATCAAATTCATTAATTGAGAAAAAAGTGAATTGATTTTTCTCAAAAATATTTTAATCAAATTATCGAATACTTTCTTAAGCATGAAGGAATCTGGGACTTATTATAAGGAGGCTGTTAGAAATACATACATACACATTAGTAAGTATATTTATTAAAATCTGCTCAGTATTTTGAGGACTATTTTCCCCCTTTTTTGAATAGTTGTCAATAAGAGAATGTATTGTTTTTATGCCAGTTTACCAGCTACAGTCTTTGTAAAATAGATTCGACCAATTTCTTTCGCAGAGCAATGCTCAGCAGCTGTTCACTATCGCATACAAAAACAAAAGATTCTTAAGGCTGTCATATTGTTTGGAATTTTGACTTACGATCCTTTAGGAGATTTAAGTCTAGTTGACACTGCAGCATGGAAATATGTTTAATTTTAAAAAGTGTTTTAGGTCACTTGCAACATTAGCACACAAATAATCTACGAAAGCTTATGAGAATACTCTCCAGTAAATTGGTTATAAATCTGCGTAATCACTTTCCTGAGTATATTGCGGGCTTGCCAGTAGAGATTAATTTTGAACGATTAACACTAAAGCGTCAATTAAAAGAATACTGATCGCAACGCTATCAAATTATAAATACAACCAATATGACTGCCTTCAGAAGCATTTACGGGTGTCTCATGTTTGTTATTGGCCGAATTTATGCTACAAAGACTTCACCTGATAATAAATATAAATAAAAATAAATAAAAATCTAGACAATAATAATTATACATATTTCAATTTGCACATATAATTAGTTTCTATGAAGATTTGAAAAAACACATAATTTTTGTTACAATGTAAGCAGTTGGCGAACAATTTTATTAATATTTTTAAGCTCTGAACCTAAGAAAAACAAAAGATTAAAATCATTATTAGTGTTTGTTTTGTCAAAAATCGTCTTTCTCTGAACGTACTTATACATTTTTTACAGGTAGTTACATGTCGTACTGCTTCCTCCAAAGAGCGAGCGCCAACTCAGAAATTTGAAATTTTCAGTAGAGACAAAAAACTGTTTATTTTGTATAATACTTTCATAAAAAATAACGGTTACCACTATATTTTTTTTTTTGGTGAAAGAGTAGAGAAAATGATGTAAGATTTTTACAGTGGGTAGATATGACCACTGTACATCGATTTCTTGCAAAAGGTGAAAATTGAAAAATTTTGAGTTGACCATCTTTAGAGGAAGCTGTGCGATATATGAAATAAACTTTAATAATATAAAATTGAAAATACATTTAATTTTAATATTAAGACGATTGCGTTTTGGCAATCTTAAAAGGTTTTATGCATTCATACCTAATAAATATATATTTATACATATTTATGTATGTATGTATGAGCTTATGCGGCTTTTAAAAATTTTTCTAGAGGCCCAAAAAGGAACTGCAAACAAACGTTTCAAGAAATAATAGTGTACTTGCCTTTCTCAGCAGTTCAAGCGTTTTTTTAATTCGCAAAACCAGCAAATTGAATCGATCCAGTTCTTGAAGAAGCACAACACCGGTTGGTGTTAAACTCATTTGGATTTGTTTTTTTACCCGCCAAGTTTCAAAAGCCGGTGGCAGTTTCTCCAATATATCGAAAGCGGCGTTGTCAATAAATTCGTCGCGGCTTATGCCTCCAGAAGTGTCTCCTGTTGAAGAAATTAAAACGTTTTTAATGCATTGATCAATGCTCGAGATTTTTTCTTATTTGAACTAATGAATAATTTTAAACTGTATTCAAATATGCGGAAAACTAATGAAACAAATTATTATTCAAATAATATAACAATACGAGTATATATACACTACATTTGTTTTTTTGTAAGAAGAGGTGAACAACATACAACAATTTATATAAACTTTATATTTGTTCAACTCGCAGTCTATTGTGGGAGTTGTACTCATATGTCAATAGAACTTACAATAGTTTTGAAATGTTGTTAAAATCTACGAAAAATATATTTGTCTGTTTTTTAAATGCCCCATGTCAAATTATAAAACAAAATTAATTGATATTTGAAGTTTTGAGTTAAATTATGAATAAAAGTAATGAAAATTTAAAAAATAATACTCAAGTAATTTTAATTAATATATAGTCAAAATAGATTGTATCTCCTCCCGATTTCTTCTTTAAAAAGTGCATGTGGGTGCATAAAAACACGAACTTATTAAGTGGCTTTTTAACAAGTTTCATAGTTTTATTTGATACAATATTGTAGATTACAACGGTCCCGTTTTTAATAATGATATTTAATGATTTAAAGGCACCAGATTAAACATTTTTATTCCTTAATTTATAATGTTGATTGATAGCGGAGCTACCGACCGCTTTCAGTTCTACTATGACTCCATTATGACTATGAGCACAACAAATTTATTTTATTTTCTTTTCTAAAAATTTGGTTAACGGTTTCCTAGTGAAACTTGCTCAGACCCCAACAATTATACTGAAATTTTATTACACAAAATAGTTTTTGTATAATTAGCATAAAATTATTATATAAAATTAATTCTGTGGACAAAAGGAATAAGTGCTTCAGTCGACATAAGTTAAATTTAATAGCTCCTTTGTAATCTCCATATCCAGAAGCAAACACTGGGCAAAGTTTTATTTTATTCTTTAGAACTTTCCCCAATTGAAAGTGATAGGAAAGACGTCTGCAGGAAGTTTATTCAACTTATGATTGCTGAAATGTGTGCTACGATTCAATGGTCAATTGACCACAAATTGTTGAGATATTAATGAAAACGTTCCCCGATTTCATTGAAGCACATTCTAATGAAGTAAAGATAAAATAGTGAAACAAACTCCACATTGCGTCGCTGTTCCAACGAATCAAAACGCTGGCTGGATGATTTTAAAATTTAGCGGTTGCTTCCGGATTCCACAATTCTGCTAAAATTGTGTTTACATGAGATTGTTTTCTTTTTAATTATAAAATGAAAATGATAATCGATGAAAAAACATGTGAATTACATCGAAAATTGTACGAAAAATATTTGAAAGAATTAATTATTTTATTTACGTTTCACAGTGAAATTACTTCCCAGTTGAATGTTAGATATGTTCTAATGATTCAATTAAATTTATTTTTCTCATCCCTAGACGATATAGTTTACACATTTGTTGTATTCCCAATTAAATTTCCTTTAGAAAATTTTCCACAAATCGATTTGTTCAATTTGTAAAATGAGAAAAATAATTTAAAGAGAAATTGAATTTATTAACAAATTATATCTAAATACAAAGTTAATTTTTTAATTGTCACAGCAAACATCCCAACGTATTGCTTGAATGAAAAATATTATTGAGACAATAATCGATTTCGTATTGCGGAAGACAGTTCCTTCTTAATTCAAAAATTACGTTTTGAGATATGACTACGTTGCAATAAAGGAGCGATATATACATACATATGTACATATGTATGTGTATGAATAAATGTTTGTTTGTATATCATTTACATCAAATGTAAATTTTAAATTTTCGCCATAAAATGTGCAATTTGCCTTTTACTTAATTTGTTCTCTACATAATTGCTACCGCGATCACTTTTTAAAAATTTAATGCTTCATACATATAAACGTAAATGCGTTTTGAAATAAATTTATTAATAACCAAATTTATTCAAATGACATATTTTTGTATTTTTATGTTGCCGTAATTTCTCAAAATGTATAAAAGGAAGAAAATAAAATGCTACTTTGATAATTTTCTTCTAGGCGATAATTTAAGGATATTGGTAAAATATTGCCTCAGGGGATATCCTGCAATTGTTTGCAGGGGTTACTTTTTATATATAAATATAAAAGGTATGAATGTAAACAAATGAAAATAAGAGTATCCCGAGGAAAAATTTCTAGCCGATTCGTTCAAATGAAATGCATCATTCGTTCTAATGCATATAAAATTTTCAAAATTCGCAAATTATTTAGTATTTTTAAACATTATGTTGTATATGTTGTATGTATGTATTTCTGTAGCTTAACTTAATGCAATGGCAGAGGGACACCCTAACATGTATATCATGGTGAATGTACTACTTAATCATGGCAAACAATTGGATAATGAATGTGTATGGAACCAATAAGTAAAAAAGCGAGTTTTTGTGGTGGTGCCGGAGGATTAATGTGAAGTATTATATATATAATTTTTTTTATTATTTAAGTTTCAGATGCGGGTGGTTATAGTGTGTGTGTGTGCGTGTGTGTGTCACGAGCTTATCTGTGAACTTATGGATGTCCTATAGAAAACAGGATTGCCAGATTAGCAATTTTGTAATTTAACCCCTTTAGGAATATTTCACGTAATAAATATTAAATAAAATCTATTAACTTAAAACATGATTATTTATTCTCAGTTTAACACAAACAGACCGTGACTGAGAAGTTTCCCTACAAAAAGCTTTTAAAATATTGCATTAAAATCCTTTTAAGGGAGAAATATCCTTTATTGTCTGCGTGGTTAATGAAAAGAAAAAAGAAAACTAATAACTGGAATCAGATTAAACTGATGTGCAGTGTTTAAACTTTAAAATACAGTTGCATTGGGTGTGTTGGCAAAAGTATTTGATGATGGCGGTGTTGGTGTTGGTGTTGGTGTAAAAATGTGCAATAAAGTTAATTGCAAAACCACAACTAATTAATTAAATTTAATGCAACTGAATATTTAAAAATGAAATAAAATATGTATGAACTTGTTCTGTTGAAACTTAATTTTTGCAGGTATTTTATTTTGTGTGGTTGAATTTGGCTTAGGGGGATCATTTGCTTATTATGGTGGCTAATAAAATAGTACAAAAAGAAACAATTACCAAATAAGCTCTAATATATTATTAATATATATAAAACCATATTCCATAATAATCAGTGTTTAGGAACTTTAGGCTTCAATTGTATTTACCTGTTTGAGGTTGTAGCTCTATTAGGGAATTCCATATGCTCTTCGCGGCTTGAGTGTAATAACCGATTTCCGCATTTGGGTGCAAACCAAAGACATCTGGCTTGTTGACCAGAGGTAATTTGTCGATGTGTGCTAAAAACACATAGCAAAACTAAAGAAACATTTATAATCAGTATAGTTTGTTAAACATACCGATAAAATCTTCTTTTAGTATTACATCTTCGTTTGGAATACAATAGTCCGTATTTGCATCTTTGTAGAAATAAAAAGGTTGAAATGAATCAAACAAAAACTCTCCCATGTACTCGTCCATGTAAGTCCGAGTAATTCGTCGGTCAAAATCATCAATAACGCGTCCACCATACATAACCTGTGCATGAATAAAAACAAAATATATTTCTGCTAGAATCAACTAATCAGGGAAATAAAAATTTCATTAATGTAATCACCTCTCCAATAAGGTATTTTAGACTGTTCCATGGCACTTTATCGTCTGTCATTCGGCTTAAGTAGGTTTGCAATATTTCCAAACATACATTGAAATCTGATTCATTAAAATCATAGCAAATATTCCAACCCAGTTTATCGTATTTCCTCCTTTCCTGTATTTTGAAAAATTATACATAAAAGTATGTGTATGTAGTTCATTTCTGTTTTACTCTCAATAGAATATAAAAATCGAGTTTCATGTATTCGAGTGTGTGCGCTTGATTCTAGGTTGCATGTTAGAATACTTATTTGGACATTTTAAGATTTCATACAGATATATTGCCAAACATTCGCTCCGATATTTTAACTGGTGGCTCCTGTAACGGCCGGCCTCATGTGTTGTTGACCAACACGTACAATTTGGATTTACAAAAAAAATTGGAAATGTACTTACTTGAACTACACCATGAAAGAAGGCCAGAACATAAACCAGTGGCAGAAATGCTCGATGCTGACAACTTTCCAAACGTTCCTGATGGATTTTGAAAAATGTTGAGCGCAAATTTAATTTTAGACCATTTGGAGGTTCAGTTACAACTGAAATGACACAAATTAAAATTATTTCGAATTAAGTATCAAAAATTATCGAGCATTGATTGCGCTTCAATAAGATAAACTCGTCGGCGAATTGATACAACGCAACTTTTTTGGTAATTGTGCTGTCAAAATCAAAGCGAAACATTTATTGTTATAGAACAGAGAAAGTAGAATAAGATTTGACAACAGACTTATATGTCGGCTCTAGCATACTTGTGTATATAATTCAGATTTAAAATTATTAATTGCGGAAAATATTAAAGTTTTAAGTGAGTCCGGATGTTGTGTTAAACATTTTATATCAGATACGCTATTTTCCTTTTAGCAGTTGATAATTTTTTATTATTTCTTGTTTTAATTTTTATACTGAGAATTTTTATTTGTTCTTGTTGAAGCACAGTGCCGTTGTCTTCGCTGATTAACATTTGCTAATATATTTCAATGTTGACAGAATAACCGAAGTATCAAACTTAGCAAGAGTGGCAACCGGGTGTGTATCTGATTCAATCTTACAACCATAATTATATCATACTTTAGGGGATCTTGATCAATTCTAATATCGCGGTCATGAGGGTTAGTGGCTTTAGCATGGCAATGCTATAATATCAATCAATAGATCTATTTTCAGATACCTTGCAACATTCTTGAGTTTGCGTTCATTTAGAATCTAAGATCTGATCTGCTAATCAGCTGTTAATTTCAAACAAAAAACGTTAACTGCCGCCAAATTTCATTAAAATCTAATGATCCGTTCAAGAAAATTTCTGAAAACATTTTATTTAAATTAATTCAACAATTTTTTTAAATTTAATTTTCTACATCTGGACACTTTTTGAATTTCGAAATCTGTTTGATAGTTCGCGAGATATCGTTGTCGAAAAATTTCGAAATAATAATAAGGCCCACATTCGCAGTATTTAGTTAACTAATGATGGCGGTTTAACTAATTACATTTATATGAAAGTCATAAATTAAACTACATTCATTGTAAATATGGGTCTCAGATGTCTTCCGAAACTTGTGGACAGTTCTATAGTTTTTTCCTATACATTTAGTCCTATACATTTTTCAACTCATTTATTACATCTAGACTTGTAAACTATTTTCGGAATTATTAGTTGTATAAAATTACCTTTTAAAGATTTTTGTAAAATGCCAATTGGAAAATTTTCACTGGGGTCAGTTGTAATCCATAAGCGAAAGTCGGGATGAGGAGCATCTACATTTTCTAAGTACTTTTCCAGTTGTTTCACAAAACTAATTAGCAAATGACCATTTTGTAACATCAACCACATTCCGTGTCTTATCGACTTATCTAATAAGTTCATGGCTGTCTGAAATGTTTTAAAAATTTAATTAATAACTGATGTGAATCTGAAAATGATATTTGTGGCCCATATATCTTTTTGGATCCGAAAATCGAGGATATATGCTCCCACATATAATTCATTTGTATTTTCTGTATGTTATTATAAATATATGATTGTATATGCGATGCTTGAAATATGCGTAGAACAAATGTGAAACATATCGAATCGAAGGAGATATGTTTCAGAGGACTATGTCTAATGAAAATTAAACAAGTTCATGCGGAATGTTCAGGTATGAGATGGAAATCGATAGATATAAAAATGATCGTTTTAAAGTGTGATGAATTTCGAACGATTTGAGAAATATTTTTGAGCTCCGCTTTAATTATTAAATTCAAAAAAGTGGACCAGAAGATAAAACACAGACAATATAAAGGGATTTTCAAAAGAAATTTATAAAAAAGTTATCGAAAAATGTTAATGTTATGAGCACATTGCTTCGGATTTAAATTGCTCCGTTTTTAAAATCGATTTTCATCACAAACCTTATTGTCGTTTTCCATACAACAGTTTCTTCAAAAACAAAACCGCTTTTGTAGTCTTGAGTTTGATGGAGAGAAGGGAAAGAATAATAGTGCTGAGTACAGGGGGCAAATTACGGCATACGATATCGAACGAAATCCCGTACAAAATTTTTTGAATTTGTATGGAAACTTCGTTCGATCGTCGTTTACACATCGTATTTGGTTGCATGTGTGTGTTTCGTTTACATGTTCATCGAACACCAGAAATCAATATATGTCAAAGTAAACTTTGCGTGTGGAAAAGGACTCTAAATATTAAATAAATCAGTTGTGTATTTTCAAAACGAGTACTACATGTTATTAGTTTATTAGTTATTGATCAACTGCCAACTAAAAATTTTTATTAAGCAGGACTTTAATTCTATCGGACAAACGAATATATTTTGGGCGCACAGAATCTATCGAAATTGCATTATCACAAAACAAACTTCTACATGGATCAGCATATATTGTACAAATATATAAATATGCAAGCTATAAAAATGGAGGTGGCCGTGCCTTGATTTTATCGTGTCACTCTTGATCGTAGGTAAAAATATATTCACATCGGCTGAGTTAGTGAGACTGATTTAAAATTAAAGCAACGAACTTTTATTTTGCTTTCTTAACCTTCTGCATAAATAAATACATTAATAAATAAGTGAATGAAAACTGCGTGTTCACTTCTCTCTCTTATAACTGTTTGTTTTGAACAAAAAAGGAAGATAAAAAACAACTACAAATAATAGTTGTGATGGATATCGATTTCAAAAGCGAAACGATTCAAAATATTAAAAAGTTGTGATGTGATCATGATTTTCGTTTTATGTTTATGCATTTTAAAATATTTGTTTAAGAAATGTTTAGTGAATTTCTGTTGAAAATTCGTTTATATATTATCTTTTGGACGACTACTTCATTCAAGACAATAATTTACGAATGGCTTAAAATCGTTAGAAGTTCTTCATGCCCTTTCAAAACGATCGTGTCGAAAACATATCGTTTTGTATCAGAATCCCTTGAGTTAATTTTTCATATTTGAAAACCTCACGAGTACAACTCTACATGAACTGTCAGTTGATTACTATTTTCTAACATGATACGCAGTAACAATCAAACTTTAGTAATTATAATCACGTACACAAACAGTAAACACATCTCTGACATAAAAGGAAAATCTCTGTCTTGATGTTGTTACTTGTTGTTCGGAATAAGGAAGAGGTTAAATTTATGTCCTCTACAGCTGCAACATTTGTTGGAATCCTTTCTTCTATTGTCTGTTTGATCGCTTGAAACTTTATTTATATGTTTGTTTATCTCTTGCGTATTTGCTTTGGCAGCAAAAAATTGATACAATGGGTGATGTGTGTTGTTCGTGTGCCAATAAATAGTTAATAATATGAATGTACATGGGATGGTGTGAGAGGATGATTATGAGTTTTTGTACAAAGTAGGTATATTCAATAAAATGAAAACAAGAAGACAGTATTTATGTTATTTACCTTTTCCTGTCCCTGTCCCAATGATATATGACAAAAGTTACTCAAACCACCACCAACTTGTTCCGCCAACTTCATCAAATCGTTTGTAGGATCTGAACCAGCACTCAATACAAAACAGACTGGAATGTTGCAGGTTGTTTGTTCGTAGATGGCTGAAAAACTTACGACGGGTGGCATAATAAAGAACTCATCCATGGTTTCGACAATGTATTGATTTATCGAGCGATAAATTCGATCGACGCGGAAACAACGCAGGAACATTAATTTCTTTTAAAAGAAAATAAATAAATAAAATTTTATTATGTTAAAATACTTATAACTAACAATAAATATAAATATTTATTATGAGATAAAATATGCATTTGAAATTTGTATTTATTTCTACACGAAAAAATAATTCAATATTAATTTTTGCAAAAAAAACTTGACTCCAAAGCAGGCAGACAGGAGGACTTTGAATATAAAGAACGGGACCAATCTGGAAGTACATCCACTTAGAGGAGAGAATAGAAAATCTATTTTTAAGATTTTATTTTCATGCTTAAAGTGTTAACAAATAAAATGTCGTGTTTTCATCTGATCATCTGGAAACGGTACGTATGAGTAATATTCGGACCTCCTATTTTTTTCTTTGCGTGTGTGCCAATCGGTGGCAAAGTACGATGGTGAAAAAATTTCATGTTTCCGTTGTGCCAAATGATGTCTTTTTAGACAACATAAAATTTTGACATCTGTGAAAACAAGCTGATGAAAAAATTGCTACGGCGGAGAGGTAAAACAATTGGCTACAAGCCGTCGGCTACCAAAAAAATTTTCAAAGAAGCTTTTTTATATACATGAAATAAAATTCTCTGCTGTAGCGAAAAATTTTATAGTGTGATGTTCAATTACAATCGCAAATTATAATAATGCATTTTTCATTTAAGAGCCGTAAAAATTGAATGTATTTGGCGACGGCTCAAATTTTCAAAAACGCCGGCGTTGGCTTACTTTGTTTTGTGATACCAGGCTTCTAATTTGCTGCTAATCAAAAATTCTGCAAGTCCCCAGGGCTAATAAAATTTTATTCACCTCAGCAGTGTCAAAAATTTCCATACCGGAATACTTTGCTACCGATTGGCACACACCATTTATGTGAAAACTTTCGATGCAATTTCAAATATAGAAAAATGCCTTATAATGACGCTAAATTATCGGTGGAATCGTTTTAAAATTTTAGGAGTATTATGGAGTTAGTGAAATAACTTCCAAGTATTTTGAGTTCATATACGAGTAATTTTTCCTGTTGGAAATAAGTCCCAAATGAAATAATTCGTAGGGAAAATATTGAAATAGGGAACTATTTAATTTTTATTATTTATTTTGCGTGGGAGCAATATTATGCCATCGGGAATTATATAATTTATCATACTTAAAACTGTATTTTAAAAAATTCTGGGGCTGAATAACGCCATTTAATATTAATCGATCACTATCGGATACCGGAATTCGTCCCCTGATTTTTTGTAGACGTTCCTTTGAGAGAGAGAAAAGTTCCTGCATCTGATATCGATTAAAGGAAACAAATTAGACAAATGCGTGAAACTGTGAAAGTTCAAAGTTTGTAGGAAATATTTTTAGATTCTGAGCAAATAGGAGGTATGCGATATCTTCACATCTGCTTCTTTAACTATGGACATGGGGAAGTTACATTCCCTCTTTTTCTCCTTTAAAACTTGTGAAAGCCAAACTTTCTGGATATTGATTTTGACCAAAAAAGTCTCCAATAACTGTTATACCGTCAAATGCTAAAAACTTAATTTACCATCTGCGTACAGGCGCGGACTCTGCCTGGGATGGGCGTTGTTTTTCTCCCTCTGCATCGGCGTCTGGCTGTGTTTTCTTCCAAATAAAAATTTGTCTTATTTTTCCAGTTTGAGGTCAAAGTTTACATGAAAAGCTTTCCGGTGCATTCTACACCAATAAAATTTAAAGATCGAAGAACAGATTTACACATCGTTAACTGAAATTTAACTAACAAAAAATTCTAAATCGCGTTTTTATTGACTATTTTGTGTATTAAATTATATAAAACGCAATAATGTAGAAGTGTTGCTGAAGCTAAAAATTAATTTTTTGTGCTCTACTCTTCTTCAGTATAAGTGAATAAAAAAGAATACAATATTCAAAAGTTAGTATCTGCATTAACTTGCCTGAAACGAGCTGCACTTAACATTGTAGTCGCCCGGACAAGAAACTTCTTCAGGATTCTCCAAATCGTACCACTGTTGAAAAGTTTTTAGAATTATAGATTTGTATGCCAATTTGTAGATTCCTCTTACCTCTTTCCATTCTTTTGAGAATTTTACAAAATGATCAGGCAAGGTCTCAAACGGATCGGGAAAGTCAGCAGACAATCTTAACAAATCTTCCCAATTGTGTTCTGACAACCATTTTGCTGGACAAGTTCGTTCACTTTTTGTTAATAAAACCGATCCTTTTATAAAGAACTCTAACTCAGCTTGACTTAATAGTCCATCTCGCAAAGCTAATTTCGTGGCAATTTGAAATGAAAATAATAGTTTATGCTGCTCAAATATCCCGGTGCAGCCATAACAATAGATATTTTCCGTTAAGGTCTTAATGATGTTGTTGAGACGTTTTGCTAGAGCAGTATCTGGGACGGATTTACGCAACGAGAATGTGAAAACATCTAAATAAGCAGCCAAGGCATACTGATACATTGCATTGACCGTAGACATGTCGGAAAGTGCAAAGAAAAGAACAGCTCCTCTTATGGCTGCTGGTCTGTATCCGTCGCGTAGTTTTTCAATGTCTTTTTGTGTGTCGGCCGAAAGACTAAGCTGCTCCGTAACTACGGCTGCTTTGGATTTGGTATTTTCTAGTGTTTCAACCAATTCCACATTGTCCAACATATTGCCGGTAGATGTTGCTAATTCTCGGAGTAGTGAGTCCTCGAGTTGTTGCAACAGCTGCTTATTTTCACTTGTTTGAGCAATCAACGTTTCTCTTTGGGCTTCTAAGTCCGGCCTTTCTGCTCTCACAACGACACTGAGTAGTTGATCTTCTAGTCCCGTTTGGGTAACGGTATAATTTATAACCGTTGCCTTGGCATAGACAGCTGGATCAAATTTGGGATTAGAAAATTTTGTTGTCAAATACAGTCGAAAGTTGGGATCGTAGTCTACTTCTTTGTCTCCTAGTGTCACAAATTTTCGGCCACTCACAGTTTTTATGTCCTTTTGAAGGATATTGTCTATAACTGGGTCGATATAGTCATCTACATCTTCAAATAACACCGGAATGCCATACATAATGGACATTTCAAGATGTTTAAGAAAGTCAGAATCATTAAATGATAAAATCTTTAAATTGTTTTTTTGCTCTTTTCTCTTTATCCATGTCCATGCTTGCAATTGGGGATCAATACACAGGGGAAAGCGAGATGATCTGACTGTCAAAATACCATTTTGAATGGAGAGTTCATCGGGTGGTAGTCCTTCTGAAGTCCAAGTAGAGATCTCTACATCCGTACTAAGACTTTCATCAATACGGAAAGGAATTTGAATGGGAATGTCCTTGCTTTTAATGTCTTCTAACCAGTCATCAAATATCATTGTTTTACGGTATTCCCAAGAAAATGCTCCTGTATAAGCTAAAAAGGAAGCACACAAGAGACATTGACCCACCATTATCACCAATTGCTGACCATAGCTTTCAAAATCAAGACTCCATCGCACCCGTTCAGAGCTCAAGCCACTAATCAATTTATCGGAGGCAATCTAAAAATTAATCAAAAATAAACAGTTGCGCATCAAAATCAAAAACTGATAGGAATTGCATAAATCATTACCAGTCTTCTCTCTGCTTGTTGCATCATTTCCGTTAATGCCTTCATTTGTTTCATGGACTCAGCATAACGTTGATTTAGTGAATCCAGTTGGGCTTCCAGTTTTGATATTTCATTATTTAAATGGTTTAACAATTTTATTTGATGGTCCTGTTCTTGGACTAAAAAGTCTACTCGTTCCTTCTTCGGTTTCACTTCCTTGTAAACTTCATAGAATCCAATGACAGCCATTACAAACTTTAAAAGTCCTGCACCAGCGATGGAGATTTTTCCCATTTCCTCAAGATTGTGCGACTTCATATGATTTCGGCATTGATTGATTTGTTTACCGGTTAATGCCTCGCAATCCATTTCCATAAGACTTTTGAGAAAACTAACGTCAGACATCATACCTTTTGCTGACTTCCAATTGATTTCCTTGATGCCCTTTAATATGGCCACGCACTCACAAACGATCTGTACTTGAGGCGGTGGCGTTGTAAACGATCTTATTTCGGTTATTTGTGCTTTGTCTAATTCCGATAGAGCTCTACGAGCTTCTTCTAAAGCCGGTAGAGCTTCAGCTAAAACTATTTCCGCTTCTTCTTTTTCAATTGAAATTTGCTTTCCTTTTATTTCCACCTCTACAGATTTCTCAGAAGCTTCTGTCTTTTTGGTATTTGCTTGAGTCGTTGCATCTTCGATTTCAATCAACATTTGTTCACATTCCTGCGATGCTTTAGCCACGTTGTGTTTTTGTTCGGTCACAATTATGCGCAGCTCATCGATTTGCTTTGCTGCTTCGTCAATTTTGTGAATACCTTCCTTAAGACGATCTCGCTGCATCGTAATAAACACGTTTTTCTCCTCTATAAAATATGAATTTTGAAAATAATTCTTAAGATTTTTGTGGTTCAAGTTAAATGTCTTACCTAAAAGTTTCAAAATTGTATTTATGTAGTCCAAATAGTGCTTTGGAGTCACATAATTGTTACGCCTTAACTTCTGTAAATAATCCTTTGAATAGTGATACATTGTACTGTGTACATAGACGACGTGATTCATGATATTCTCACGATGAGTGGAAGGAATCTGAAATAAAAAAGGATACAAACAATTTTTTGGGTAAATTGCACATAAATTAAACTTACTAAGGAGTGGTCGGTAAGGTACATTTTGGCTACAGCAGTTAAGGCCTGTTCCGGCCATGGAAACACCCAATCAATATATGTACTACCGTTGAGACCAGGGAAGTTACGACATCGATTACGCAGAGCATCGCCTGAAGGTGACATACACAATATGACATGCATATTTTGAGCACAAGTTGTCAGATAATAAGACCACACCGAATCCCTTTTTAAGACATAAAACTTTTGAATAAGAAGACATTTCTTAAGTTAAATCAGATGAATTACTTTGAGGGGGAATATCCATTTTCTTCAGCTGCTGCGCGACATCCATTGATAATGGCATCCTTTTCTTCATCACTAAATAGAGCTGGCACTAGACCCACTGTTAATATATTATTAATTAACTCCAAAAAGCCTTCTTCGACGATCTTGTGAGACAGACAGAACAAATACGGAACATATTGATTGAATAAGTAAGTTTGTAAATTGCTGTTACCTGGACTGATGAGAAAAGAAATGAGGTTTTCTTACGCTCCACACCAGCCATAGTATAGAGAACTTTTAGATCATCTCGGAAAGATTGTTCGTTGTAGCCTCTGGCGATGCTTATTTCAAAGACCTCGCACTCAGCTGTGAATGAAGCCAGCCTTGTAATACATTTTTTTCCACTGCCGCCAACACCTACAAGCAAAACATGACCACGATGCATCCTTAATGTGCGATGCACTCTGGTCAAATGCTCCAGGCAATCCTCAAAAAGAACTAGCTCCATTTTACCTTTACGCTCTTGGTATTCCTCAAGAATCTAAAAGAATTTTAATTTTTCATTATGACCTTCAACAGTCAAATAATTGTGTGGATAAAACCTCATTAAACAAAAAGTAAACAGCTTCATAATCCAAAAGATCTTCGTAAAATCTGGGCTCGGCCTCATTTACAGCATTTCTAAAATCACCAAACATGCATGGATCTTTCATTACATGGTCTTGCAAAGTAATGACTTCTCTTTCATTCTGTTCATTTTCAGCGTCGCCATATTGTTCCAGATGAGGAGACTCTGTTAAATAAACTTCAATTATATTTTTGTTTTGTTTTATGCAAACAGGAATGAAAAGGATCTTTTATATATTTTTATGTTTGAAAAAAGCTTAGCTACTTAGCATAAAAAGTGCTTTAAAAAAATCGTTTAGATTCCGAACTTGTGATGCGAAAATAGTGTGAATCCGTAGTATTTCTACTGATTTATTTTATTTTTATTCTTTAAGTTATTTTTGAGAACCACTTTTTGGTAAATTTATTTCAATAAAATTTTTTTAAATAAAATAAATGAGAACTCGTAACATTTATTTAATTTGCTTAAATTATAAATGAATTTGAATTCTGTAGAAGATAACTTTTTTAGTTAATTATCTGGATGTTGTTTAAATTAACTTCCTCAGAAGTCGAAAATACACACTTATTAATATTTTGGAAGTAGCGAAAAAGTAATTGAAAAAATTGTTTTTCTCTGGGTAATATTATGTTTTGTGTGCTACAAGCTCCTTAAGTTGCGAACTACAAAATTATATATATTTTTCTAAACTCTACTAAATAAACCACGAGTTATTAGAAGAACTGAAAGTACATACATGGAATATAAATTTACCTGTAGTTGCTACTTGAGGATCTTCAAAACCGTTTTCTACTTCAAAGTCAGGAGTGAACGTTTCTTTTAACTCATTTTCCAGGTGTCGTCTCATCAATTGCAAATCCTGAAAATAAACTCAACCAATAGAAATTTATAGGACAATTGCAAAGTATAAAATAAAAAAAAAATGTAGTCTCTGGTTTAAATTGTTTCGATTCGCAATTCGTTTTGAATTGAAACCGAAAGTTGAAAACGAATGAAACAATTTTATATGCGATGGAAATCATATCGATTTCATTTTTCAATTTTGTTTCAATTCAACTTATTTATATTTATATCATCTTCATAAAAAAGAATTTTTTTTGACACCTAATTATTGTTATTTACGAATGACGTTTGCTGCAAAACAAACAAACAATGTTATTCATTCCCAAACGCAATCATATGCTGTAATAATATTATAAGGTGCTTTTTTTGCTTTTGAAGCGAAGTAGACCAGAGTCTTTGGCGGGAACCGAAGCCTACACTGATGGACCGATTATATCGTGCACTTGTTTGTTGGGATATAAAAAAATAATGTATACAAAGTTGTGTTTATAATTTTCATCTATTTACTTACCGTTTCCGATATTAAGCGATCACAAACAATGCGTGTGAACTCATTACGCCAAACACGTATCAAGTCGCGTAGTGTTTTAAAAATATTTGGATGAATGAGTAGCATACCAGCAAAAATCCGTGACAAGTCTTTTAAGTTGAAAATATAATGAAATTTTGACGGCGTTGGGGGCAATTCCAAAATGACAATCTAGTAAAAGTAAAGAGTAAAATCTTCATTATATACTTGGTTACAGTACCTTAACATATGTGTACCCATAAATACATAACAAAATATCTATTGTGTCTATAATTTGTCCTGTGCAGTGGAAATGTAGTGACCGCAACGGGACTCTATTCAAGCTTCATCTAATTTACAAACACCAACTTATTGATAGACGTTTCGCAACAAGTGCTCATGCTTAATGAACGTGCTCGTTGCAAACAAACTGCTTATGAATGGTCCATGTCAGGGATGGAGATCATGGTATAATTGTACTATTTTTTTCTACATATTCGACTATTTTGGTACCGTGGTACTATGGCGAATTATTTAGTACATTTTGAAAATCTCAATTATTTGACAATATTAATTCTTTCAATATTAAATTAAAAAAAAGTTCAGTAATTCAAGCAAAAGACGTCATTTACGACTAATTAAAAATATAAATGCCTCAAAAACGATGTCAAAACTCAATAATTATGACATAAAAAAATTAACAAGTGACAAACTTAAATGGACCAAAAACACATGGATCTAGACGAAATTTGTGCAAAAATAATCACTACCTAATATGTTTGGTTTAGCTCTTGCTTCACTTTTGAACTAACAAATAAAATAAAATATAAAATAAATATAAAAAAAATTGATGTCAAAATTAATTAATTTTTGCTTAGATTTTCATTAATAAATTTTAAAATGGACCGAAATTATAAAATCTCAAAACGCTGAACTTTATAAACACTGCTTCAACCCACATCAAACAAAACTTTTTCAAAGTAATTATTAATAATTGATTGTTTTATTTCTTATATTTATATACTTTTTATTATGATATGATATTAAAGGAAAGCCATATAACTGACAACAAACTCCAAGTGACGGTTCTAAAGTCTGTTTCAACTTATAACCATAACAATATTTTATATTTCGTTTAGAATTGTGTCTTTGATTCAATACTGTTCGTGTTGGTCAAAATAAAAAAAGATAAAAATAGTGATGGGTTTGCAATGAATGATATTCGGGCCAAATATCATATCGAAGGTCGAATGTTGACAATTACTTTTCAGAAAGGTTGGTAACTGAAATGAATATCGGTACCAGTACAGGTACCGGGTATTGCTATTTTATTTCGTTAAAATATACATTGGTTTATACCGGTACTTGAATACCGGTATATACCGGTATTATAACTTAGTATATGAAACCAAACAAAAACTTAAAATACGAAATTTTTATTTTGCTGAGTTCATGTATGAAAATATCGGGGACTTAAATTTTTGCTAATTAAACATTTTGTTTTTTTTTCAATATTTCTTGGACCTGACATTAAATATGTTTCAAAAATTTCAGATCTTTTTCTGGTATTAGATCTTTGTGTAAAAATAAGTTTTGCATAAAAATAAGGGCAATGAAATTGCTGCATATTAGATCAATATTCTGTTTTCATCTTTTCATAAAATTTTCAAAATTCAATGAAGCAATATAAACTCCTCTGAATCAATCATATCGCGATAATTGCGAAAATGCGCGAAATTTTCCAAAATTTAGAAAAAACCGTTAAATCTTCTCGGACGAGCTACAAGTGCAACGAATGTGAAAACACGCAAAAACCTGAAAAATTAAGAAAGTTCGGAATAACTTCCAATCATTGGAAAATTAAAATGGCATTTAAAAGTCGATAAAACAATAAAACATTGAAAAAAACGCGAAATTCCGCAAAATGTTACAAAGTTTTGAAAAAGCAGTAAAATCTTCTAAGAAGACCTAAAATTTAAGGAATGTTAATGTATTACACGTTTTTGAAGTTTTTACTGTCATTTATCAAAATTTTTCGACTATTCACCGTTTTCAGCTATTTTTGCGATATGTGTGATTCTTTGTCAACTTATTACTTCATTGAATTGTACATTTTGAAAAAACGTAACATTAAAAAAGCAAGAAATGTAAAGCGGCACCTCTGAAATATACATAAATGAATATGCTGCTGTCATTTTCTAATTATTTAAGTAGCTGATTACAGGGCGACAGTTGTGCCAAGCGGCATTTGTAGTCATGTAGTCGTGTAGTCTGCTGTCGTGAATGTCGTGTTTATAGCTTTAATACAAAATAAATTGTGAAGCAGACTACAACTTTGACGAGCCCCTTTTCGACTCGCTTACACGGTTCAGTAGTTGACGGTTCAGTCCGGTCGAACTATTATTCAATCACTGAGACACACACCAGCACCAGCGTTTGCTCCAGACTTTAGTAATTTTTGACAGTCGACTGGGAACTATCGACTTCCATTCTCTGTGCGGAGTCCTTAGTAATCGCTAGCATCTGACTTAGGCTGAGTTGCCCCATCGCTTCCACGTAAAGAAAATTGATCTGAGCATTTTATTTGAAACGTTTTCTTAATTCTTGCCGTATTATACGATACTCGTATTATGGATTTCATCCAAAGGCCCTTTTTCGTGAAAATAAAAACACCCCTCAATTATAAATAGTTTTTCCCCCTTTTCCTTTAAAACTATAAAACGTGTAGTTAAATGCTTTTTTCTTTAAGTTAACGATATGCATTGACATTATTATAATATTTATTATACGAAATTGTAAAAATCACACAGTCAAGCCAAAGACATAATTTTTATTTGGCTTACAAGCAAAAAAAAAATGGACATAGAAATTACATTTGCATGCTATTGGGTTGGTTGGTTCTCTTATGCAGAAAATGGAACGAAGTGCAACTATATTTTAGTGTCAACAACTGTTAAGAATACAGTTTTTCTATAACCGACAGACAATACCCAGTGAGCCAAGAAACGACCACAAATTCCAAGGAAGAACTTGAAGTACCATCGAAAAACATTTATCTCATCTCTTTTTATACAATGAGTTGCACTTATAAAATTACAAATTCAAGTACAATGCTTGAAAAAAAGTTTATTTTATTATATGTGAAATCTGTCTCAATCGAAATATTTTAATAATCATTTAGCAACATTTGGACAGGAAGTACATAAGTTTCATATTTAAAATGAAACCATCGAAGTCCAGTAAAATTCAGTTATAATTTGTACAAAATTACGCGAACAAAGCTATTATCATGTAAATGGGTATAAATTTTAAATATTGTAGTCGTATATTATTTCGGAAGGCAGAGAGAGGTATTTAAGCATAAATTTTGATCCCGTCTCTTTAGAACCTTTTCCTAGAATTTCTTGAGATACCACAAATCTTCAAAAGTCTTTCATCGGGGTTTTTGTGAGTGTTTTCTTGGTCCAAAACTTTTTACACTCCAGTAATAGCAAATGGATTTAACTTTTGTACTTTTGTTTGTTAAAAGTTAATAATTTTTCTTTTCGACTTTTATACACTCACGGGTAGATCATTTACGTCGTTGAGGTTTCTGCCACCACAAACTTCTTTTAGCACAGTCTGTGGGCCAGTCTAATAGTTTTTCATAACACATTTATGTTTGCAGATGCATGAGTCCGTACTAATGTGTGTAATCCAAAAAAAGGAATAAGAAAAAAATTTTATGCATGTTCTAACATGATTTTTTATATATAAATATCTACATACATACAACCATACATACATTTGTAAATACATAAAAACGTAGCAGGGTACTCATGTAAATAGTTGCTTATCGATTTATTAAAAAAGTGGAATAAAAGTTCGAGCAAAAATATTGCAAGAAAAAAAATTCGACCTCAAATCGTACACGGTCATATAATTATAAAAACTTCAACTATTGGACCAATCTAAAAGTATATCCTTTGATTTACAAAATAATATTCAGTGTAATTTAAAACTTTCGGAGCTCTGGTGGTCAGCCATCGAAGTTTAACTCAAAGATCTCGAAAATCTTTTTGGAATAATTAAAATAAACTACTTCTTCGAAATTTTGAAAAACGATATCCCTCTAACCGATTCAGATCAATTTATAAAAATATATATATTTTTTAGAAACTCTCAATGATATATCTTGAACAGATCAATCGATTTTAATGAGTATCTTGAAATTCTGAAAATATAAAAATTTGTATCGGTTCGCATTCACTCGAAGTCTAAATAAATTCTGTTAATCAGAAAGCTTACAACTTGAACACGTAAAGAAAAAATATGATTGAATAATTTTCAGATTTAAAATTACGTCAACTATGTTACAAAGAAGGGTCCTTACCGCTTATAATAATGTTTCATTTGTCATAATTACAAGTTTCTTACAAAAAAAATTTCCAAAAAGCATTTTCGTATATTATTTTATATTATTGTATTTTACTTTATTTTATTTAAAGGAGAAATCAAATTATTAGCCATGTATGAAAAGAAATTGACTGTTGTGGCCCTCTTCCAATTATGTTTTTTCGTTAGGGGTACTTATTTACGGCAAATAATCATATTATTTGCGCAAATATTTTTATGTTTCCCACATCACACATTTATATTGGATTTTGTTTTTGTTTGAGGGGTGTATAGAAAGAAGCGAGTGTGCTAGGAAAATGGCGTACACATTACGCATTAAATAATGCGTGGAGCACTGGCTTTCAAGTAATCTATTGTTTCATGTTTATTAGAGTAGGTTTTCGTGAAATTAATCCTTTGTTTCTTTCAGTACAATAACTGCTGTGTCATGAGGAGCCACAATGCAGAAGCCACCACAGTAATGCCTTTCAATTGCGGCATATGTTTGAACACATTTAGACAAATAATTCCAAATGTGGTATACCGTCGCGCGATATGCGGGAAGTTTGCTTATTGACAAAGCCAATTCCTCTTATTCCGTAACTATTTATCAATGTCACATCAAGGCAGCACCAAAAATTGAGCTCTTCTCCACTTGCTATCGACAACAGTTGACTACTTTTAGCAATCTCTTGATATTTTCAAGGCCTTAGAGAACAGTAAGTGGCTGTTAACAGTAGTAAATAGTTGCCGACAGCGAGTAGGCAAGAGATTATTTTTTGACGTTGCCTTGATGTGACGTTGACGGAATAAGGGTGAATAAAACAGAAGAATGATTCGCCCTATTATTAATTACTACAATAACTGGAGAGCTTAATTATTCGATTAATTCTCAAACCTCTTCTTATTTTTTAATCAAAAGTTGATTACATTGGATCCTCTAATATGTAAATATGTACATACTTATTTTATTTCCATGGAATTCATTTTTCAACTATGAAAATATTTTTATACACATACATATCTGTGTATGTACATATGTATGTATGTATGTATGAACGTATATTTTTCCTATGAGGAGGACAAGTACTTTTATTTGGCTTTGAATAATTTTCGATTGTAAAATAAACGATTTGGCAAAGATTATGAAAAATTGATGCGATTTGCATATGTAAATCGTGTGCCATAAATTTTCTACTCAATTCTTTGTTGTCGAAGGACACATGTCTTATACATACATATACAAATTTTTCTAACATGATCATAATAAGATTACTCAATATGAATTATACGAGAATTGCACACAAAGTTTTAGAGACCAACCTTTTCTGTTGTTTATTTTTTATTCAATCTTGCTTCTTGGTTTTAAATTAATAAAAAGGATCAAACCCACTAACACTAGTAATAAGTTTAATAATTTCTTTATTTTTATGGTTGGATTCACCCATTTCTTTCGGACAAAATATTTGCCCCGGGCTAATTTTTTTTATATGTAGTTTGGCCGACAACTTACATCTTGAAAAATCAATTTTAATTTCGGACAAAGTTGATCTGAGTTTTTTTTTTTTTTTTTTTTTTTTTTTTTAAAGAGAAGTAACACTCAGGCAATTAGTATGCCTACCAACCCGTAGGTGTGTTACCTTCTTTGGGAAAGGGATAGTGAGAGAGGACAGATGGTGAAAGAGAGAAAGCTTAATTTTTACAACTCTGATATTGCGCGTTGTGTTAGTTTTTAGATCAGTGTTGCAGCGCCTCTGATGTCAAGTAGGCGCATTAAAATGTGTTTTAAGCTGTTGTAGCCATTTTATTAATTATTTTACTTCGCCGGCGATTTTGCTACAATACCGACGAAGGAGGGCGCTGTGATGTCCGCTAGCATACACCAGTATCAATTGCTGCCAGAACTGTTCAGTGACCAGTGGCTATGCCTTCATCACTTAAACAGTCTGACAACAACAAATACAATCGCATACTAATGCACATCTGAAAAATGCTGGATGTTATGACTTGTCTGAAGCTGGGCTCGAACCCACGTTCTTAGACATTATTTGCTTTGCAGTCAACGCGCTAACTACTTCAGCCAACAGCACAGAGTTTCCACATTATAGTGTTTCATTAGCGGTTATATAACAGTTCCTTTATATATTTTATATTATTTTATATTTATATATCTGTAAATGTCCTTGGAAATAATATAGAGCTATTAACAGAAGCTCACATCTTTTGTAATTTTTTTTTACACAATTTATGGAAAATATTTCTAAGTTATTTACATATTTCATAAGGTATCTTTGGTTTTCTGGAACATATTTTTTAAATGGGTGAACCGTTTTTCAGATAACTTTCAGACAAAAAATTGTTGTCCGAAAAATAAATGGTTAAATTCACATTTGAAACCGGACGGGCCTGACCTACCATTTTTTAAAATTCAAATTGTAATGAAATAAATTGTTTATGGAGAACAAACCTTGAAAAGACGTAAAGTCATTTGGACGATGATATCAGCCATGGGAATAAGTTTTTGATTGAATGTTCTGCCATATTGTAGGTGTCCTTTGAATATTGATGTATAAATTTGTAGAAGAGACTCATCGTTGGGAAAAACAATATTAAAAACGGAAAACATAGATATGAATCGAGGATCAACTTCATTGCGTCCACCACCTGCGCATCCCATCGCACCGTAAAAAGTCAAATCTTTAAATTTCTTCCAATTTAGGTCCTTGTCACGATCATACATGCCGCCACGTTCAAAAAGAAGTTTTAATAATGCAATTGGTTGTTGGGTTCCATATCTGAAATGTTTTTAATATGAGAGTTGGTGAGCGCTACATGGAATAATTCCCAGCGAATTATCTGAGGGGTAATTCTGGCAGTCGTGATCAATTTTATGATCATGCTACTCTACGAATCGCAACGAATTATTGTTTCCGTGTTGTACAACATTAAATAATACTTAAGATTAAAGAAAAATATAAACAAAAAAAAAAAACATTTGTATGGGTGGTTGAAAATGAAAACAAAAATGATTTTGTTCAAAATGTCACAAGTTGTTATTTCGTTTTATTTTATGAATCGTTTATTTATGAAAGCCCTTTTGTCACTTTTTTAGCATTCACATTTTATTCCAAAACCGCATTTTTTGAAAATGATAATAAAGCCGGTGAAGCTCTGCGTTGGTTTGATTACGGTTTGGCAATAATAAAATGTTTTCAATAATCACAGATATAATTTTGTTTGTCAAATGAGTATAAAAAAACTCGTCATCATAGAAAATTTTACAATTTTTATTTTGTGTGTCTGTTTACTTATGAAAGACTACATGTTACTAACAAGAGGCTTTCCATAAATAGATCAAGGTTCCATGGCTGTCTGATTATTAACAGCGAAAGTAGCAAAAGTCGAAAATTTTATTATTAGTATTTACTTTCATGATTTGTAATTTAATTAATACTGTCCCGAAAAAATGTCAGAACGTGAAACTGTGGCTTAAATAGAAACTAATGCTTAACAAAAGAAAGGTGTTGGTTATCCTGATACATATATGCAAGATTAATGAAACTAATAATTTATAGATTGAGTATCCTTTCCGATTTCTGTCACTTAATAGGAATTATGAATCTCAAATATGACAAATATAGTTATATATTATGTAAACAATATTTTCATAAAAAAATGACTTGAAGTAAGTGGATCGGTACGTCCCAGAAGAATACATTTGATTCCACAAAGAGTTTATTAATGGCACTGTCAGTAACAGACGTTCGGAATCGTACTAAAATTTTTCAACTTTCACTAAATGTTTGCGTAGAAATATATTAACTAGCAAAATCTGAAAAGGTGTATTTTCACCCGGGAAGAGGGCAGGATGCCCCTTCTTATACGGGGCACTTCCACTATAGATAGAGAGCTGAAATTTGGTATGCAGGTAGGTCTCAGCGAGCAATTAGCCAGAAAAATCCGAAAAGGGGGACTTTTCACCCGCGAGGGACTAGGGTGATCGCCTTTTTATGGGGCACTTCCAGTATAGCTAGAAAGCTGAAATTTAGTATACAGGAATCTCCTGATGAGGAATAGGACTTTAAATTAAAAAAATAATTATATATAAATACAAATATAAATATTTATACAAAAACATAAATGTGAAAATAAGGACAAGTTCTTATCCAAAAACTTTGGCCGTAAAAAGTACTGAGATCAAAATAAAGACCAAATTCTTGATAGGTACAATACCATCTCATTTCTAGGCAACCTGTAAGCTTGGCAACATTTTGCCCATAATTCTTTCCCATGTTAGAAAGACAGATTTCAAAACAATTATACAAATAATCAACAAAACAATATTAATGTCAAAGGATTTTTTCAAGCTAAAGACTCATTTATCTATGAAAATCTTTTTCTCAGTCACTGTGAAGAGCCTTTCTTAACATACAAAATAATAAATTATAAATATATTTAATTTTAAATATTTTTAGAGTCTTAAACGTGATCACAAATGTTGATAAAAAAAATTCACAAGGAAAAATAAACAGCTTTTTCTTATATTCTAAAACTTTGCCTTTTATGACAGGAGGCGTTTCATAAATAACCGAATCATATGTTTCTAACGAACTTTAAAACATACATGCACATGAATGCATACATACATACGTACATACATACGTACTTACTTAAAACAAATAATTTTGTCGAATTGCTGAGAAAGTTATAAAAACAATGAATATGTATTTTAGAATTACAAATTGTAAACAATCACATCGTTGTGTGTTTGGGTGCAATCACGTGGGTACGTATGCATGTGTGTATGTTAGTGCACATACACACACACATGCAAAATAGATTTAAAAAGTCAAAAGTCAATCAATTAATTGTTTGGTATTACTCAAATTATTATTTTCTAATACATACATAAATATTTATAAACAAATATGTTCAGTAGCTTTTAACTATAATCTTTATTTTTGTTCTTTTATTGCGAGTAAGAACTACTGTTGCCGACTCGATAGTTCAAATAGAAAGAATAGATTTGAAACAAATAATTGCTGATATTTTAAATTATTAAAAACTGCATTATTTATTTCAGGAATTAAATGTTTGATTTTTTTTTACTTTAATGTCCTATAAAATTGAAAATATTTTATTTGTATGCAGATTTGCACATTTATATATAATGAAGCTATTTAATGAGATCAACAAAAGATCGTCAGGCATGATCTAGAAACGCAGTGAAATTTAAATTTTAGGAGAAAACTTTTAAAATAGAAAAGTTAAATAAAATGAGATTGAAATATATTTTATTTCAAAATTGTCTTACAAAATCTTCTTAAAATAGATTTTAAATCCATTTTATTTTTTTATGATTGGAAGTCTTAATATTTGTATGGAATATTGACATTAAAATGTAAAAAGCAGAATGCAGAACATCAAAAACTTAAACTGAAGTGATTTCAAATGAATTTATATTTAATACAAATTTCTATTAATCAATCCATCTCTATCCGTCTTGACTTCTTCTAATGAAGTATTACTTCATATTTGGTGTAAATATTTATATTTACCGAACGCGTGAGATTGCATTAACAGTGACGCTTTCTGAATTTAGATTTTCACATCAAAGTAATCAAATTAATAACAGCACATTTAATAAAAAACGCCAAAAAATTATCAAAAAAATATTACAAAAATGAAGATAAGAAATGACTAGAAAGAAAAAATGCACAGAACTTCCGGCTATATGAAATCTAGCAAATTTTCATCGCTAAATTTGCAAACTTTGGTGAGAACTCGTAAGGTTACGTGGGAATGAGCATACGTTAACGAGTCTCATCATTAGAAATCTCGAAGCATTTTATTTGCTGTCGAATAAGAGAATCCAAAATGCTGAAAAACTCGAACATTCGATTGTGAGTTCGCTCGCATACGAATGCTGTAATTATTCCCCAGAGTTAACGGATCGCATCGCATCTCTCAAACTGCAAAATTTTTGTCACTATAATACTTACTCATCAACTTGAGGCATATTCATGTCATCGATAAAACATGCAATCTTCTTTCCCAATGGTGGACCATACGTGTCTTTTGTCCGTTTTTCAACTGCAGCCTCAATGGTTCGTTGAACATCCATGGAAGAGGTCCTCGAAGAAAAATTAATGTTAAGTAGAATCTGAAAAAATTAGAATAAAACTTGTGTTTTGTTTTTGCAATCCGTGCGAGCAACCCTTCCTGAAACTTATTAAAAGAGCCTCTAAAAACAAGCGAATTTTAAAAATTATTTCAAAAGTTCTGGAAAATATATAAAAATACTCTCAACAACATACATGGAGCTTCAAAGTCAAATATGATTGTCTTCAAATTGAGATTAATTTAACCAAAGTCTTTCTTATTTCGTATTTTTGGAAATTACTTGAAAAGAGTAATTCCACATTTATAGAACACTGAATAAGCTAATAATATATTTAAATATATTATTGCAATGAACTCGCGACCAATGTGGCCTCATAAAACGTATACTTAGGAATTACTTCATGTGTCTGGTTGTCCAGCTTGTAGCTCATACCTATTCGAATTATTTTGTCTAGCAGCGCAAGGCCTACTTCGACATTATATACTTTTTATATAAAATTTAAATAAGATTAAGGCCTCACACTACCGACAATTCACACGCATATATTCTAGGCATTTAGGCCTAGAGTTCTACACAAGATTATTCAATCGTGAGTTTTCGAGAGAAAAAAGGAGCCGAGAGCATGGATGTTCTTGCAAATGATTTTCTGTAATAGTAGAAAAAGTTACTTCGGAAAAGTTACAGTTTTTCCACTTTGCTTTTATTAATTAATATGGAAAATTTAACGAAAAGTCGTGCAATTTTTTTTTCTGTTTTCCACCGAACTTTAAACAATTTTGCTAAACCACAAGTTTTTTCCAATCATATTGGAGAAAGCGATAGAGAGGGAAGAGAGAGAGAGCAAGATAGGGGGAGACCATTTTCATAGCTTACATTGATATCTTTGTTGAGATTTCGTAGATATTGCGATATAATTGCTGTTTTTGAGGTTCCAGCTTCACCCACTAATAACACAGGCCGTTTTATCTGCGAATTGGAATTTGATGAGTTTTAAATAAAATATGCTTTGAAATATAACGCTCACATAATTGCTAAGATTTAAAATTGCAACAGTTCTAGTACTGTCTACAGTGGGTACTAATATTTCGTTAAAGTTCGTATTTGAATCATGTGCATATGGCGGCACAAACCATTCCCAAGCCATCCAACATGAAGTTTGACGAGAAAAGAAATATTCATACAGCGTAGGTTTACAGGTTGGTAGTTGACCTGCAGTGGCTGGCTTCTCTTTAGAATCTAGTACACAGGGAAAACCCGAAATGCGTTTCAAAAACTCATCAAAAATAACTCTATCAGGTTCAATCAAACAAGCACCCAGTGATGAATATATACACTGTATGAAACAGCATTCCAGTGTGTCGTCATCGTATTGTACTGGAACTGGCGCCTCAAATGACAGATCTTCTGGTTTATCAAATGGTGGCAATAAAGCATCATACATATTACAAAATTGTGCAATCATATTAAGTTCGGTCTGCATAATGACGGTTTTAAGTGGATTTCCTTGGGATGTTCCATCTAAGCCTTCGTGGATGAATGCAATTGCTTGTGTTATTATCTTTTCAAACATGTCCTCGAAAGTTAAAGCAAAAAAATAAAAAATAAAAAATAGTTCTGTCTAATGACTTTATGACTTTGTTATGGTTAACTTACTTGCAGCAATTCTCGTTGGGGTTCTGGTCTAGTCAATAGCCACCTCTGCCAGTACGGACTGTATCGAAGATTTTTTGGATCCACGAACACCATACCTGCTCTGGATACCGTGGCAGGCGAAGCGTAATTCAAGTTTCCAACCTACAATTCCCGAGTAATTTATAATTAAATAAGTTAAACTGGCTAACAAGCTTTAACGTCAAATTAAAGATTTTAGTTGCAACAGCGCTCCACATTTTTAAATATATTTTTGCAAAATATTTTTTCGTAGTAAAATTTTTGTATTAAATCTATTAGAAAAAAAGTTTCTTTTGTTTTCTATGTGATCGACGAACTCTAATAGAGCATTTGGGGAGCCCCCGCAGACTAGTGGGTTGCGTATTAGTCTTAGAGTCGCAGGACCCTCTACAGTTTGTATTTATAAAAAAAGTAAACGCAGAATTTTATTTCTATTGAGTGGAGTAGAGTCAGAGCTCAACATGGAGCTTTTTCCTCATAGATTCGATTTGTGTTCAAAAATATTCAAAAACATTCAAATAATTGGAATAAAATAAAATCAAAAGAAGAAATGACCACGTAGCTAAAGCATGAGTTTCGAGACAAAAAGACGAAAAAGGATTCTAAGTCTTGTCTGGAAATGGCTAAGCTGGTAACTTAGACAACTTTAGTAGTAATTGTTATCACGTCCTTGTGGTTGCCATAAACATTGATTTGCTTTTTTAGTGCTTTTCGGTGCTTACATATACATTGATATATACATACGAGTATATGTATGTATCTTCTGATTAAATGAAATAATTTTCACAAGTATTTGATCGAGTTGAACAAATCATCAAATCATTTTATTGCATCATCGAAAGTAGCGCGGCGTTACACACTGACTGCAATCATTACGACAATGCCGATTAGATTTTTGTACTCTAACTTACCTCAAACAGGAGGGCGCAATAGTTTTCCAATCTAATTCGTTCGCCATTTGCTAATGTCAGCAGCTTATTATCATCCATTACAGAATTCATGTTTTCAATCCAAAGCGCATCAACGTCTCCATCAAAACAGACATAGCGGCGTTCCTGTGGGGATGCATTAAACTGATTGCATTATTTTCCTCTTGCTGCTTATTTTTCTAATTTTTTTTTTTTCGTTTTTATTTTCAAAGCCACAGATGATGATGTATTATATGTGCATTGTAAGTAATGCCACTCATATTTATGTAATGTTTTCAAATGAATGTTTTTTTTATGGCCGAGTATGTTAAATGTTGCTTATGGGGCAACTTCCTTTTATTGTTTGACAACATTTCATGCTACACACACATACATACATATTTATATGCATGTATAGCATGTGAGGATGTGTATATGTGAGCATGTGTGCATGTGTGCAGTGCTGCACACAAATGAGGCACTCAAAAAGTTATGATTATGCATCGAAATGATTATAAGGATGAATTTTGACTGGTAATAATTGGGGGCAGTGATGTTTGCATCATGAGCAAATTCATACAAAAGCCTTGTGTCTGTGTGTAAGTGCTTTCATTTGTAAATTGTTAGATGGGTGGCAGTTGCATGTTTATCAAAAGAGAAAATTATGAAATTGGTGTCAATGTTATTTTTGCCTGCTGCTGCACATCGATGTCTATTGGGATTAAATCTGTTTCCACTATTGCTTTTATAGCTTAAGTAAGCTTGGAAATTAGAAAAATAGAAGTACAAAATAGCTCTTGGGATCACCGTGTTAAAGGTTTTTACACAACGTAGAGATGGCACTATCACAAGCGATTACACGTGATCACGCATGATCGTGAATACGTGAGCGTGCATGCACGTGAGTAGAAAAAATTGAGCGTGAGTAAATTTTTGGCGTGATTGTTTAGTGATTTGTTTTTTCTTCATTATATTTTTTTCAATTTAATTTTTAATTATTTTATAGTGTTTTTTCGTAAATATTTCGTTAACGTGAGCTTCCGTGATTGTGACTAACTTTTAATTCCACTCACGTGATCGTACATGAGCGTGATTCAAAAATATAAGGTCATGCGTGAGTGTGCATGAATAAAGTTTTTGATCGTGAGCGTAAGTGAAAAGTTAATCACGATTCCATCTCTAATTTTAAGTAGTGTTGCAATTTAAAAACTTACATAATTGTTAAAAAATAACATTAATAAAAACCATTGCAATTTGTACTACATACATATAATCTTACAAGCTCTCTAAGCTGTTTATTGTTTTTATTTGGTATTCTACAATTTCTTTGTGGCCTTTTAATTGCGTAAATTAAAGCAGCATTTTTTGACCATCTGCAGGAAATTAATCGAATAATCTCTATTTAAATGAATTTTTAAGCAACACTACACCGAACGACAAGTTGCGTATTGTATGAAATAGTTCTGTGATTTATTAGTCATAACTGCTGCTACTGTTGCTTGGATTTTTGAGTCATTCCAATTGAAATCAACAAATTTTAGTTAATAGCTTTTAATGAAATTAAGAATAATCTTGAACGTATCAGAAACACACAACCCCCCAAACAAAACCGCTTCTTTACGTTTAATCGGTTTTTAATTGGACCCTGTCTGAACCTTGTTAGAGAAAAAGCAATGTTTCTTTTGGGAATAATGAAGGAACCTTTCTGAAATATTCTATAAGTTACAAAAATCTTTATTTTTATATTTTTCCAAGAGTGATAGTTTCAGAAGTAAAACCGATAAATAGTGAAAAAACTTTAAACTATTGAGGTAGCCACTCAAATAGTTCCAGTTCAGTTTCGCTTATCAATATGAAATAATCGCTATTTCCACGATACGTCCAAAATAAGCGCCACTCCTTGTTTGTTGATTTCAATTAGAATGAATCTTCTACAAAAGATTTAAACGTTAAAGGTTATTTTCATGCAAAAAAATGTATGTGTGCATGACTTTTATTCGTTTAAATAGTTTCTATAAAAAATTAAAAAAAATGACTCTTTAGCTTGGACGATCTTGAAAAAAAAGTGTTTATGTTGGATATTATTTCTGAAATATGTACATACATCACGTTCCAGTGGTCTATTCATTTCTCGAAATATATTTGAAAATAAGCCGTCAACCCAGTCACGTGTGTCGGGATCAAGAAAACCATACAATTCTACAACGGAACATGCCTGAAAATAAAAGTTTATAAAATCACTTACATCATTTACATTATGTAGTATATCATAATAATTACTAGAATTCGGTGCAATTTATGATATTGATAAAATTTAAATGGGAGGAAATACACATTTATCGCGATATTCACTAAGATTTGAAAAAAGAAATTTTTAAGGGCTAAAATTTGTTATGAAATTTAGGGGACACAATTTGAAGGAAACGGAACATTTCCAGAAAGATATCTGGAAATTTGGATGAAATATCTTTAAATCTTGAAAAAAGCTAAAAATCTACAACATATTTTTTTTAATTTAAAAAATAATTAATAGCTAAAAAAATAGATAGTCCAATTTAGATCCAATCTTTAAAAACATCTTTACGAGAATAAGTTGAAGGAGAAACCCGAATGCCGATACAAATACTATAATTGGGAAACAAGTTCTTTCATTCATTGAGTCCACAAGAACGGAAATTAGCTTTTATAATTTTTTTTTATACAAATACATGATTGTGGTTGTGGATGTTGTTCCAAAAATTGGTGGGGACTAGGAGGCATAGAAGTTACAATATACGGTCATAATATTGTAACTTCTATGCCTTCTTGTCCCCACAAAACATTTTTATTTATAAAAGGTGTGTTAAACTGATTTTGTATGGAAATTTGTTTCATAATCTGTTTATAGCCCTTCGATAAATTATTATGAATAAGGCAGCTATTATTTAAATTTTATTTTCTATAATAAAATAAAACATGAAAATATGTAAATTACGCATTAGAAATAACTAATTTCTTCCACAAGCGTTTTTTCAAGTTGCTCGGCAACTCTTTAGAAGAACCTTAGCATTTCGTCGGGAAGAACTTATAAGCGGTATTCAGCATGCGGTATGCATATAACAAAAAGCTTCATTTTAAAATGACTCCTCTAAATTAGGAGTCAATTGTTTGGGTATCTTCTTCACAATTCCTTCCATTTGTGTACCACTTTATATGAATACGTGTTTCAAAATGTGTTCGGAGCAATTTGTATTTTAGTAGTTTTGCTTTAAAACGAACTATTAATTAATAAAATATGAAATTTGGCGGTAAAAATCTGGAAATCTGACTTCGTTGCACGTAAAATAAAAAATTTGCAAATCTGGCAGAAACATAATTAACATTTAGAGTTTTTAACTCTTTTATATAAATGTCGTAATCATGTAGCAAGTTTTCGGGTCTAATTCATAATGAATTGTGAATGTATGATAAATGAAGTTAAAGCTTTCAGCCATTTACGCAAATAGTAATATTTTGTAATAAACAAGTTTTAAACGCATAAATTTGTATTTGTAGATGCGGAATTTTGTCTGAACTTGCACATTGCAACATCTGCTTATAAGAACTAAAATAAAATAATAAAATTAGGTTTTTTTGGTGTAATTTTTTGCCGTTGATGCTAAAGTTTCTATAAAAGCGTAAGAAAGATTAAATTCTGACATTCTTAATTGCACTCCGCCATATAATTTTGTACTTACCTTTGGGTTAAGTGTTATACATTTTGTTGGCAAACCCATAAAGGCTTGGGCCTTAATTAGTGTATTTATGACAACAGTTTTGCCACCACCTGTTGGGCCAACAATCATAGTGGAATGTCGGGTCATCATTGTTTCATACATTTGTACCACTTTGTCTTCCTGTAAGACAAGATAAAAAAGCAGAAATTGTAAGCAAAAAATACAAAAATAAAAAATAATAATATGGACACACAATTACAAGTGTTAAAAGCAGGAGCAATTAACACAAATGTACAGGCATGCAGAGGCAGGCACAAATCACACAACACAACAGATTGGCAAAAAAAAAAACCTAACAAAACGACCAGTTGGGGATAAGTAGGATGGTGTTGAAATGTTAAAAGATCAAGTACATTTATAAAATAAAAATGTTTTATCTGAAATTTCTATGCATGTGTGGGTGTGTCTTGTGAAGGTGTTTGTGTTGACGATGCCATTGTTGCTCTTGTTTATTCAAAAGAAGAAATTTTTAGTTTATTTTTTAAGATTTTCTTTTCATTTGATGTACTCTGTACATGAAAATATGTACATTAATATTTTGTCCTTTGAATTTCTTCCTTAGTTGTTCTATTCTGTTCAGTTTTTAAATTCTTTTTTCAATATATTTTATTTTTTTTTGCTTTTAAAGTACAATTTAGAATGTGTCAAAGTGTCTACGCCTGTGATGCACAAAAAGGATTTCCATTTTTTCTCTTTGTACTCGTACTAGTCTTGTTCTTGTTGCTGTTTTAAATTTATCGTAAAATGTCAGGGATAATAATGGCAAGATTATGACATTGTTGTTAACAGCAACAACAGCAAAATACGACAACTACATCTGCATCGATTGCAAGTAAATACTCATCACTAAATGTGTCAGTGCGAGGATTTTTACATGGATAGAAATTATGTAACGTATTTAAAAGAAAAATAAAAAAAATATATTTCATTTCAATGGCGGAAAGACTAAAAATGTTTTCAATGTGTACTTTCTATGTCACATTGATGCAAATGGTTATTGTTGATGCTTCTGCTTGCTGTTCATTTCTTTTTATCATTGAAATTGTTAAAATGAATATTGTGTTGCCCATTTTCTAAAAGAAACAAAACAACCAACAAAATATTGCAAAATATTGCAGATGAAGAAAAATTGATTTACTTTCTTTAATACGTAAAATCTTACCTGATCTACCAACAAAATGAATCCATCATTTACAAGGCTTTGTCGTACTGCGGCATTGAAATCTGGATATCCCATGCGTGGACAGTCGATTCCCGGAAACAAGTCCTGGAAGAATGAAATATATACATAAATAAAACATGTATTTTCATATGGTCTTCCAATGGAACGTCTTCATTTTTAATAGTCCTACATTGTGGCAGTTGTCATGACTCCATCTTAACAGATGAGAACTAAACACAACGACATTAACTTAAATGGAACGACACACACTCCAACAACGCATTGAAATTATTTAAATTCACAACAAAAATTGTGAAAATTTCGCGGTTACAGTTCGCAATGTAGCATTTTCTCGGCTAGCAATTGTAAAACTAGTGGAAAAATTTAAGGTGTTGGAACAAGTTAGTGATGTGAAGAATTGAGCTCGTGTACTGAGAATATTGCTGTTGTAGGAAAACGAGGGTTTGTCCATTTCTCGTCGATCTTTGGAATTAAACGATTGTTAATTATTTTAAAATGGCCGGAATCGGAAGATATTAATATAGATGACGTTTTTTTAACAAGATGAAGCTACGTGCCGCACACATAGCGAGACCAAACCTCTTTTGCTTAACAAGTTTGCTGACGATCACAATTGGCTACCGAGATCTTGTTCTTTAACACCTTTAAATTTTTTTCTTTATGGTTACGTGAAAGATAAGGTCAATGGCGCACAATCGATGCAAGATCTCAAAGATGGAATTAATGAAGCTATCGAGGACAAACAGCCGCAAGTGTACAAAATGGTGATGAAAAATTTTATGAAAATAATATGGCCGTGTTAAACATTAAAAAATAGCATTTTGAAATTAATTTTATATTTTTAAAAAGAGTTGTTTAATGTTTTAAGTATTATAATTTCTACTTGTTCTTGTTTCAGTTCCTCCCAGTATATCGGTTACTTTTTATAGAAGCTTAGGTATTTGAATCAAAAATAAATACCCAACAATGATTTATCTAGATACTATTTTTATACACGCAGCGTCGAAACAAGTATCATAGAAAATAATGCTGCCTGTCTTTTTTCTTTTAACTCCACATAAGTGATTTTACCTTGACAAGTCCAAGGAACAAAGGTACATCTTCAAAAATGAATTTGGGAAAATTCATGTCGCGTAGAACTCGCATCAACACAACGGCTTCCGGCAAATCATTTGATCGGCGTTTCATTACACCAGCCATACGAAGCACAGAGTTAAGTGAACGCAGACCCCAATCATAATGACACTGCTTAGAAAGTTGTTCCTGAGCGAGAGCATATAAAACTGTCATCTTTTTTGCCAAAACCTAAAGGAAAAAGTGAAAAAAATAAATAAAAAATAAAAAATAAAAAACAGTAAGAAAAGCAAACAGCTTTATCGATTATTGTGGAAAAGTTCTCATTAATATTTTGAAACCTGACTGAGTAAACGCACTTACCTTGGCCGTTAAAAATCCATCAGAGAATAATGATATTAAACAAATCAACTCCAAATCAGGTTTTATGCAGGTTACAGGCCTAAATAGAGCTTTGACAGACTCGGGTAATTCGGTTCGTCCAGCATATCCAGGGTTCATTGTAACAAATATGCCAACTTTGTGATCAATTTTTATTTCGCTTCCTTCAAACTTAAAGTTATAAATGTAAAATTTTAAAAATATTAAAAAAAAACTAAACTGCGGCTTTCACAATCTGTCTAAAAAATTTGTGTAAATTCATTTCAAATCTCAGAATTTTTCACAGGAGTTTAAAAATTGCTACTACTACATAAATAAGTATATGAAGCATGAATACGCAGTCAATACGAGGGTTTGCGCTCAAATTGAGATTGATTTCAAAATGCAAATCTTTAAAAAATTAAACTGATGATTCCTTGTGAAAATATTTTTAAATTTTAACCAGCCACAGGAGTCATGTAAATTAAAATTTTCTAAAATATTCGAAAACTAATTAAAAATTTCGGATAAAGAAGACTAAACAGAACACCTATAAGTTTGTTGGCGGATAGATTTTAAAAGTAAAAATGTTAAAAAATTAAGAAGAAAATGTGGTCAGAAATAAAAACGTAAGTACATAAATAACCGTATGTGCTTTATGTGTTTAGAATTGTTCGCCAACAAGAAAATTTTCAAGTATTTTTACGCACATGAAAATAACGTTCCAAGTAATAAGAAAATTGGCGCTGATAGGACTGTCTGCAAAAGAAGGGCTGCAGTTCCCCAGAATTATTAAAACTGTCATTTAGTTTAATTAACTGCTAAAAATGTTTAATTTAGTTTTGTTTTTTATGTATGTAGTTGTACGAAAGGAAATTTTCTTTCGATATTGTGAGGCAGACAATAAAAGTTGTTTAGGATTTTACTTTGTACTTTTTATAAGTTGTTTTCTTTATTTGCCTTTATTAAATTTTAAATAATCTACTTTAAATTTAAGAAAACTTTAAATGCAAATTTATATAGAATCTCTTACTGGACTTGAGTTTTATCTGCGATTCTCTTGAGGCAGAATTCCTTACTTTTTAATTCGTTTAAGAATTCAAATTATTAATCGAATTAAAATAGATTTGGATTTTTTAAAATAGTTTTTTTTGCAAATAATGGTCAGAAAAACTTTTGTGTGGGTGGCATTTTTTATTTCTTTAATTATTTCGTTAAATGATAGAAAATTAATTTTTCTAAAAAAAAATCAGTTTTCAAATTTGTTAAGAGCAGATTCGTCAGAAGCGTAAACGTTTATTGAAACTTTGTCCATCTGAATAAATTACATTCAAATTTAATTCAATAACATCCAAAGATTTTGAATTTGTGTTTTATAATCAACCGTTTTATGTGACAGTAGAAAAATTCAAAAAGCAGATAATTTATACAATAGATCTTTATATTTTTGTTTCATTTTATGAGATTTTTGTGTCATTTTAAACGCTGTTTGATGCCATTTTGCATGCCTTAAAAAAATGTTATGCCATTGAAAGTTTGCCCTGATTATTGATACATGTATTTTATTGGCTTTTTTGTTGAAATAAATGGATAATATTTTAAATTAGCTCATTAAAATTGTTTTCCTGGGGCGCCCACTGCCACCAAATGTTTAAGATTAAATTTTTTAAAAATCTTGAGAATTCAATATTTATTGTATTGAGAAAGTACCCTCCATTTACCATTTATTTCAAACGTTTCAGATTTTTGTGTTTGTGCAGTGAAAGCTTTAATTAAATTCAAAATACTCGTTATCAGAAAGAAGCATTAGAATCCACAAATTACGTACAAATATTATTTAAATACTCACAACGAATCTCTGAAGCTTTCGTAATAAAGCATTACGGATTGTCTGAAGCTGTGTAGAAATTACGCTCAAGACTGAAATGTCAATACGATTGAATTCATCGAAACAGCCCCATGCACCACATTGAGATAATCCAGATAAAATTGTTCCTACTGCACGGAAATCCATCCCTTCGCCGCAGTTAGTTACAACACATAGAAGAGCCATGGCTTTAGCCAAATCCTTAGTAGTTTCCGTTTTGCCGGTGCCAGCTGGACCGGCAGGAGCACCACCTAAATTCATGAGCAGTGCCTGTGTAATGGTCAAGTAAATACGATCTGTTAGTGGTGTAATCACCAAGCGCGAGTTCAGACCCAGGTATTCATATCCATAATCGAATCGTCCAGAACACTGAATAACAAATAAGTTGTCATATATTTTTAACCAGTAGAATCTCAATTGGCTTTCCCAACTAAATTCGCCAGCATCGAGGATATTGTCTCTTACGAAAGCTTCAACAATGTCTCTGGCATGGACATCTATAGTTGTGATTGTCTTGAATTTCTTACGATCATTTGAGCTGAGATCTGATCGAACTTTCAGTACAAGTTCGTCCATTTGGTAATTTAGCTTGCTTAGAAAATCCTTCATGGCTCTAAGGTTTCCAAAGTTTTGTGCCTGATTAAATGCCTCTTCGACTTCAGTTGTCCACCACACTTGACTTGCCACTAATCCAACCATGCTCTGATACTTCAGCAGCCAATCAGGTCTAAAGTTTCAGCCAAAAAAACCAAAATATATAAAAAGCATTCTATTTTCGAGTATTGTAACATATAAATATTAAATGAATCAATTTTATGGTATGAAGTGTATGTATAAGCGTATGTATATATGTAATACGTCTGTTTGTCTGCATAAGTGATTTCATTAAATTTTATGACATAAAATATTGACTGTCGTTGAAAAATGATGCACATCCACATACTCCAGCTTAAAGTGTTAATAAAAACCACTGTGGTGGCCAGCTACGTACTCAACAACTTCCTCGTTAGTATCTGATTCTTTATAAACATCTAGATACAGTGCGAACTCGATTTACGCAACTACCTGTTATCGCAACACCTCAATTTGCGCAGCGAGGTATTTTTTTATATGAGAGTCTTTATAATTGTAACTCTAAAAAAATATTTTGATTTCTCCTATAAAGTTTTAGAGATTTAGAAACAAATGCTTATGTTGTTTAAATTTGTCAAATAATCATGTTTTTAAAACATTTTCAGCACGTCAATGTTTCGATATGTTTCAATGCCAAATATGTAAAAAAAATTGCTATTCAAAGATTTCTGACGATAAAAAATTTTGCCTCGTAAGTGATGATAATATAATTTTTAATAGTCTCGATATTTCAAACAATCATTATATTACAAATTTTCAATAAAAAAGGCAAACAATATTGCACTTTTATTTTTTTAAAAGAAATCACTATTATATATTTGTTTCCAATGTGTTTATTTTAATTAATTTAAAGTTTACCACTTTAATGAAGAGGCTTGATACTGTATCGGACAGGGGGCCAAAGGACGGCATTCGATATCGTACGAAATCAGATATTAAATTTTTTTATTTTGTATGGAAATTACGCTCCATAGCAAGTGCTGTAATTTGCCCCCTGATTTCCTTTCAGTTGAGTAAATCAAGATCGTACTGTATAGATAGATATGTTTTTTATGCACGTTTGTATGTTTCATCGTAATCATCATGATGGTTATTATTGCCAGCGACAGTGTTATATTGGTCTTGCGGTTAATCGATGGCAATAAAAAGATAAATCGCTTATAACGACAAAATTATTCATTGTAAGCCATAAAAACAAAAAGTTGTTGTTGCAAGACCAGAACCAGCCGTGGCAGTGGCAACATTGATACCAATAATAATAATAATAACAACAACAATAACAACTACCACTACTAAAGCAAGAACAGCCGCCACCACACTTAATGTTAAAGCATAATTTACAATCAAACACACATTCTTAATAAGTAAGTAAATATGTATTTGTGTACAACATATTTAAACAAAATGGGATTTTGTTGTTGTTGCATTCGCATTCACGTTGAATGTCCAGGAAAACAAACAAACGCTCAGCCACACAACTTAATGTACGAATGCATGTATGTATGTATGGCTGAATGCGTTTGGACAATAAATGCTCGTATAAATGAATGTAATTATTTCTGAGTATAAATATGAAATTTAATAAGTTGATCCTACCTTGTTATTTGGAGGTCAGTTCCGTAATCGAAGATGGCTTTTTTGGACAAATAGCGATTCGAACGACGCATTTCGTCCAATACATCGTTCATCCAATTTTCAACGCGGCCCTGGACTCGAACTGTAAATACAAGGACATGAGCTTAAACAGTGGTATTAAATGAGATTAAAACAACCATACAACAATAAAAAAGTATCACGAATGAAAAATATACATTTGGTGTCCTTAAAAAAACGGCAATAAAACGTAAATAAGAAACAACACAACACAACAAGACACAATCGATTCAAGTAACATGTTAAAAAAATTTTTGGAAAGAGTCAATAAAACGTGTTTGAAATCAAAGCAATTGGGAAAAGATACCTCCTATACTCGTCTGTGAATCTGAATGTTTGAGACGGATGATAATTCCGTACCAGCGATTTAATCACTGTGACTGCTAAATTGCTGGTCACTTTGTTCACTCATGTATTTATATGTTTATTTAATTAATACATTTTTACTGTTTTGTTTCAATATGGAAAATATTAAAATTTTTAGTTGTACAGCCGTTCTAACACTGGCACTCCCTAATCTGGTGGGTCTAGGGGTCCAGACAGTTAAATACTTATTTCGGACGGTTTACTAATTTTACATCCACATACTTTTACATTATGGAATTATTGTTGTATTTTTGTATTTTTGTTTTTTCATATTTTCAATCAATTAAATGAAATATTTTAATATGTAAATTTAGCAACGGCCCATTTATTAAAAGGCTAAAATATTTTGCGGCTGGGATTTGAAATAAATGAAAATCTATACCGTTTACACATGAACGTATATGAAATATTCATCGATTTTGTTTGACAATAAATTTAAAGATCAATACCAGTCAGTCATATTGATACCATGTAATCGCATTCACAAAAACTTACATCAGCTGATTAGTTTGCTGTTGTGGAAAGTGGTTCCTCTAACAACGCGAATCGTATCGACTTACTCAGCACAGGTGGGAGCACGGAGGTACCTGCCAAGTGGCTAGGTCAATGTGGCACTATTACGACCTGAGCAGGAAGGGTCGGTTGCGACTATTAGTAGCAGTGCTAACTGGGCACGAACATAGGGACACATGCTAGAAAAATGGGTCTCAGTTACAACGATGAATGCAGGAGTTGTAACGATGAAGAGCAAAAGAAGACTGTGTTTCATCTTCTATGTCAATGCCATGCGCTAATAAGCGAAAGGAGTAAGATACTCGGCTGTGATACTTTGTCAGATCTAGACAATCTGGCAGTTATTGGGCTAATCAAACTATCCGCCTTTGTAAAAGAAACCGGGTGGTTTGAAGAGGCGGCCGGGCAGATGTGATTTCTTGTCTCACTTGCTCTAGGGTGTTACAACGGGACCGAACTGACGGACCCAAGTACACATTAACATTACCTAAAGTGGTTCTTTGTGTTGCAAAAAGTTGGAGATGGGAAATTATTTCGTAAACAAATCTTTTTTTTATTTTCGCACGCTTGCGATTACCTGAATGATCTGCCTTGCATCAATAAATATTTGCAATTCACAAAAACTGAATTAATAAAATATCTAAATATTAAAAAGTTTCGAGCTCAACGCTCAAAAAAGAAAAATAAAACTTTTTGAAATTAAATTGGGAGAATGTCTAGAATAATGTGACATCGTGGGACTGGCAGTAAGTCGAAGTAAGAATAAAAATATTAAATTTTAAAGCCTATAATTACATGAGTTACGAAATCAATTCTGGCAACCTGAAGATCGCGATGTATTTCAACAGCATGGTCAAAAGTTTAGCTTTCTGAAAGCTTAGCTTCTTCTCTATCACTCTCAAGTAAATAATTTTGTGAGTGGATCAGATTTTTTTCAATAGACCTGACTGTAAATGGGAGATGTAAAAATCATATTTACTGTAACCGAACGCTCATCTCCACTGCACATATTATATAAAATCAAGAATTACATAAATATATTATGACCAGTAATACTTTAGCCCAGATTCGCCAACAACACATTTATTCATATGAAAACAACGGAGTCATAAACATGAAAATCAATTAATATTCTGTCTTCTTATTTCTTTATTGGTTGTGACGAAGATGCAAGTAAGCGAAAATAGAAAAATATGAAAGAACATTTCTTTTCATTTCACTATTATAGCTGCTGCTCTGTTTCCTGCATCCGTTTTTTTATGTATTAAAAGAAATCATTCTTCTTAATAAAAACATAAATAAAATCATTTGATACAACAAGAATCATTGACGACAAAAATTAACCGGAAGTTTCAGAATTACCAATTGGTAACTGGTCAAACGTTTGATTTTAATGATTATTCTTGCTTTAATTTTCTGTCCTTTCGTTAATTCGAATTGATACAATAATGAATGGGAGGATGACAAAAAATTCAATTATGAAAAATTATTATTGTTGCTTTTAGTTATTTGTTCATTTCAGTTTAATTCAGTTCGCATAAAATATTAAATATGTCTTTAAGAGTTTGATGCATAAATTTTAACTATTAATTTAATTAATGAATCAATTTGTAAATAAAATAAAATTTATATACTTTTATAAGTCAGTCTTGACATAAATTGGCATTTATAGAAGAACTTTTTAGTTTTGGTCAGGATATAAAAGCTTAACATCAATGGTGTTTAAAAACTGGCTCGAGTTCTAACAGTTCATATGAAGGGACCAGTCATTTTAACACGCTAATGGCTTAGGAGCACAGAGAAAAATTATTGGGTAATTTTTTCCAATTGACTGTTTTGTTTGCGTATGTGAAAATAATATTATTTCCGTATGTCACATGTTTTTTAAGAAATACTTTTAATTACAATACTTTGCAGTTATTAATTGATTCAATTAGATTTTTAATTACTTAAGTTAATTTTTTTAATTGGTTTTTATATATTAAATCAATTATGTTTTTAATTCATTCATTTCTGAACAAGAACACTTTGAACTAACAACAAACTAATCCAATCAAGCGAGAATAAAAAAAATTAAGGGATGTTCTTTTTTAAAGTTTTAATGATTGTATTCATGCAATAATAGTTTGAGACTGTTGTTGGCTAAAGTTGTTAGTCTGTTAGGTGCAATGCGACATTATAATTAAGAACACAGCTCCGGTATCAATCCTTGTGACCTGTCACCGAATTATCCAAAAGAAACTTGTTTGGTTTTGAATTTAAAATATTTTTGTGGCTTTCAACTTCGTGAAATACATTATTTCTTTGTAATTTTTTATAGCACACGAGTCCTACCCGAACAGAAACCATTGTATTCATTTGGAAAATGTGTTATTTTGCTATATCGTACATTGTATTGTCTAATGCATTATGGGATACTTTTTTGCAATAGAATGGATGGAATAATACCAAATAGGAAAATTTTCTCCACAAAAAATGTAGACATAAATTAACTTTGAATTTACTTTTGGAAAAACATTTGAATGATACGAGTACTTACCATTTTGACGAAAGTCCAAAACTTCTCCTTCACTGGAAATCATTGCATTCACAATATGCTTGTTGGGACTTTCATTGATTATACGTAGCGATTTCACGTTGTCGTACATCTGTTTAATTAAATCAATGTAATTCGAAATATACGAGTTAAAATACCATAAAGTTGAACAAAACATTAAATTAATGGGAAAGTTTTGCAAAAATTAAGTTTAGCATATGAAAAGAAGATACATATTTTCGTCAAAGGTTTTAATACGCAAACAATTGGCAGTGTTGCATTACATTTCATCAACGAATGCAAAATTTTATTTATTATTGGGTTATTACATCAAAAATGACCCTGTGGTTAAAATAATTAAATTGTCGGCTTCGTAATGAAACTAAAAGGAATTCTTTTGTGTTCCAAAACCTAACATTTGTTTTATGAGAAAGATCTGAAAGAGATCATTTTATGTGAATTGAAAAATATTTTTATTCTTTTATTTCATATATTTATTCATTCTTCTTGTCCCACAAAGACGAGTTTGTATTAAGATTCTATTAAATTTTCCGTAATTAATTTAAATAACTAATAAATACAATTTCATTACGATTATACTCATATATAAAATCTATTGAAGGTGCACAAGTTGTCTTGGTTTTCGAATTGTTCCAATTAACTCAGACCAGGTCGTTCATTTAACTCATTATTATAATCATAAAAATGATATTTATATGCACCAAATTATAATATAAAATATAGATATTGTAGCAGTTAGAAAAAAATTTGTTAAATTTAAATTCAAATGAGTTCGAAAGTCCCACCCGGCCCAGTAGAATCGCCCTATTGCAATAGTTTGACGACAGGTCAGATACGAATCTGCCCCACATATAAATTATGACTGCACAATGAATTAAAATCAAGATATTCGAACATATTGAGTTGAATGTCCTGTCCTACGACTTTAAACGTTATCATTCGCTGAAGTTATAAACAAAAAATATATGAGTTTCGCACCAATAGATAATATTTTTTTAATACTTTTATTTACTTAGTAAATAAATAAACACTCAAATGCAAGTGGGAGAGAAATCAATTATTTTTCTTTTAGGAATACCGCTAACAATCACTTCTCCTTTAGAATGCATCTTGGAAGCCCAAAAAATAAAAAAATAATAAATACTGAATTTTTCTTCCAAACAGGAATTTTTTTTTAAAAACTTGCACTTAAATATTTATATTTTTAGATAGTCAAGGATTTTATGAACCCAAGGCAAAAAAAATAGTTCTGATCACGCTTTAATTTTTTTCATCAGTGGTTTCTGGCGTTAAAGTTATTATTTCTTAGTAATTTAATGAAAATTTATTTATATCTGTATTGCAATCTTATTTTCTTTCATTTTTATATGTACTCGTATGTCTTTAATATTAACATTTATGTATGCAAATGTAATTTGTTTTATATTTGAATTATTATTATATTCATTACCTTGATTATATGATTTTGTACAGCTGATGGCTCCGAGCTACCCAATATCGATAGTAGTTCATCTGTAGATATAAAATAAAATCTTGGAAAAATCCTTCGCTTAGAATCTAAATATTCATTTAATGACTTCTGACAGTTTTCCAAACCAACACTTAACCCCTGCATCTCTGGCAATCTTCCGGGTATGGTGCAAAATGGTACCACCAGTGGATTCTTGGCACAATCTAACATTATCTAAGTGTCACGAATAAAGAGTCAACAAAGAAATATTACCAATAAAAACATTTAGCAAAAGAGAAATAAACACGATGGCGAAAAAAAAAATTAAATAAAAAAGAATAGGAAAACAAAAATCAAATAAGAGCAAACAATAAATCAAAGCAGTCGTCACTAATGTGTTTGTTCATATCCAACAAACACAATGTCAAACGTCTGAAATATAATTATTTTATCATTTGATATCAAACGTAATTCTCAAAACAAAACCAGACAGAAGAAATTTCATTTTGTAATTAAATTTGAATTGATTTTAGGAGACCGTATTAACGAATGACCTTTTCGCAGTTCCTTATTATATTTTATGCTCGAATCATTTTCAAACTTAAAATTTTAATGGATATTCTTAAATATATTTCTAACTGGCATTTTTCATTAAAAGAATATAAAATCAGAGCCAGTGACGCTGAAAAAGCGAGAGAGAAAGATTAATTGAATAATTAATAAACAGAGATGGGAGTTTCGTAATAACCGAAATTAATTTAATTTGCAAGAATGAATAGAAAGAAGCAATCTTCGTATTCTTATTTGTTAAATAATACGGTTAAATAGTTGATATTCCCCTTTACAAGTATCCTCTGTCAAAAGTGGCAAAATCGAACAAATAATGCTGATGAGATGGTCCACGAAATCATTACTGATCACTACTGATCCGTTCTGCTATGCTACTCTTATGAATAAATGTTTTGTTAATACTTTATTAATAAAATAATTTAAAGTCAGCAAAAATTTCCTAAAAGAAAGATTTGAACTTGAGTTAAACATATTCAACTATATTTGCATGCAATCCAGATTTTAAAACTAAATTTGGCGATCCAATTTGATCTACATTTTCGTTTTGTAACCCCCGAACAAAAAATCTTTACATATCATAATCTCTATGTATCTACAATACTGCAAGGAGAGATGTCGGGGGCTCTTAAAAGTAAAAATTTCTTCTTGAGTGTGTTATGATTTTCAAAATTCCTTTAAGTCATTTTTAAACATTTATTTTCCGAGTTGACACATGGCCCGCCTGTTTGCTGGGTATATGATTGTGAATGTGTTTTAGCATTTGTGTGAATTAACATGTATTTATATGTTTGTGTATATATTTTATTGAGCATTGCGGCAAATGTTGCAAATCTAATGAAATCAAGTGCCAAACCCAAGATTCATACAAATAAATAAACCAGCATGCTGTCTTCCAACACGCAAATATGTAACAGCAGGAGTTAAAAAAAATAAGTAAAAAAAGAAGTAAATCGTAATATTAATTATGAATAAGTTAAAGCGCGAACTCATATTTTGTGTAAGAAAAAATCGAAACGAACTTTATATACAATTCCTTATTCTGAATCCGAAAATATCTAAATAAAAAAATAAAATGCAATTTCGAAATATAGATTTTTAAATTTACTATCAATAAGTTCTCCAATAGAATACAAGTTACGTTTTTAAGCGGATTTTGTTGTGGATATTTCAGGGAGTGGTGTTTATCTCTTTGTACTAAATAAATTAATTTTCCTGCAATTTAACACAAACAAAATATGAATATAAACTAATATTAGCTAAACGTGAGTGTATGTCGAGTACATGTGCATGTGTATGAGTACACACATATAAATATCAATATTTTGTATTGACGTGTTCTACAAAACGTGAATGAAGTCTGTTAATACACTGTTGCCATCATGGTATAAAAAGAAAAGGTGTTTTCACTTGAAATTGTTTGACAAGAATGTAGATTTATGAAGTTTCATTTATATGCAAACATTTTGAATGCCTTTTCTATTTTATAATACTAAATATTTCAAATAAAATATCTAAAAAACAATTTGAAAAAAGCAAACTTCTTTAAATTTCTGCAGATTTAAAAATTCACAAAATTATTGCAAAATTTGGAAACAAACTCTAATATTTTTTAAAATCGCAAACATACCCCAAAATTGATTGAATTTTCTATTGAAACTCGGGAAAACTCATAAATCACGAAAATTACTTGTTACTTGTTAACACCGAAACAAGAAAAATTCGTACGTGTTAATTTGATTGCCTTCGAATCGTTTCCTGATCGAGTAATTTCCAGTTTTGGCCAGCAAAATCGCACGATTTAACCATCCAGTCTTCTTTCTTTCTTTCTTTCTTTGGGGCTACTTGAAGTCCCGGGCTTATGCCAACGGGCTCAAAAAAATCGCAGCCTATCGCCTTAAAGAGAATATTTGATAGGAATGCAAACAGTTACCACCGAAAATCTCGCGGGAAATGAAAGTGTATTGGGCAGTTTTCCACTTAGTAGAAAAAATTATAAAGATCCAAATAAAGATTTTTATTATAGATTAAAAGTTAGATCTCCTTTATTGTCAGATGGTAATATGTCAGAAAATAAGAGAAAGTAAAACTACCTTGTATTCTTATACCATCGTTACACTAAGATAATAAGATGACCAACATTTATAATGCTGTAGTAAATTTGGTGTTTTTTTTCCTGGACATTTTTGATTCTCTTTATTGAGCCTGGTACTGACTTCTGCCTAATTTTTTTTTTTGAAAAATTGCATTTATTTGTAAATGGAAAAACAATCACTTTAAGATATGAACCATAGATGTTTGGATCCGAATATTTAGGGTATATTTTCAAGATATAATACATGCATATTTATATCATCGCATATGCAATATGAGCATATAAAAAATAAATATGGAACATATTTGTGATCATATATCCCCAATTTTCGAATCAAAAAATACATATATGGTCCATACATAACTTTTTTGGCCGGGATATGTAGAAAATTGATTATGCGTTCACACAAAATTATTTATTTTGTTAAAACAGGATGCCTAAAGCAATTGACATTAATTGTACCATCCGCTTAAGGAAAAAATTCTCCACTCAATGTTTTTACAGCCCTGCAATAGATAATAAATGTCAAAAACTGCGTAATTTTCTATTAACGTCAGTACTAGAAAACGGAGAGTTGCTTGAGAAATTTACTAACTTGAATTTTTTTAAATGTTTTACTTGCAATTCTTATCCGTACATGTAATTCAGGCAGAAGTCGTTACCAAATTTTAGCAAAATATACAAAAAATGTTTTTAGTTTGGAGCTTAGTATTCGGTTTTGTTTAACTTATTGAAAGCTTTTCTATCAAATATAAAGTTACCTCTTGAAATTTATACTGTTACTTACCCTGCGATACGACTTATCAATGTCATCAAATTTTTTAGCTTCTTCTGGTAATTGAGAACGAATATCACCACCTATAAAAATGCCTTCCAAATAGAGCCATTTGCGTTGAACAACAATCCACTCATCAATGATTTCCGATATAAGTGCTAAATTACGTTCCCAACGATTCACTGTTTCTAAAAAGGGACCAATAAACCTGCAGGACACACAAAATGAAGACAGAAAACAAAAAATTATTGAAAAATTCGCAATGAAGCGTTCGTTGAAGCAGCAGCAATAATAATAGTAACAAATTACAGTGGAAGTATCTTTCAGCTTTTTATTTTAAAACTATTAATTCATGGTGTACTTGGAATGTCCTAAAAATAAATTATACATATATTTTCTATACAGAAATTGTTGTTCTAATAATTTTTTTTAATCAGATTAGATAAGACATGTTATTTATGTTTTGAGTGCCCAGATTTTTTATTTTTTTTTAATGTATACAAAAGACTAAATCAACTAAATCAATACGAGTACATCTCCGATAGATTTAAGTATATTGGCAAAGCACAGCAGCATCAACAGAAAAATATATCTATAATATTTTTTTGCAAGAAATTCGTTTGCTAAATGTCTGTGTGTGTGTGCTGCACCACTGTTGTTTTTGCTGTTGTGTACTTACTGTGAGGCACCCATCGATTGAAGATTCATTGAATTATCATCAAGCACCTGAACTATTTCATCGACCGCACCCAACGTATAACCACGCTCTTCAATGCCTTTGTAGTGTTTATGCACTTTAAAGCTCATGACGGCCCAAGTGTCCTCGACTGCCTTTACGCCCTTTTCTATGGCCAATTCTTTGATAGCATTATTTAGGATTTGTTCTGCTATGTCCTATTGAAAGAAAGGCAGTAGAGAATTATAGCAAAAACACACAGATGCACACAACCTATTCAATAATCTCAATGGATAAAATATAACTTTCGTAAAGAGGAGACAAGACACGTCTGTTACCAAGAAATGCAGTCAGTCAACCAAATAACAAAATATATGTACAGACACAATGTGACCATTAAAGGCAACTGGAATAGTACGGATTTTTTTTACTTTTCCTGAGTTAATTTTTGGGCTGTTGCTTTTAGCTTTGTGTCATTGTAGTCAAGACTTTTGAATGTTTGTTAAAACGTGCAAGGATAACTGCAACAAAAATCTCCACTTTGAATAATTGTTTTTCGTTTTGTAAAGTTTTCACGTGCAACAAACGCACTAGATACATGATGATCACACGTTCACTTGTAGTTTGTTTGATTGCTGACAAACATTAGCACCACATCAGACAATAACGTGTATACGAGTGTCGGATTTCTTTACTTTTTCGTACCTGATATTTGTGCAACTGCATCGCAAACATATTCTCTAGAGTAAATCGTTCTGGTGTCATATCAAAGAGCTGTCCAGTTTTCTCCATTAACTGCAGCCAGTGACGTTCTCGCAATGCTTCATTCTTTAAGCTCACCATTAGTGGGACAGTACTTTTGAATTGTTTCATTTGCAGCTCCAGCATTTGACCAACTGGCAGTTGTCGTATCTACCAAAAAGGAAACATACGCAAACATTTAGCTTTATTAATATACATATATGAAAGTTATTATATTTTTCTTTCTTAAAATACTTAAATGCTTTAAACTAACACATTTCATCTCTAAAAAAAATGCGTGAAGAAAATTATTTTTCAAACTTATTAAAATAAAAAGCGACACCGGAAATATGATCTAAAAAAGTTTCTTTTTAATGTATTGTATGTATTAACGTATGTGATGCGATTGTTACTGTAATTAACAGTAAAATATTGATTTCGATTTTCAAATAAAAAGCATAATTATAAAATGCATTTAAATATACATTTACATCCCGAAAATATTCATTCAACGTCTACTAATTTATTTGTAAAAGAAAACACATCATGGTGTTAAATATGATATTTTAAAACTTCTTCGACTTAATCAAATGTAGATTAAATGACGAAATTGTAGCAACACATTTCAACTCATAGATATACAAAATAGAAAAGCAGAGCTGAAAACAGATTTTTTGATCTTTTGCAAAAAAATTTGTTAGCATACTAAAGAAAAAGCCAATAAATTATTAAAATATGTTTTGAAAGGGTCGAATATGCTCTTATAAACGAAAACTGCTGCAAATAAGCTATTCAGACTGTAATATGCCAACAAATTCTGTAGAGGGTAGAAATACAAACAAATCGATGCTAAAATTCTTAAAATTGTTTTTCTATTTTATCTCCGCCTTCAGAAGTTGCACAAAAAACAAATGTCTCTGCTTCGGTGCTAATAAATATCATATCGCAATTGTTTAGCAATAGTGTATTAAGTCAAGATTTTTAAATTTTCAAATTAATTGAACGAAACAGTTAGAACTTTAAATAATCGAATCAAACAATTTACGAAAAACTTCACAACTCGTTTTTTCTGATGGAAGAGATGCCGAAATGATCGATGATTTCTAAATTCATTGGATATAAATACTTAATGTCTATTTATCGTAAAGAAGTGAAAAAAGCAACTTAGTGCAGTTAAAACAGTTTTTCAGGAGAGCAGATATTTCGTTTAACTTTTTTACATATTTTACTAAAATAAAATTATTTATTATTGTATTGTAAAGATATTAACGAAGTTTAATAATTTGAGTTAAAATATTGTTACACATTAAAAAAAATAAAATTTAATGAACTGAACTCAATTCAGGATTACCAAAAATCTACACTATAATGCAAAATAACAGCTTAAGTCAACTTAGTAAAATGAAATATTTTTTTCAATGATTCAATTACACCAAAAAGGTCAAATATTTAATCTAAACAAATATTTTTTATTTTGCGAAATAGCGAATTTAGTTAAATGGAGTTGGGTGGTTACTTCAAATTAAAAACTGGCGAAGAAGAAAAATCATCTTTAGTTAGGCTTGTATTCCAAAAAAGTTATTTGTGAAATATCTAAGGTAATTGGGTTAAAAACGATACAAACATGAATATTAATTGAAAAAAGTAGACTTAAGGCGTTTTGTTTAAACAATTTTTTTTAAATTTTTATTTAACAAATTGGAAGGAAGCGTTCTCTTAAAAATTTAGGCTCTTAAGGAAGGGATAATACAATCATTTCTAATAAATTCACAATTTCAAAAACTCATTATGTTGTAAATTGTTATTGAAAAGGGCAAAAAATTCACCATTTTTAATATAAGAAAAACGCCATTAGGCACGTTCTAAACAGTGTCACTAATAACTTAACTTCGTCCTAACTCGAGTTAAGACAGCTTTGTATGTACCCAGCAATCATGCGGGATTCTGCTGTGGTTGCAGACTCTTATTGAAATTAAAATGCAAATGGGAAATCGGAAAGAAATCAAAATCCATGCGACAAATACACATCGTGTGAAACCGGTCAAGAAACACAATCGTCTTTTTACAATTGTTTTTGAAAACACCGTTTTTTACCGCTTTTCATATAAATTTCGTAGCATTCGAATCTGACCCCAAATCTTGCAAATGCTTTCCTCCGTTTTGTTTTATTGCAGCAGTTTTATAATTCAAGATAATGTCATTTATATCCTGTTTGTTGATGGTTATAATATATTTTTTTCTCTCCGTTTCGTTTCAATTAGTATCGAATTAATCTCCCAATGCATCATCCAAATATTGTTTTCAATTGTATTCGAACAAATATGCATTTGAAATGTTTTTAGAATATGAATTAAACGAATTTCTATCGAATAAAACTATAAATCATCTTATCTTTTAATAAAATGAATTTCATGAATTATTTTTAATTAGAGGAAAACATTTCACACGCATGTGTGAGATTATAAATTTATAATTTAGATTTTATGCAAAATATTTACAGCACTTCATAATTTTATAACAAAACAAAAATAATTTGGCTCCGATGCATAAACGCTGATATTTATTGCGTTTGTACAAATAGATGTGTATGGATGTTTGTAGAGAGAGATATTTATTATTTAAAACTGTGATAGCAATTTTATATTCAAATGGCTTCCAATACACATACTCATACACATACATACATACATACAAATACGTACAAATGTAAATGAAGTGATTTCGTGAATTTTCACTTTTACTAAATAAATAGAAACATTTTACTTGTGGGAATCGTGATGTTTTAACCCGTTGATTTCTTCTCCTTCTCAAATTATAAATTTCTCATTTCCAATACTTTAAGAAGTATTAAAAACGAATGTGATAGACGATAGAATATATAGCGGCGTGTTATAATTTCCTTTTTGAAATCATGTGATTTCAAGCCAGACATTTAAACTTAGTAGAACTTGTGATTTTGGAAACTCTAAAATTTAATGAAATGACTACTTGAAATCTGAAAGTTTTTAGACTTCATTCGAGTTTTTCTTCTTCCGGAAAATCAAAGAAAAAATTAAAGTTCCTGGTATTTCCGGAAATCCCGCTCCGAAGAAATAAATAAAAATAATAATATAATACAAATTTATATATCGTCGTCCCAACTAAAATAAACAAGAACTAAAATAAACAAAAAAACAAACAAATAATATTATTTAACTTTGTTTTAGTAGTAGTGAATTTTTTTGATCTTAGTTTCTCTGAGAAAGAAAATAAAATGTTCGCCTTCAGCGGATAAGTCTTTCTGTGTTGTACGGGTTGTTTGAAATAATCACAATATTTTTCAATGCAAAATTTGGAATTAACTTCATCAAAGATTAACGGTCTAATTCATAAAATTTTCTTATTTCAGAATTAAACTATGTTAAAAGTTAATGATATCAAATTGTAATAATTTATATTTTTTAATTTTATTTTATGTATTTCTTGTATCATTATTAACGCTTTGTCGTCCAATTATTCTCACTTTTTAAAACAAATTTCGCGCAATTTTTAAACCTGCTCTGATAATAAAAAGTCACCCATAAAAATATGGTTTTTGCTTATTGATTCCCGCCGCCTTGATGTATAGAAGTGCAGTAGAATTTGGCTGGCAAGCGAGAAGCCATCGACTGTTAAGGATGTCATAGCAGATATCACAACGATAAACAGAGTTTATTTAAAATTTTGGTGAATATTTTTTGGCTTTTGTGTGATGGAAATCTGAAAAATCTCATCATGAACTAATTTTTTTACAACTTTAAAGGATTAATGCGAACTATTTAAATTCATTGAGGTGAAAGGGTATTTACTAGATCAACCGTTGACAAGCGATTTACCGAATCAGATAGAAAACCGATTAATTGAATTCGCTGGTGGACAAATTAAAATTTCTGAGCTTCTATTTCTTTTTGTATTTATTAAGTTTTCCTCATAAAGAATGATTTTCTTTATTTTGTAGTTATTTTATCTGGGAGGCATTTTACAAAATTTATTTGAATTAATAAATAACAAACTAAAATAAATATTTAATATTTTAAGCCGGAATTTGCTTAAAACTTTAGCCATTTCCTTTTTGTAAACTAATTAAAAAAGTTTTATTGGCATCAAAAACTATTAAAGTCCATCAACATTTATTTACGTTTGTGTCTCGAAGCATTTGAAACATACAACAAGAAGAATTTTAGTTTGAGTTTTCGTGTCAATCTTTTCTTTTACCTGTTTGGATAATTTACGAAATTCTTTCAAATAGCTTTCTACACCTTCTGTCAATATAGAAGGATCCAAGTCGGCCCACAAAGTTTTCGACCATCCCTCACGAGCTGCCTTTTGGCTTTTGTATAATTTGTATACCTGCAATAATAAAAAATAAAAAAATTTCTGAACCAAAATTGAATTAAATGGAAAAGAAAAACAACTAATGAAAAAGATGGCATTCAATCATCTTTAGGTTACTTTTATTATTATTATTTTTTTAAATCTCTTGGCAGAACAAGGAGTAGTTGGAAAAGAAGAAAATGAAGTTTGCTCAGCAACAAAACAAATAGTTTAATTGAAAAATTAAAGTCAAACTGTCTGTGTGCTAAATAGACAAGAAATTCTAAAAAAAGATTGTTCTTATACTACTGGTATCAAAAAATATTGGCAGTGTTTTCTCGTACAACAAGTACGTAGTGTAAGACGTTTTGGCCAAATAAACTTGATGTTGTGAACTTACAATTTGCATGCCTTCGTAGTCTTCTTTTAAACGTGAAAAGTCATTGTAATCTTGCATGGGCATGTCAAAAAGTTTCTCAGCATTGGCTAAAATAAAAAAAATATGAAAAAATGGATAATAGGATTATTCGAAAGAAAAACAGAATGAGTAAATACAATTAAAAGTAATAAAAAAAGTTATGCTTCATTTTCATTTAAAAGCGTGCACACAACTCAAATTAAAAATCGTTTTAGTGTACAGTTTTGAAGTTTGAAGTATAAAATGATGCTTTTGTTTCAAATTGTAAAAAAATCATTTAAAATATTTTTCAAAATTATTGTAGCGTTATCCCCAATTTATTCAGTGTTGTTTGATAATCAGGAGGAACTGGATTTACATCATTGGGTTGCCTAGAAAGTTTTTGGATCTTTAACTTGAAGTTTAAATATTTTTACTCAAATCACTTGGGCATGTCTATGCTTCAATTTCTGCAAATTAAATCTTGTATACATCTAAGAGGGAAGGGATCTATCTATCTGGCAAATGAAACTGAAAAGCAATCAACTACAAGCAAGTGTTTGTGCAGGGACTTATCGAGTTATTGTAAACAAACTCTTTTTAACCAGTCAATAAAATATTAACATGCGAATTATTATTTTGCTCATAATAAATATCTCATAATCAATGTGTTTGATTAGAATAAAATTTACTTTCAAGCTTAAAAATTTAATAATCGGTCAAAATTCACCACATATGTTATGATATGATTTATGTATTCATCAAGACTTTTCTGTCGGCGTCATAAGTATCATAATTTTGCTTACCAAGATCTTGCCGTTTCGTATCAAATATATTTATCTTTTTGCCGTAAGGTTCCATTAGCTTAGATCCTTTATCTAGATCACCAGCGACAGATCCAGGTCCGTTATTTTCAAAATCCACAATAAATTCTTGCAACTAGAAAAAATAAAAAAATTAATAAAAGATCTTACAACTTCTAGCTAAATGCGTTGAACAATTTGAAAGAATTGACTCGAATAACTGAGTACTCTTCATATCAATTTTCTACTCAAGTCGACTTCCTGGAATGTCGATAATGCTTTTTAATTTTATATTTGAGTTACAGAAATATATTAGAAATACATAAAATTATTTAAAAATCAAATATATGAATAAATAAATAAAAAGGAGCATTATAGCAGCATTTTCTGCGAAATATTAAAACAATGCAAATAGCATAAAGGACTTACAAAAGAAACTCACTCTTCTTTTATACATCAAGTGCATCTACGCACAAATTTTTTTTATTAAAACAGATGGACATGTTGCTGCTGCAACAATTTGAATAAAAAAATAAATAAATATAAAAAAAAACTTCACAAGTAGCAGATGTGATTGTCGATCTTAATGCGTATAATAAACACTTTAAGTTAATTCGTTTTTCTTGGTATCAACAATTCGAAAGAAAGTTTTATTCTTTAATTTTATTTTATTTTGTTTCTTCAATTGTTGTAAAACTGGTATGGAAACGAAGCGAAAGTAGAAAAAAAGGAATAACGGAAAAGCAGGCAACCGAACAATAAATGCACTCTTCTTCTGTGTAGAACTACTTTTATGAAAAGTTTAACAGAACGGATAAGGATGCGTTCGTTGACTTAACAGTTAGAAAATGGAATGGAAAGATATCAGTCGCATGTGAATGTGGAGGATTATTATACAGGAACTACGGAAGCCACATTATTGCTTTTTCATATAATTGACAATATTAATAATGATGGAAGAGGGCGTCAGAGTGTGGGGAGAGCTTTTCAAATACAATGTGTTTTGAGTGGTGGGAGGTTGTGTTGCCTGTTTGTCTGGTTGACTATAGAAAATAAAATCCAATTAAATTCCTATTGTATTGAAATAGAAAAATAAAATTACAGAACGGAAACAAAAAGCATAAAGAAGTAAAATCGTATAAAACTGCATTTTAAAGAAGACGAAAGAAGCAAATAATTGAATGAGAATAATTCCGCTAATAGGATGTATATTTAATAGTTATTTAAAAATTGTTAAACGTACGTTATATCGCTCATTTGCCACAAGGATGTGATAACTCCAAAAAAAATTCTTTTACAGAAAACAAGCTTAAAAGCTTCAATTTACTTTCAGCTTAATGAAAAAATAAAATTATATTTTTCTATCAAGATGTTTGTATGAGTTTTTTAAACAACACACTTAAAGATGTGGCGATGAGTCCTGCATTATTAAAAATCTATTTTTTTTAGTAATGCATTATTTGAAATTGTTAAAATAGTTTTACAGACGTACCTCTTTCCAAAAGCTGGATATTTCCACTGATGTCATATCGGCAAACTTTTGCTTTATCGGCCGTAATTTATCCGTGCGATACAGCGATGAGCGATAGAGACGAAGCCATCGTTTCTCCAAATGATGCGCCATGAGCATATCTTCAAAGTTAAACTATTGCGAATAGAAAAAATAGAGTTTATACTGGAAAAAATATTTATTCTCTAGTGATGCCATGTTTCAGCAGTTTTCGAAAAATTATCTATACCAGATACAAACTGCTTAAGGCTTTTTGGATTGTCTGCAGAACCACACATGGTCTTGGCTGGAATAGAACCTGCAACACCCAGACTAATGCACTATCCACTTTTTAATTATTCAAGACTGTTATCCAGATAATTGAAAAGTGTGCATGAATTAGTAGTGAAGTGCTACCGTCAGGTGTAAATGCTGAGTAGTTGAATTTTTTGATGTTTTGATTTTTAGAAAATAAGTTGAACTACCTTCAAATAAGTTTATTAAACAAACAAAAATTAATAATAAATCATTTCTAAGTCAGCGGACGTTCCCTAATAGTTTTCATAAATAGAAGCAAATGTTGGGTGAAACAAATTACAAAATTTTAGAATTTGTGTTTGTTTTATATGTTTGTACTTGTACGAAAGAACGAATACATCGTGGGCCTGACAGTGAATTTTTTTATATTTATTTTTATTTTTTGTGTCATCGAAAATTTTAGAAAACTTAAGTATTGTAAAAAAAACAATTCCCGACATGTATTGAAGTTTTAGAAAAACAAGGAAATCATTTTAGTTTCAGGATATATGGGAGGTATTTGAGTTCTTCCACCAATATTTTTCAAACTTTTCATTTTTCTTAACTGACTTAACTTAAGATAAATTTTTAAGTTACTTTTAGCAAAAGAACACAATTTTACGATAAATTAGAAATGTGCTGCCGAAAATCTTTATTTTGTTAAAAGTCATTATGAACAATCTAATTTACATGCATGTACCGGATAATTTTTCATAACGAAATAACAATTTTATAAATGATAATTTGTTTTTTTCTACCTTAAATAAATATTGTAAATTTTATCGCTTTTAAATAATTCCATAATTACACAATCTTTACTATATTTAAAAGATTAATAAAAAGTAAGAACCACAAATAGTGGATTTCCGATTTAACGAACCTAATTGTTGTCAGGCCTGTTCGTTAAAGCGAATTGTTCGTTGTATCCTGTAGTAAATTAAAAATTAATAGCGGCGCCTATTTTATTCATAACTATAAATATTTTCAGTTTTTTTTTTTATTTATTTCATAAAAATTATAGTAATTTAATATAAATATTTCTTTAAAAATATGTATAAGGCAACGAAAAATTCATAAAAAATAATTTATAAAAAAAATTGGATAAACACAATCTGTTTATTGGAATGGATACGTTTTTTTAATGTTATATTCTTGAAGCTCTCCCAAAAACATAAAATTTGTGCTACTAATGTTGTTTTGCTGAGCCCATTTAATACAAATTTCGAAGTGCTTAATGACATGTTCGTGTTTTATTTTTCTCTAGAATTTCAGTTTCATCAAACTCTTCCTCATTTTCGTTTTGTTTTACATTTGTTCGTTAAACAAAGTATAAAATAAATTTTTTATTCCTAATATAAGGAACTTATTTAGTAGAAACAAAAATTTGGGTGTTCGTTAAATGCGATGTTCATTAAATCGAAAAACTACTGTATTTATGTAATAATGTATTTTTTAAATTCCCTTTTTCCAGGTAAAATTACAAAAACTCGTATTCCCGTTTTCCAAATCCTTGTGCACACTGTACATTCGTTTTTGCCAGCCAAAATGAATTCATACAAAAATTTAATTTAAAACATCGGCGACAAAATAATGTGGAATGAAACTTAGCAACGTTTAAAAATGTAAATGTGTCCACAAATAAAAATATTTGCAAACATTAACATCCACTTTCCCACAAACACTTGCACACATACACACACACACAAGCCTAAGTTAATGCATTAAAGGTAAAGCTCGGAATAACGAACCTCGCTTTAAGGAAAATCCTGTATAACGAAAGCCCAAATTTTTAAAGTAATTTTTGTACGCGACATAACGAACGAGAAGAAACAAATCGCGAAAGAAAAACAAAAATCACACCAGCTAATAATTTGATTAGCAATTTATTTCATAAAAAGGACCCAAACTCTAAAACGCTGTGAATTTTCATTTGAAAACATATTAAAAATAAAATGTTGCGATTCTTTTCATTGTGTTTTTAGCTGTGTAAGTGTCAAAGCCCAGAGGAATAATTTCTCCAAAAGGAAAAATTTAAATTTTGCATAAATGTAGGCTTAAAGCCTTCGTAAAATCTATCTATCAGCAATGATAATTATTAGAATATCAAAGGTTGGTTTCTCAGCCAAGAAAAAAACATTTCCCATTAAATGAAATTGGTTTAATGTCAAAAACCAGAGATGAAAAAAAAAATTTGGTTTTGGCGGTTTTCACGCAAGTGACGACTTGTTATCTAGGTTCAAAAAATATACAAAATTAGACTTCTTAATTTATCACCCATATCTGGTTTAGTAAATTCTTTATGAAAAAACATTCCTATACCTATTATTTTTTTTCCGAGTTTGTTTTAATAAAATAAGACAATTTTTGGTTCAAGAAAACTTAAAAAATATTTCGCGATGTAATGAATTATTCGGTAAGCGAATAGGCGTTACATTATGATGTTCGTTGAACCAGGACTTGCCTGTACTTGCATTCTAGTTAAAAAAGCGACAAAATCAAAAACTCTATATCCCTTTAATGCTGGCTGTGGACAGTTGTTATAGTTGTCGCTCTAAGCTTTATAGTCTAAAGTTTCGAGTACAAGTTCTCTGTTTGTGCACACAAGGAAAAGGGATTCGTAAATGTATGTCAGCAAAATCATGGCTACAAATATACATCCCCACTTATGTATTTATGTTTGTATGTGCATATGAACTCCTACATGTGTAATACAGTTTTAGTTTAGTTTCATTCTAATTCAGCGCCTCTGCAAATGTGAGTGCTGGCTACAAATGCTTTGTATGCATTTTCATTTCGAGCTTTTCTTGCGACGAGTAGTTTGAATAAAAATATGTATTTTAAATATCATCGCATTTTGACTTAAATGCACTAAGAACTTTGGTAAAGAGTTTACTCAGCTCAGAATTTTTAGCCAAAAGAGACATTCAAAGCCAATGTTTCCAACATGGATTTATATGACAACAGTATGAGAAAAAAATATATAAAATGAGGACTTAGAGTATGACATCAAAATTAAAAGTTAAATATGAAAAAAAAAGAATTGAAAATAACCTTTTTACTTTTTCTTTATAATTTTAATATTTTTAAATGAACATTTGCGAATGTCTGTGCGGTACATGAAAGATGGTGGGAATTCTGGATCCCAGTACACTAAAGTTTTACAATCGCTTTTACTTATGTATATCTACACAAAACAATGCAGATATGTATGTGCGTGTAAACGTATCTAAAGTCGTTACGACTTAGAAGTGTGTTTGCATTAGACGGATGCATGACCTTGGTTAAGTAGACCAATAGATTTCATTTGAAATAAACCATAAAAGAGAGAAACCAATGGAAAATTTAAAAATAATATAATCCAGTTATCAAAATTTGTTCTTCCTAATTGTTATTTTATTCATTTAGTCCAACTTACCTTGACGTTATGCTCACTTAACACGGTGTAAGTCTCCTGGATTTCTCGAATTGCAACTTCGTTTGTAATCGTTGTGGATTGAATTGTCGCAATAGTTTGCATAACCAATTTGAAATCTGCAAGTTTCTTTGTAGCTTTATTTAGATTTTCACTAAGGGACTGTTGAAATAATAAATATATATAAATATAATAAAAATATAAAATACATAATTACATATAATTGGATTTCGAAAGATGCGGATAAAAAGAATTAAAAATAAGAAAAACTAAAAAAAAATTAATATTATAAAAAATTATATATAATAAATTTTTATTTTATAAGATTTTTATTGCTATAAGAAAAACGAATTTTAATTACGAAAACTGAATATTTAATTAATTATATTATTTAAGTTAAAAGTACACAGAAGCACCCGTTTCTCTGAAATTATTTTTATGTTTATTACTATTTTATATCTTTGATTTAATTTCTAAAACAAAAACAATATATTTGAATTTTTTATTTTCTTATTAATAGTACTATTTGAATTTGCTAGTCCTTTTAGAGGTCCTACTTCAATAAAAAAATCACGTTAGAATTCTTTACTAAATTTACAAATTCAAACATTTTATTATATGGATCGATAGCATTAAAAGAACTACAAAAAAGCTAAGGGTACATTATTTTTTAATTTACTTTATGGTTTCATTCTATTACTATCTTCCTTTGGATTTTTCACTATATCTGCGATGGGTTCTCTTTCAGTTAAACTTCATTTGAATTTATAAATTGTTTTCTTTGCAAGAGGAAATTTGTATATTTGACTCGGACGTTTAGAAAAGCAAATGTGGAGAAAAATAAAACAATACACTTGTTAAGAACGAATAAGGAACCCTTGATCTTAGAGCAACATAGTATGATTGAATGACATGGTTGTATTGAATTCATTTGATTGAATTATATGCTCTTAAAGTCAAAACATGGTATTATCAAAGCAACACCATTGTATTTTGCATATTGCTTCTTAAGTCAATAGTAATATTATATAATTACAAATGTATAACCACAATATTGTGATCAAATATAATTAAACTGCGGTCCCGCATAGTTGGGGTGAACCTGCAATATTTCTATTCAGGGCAACCAAAAATATGCTCTAAACTATTGACGTGTTATATTCGGTGGGAAAATATTCTGCATGAAATTTGTTGTTTTAATTATAAATTTTTACTATTTCTTAATTTTGATTATTTTCTCATTTCGAATGTGTTTTCCTTTAGCATGAACAATAAATAAAATCACGACGAAAAATCATATTAAAAATTATCAAAAGTAAAGAAAAATTAAAAACTGCTCTTAAAGAATTCACTTTATAGAAAATATGCTCTTAAAAGAAAACTACGCACAAATATGCCATTAAAGGCAAAACACTAGTGTGGTAAAATCGAAGTCATGTTGCAACTGTGAAGAAGCAAAATGATGCTATAAGCATACAGCGTTTGCCACAATAATACGTTGTTCGAAACAGGCATAATATTGTTATCGCAACTATATGACAACCACACCTTTTCTCTACGTGTCCATACACACAAATGTATAAGTAAATTTATTTAGTTTGTCTAAAATCATAAAATTACATTATTTTGCACATGACAATAACTTTCATGCTTGAAATGGCTCCTGCTACCAATGTATTTCACATGCCTACTGGTTCCAGGTGCATTTCACAATATATTTTTTTTGTTTCGAAATAATATCCTGTCATACTTAAAAGCGGTAAGTAATAGGAAACTATAAAACTGTCATACTTTTTATTAGAGTTAACAATCTTCGAAACTGCAACAGTTTTTGTTAAAATGTTTGTGCCGTTCTCTAGAAAAACTCTTACAGTCATACATAAGCAAATATGCATACATACATACGCACGTATGTACATATTTATATGTGTATATATGTACATACTTTGATTTCAAATCGCTTTATATCCATATTGGCAACGGTTTTGTCTGCCAACTTTTCGCCCAACATCGTTCGCCATTGCTGAGCATGCTGGCATATAGTGTCCAGTAATGGTTTTAAATTTATGCGTATACATTGGACGTCGTAGTATGTTGGCATTTGCTGCAGCTCGTCCATGATATTTGCATAAAATGTAAATTTTTCATCAAGCTGCACAAGTGGTACACCACGACTTACATATTTTTCACAAATTGTTTCCTTATCAAATGCCCACAGATTGTAATATTTTTTAAATCTATAAGAATCAAAAAGAATATGCAAATGTGACACTAAGGAAATTAAATTGAATAGAAACTACAATAGATGTTACAAATACCAAATATTTAGTTTCTGGTTACAACCAACACACGTTGACGCTACACAGTTAGAAAATTTATGTTATTCATCAAAATAGCAAAATAATCTATAAATCAAACATGAACAAATTTTGACAAACAAAACAGATAAAAATGCAAGGAGATACAAGGAGCAAAAAATAATCATCTGAGCTATCGGTACCACTTGTTATGAATTCGCCTTGGATATCAACATAAATGAACTTTTCGAGGCGAATTTAAAAGTAGAAAAATGTATCAAGAAACACATTTTTACAAAAAAAAATAATGATAAAACACAATGAGTCAGTCAAAGAGCTGTCGAGTTCACCTGGTGTTATTCGAACGAATTTCCGCTCGGTTCCGTTGAAATTGCAAAAATATCGTAATTGTTTTAAAATATATGATTCTGACTCACTGTCATAACAGTTTTGTAGATATGTGATGATCTTCAAATGCGCATATTAAATATAATGGAAATTCCCGAGAGAGTACTGGGCAACAAACTGCTGTTGGTATTTTTTTCTCATGGCGAATACCAGCAATTGCTTTATAAGTTTAAAACAAATTAATTTAATTTATAATTGGAAAATAGCACAAAAAGGCAAGAAAAGATTTAGAAAAGCGATGAAGAATTAATGTAAATGCAATGTATTTACTGTCAGAAGTAACTGGAGAAATAATTTGGTAATATCTGTTAAAGTTGCGCTACAATTCAAAAAGGTGCTTCCCGCAAATCTCCCAATTGCTTAAATTGCCATTTTGAGCGTCTTATTATTATTCTTTATATTAGAAGACTGAAAAACAAATATATTTGAGGAAATATTAAGTGTAACAAATGATGAGTCCAACTTGACATACTTTCGAATACATTTATGTATGAAGAACACATTTCCATGGTTGCACTGGTTTGGTTACCATTTGATTGTGTTGCAAACAAATTTACATGTGTTTTACGTATGTACGTCTGCAGTATCCAAACAAGTCAATATAACAATTTGAAATAAAATCAAATGCTGAAAGGATTTTAATATTATTTATGTCATCCACTGAATGAATGAATATCTACGCATATAGAAAATTAAACTTGTCTTCTCCCTAATAAGTTTACCATGTGTAATTTGGCTGATAGTTCAGGAAATTCAAGAAATCTTTTCCCTTTAAAATTAAAATAGTCTACTTGAAGCAGAGGGGTTGGCAAATTTTTAGCAAAAAAAAAAAATGGAAAAAGAAAATCCCATCACATTTTGTAGATTTTTGTTTTTCTAATTACATGAATTTATTTACTTTTGCTTAGTTTTTATTTTAGATAACTTTTTTATACTTTTTCCCAAGATTCGGCTACATATACAGGGTAGTCCAAATACTGGTATCAATTTAGAAATTTTTAGAAATAGGCAAAGACAAATTTCTAGATCCCTTTTCCTCCTTCATTTGCCAACCGATTTTCTTCACTCTTTTACCAAGTTCTAGGTATTGTTGAGTTTTAGTAACCCGACTATATATTATTTAAATCGGTTCAATATTAAAGGAATAAAAGGTTCCGAAAGTTGACACCACTACAAATGCTAAAAATACAGACGTGCGTACATTCACTTATGTAAGTATTTGTTCAAGTTAAAACATAAGCAAAGCAATATGAGTGTTTTTTTCTCTTTAAATGAGAGAAGTTGAAAAATAAAAAGGGATCAGTATTGAAAGAGATGAGAATTAAATATGGATGTACATGTTCATTACGTATGGAGGTGTTAGTTAGCTTCAAGCAAAAAACTTATCAAAATAAATGTGGGTGCTTGTAACATTTTTATTTTGTTTTATGTTTTTTCCATGGCGAGGGGAAAGTGTAATTAGGTAGTTTTTTCTCTTTAAATCACTGGAACTAAAAGAGTTAAACGGTTAAACAGGCGGTCAAATTTTTACCACTGGGCAGACTCTAGTATAATGAAATGATCTAAACCTAAATTCTTTTGATATTGTGTGGCTTTGTTCGAAATAATAAATATTTTCATTATTTATTGAGCACAATCAATTTCCCAAGACTTTGTTGGTTCTATATTACGAATGGATCGAAAAATATAACTTTTAAGGGTATCACATTGCAGGAAGAAGTATAAACTGGGCCATTCTGCTGAAACCAAGGACTATCTAGATTCATATCTTCCATTTTAGGTCCTGTACAACTCGCCGTTAAATATTCAGGACAGAAAAAATCTATCAGAGCCAAAATAACATCGATTTAAAAATATACTTGTGCTTGGACCATCCTGTACACATCCATACTTATTTGTACAAAAACAAACGGTGGCAGCATTTTGGAAAACTATCAATGTTGTACACATTGGTTGGTAGTTGGTTTGTTCAATTGGTTTTATCATGAGGTGAAAGTGTTCGTTTCCATGCACACCCACACTAATGTGCAACAGAAATTTAAATATTTTTTGGTTGGTAAAATCGAGATTGTTCAATAAGCAAATTCGTTGTATGTAAAATTTTATTATAACTTACTTTTTAATACAAATTTTTGCGTCATCAACCGCTCGATTTGCTAACTCTTGAATTTTTACAAGAAGACCACAAATATTTTTTATCTTTGAGGAGAAAAATGTTTTAAATTTATTTCAAATATCAAATTACCAGTCAAACCTTGATGACATCTTCGTAAAATGTAAAAGTATATTTAGTACCACCAAAATTTTCAATCGGAGGGCAGAGCAAACAGGTGCCATCCATCCAACGGGTGAACATCTTCAAACTGAAAAATTATGGTTTTATGTTTCATCTAAATAAAATTTTATATAATTAAGTAATTATCACCGTTGTAGGAAATCTTTGGCTGATTGTACAATCATATTTTTAATTTCATTTGCAGTCGGCTCAAGCATTATTTCGGATAGAACTAATACGGCATCAACTTCAAACATCGGCTCTTTGGCGGTCAGGCGACTCAAGTAACACTCCAAATTTTTATATGTAAAGCTATTATTGGTAAAAGAAATTAATATAAGTGAAATAAAAGCGAATTTACTTACTCTAAAATGCACTTGTACGTCTCTTCTTCCCAAAAGACATAATAGTCTCTCATTTTTTCCGAGCGTCCCGTGTACGTTCCCAAAACTAAACTCTCCAATTTTATTAGAACTGGTCCTAAAGAATCATACAACCTTTTCATTTGTGAACATCTTTCTGTTCTAACCTGCTCCAAGCGTTCCATATATCCTTGACAGTGATAAATACCCGTACCGCATTTCTTTTTATTGCTTGTTAAGGATTCCTTAGACTCTTGTATGCGTATTATCTGCATCTTTGGCTCCTTTTGCATTTGTAAATCATTTGTTTCAGCTTCATCGTTACGCACAATTGATCCCGATTTGCTCTCAATGTCTTCGATATTAAAAATATTGAATGTTTTTATTTGCTCAATACGGTTGCGTACGTCATCGCGGATGTAGTTGATTTGAGAAACAATTGACTGAAGTTTACACAGCAGCGTATTTACGCTGGAACAGTATTTCTTAATATTAAAGGACTGCCAAGTGTAACGGCCGACTCCAACATGTACAGCTACTTCAGTTTCATAAAGATGATCCCGTAAAAAGTTCACCTGTAATATGATTTAGGTCATAATTTTATTATTTATACTCCCTGTGATTACAATGAAATCTTTTAGGAATTATACCTCCGATAAGGACAGCTTATTTAGCAAAGCATTGTAGTTGTTAATGACCGCTGAAACTGCTTCAAATTCGTTAAAAAGAATTTCTTTCTTCATTATTGCTGTTCGCAGTACTGAAGGCAATTGAAAACCAAAATGTTCAAATTGTTGTCCTTCAAACATGACCTCAAAAATATCTTCAGAATTCAGTCAAAGCATTTTAGAAAATTACATAAAATTAAAAAAAACAAAAGCAATTTCAATTCCCTTCCAAAGTGATTGTTTACCATAAATAGTCAAACTTAAGGAAATTTCCTTTCTTACTCGTACCTCTTGTTAAGTTGACTGTAAATTGCATTTGAAATTCAATTAATATATTTTCGCCCACTAGAGTTCGCCAAGTCGGTAGTCCTTCTTGAGTCGATGCTTTTACCAATACTGTAAAATCATTTTGGAAAAGGAAAACGATTTTATTTCTTCAATAACGATGATCATGATTATGATTGTAATTTTTGTTGCTGTTGTTGTCATGATGATTATATTGTTTTATACTTTAAACATTATTTGGTTTTAATAAAATCCTAATCATTAATTTTATTGCCCTTCCAAAGCTTTTTGCGATTTTAATGAAATTGTTTTCCTATTTAAAAGGGATTGGGGTGGGGTGTTTCGTTTTTTGAAAGCTTATGTGTGTGTGTGTGGCTGTTTTTTTCTTTCTTCATCTTAACAAAGAGAGTGTATGCAAAAGGAGACATATACAATAATAAAAATGATTAAGTTTTAGGTCATAAACTCAAGTAAAAAAAAGAAGAACAAATATTCCCTCTGTAACAAATAGCACCTACTTGAATAAAAATCTCTCGGTTTTGTTTTCATCATTTAACCTCGAAGGGTGAGTGGGAGGGCCGTTATTAATAAGTATTATTGCATAATATATTTTGGGCTGGTTTATATAACAAATTTCAATAAATGGCGTATAAAAAGGGCATGGAAAATTATATGCTTTCAAGATTTTAACTTTGTTTAGTTTTCCTATCTATTCGTTTGCTTCTTGGCCGATGCTTCTATTAGTGGATATGCTTCACTGAAACCAATAAATTCCATTAAATATTTCCTCAATCACAGCACGAGTTTTTTATTTCTTTCAATAGCCATAAAAAACAAAAAAAAACCTATTTTCGTATATTAATAAGAGATTTTATAAAAATAAAAATTCATCATTTGTGTAAAAGTATTGAAAACACACACAAAATTATACTTAGAATCAACCCGAGCATTAGAACAAATGGATTTTTATGAAAATAAGTAAAATAATGGAATGAAAATAGCAATTACTAAGTGGATGCATATTTAGGAAGCTCATGGCATTTTTGTATTAATTTTAAATTTTTATTGGTTGAGCTTTTGCGAAAAATATATGTCAACAGCCGGTCGTATTCATAAAAAAGTAATTTGGGCTTAAAATGTATTTACAAAAAAAATGTACGAAAAATTATTTCTCTTAAAATACATTTCAAATATAAATTGTTTTTAATGAATACGGTCCTAATTGTTGAATCTTTAAAAGTAGTGGAATTGAAATTTAAAGCTTTTCATTTTATTGTTTTAAAAAATATTTTTTTAATATTGAAATTCAAATGCAGAACATAAAAAATTTAAGCTGAAGTGATTTCAACTAAATTCCATTTCAATATAAAATGCAGAACATACCGGATAGTATTTTTGCAGAAGTAATTATTTTCAATAGTACCAAAGTATATTTTTAATTAATATACCTTTAGATGTGTCTTTATTGAAATAATAAATCGTTGGTCACAGGTTGACAACTCTTAACATGTTTTTTTTTGTTACTTTTCAGGAGACAAAAAAAACGTTATTAATCCGTTACTAAACCGTGTTGGAAGTAAATATAAAACCAAAATGAAACGTACTAACAGGCAGAAGGACAAACTTTTGTCTTTTGGCATCAAAAATCTTATTCGATTTTTTTTACGAGTTAAGAGTTGTCAACCACAAGCCAGAAAATTGTTTTAATAAAAAAGGCAGAATAAAAATGGTACTATTTTTTCGTATCAAGTTTGACTTTCGTCAAGACAAATCGGTGGTAAAATTATTTGAGTCAGATGAGGTTAAAAGGTTTCAAGAAAAGAATGAAAATACTAAGAACTTACACATATTTATATATTTATATCAATGTCTCCAGATCGAATATGCTACTTAATTTTTATACCGTACACATTTGATGCTGATCCGCATAAACCTTGAGAGCTTATTCTGAAAAATATACTTTTTCTCTCTATATCTCTCTTCTCTTCTCTTTTAGAGTCTTGCAGGGTTTCCAAGTGGGAGTGCTACTCACAGGTAATACTCTTCCTTACATAACCTATCAAAAAACATGTAGCGTTCTTGTCTATAATACCTAATTCCTTATCTTCACTTCAGCCTGGGCCTTTTAGTCTGGAAACTAAACAATTTTCAATAGCAATAAAGCAACAAATTTTACAACTTCTCTTTTACTTTCGAAGTTCTTTTCATATTTACTTACTTATATATTCGTATGTACATGTATTTCTTATGTCATGTAATTATTTACGTATTTTATTGGAAAGACTTACGTTCACATTGCTTGATGCAAAATGTATCCCTTTCATTGGGCTTAACCTTTCCTGATTTCATCATTTTCAAATATTGTATTGCCTTTTCAATATGAGCTTCAGAGGAGGTTTTTCTTCCAACAAACCATTGAATCATTGTTGCAATAACCGTGAACTTTGTGATCTTTCGTATAAAGCCAGTAGAAGTTACATGAGCAAATTGCTCATTTGTCAAATCATTTGCACTGACATCCATAGATTTTGCTCTCTTCAGTTTAATAGTTTCCAGTGCATCCGTTATGTATGACACTAAAAGATAAATTATTTTAACAAACATTATCCTCTAAAATTGTTGCAGCTTACATGTGTCCTTGTTGAAAATTTGTATCGTTAAGATATTCTTTCTCATAACTACATTTACCAAGTACGTTGCTTGTGAACAGTATTTTTCGAATAGACTGTTTTCGTATGAGTACATTTTATTTACCAATTCAAAATAGGATTTAAAAGAACTGCGCTTGAGATAGCTATTCTTCAGATTCGGTTCATTTTCCATCTGCAACAGAATTCCATACATATTGATGAGAAAGCAATTATGATATGTAAGCACACAAATAATAGAAAACAAATAAACAAATTTATTCTAACGAAATAAAATCCAGAAATAAAAACGAATATGCATGTTCTCGTATTTAAATTTTTTTTTTGGGAGTATTATAATTGTTTCGAATTTGGCTTAACAAAGAATCAGAGTGCAAATACACAAATTGCAGAAATAAAAGAGAAACAGTTTCAAATACTCGCACTGAAATAATTTTTTTTAACAAAGTTTTAATAAAAACCAAATTGTTATTACAATATAGTATAGTGTAGTTGAGTGAATGGACGACAAACAGACAAACAGACAGACAAACAGACAGACAAACTGCTTGTCCATCAGCGCGTAAGGCAGTCTTCCACTGACACAAAAACATTGTCGGAATACTGGCGTAACAGAAAAATAATAATAATAATAATTCGTTTATTCTGTTTTCGCGAATTGTTGCAAATAAAAAACCAAAACAAAAAAAAGTAATAAAAAAAATTATAAAATAAACGAAATATAACAAAATTGCAATTTCAATTAAAAAGCATTTCCTGCGAACCAATGTTTGTTGCATTCACTAGATTCTGTATTTGCAAGTGTGTGAGTTTGCGTTAGTTTTTGAAAATGTGTTCATGTATACAAGTTCAATGTGTAAAATGTAACAATAAGATACAATTCCGAAAGTAAGAAAAAACAACCGAAATAAAACAAAACGATTACAATTACAACTGCTGAAGTAGCATCGTCAGCAATATTCGCAATGAATGAATGAACGTATGAATAAATATCCAATTCAAAGTTTAAAAACAAATAACAAACAGCAAAAATGCAGCAAATATCATCATCAAAAACCGCTGCCACTAACATCACTAACTTCAGCAGCTTCAATACAATCTGTACTCGTAGTATAACAAAACGTCTGCATTTTTGTTCATAAAAAGCACGATTTTCATTGTACTAAACGCATCCATAAAATTCGTTTAAGGGGTCGGTCGGTCAGTGCGACAGTTTGCGATGCGTCGCGACGTAAAATCTTGTACACTTTTCGGCTGTTGTTACATTTGCTTATTCTAGTATGCGATTATATGTACGTGTGTCCATCTGGACTCACGCATACATACAAAAAATACATGTGTACCGGGTGGTCCATGTACAAGCATCTTAATTTGACAATGAAAAATGTTATTTCCGAAATATTGAATATCAGTCAGTGTCATACCACCGCGAACTATAATTAATTGCGTTACGCTTGAATAACTTCAGAAAACTCTACTGGAATCGCCATTTCAGTCAAAGGTGAGCGCAGCAGATCCATGATTAAGGACTTTTTATGGACTGATGTGGAAGATAAAAACTTTTCTATTGTTTCAGCAGGATGGAGCCGTTTAGGCCGTTTCTTGTGCGGTGCCGTTAACACTACGGCTTCACTTTGTTCATATTCTTTTGTGTGGGAAGAACGAACGATGTTCACGTTCTGCTTCCTCATACAATTTTTAGGTTGTGCAATAGAGATACAATTTCTGTTTTTGCGCTGTCTCTTTAACTCTCCTCTCAGCCATATGCTCGGGCACCGATGTCTTAGCATGGATGAGACATGGACATGAGCGGTCTACATTAGCCATATGCGATATTCGACATGATGTTCATGCCAAGTTGATAGCGCATGGAGTAAAGTCCGCTGCTATGCGAAACGATTCACATCCTTAAGGATAATATAATTCGAACCATTCGTGAGTAGCACCAGAAACATGAGTAAAATCATGCTCCATAAATAATGAAATTATATATTAAATATAATAAATCTATATTTAACCAAACGAAATTAAGTTTAGTTGGTTTCACTTGGTTTTTAAGCGTATACTTGTACTCGCACCACCCGCTATATTCACAAGCATAAAAATTGCTAATATAAATATTATTTTGTCTGTCGTTTATTATGGGTTCATGTAATTTATTTATAATACTGGAAAAATATAGTTCTAAGCGAAAAAAAATGTTTAAGAAATAACAAAACAAATAAAATACACAATTCCCTTAATTCGCATCTACTCACTCACACACACACACACACACAAACACACACCTGTATTAACCATTTACTTACACGTTTAAACGCAAGTACAGATATTTTCAGTTTGGCGCTCAACAAACGTGTCCATTGTATGGCGCCAATTTTGACAGGTTGATGTTTTCCAATCGGAGGAGCTTTTTTTTTGTTCTGAAAATAAAAAATCAATTAACAGTAAATAACAAAGACTCAATCAAGGTTACATATTTATCATTTGTTGGGATTGTTGTTGAACAACACACATCAATAAACAAATTAAAAACTATATTTTGGTTTTCATTTTTATATCTTATTTTGTTCCAATTAAGCAAATATATCTCTATCGGAAAATATCGTTTCTTTTTTTAACTCCCAAAAAGCCGTAGCAAGAAAAATTATGATAAAATATAAAGAAAAAAAATGAAAATAAGGATTTTTTAGTTTATCTTCAGTAAAGTTGCAGTTTTTACAAAAGATGACTAACAATTTGTTGAATTTTTGATGAAAATTAGGTTTTCAGATGAGCGCTAACTTCATGCCAACTTTAAAGTTCTGGATTTTGTGAAATATTTTTAAGAATCTTTTTTTACAAACGTCCCATTATTTCTGAAGTTATTGATTTTTCGATTTTTTTTTACGGATTTTTACTTATTTTATAAACACACATCCATTTTTTATAATAAAATAAATTATGCGTTTTTTAGCGCGGTCGGTTGTGAATATTAGATTTCTTGCGGAATTTTGATTTTGTGTAAAATTTAGATTTTTGTTTGCTTCAAATTTTGACATCTGCAGCTAAAAGTGAATCGCATATTGTTTCGAGATTCGGACAAAGTCGTTTCTAATATTTGTAGGAGTAGAGGAATCGAGCTTGGAACTTACCATATATTCATATTCCACTGCATTAATTTCCGACACAAAGAAACGAAGTAAATTCTCATGTTTTGTTGAAATGAATTCAGTCAAAGCTGGACGTGTATCCAAATGTCTTACATCTCGAATTAACGATAAGCCCAAATCGGAAGATCGCAACATCGTTATGCTTTTTTCAATGACTCTTTTGGCTTCCAATTCAACTGTTTCCAGCTGTGCCTTGAATGTACTCAGAGTATGTTCCCAGTTTTCCCAATTACCAGGACGAAAAATATCATAATCAACATTCTTCAACATAGCGCCCAAAAGACGATATACTTTGCGCATGATATCGTCAACGAGCGTGGGATCAGTTATCAGACCCTTGAGACGATTTCCAAACAGATTTTCATATTGTATAAATACTCGTCCAACCGACGCTATATCTCGACTTATACGACAAATATGATCAACTTCATTAAAAAGGGCGTTTCGGTCAAATTCCCATCGTGAACCTGCGCCAGATTCCTCAATGTGTTGTCGACTTAATAAATAAGCAGTTTTCCAGCATCGCAATAAGTTGGCACAATTTGTAGCAGTTTCGAAAGTATACTTTGACGAATGACTATGAAAGATATAAAATATATTTGAATCGATTACAATTTTATTAGTTGTATTTTGTGATTTACTGATGAGTTCTACAGAGATTCATTAAAATGTTATAATAAGATCGGCGAAGTCAAATAGATACAATGTAAATTCTTTTTCTGCCTCGTACTATTGACTTTCAAATGTTTTGTGCAGTTTGCTGTTTTCTAAACGTAAAAGATGGAAATTCGATGAAACAAGTGTGTCCAACTAACAAACTGTATATAAATGTTGAACAAAATCTTTTTGTTAAGTCGGAAGACATGTTTGATTTGAATATTTCGTTGAAAAGATTGTCAGACATTCTTATATTTTATTATATTAGGATCGTCCTTTTAATTTTACAAAAACTCAGCGAAAATTTAAGCGGTTCGTATGGCAAGGGGTCGTACATACACATGCATATACACACAAGTTATAAGTGGCTTACACGAGATGTTTTTCCTATATCGGCCGGCCATTCCCCGAAAAAAAGCTGGCTTGATTTCACAATAAAAATGATTTGATATCTAAGGTTTGCAAATAACTTGATGCTCTTATTTGAAACATAGCAAAGGGTTAACTTTGGGATAACACTGCTCAGAGCTCTTCAATTTTCCTGCACTCTTTTATGGAGATAATGCAATCAAATATATTTTTTTGAAATTTTATATAAAAATTGGTACAACTCAAAATCCCTGAATCAGAACAACTTGAGTTGAAGAACTTAAGAAAACGAGCTTAACCAAAAAATTTCAAATAAATTTTTAAGAGTAGAGGCAGGTGATCATAAGAAATAAAAATCTTACGTCCATTTTGTGTCAAATTTTTTAAAGAGGTTTATTACATCAAACTGAAAAAATAAATTCATATGAATTCAAGGAAAACACACAAGCAATATGGGCGGCGTGTACAGCTTCCTCCATATCACAAATACACGTCATGTGAACACACTGAAGGAGAATACACTCCAAGGGTTTGTATGTACGCCCAAGTGGGGTTGTATTGGACAATACCCGCACACCACTTATGTAGACTTTTTCATAAACTTTTTTCATGGTTTGAATTTTAAAAGCTTTAAAGTATAAAAAAAATTCGAGTAGAATTTTTTAAGGACTCTCAACTCAAGTACTTTCTACGTATGCCCACATACATACACACACACATATATATATCTACATACATATGTAAGTTTTTGTATTTTTTTTTTAATAATCGCTTGTGTGTTTCAAAAAGCATGTGATAGGCAATCAATATGTTCTTATCAAATCCTCTCTTAAAAGTGTATGTTCGTACGTACACATATGATATAAACTTATACGTACTGTTATTTAAAAAAAAAAACACTGAAAGAAATCCACTGAAAACCTTTTTTTGCTAATATTCAATTTGCGAAATATATATTTACCACTTGAACCTAATAATCAGATGTTTGCTTTAAGAACAAATATAAAATGAAGGTCTCTGCAAAGGAAATTCCATTAAATACTTTGATATCAAATGTTTTGCTCAATCTTCTGTCAAACATTAAAATACTGTAAATTTTCATGCTTGAAAAACGTTAGAGATTAAACACATGTCACAATATAAAAACTCTTATTTTGTTTAAAACCCACTATTTTAAGTCTTTTTAGATCTCTAAAGATCATATCAAGGTCGTCCGCTAATCGATTATTAAAAACGAACACTACACACATTTACAACCCACTGTATATTTATTATTACTAGTGTATCTAGCGCTCGACGGCGATTCGACGGCATTCTAGTAATTAAATATTAATGGCCCCATTCACAAGCAATTAATTAAGTTATAGTAGGTTTAATGTTGGATTTTTATATGACAGAACCGGTTTTAATACATTAATACAAATTGGACAAACACCCATGCACACTTTGTTTATTTTTCAACTTGATGCTGATACATGACATGCGTGGGTAGGTAATATTAAGTGTGCATGTATTAGAATAAATTTTAAACGCTTATAACTCCCAAAATACTAAACGGATTTAAAAACCCCATTAAAAATATATAAATCTTTTAAAAATCTATTCAGTATTACGGCCGCAAAAGGGATCTAAAAAACGTGCTCGCCTTTTAATAATATAGATTATGCCCTTGTTATGACCTATGAAAAGCCGTTGAAGTTTAAATTAAAACACACGACAAAACTCCACTCTTCTGATAACGAACGTTTGTTAGTCTAGTTTGCTTGTTGGTCAGAGATTCACTTTTCCCATTCTTTAAATTTCCCTGCTAAGGATTTTTATATTTCGGTTAGTTGTATCTGTTACGCATTTATTCTTTTCAGTGCAGACATTACAAACATTCACAATATGTTGATGGCTTTTCTATCTTCCAGTTTTTTTTCTTTTATATGATAAAAGTTGTTACATTTTGCATTTTTCTTTTCGAAAAGTACTTACCGAAATATCTTTTCAAAACAAACAATATTTTTAACCTTCTCTGTAAAGACATTGGAAATTTGGCAAAGCAAAATCTGCATTTTATCGTCATGACAATAGTAACTTGACATGGTCCATATGTGACGCAGACCCACCATAACGTTGGGTATGAGCAGCGTTGTCATTTTGAAACTTTCGTACGACCGTATTTTCTATAAAATGTAAAATATTAAGTGCGTTAGTGATTTGAATGGTTTTATTATCAGTTAAGTTGAGTTAAAATACCTCAAGGTAGTCTGTAATGGTACCAACATAATCAGCATTTTCTTTTGCCAAACGAAATTTATCTTCAATTTTTGTTAGAATTTCCGACCATCGCTGTTGAATTTTTGATTGCTTTGATGTGAGAGTATCTTAAGAAAAGGTCTATATTAAAGTGAAAAATTAAATTGATATCTGTAATCCCACCTAATACAGTCAGTACAACATCGGACTTTACTTGCTCTCGCATCGTATTAAGTTCAATTTCACGATAATGCCAGAGACGATATTCTGCCATGGGAGTAAATTCATCTAAAGGCTTTAATTAAACAAAACTGCAATTGAAAATATATAAATGAAATAAAAATTTGAAATTGAATTACCTTTTCCGTTAAAGCTTTAATTTCCTTTTCGATGTGTTTTATCCAGCCATCGACCACATCTTCCAATTGCTCTTGGGAATATGTTGCAATCAAATCAATTTTGTCAACGTCTATCGGTATTCGAGCTTTGGTGTCCTCGAACTCGATCTTCTCCTGCCCGGGTGCTGTATATGAGGTTGGTAAATTAAAGGCCGATGAAATATGATTTATTGTCCATTCTATTTCTTGTTCAAAGTCTCCCAATTGGTTAAAGAAGGCTTCCTGGTGTGGTGGATGTTTCTCCATTACATTTTCAGCCTCTTTGCGTTGATGTTTTACCTTGTCATGAGTTTGGCTAAGAAGTTTTTCCCATCGCTCATCAATGGTGAGTGGGACTTCCGGTTGTTGATCTAATTACGTTTTAAAAGTGTTCATAAAATAAAGTAAATAAGCGGAAAAAAGAACTTTTATTATCAATTATGGTTTTAGTTCTCTCTTAGTTTTCCACGCTTCCGGGGAACTGTTGTTTGTTTTGTGATTTATTATTTTTGTTGGACAAAAACGTATCTTTTTATTTTTTGTGTTGTTTCTAATCTTTATCCACTTTATTGGCACATTTAAAGAAATAATAAAACACAAACAATCCGCTTGTCCTTATTGAAGGCAATTTGATTTCCGTTTTGTTGTTGAAATATTTTCACACTTACCCAAATCTTCAGATAAAGAGGACCCCTTGGAAAGATTGTCTTTCACTGCATCATCTCCTTCGATGTCTTCATTCTCATCAACGATTTCGCCATTGTCACCTTCACTACCATCTGAAATGTTTGGGCCCAAATCCTTGTTGTTCATTGATTTTCCCTGAGATCTCCGTCTCGCTGCTAATTTCTCCATTTTTCTATTATTTTATAATTTTTTTGTTTAAATGGTTTAATTTTGTTGTTGTATATATTTTTTGTTTAACATTTTCATGAAACAATCCAATAATAATTATTGTTAAATCAGTAAAAAGGGTTTATTTGTCGACAACCGGCAGGCAAAAAAAAAAGGCAGACGTAAATACAAGTGGAAGTTACATGTTCACATACATTTGAGCAGACAAAGCGAGAAAAGGCAGCATAAACGGCCAACGATTTAACAAAGGGAACATGAAAAATATTTAACCCAAAGGGAGATAAATTAAAACAGGAAAAAAGTACATCCATATTATATATTTAAAAAAAAATAAAACAATAAACACAAAACGAGCAACAAAAAATATCTTCAAAAAAAGGAAATTAACACAAAAGTAATAAAATCTTCTGCTGATAAGCGAAGCGAATTCAAACCAAAAAGAAGATAATAAATAAAAAATTTTACTTAATTTTTTTGAGGAGAATTCAAAAAAACAAATTAAAGAATTTTTAATGTAAAATTTAGAAACCGCTTTTTTGAAAGCGATTTTTCTACGAATTAATAAGCAATCTTTATTTAGTTGATATTCCAGCAAAACAATGTGTTATTGCTTATTAAAATCTTAATAAATAATTTATGAATTATGTTTATCATATGCGTGGCTGAAGAATAATGTATTTATTAAGTTTACTTTTGGTGTTGTGTGCATGCCCATCTTGCAACATCCTTCTTTCTGCACTTGTTTCATTTCATGTTCACGAATATGTATGCACATATTTACTTATACTATGTCGATATAAGTATACATGCACGAACACCCTACAATGCAATCCTTATGACAAGTATTACTTTTCCTACAGTATTCATGTTATATTATATTTTATATGCATTTATATATTTGCCAGGTTCTTCCATCAGAAATATAAACTGTCAGCTCGTTGAAAGATTTCCTGGTCACTTTCATAAAGTTTGTCTGCGGACATTCATGTAGGCGTATTCCATGTGATTCCATTGGAGTGTTGCGTGATATTACGGATGTTACGTAGGCACCATGATTCCGTTGTCAGATTATATCATGGAGCCATAAACAAGTATAGCATTCATGCAATCATTATAAATGTGTATTTTTTTTTAAATAAGTAACAGTTCAGGCAAACTGGGCACTTGATGTGTTTTTTACCTTCTTTGGGAAAGGGTGTGGTGTAGAGGGGCCAGATAGTGAAAGTGCGAAAACTTAATTAGTTAATCTGTTTGTAAGAACTGTTGCAACGCCTCTGTATTTTCATTTTATTAATAATTTTACTTCGCCAATACTGACGAAGGAGAGCGCTGTGATGTACATTAGCATAGATCAGTATTAATTGCTGGCGGTACTGCCTTCGTGTCTCGCCATGAGCATGTCAAGGTTGATTATTGATTTAATTGCGGAAGTAATTAAAGAAAATATTGTTTGTTAAAAACTTTTTATTAGAACTTATTTAGTTTTTGCAGCATTAAGTTTCCAATAAAATTGTTCTGCTCTCGAGAGAGGTCATCGATTTTCCTTTGCATTTTTTTTTCGTTGTGGCAAGAAAGATGATATCACCAGCATATTCTAAATCTTCGAGATGTTGATTTATTTTTCACCGAATACACATATTCTACTCATTTATGTACGCGAATAAAACATCGAAGGTGAGAGTAGACATCCCCGTTGCACTTCACTTAATGTGCTGAAATGTTCACTATTTTTTCCATGATGTAGTATCCTCATAATTATATATTTGTTTATTGAGGTTTATAATTTTTGTCAGTACACCCTTGTTTTCTCTATTTATTGCATTAGAAGCTTCTTCGAACGTCAGTGAATGTCAAGTTCAGTATTTTAATGCATTCATAATCACTTGAATAAAAATAATATAGCGAACAGGTCGAGCCGAATATGATCTAAAGTTATTTTCCTCTTGAGTTTTGTTTTCGGGCCAATGGTTGTGTTGATGAGTTACTTCTGATTTCTTTATTGTTTTTTTACACACAATATTCATTCATTCCTTTGCGATGTTCGAGAAAATCTCTCAAAGAAATTTTTGTGTTCAAACATTTCGCAAAGACCAAAAGTAAAAAAAATGTTTTATTGCAAAAAAGAGTAGAAAAAATCCGATTAAAAAATAACTAAGGACCAAGAATAAAAAAAAATAAAATATAACCCGAAATTAAAAACACCAAAAAACACAAAGAATAACTGAAAAGCAACTTTCCCTTATCAGATTGTTTATTGCAATTCATGTACCACGTAGGAAAATACTACTTTGTTGATTTGTTGGAGTATAATAAGAAGGATAATCTTTAAATATTGGGAATATTTCATCCCACGAAAGTGATTCAAGCTAAAATTGGAACAACTTTATTTAGGGAACGCACCTAGAACGTGCATTTGAGATTGAAGCCATTTAACTGAAGATAAAAAATATTTTATTACTAAATACTTCTGACTGACTGACGATCCTTTTTGACCGTTTTAAGTCAATGAACATCCTCAAAGAGATTGTTAATATAAACTACATATGAATTTAAAATGAAAACTGAAATATTTGTTTAATTTAAGAATTTAAAAACACTCAATTCAGTAAATCATTGGACTTGTTATTTTATATATAAAACTCCTCTGAAAGTGAAGTGTTTCATGCAAATTTTTGGCGTTCATACTTATTTATGTGGACTTGTGTGTATAAAACATTATATTTAATATCGATAAACAATGTTTGGGTAAAAATGCCACCAAAGAAAAAATGAAAAGCGCACCAAACATAAATGAAAATAAGTAAATTTACGAGCATCAAGGAATATGAAGGGGAGGAGGGGAAAACTTATACATACCTTTTTTGTTTGAGAGCCTTCAAGCGATACTCCGACGGCTTGGAAAGTTCAAGTATACCAAGCGCTGTTTCCTTAACTTCTGTAGAGTCGATTGCATTGACCGATCTACTTTGTGACGGATGTATTTCTGAGCTTTCTATTTTATCGCTTTCTATTATTTTTGGTTCTCGAAATTGAAATTCAATAGCATTTCTGAATACCTGCACGAAAATAAATAATATTTCAAACAGAGGAGATGTGGGTTTGAAATATATAAATGTAAAATTAACCATAAATAGACAATATGTTGTTATAAAAAACATTAAGAAATTTGAATATTTAAAAAATTAAAAATTGCCACCACTATTTATGAATGGCCTGTTAATCTCAAACTTTACCACATTAAGTGAGTAAGTGATCTGGTTTCGAAACAACAGTGCTACGAAACTATATGAAAACTACGTCATTAACTAATTATTGAGATATCGAATGATGTAATTTTATACCAGTTGCACTTAAAATTTAAGTCTTAAATACAGTTTAATTTTCTCAGTCTTAAATGAGCTGTTGAACAAAAAATTTTTTTTCTAAATTGAATTCGTTTTCAGGCAGAAAATAAGAATAGTGAGATTGCTGCAACCTTTTTAATGATTTAGAACAGTTTTAAAATTCATAAAACTGGCAATTATGTGTCAAAATTTGTATAAACTCTTTTGTTTGTTTTAATAAATGCACGATGCACTGTGTGAATTTTCATTGTTTTCACGGACAATTCTTTTGCTGTCAAAATAAGACGGCGAAAATAGAGATGAATCGGACACACGCTGCGGAAAGATAAAAACAATATAAAGCTGATCCAATGAAATCCAGTAGAAACAGAGGATGCCCACGCATAACATGCTGAAGTAGAAGTAGAAGCAGATCTATCAGCGCAAGCAATTATATTTACTACTGCAAGATATTGCGGACGGTATGTGGTTTGTGTGAAAGAGAATGAAGTTCTTAAAAGAGTTAAGATTTTGCAGTGATATTCTATTCTGGCGACATTGACGTCAACAGTCTGGCGATATTAAAAAAAACAAATGAATACTGCTTATTGTTTTTTTAGTTATCTGCAGAAGCACACAGGAACTTGGAAGGAACTGAAACTGCAACTACTAGTCTAGGACAATTATAAGGAGATATACAAAATGTATGTAAACTCACTGTCGTCAATGGTTGCGATTGTCGTAACCAGTCTCTCAGGCTGGCAAGTCAAAAGGCGGTAAAATTGTCTTGCAAATTTTTACAGAAATAGATAGAGAAATCAGAATTACTTATACGTGTTTTGAAGTGGATTGATGAACACCGAACGATTTAGAGAATAATGTTTAACTAATTTCTTAATACTGCTTTTACAGTTTAGGCTGGAAGATAAAAGTAAAATAATTAGGACCAAAAAATATAAAACTATGAACACAGAATTCTGCTCTTCTGCACATTTTGGGTTAAAAATATTTTTTTCTAATTGATTTGCGTAAGAAATTAATACGGCACAATAATCCCAATTTTTTTGCAATTTGTTTCTTTAATGGACTTGGGATATAAGAGGTGTGCGTGTGGCTGAATGTCTATATATATATGTTCATATGTGTGTATGTGTGTGTGTATGTGTAAATTTATATATTTTTTATTCTGTAATGTGTGCGGCGGCTTGTTCGCTTTTGTTCTGCTACAATCTTTTTCAACTTCTGGTCTATATTTTTGCAATAATGAAAGCGGCCGCAAAAGCTCCAGCAACAAAAGTCAGATTGGGGGCGATGGAGTGCAACTAAAAAGGGTTCATAACCACAAAATGTTAATGTAAACCGAAAACACAATATTGATGATGATGAAAGTCGTGCCAGTATAGTTGAGTGAACATCATGTTGAAGTCGATGAGTGAGAATGAAAAAGCGGCAAACATAATGAAAAGTTTAATGACGACATTATAAGATTTTCGCTGTAATTTCTGTTCTCTCGCTTCTGTATGAAAAATATTTTATTTTTCTCAACCCCGTCTGTTTGAGTGAGAAAAATGTTATCTGAAGTAGAAAAATTAAATGCCTCGAAGATATTTTGATAGATGGTTAATAATGTTGATTTGGTTTCTGTAGCGGCAGCCACTGTTGTGCACACATACAGATACATTTACACACATACATGTGTAAGAATTTTAATTTATACATAAATATTGAAAGGAAATTAATTACAATATTTCAACACTTTATTACTTTCTTATTGATGAAACAAAACAAACTGTGATGACCACGGACAGTGAATACTTAAAGTTCACAAAGAGGGTCGAAATTAAATGTAAATTAATTTTGTTTTTTTCCTTGTCGATTAATTGGATATCATTCAAAAATAAATGTCGAAATTTAATAAAATTTGAACCTTAAATTGTTATGCATATTACATGATGTGAAAAATGAATTCAATCTTTTACAAAAGTATTATTTTCATAATTAGGAATATACATACATAAAAGTTGTATTTAACTAGGTGACAGCATTAGGAAAATAATTACAATAATACAAGAACAACAGGCATTTTTTTGTGTATTTTCATATGTCAAAAACCTAACCCATAAAATAAAGAAAACAGACATAGGAAAAAATTACAAAAAGACAAAAGTATTTTGTATGTATTTTGACATTCGCAACGAATAGCCAGCTGCTGTAATGTTGTCACCTGGTTAAATACGCTTTGCATATATACATACATATATATATGTATGTATATTTGTTGTATATTCCAAGCGTTTAATATTTTTTAATTCATATTGAAAGCAACCCGTTTAAGAAATTTACATGAAAAACTCTCACGTCTTTGAATAATTGGTTTCAGTGTAGTTCATATTTACAAAACAGAGTGACAGAAGCACATAATATACCTTCTTCAAGTCTTGCTCCACAGAGTCTATCAAACGCCCACGTACTGTTCCAAGTATAAAATATTGCGACATTTCTGCCAGACACTTGTTGATGTCTGTGTAGAATGCTGGAAAGGCAGGAGATTAGAGTTTAAATAAAGTTTTCTTGTTTCTAATCAATATTACAAAAAAAGGATGGAAAATTATTGTTATCAAAAATTGATGTAATAAAATAATTTTAGATACATTTCTAGGATGTGTTTTGGAAAAAACACGTCGAAATTTAACTTCCCATTGATCGGTTGATTCAAGATTTTCGTATCACAATTCTGTTTTTCGTGTCACAATTGCGTTACTTATACTTACGTATTCCGCGAAATTCCTTGCGTATAATATACACGTATTTGATGTCGTTGTCGAAATGTGTGCAACTCAGTTCTCCGAAGTGACAATACAATATTGGTGTCTTAACAAAAGTTGGTATGATTTTCTGAAAATAAAATTATATAAATTAAATAGGAGAAGATATGACGAAAAAAAGACATAATAAAGTTTCATAAGAGATTTTTCAAACTACCAGTTGTCAACGATGTATTATTTAACTCCAATAGAACTCGGAGACATTAAATATTTTATTTGTAAAATTAGTTATTTCCATTTACGTGTAGAAAAATATAAATTTGTGCACATCAGGCGCCGATACAGGAGGGGCAAAAGGGTTTCTCCCTTAACAAAAAAATATTCTAAATTCGATTTTGTTGGAAAAATAAAATATTAAAAATTATATGTTTCATTTGCAATTTCCCCTCCCAGAAGCTTAATAGGAACCCACGTCTGGGGCACATAAATATTTGAATGAATTGAATACTCATTGCAACCGTTTTATATTCTCCTCTGAGATATCAATTATTCTATATCAGTCTCCTGGTAAAATGTATTTATTCATGTCTATTGTTGAAGACAAAGCCAAAGTGTGAGAAGATGTTGTAACAAATTGATTTGGGTTTTGTGTGTTTAAATTGGCAAAAAGTTTGAAATAAAAAACACTTAAAACCCCATTTTTTTTTGTTTAGATTTATTTTAGTTAATGAAAATATAAATTCAAGGAATTCACAAGCCGTTCTGGCTGCTTTCCTTTTTGTAAAAAATTAAAAAGTGGTTCTTTATATTATCCACGTCAAAAATGATAAGATAAAATAATAATAAGATATAATAAAAACTTAGAACGTTTTGATCTATTATTGAATATAATGCAGACGCCTACGATGAGTTTATTGAATGACTAATAAAATTGGTAATTAATTGTAAACGAGTAAAGAAAAAAATTCGATAAATGTCGAACCTGAACAAAAAAATCAATATCAAGCTAAATAATAATTTAATTTAGCTCAATTTACCACACAATAAGTAAATTAAAATAAATTGGGTCAATTAGTGGAGTAAAATTCGAAATGCAACACTTGTCACAAGTATGTTTATTGAGAAATATGTTCAGTGAGAAGAAACAATTCTATACAATCAGATCAATCAGTTAGTATCACTTGAACAGCAGCCTAACCTGCGTATTCCGTGTCATATGGTGTTTGACATCTTCTTCAAGATTCATCTAGTTGATCTGCCTTGTGTCAAATGCTAATTGAGAAAGCAAAATTGAGAAGTATAAATACTAAATTTAACTGCTCAAATAAAGATAAATTCTCTCAATTATGAATGCATGTCTGAAAATTTCATTATATTTTTCAGTTCGCATTTTCAAATAATTGAAATTTAATTTTGTACGTTTATTTCAAATGACACCCCGCGTTAGAGGACTAGTTGAGTAGATCAAATTATAAGTGTCCCGCCAAACGCACTTTTTTAAACCTTTATAGATTTTTCAGCCCGAACACGCACCCAAATCCGAAATTTCATATCATTGAGTAGAAACAATATTAATTTTGTGACGATACGAAATAAAAACACATTAAACTTCCTTATTTTATTAGTATTTTCGATTTCTAATCATCCGAATCTACCTCAGGAAGATAATTCGCTCTTTTCAGATCTAATTTCATAAATGTTTCAAAAGTAGCGCAATACAAAATGCGATTTCAGATCAGATATGTTGAAAATATGCGTGATAATTTGAAGCACATAGAATTTTTAAATAATTATTAAAACAGCGTTTATGTCGTACATTTGCATGTTGCATTTAAAAGAAAAAATGTTTAGGAAATTTACTGAACTTACCTTAACTTCAACATAAGTTGGGGATGGTGGCTGCAATGTCCTTTTTTTCCTTCGTTTGACTTTTCCTTTGCCACTTTTCTTTGAACCTGCAAATTTGTACATTGAAATTAAATGAAATACCTGACTAATGAATGAATGAATGAATGAATGAACGAATGTTTGAGCGGACGAGCAAATGAACGAATGAATTAATTTAGCATACCAGCATTATTAAGATTAAAATAAATGTGTAGAATGTTCGCACAAATATTCCAAAGAAAACATTTGTTTAGTCACGTATATAACAAATATATTTGCAAAAAGATTTTCGAAGCGTTGACTGTTTACCTTTTCAAATGTCCAACTGTTCGTTCATAAAATTGGGTAAGAAGTAATTTATATTAAAATTAAAAGATTTTTTGGGAGTAAAAAAACATCTCAGAAAAGGAAAATGTAAATGCGAACTATTCTTACAGCCATGCTATTTATATGAATAATACAAATTGATGGGCTGTAAGTCAGTGTTCACTCATAAGCGAATTCAAAACCACTAAACACACTTACAAACAGTCACATATACATTTCGTCCTTGTAGATGAAGAGAAACTGTAACAGTAACAGTAATAGAAAAACTTTCATGAATTAATGACTTTTTGTGAATTTTTTTCGCTTCTGTATGTGTTTATGTCACGTCAGCTCAGATGAGTATTCGACTTCGCCTGCAATATTATGGTGCAACTATTTTGATGAATTCCGACAAAAATCTCATTTAAATGCAACTCAAACTTCAAGGAAAAGAACAAAATATTTGAAAAATTCAACATTTTGTAGGTGGTTACAAATGGGTTAATGCATTCTTTTTCTCCAAATGGAGTAAAAATATTCATTTCTGTCCATTTCATTAATGAGATTTTTAAATATTTATGAACGACAAAAAGAATTAAAGAAGGAAATAAAAGTTTCACAATTAAAAGGAATCTTAAAATTAAAAAAAAAATAAAAATAAAAAATATAGATATAACTAAAGTTTCATGCCACATTAATCATTTCTTATCCTTTGAAGGACGCATATACAAAAGAAATCAGGCTAGTGAAAGAGCAGCAGCAGAAAATAAATTCAAATGAATCTTAATATAAATGAAAATTTCAATGACAATTTTAATTTCAGCATAATAATATGTTTCGGTTATCATTTCTTAGATTCTTCTTTCACCAAAATTTTACTTAAGAATTATAATATTTACCAACTTCATCCTCATCTTCATCGCTGGCTACGAATTTTGAGTAAAGTGTGAAACTAAGTGTTAGCAACAATCTGTGTAATACATTAAGACAAAAATATCTCACCCGAAAGAGCGGAACTCTTAAGACTCTCGGCTGGCATATCCTCAGTAGCACTTTCTATGCCAGTGTCTAAGCCTCCCATTGCAGAGTCACCTCCGGCCTTCAAACGTTCTCTGTCAGCCGCTTTCGCCGAAGCAGATGATTTGCCTTTCTTCTTGTCCCCTGTTTTTCCAGCTGATTTACCGAGAATTTTAATTATCTCTAATATATATTTTCATGCATAAAAATATTTATTGTGCGTCATCTTTTACCTTTAGGTTCCTTTGCATTAGACTTGACTTCCTTTTCTTTAGTTGCAACTTTGCCTTTTCCTTTTTTGATTTTCTTGTCTTTCTTTTCCATTTCTGGTGGAGGTTCAGGTGCCACTGCAATTCAAAATAATACAAAACATGAAAAGGAAATAAAAAAATAGATTCTCCAGTAATTGTTGTCTTCGATTTTTATTTAGTTTAAAAAATGTCTGCTGTTCTGAAAGTTGGTCCTTGTTACTTCGTAATATTATCGTGCTGAACAAACGAACAAAAAAAAAAGAAACCGAACAAATACGAATAAGTTGCTGAGTATATGATCAGCTCTTCTAATTCAAAATTAAACGAGTTTCCTTAATTCAAAACATTAAGTAAATTCAGTAAATTTGTCCAAATATATTAAAAGAATTCTAAAATTCTTGTATCAGTCGTATAATTCTGTATTCTTTTTTTAAATAACATACTGAAACGCTTTCAAGACGATCGGCTTAATCTACAGGAACGATACGGGGCCTGCAGAACAATAAAAATAAACGAAAGTCACACACTGGTTTGTTCCTTTATAAAGAGAGAGAAAGAGAAATATTAGAAGAGTTATCCTAGACATATAAAACTGGGTGTAAATTTTTTAACTAATTTAATAAGCAAAAAAGCACCTTTCACATGTTGAAAATGTTAAAAATCCCCTAAAATTTAACTAATACAAACATGATTTAAGCAGTAAATTATTACAAAATATAAAGTTTTCTAATAAACAGAAATAGTGTGTGAAAGTGGTACTCATACTTATAACACCCTGATGATTTTTGTCAAAGCGAGGGATTCTATTGTCGAAATGCGAGTTTTAATTATTATTTTTATTTCAGCAACACCGAATTTCATTGATTTTTATTTAATTGAAACTTTTCTTTTGCAACATTAGTGCCAATTGTAAAGACTTGTATCTAAGAGCTTCTACGACGAATGAAATGTAAATATATTTTATTTGCATAAATACGATTAACGCTTTTGTTAGAAATGATACTCAATGCTGAATGAATCTCATCAAACATCAAAATCCGGCAAACGATAAATAGAATAGAAACGTAAACAAAACAAAAAAAAAATAAATTCGCAGCAAATATTTCATCAACAGCAGTCACAAATGACTAGAAAATAGTATATTAAAAAAAACAAACAAGTGGAACATGATGTTGTCCTGTACTCACAGCTTAAGCATCAATGTCAACTCATCGCCTGTTTTAGAAGTTTTCAAAGTTTTTTTGTTGCCTTTTGTTTTACAACTCAACTTCATTCATTCACTCTGCACTCCACAACACCACTTTAGTTAGGATAATCCACCTTTCTGTTAGTCGGCCTTAAACACATGCAAAGTTACTTCTTGACAAACATCAGCATTTGTCCATGAAATAGTGTAGCAGAGAAGAATAAGAAGACTTTTCCACTGGTTTTATGATTTCATTCAAATTCTTAAAAGAATACACTGGATGGGTTTTGTGTCTCATAAAGCGAGAAGCAGATATGAAATATTAAAAAAGTAGTTGAAAAGGATACTTTAAGTATGATGCTAAAAAATCCTTATTGTTACAGCTTTAGAAAGAATATTCAATTGTTTTTATTAATTTAAAATGACTAAAATAAGTAAAGATTTGAACTTTTGACTGTAAAATACAATTAAAGTAAGCTCGTTTGCCGTTTATTTGAAATTTAAAAAATGACAGCTTAAAAAAGAATTTTAATTGATTGGAAAGAAGAACATTTCAATACGGTTGCTCGAAGAAAATGAATTTTTAACAAATCTTTCGGTCCAAGTGCTCTTTACTATTGTCTTTGAGAGTAAACTTTATTTCTAATACTCGTATAATATTTAGTTATAAATTCAATTAAATTCTTCTTCCTCCATTCTCTCATACTTCAGCTAAACTTTACTATGACATGGTCGGGTCCATCGACCCACCCTCAATACAATAAAAAACGTACATACAAACAAACATACCCGTTTATAGGTATGAACGCGAACGCTAGAGGTTTTGTAAGTGAGAAAGCAGAAGGGCATCTTAAGTTACACACTCCTTGTCGAATATGCATTCATTCACTTCAACTTACCCTCTTCCAATACGGTGATCTCCTCCTCAACTAACTTGTCATAGAACGTTCGCCAAACGTACAGAATTATTTTATTGATATCCTCGTTTTTGGTGTATTCGTCATTTAAAAAACTCTTGAAATCATATAGATTATCATAGACGACAGCGTTGACGTATTCAGGCTCACGCACACCCAACAAATTTGCGATGGTGCTTTTAAGCCATAGAATACGATTATCTTCCATGTTGTGATGATGGCGTTTCTCGGGTGATGATGACGTTGACTATAACACGTCTGTCTGTATGTTGGTTTACACGCTGCCACAACGATTTCGATGATGATACGGCTCTTATTGTTGGCGGTAAGATACACTAGTGTAATTGAACGACATCCACTAGTATCTTCTCCACATCAGAAAACGAATGACGTGTATTTTGATAACTCCAAAGATTTTTCAAAATTGAAACAAACTCAATTCTCTTCTTCTTGTAGTAAATGTAAACTGAAATAAAAACAAACACCGCAAATGAATTTTAAGAAAAAGAAATGGACACCAAATACGGGTGTTCTAAATTCTACGCGCAATACGTAAATGGGGTTCAAAAAATGTTGCGAGCTGAATTTTCTTGCTAAAAAATTTAGTATGTTCCAATAAAGAAGTACAGAGTTCTCATTTTGGTTTTTTAATATTATTTTATTTCATTGTAACCACACTTACTATTTTCTTTTGCAAATTGAAAAAATCTTGCTCATAAATATAACTTTTTTATTTTATTAAAAAATAATATAAAATTGCTAAATAATGATGTGAATATTTTCAAGTCACTTGACTTTTAATAGAAATGTTTAAAATTAAAAAAAAATAATGTCTCCTTGATTGTACTTCAGATAAACTCAGTTCGATTTTCTTTTTAAACTAATTTTATGACTTTCTTTGTTGTTTTTGTTTATTTGACGTTAAAATAAATCCGTTGAGGAAATTTTGTGTCCAAGTTGCCGTAGCGTTTGTTTGTTGATTTATATTGTCACAATACTGAACATTCAGTTACAGTGTGAGACAAAGAAAACTAGGGCGCAAATTACGGCATTCGATATCGAACGAAATTTCCATACAAATTAAAAAAATTTTGTATGGGATTTCGTTCGATATCAAATGCCGTAATTTGCCCCCAGCACTAAATCCTTCACATAACAAATAGAACATTTTGTATTCCTGAATGCGTTTGGAGTTTTGATTTTAATTTTTATGTTAGATATTTGCAGCATCTTTCGAAAACAAAATTTCAAATTATAAAATACAACTGAAAATATTTGAAAATTTCTTCTTGCAGCGAAAAAATAAACTTTTATTGTTTTCTTAAAAACTTTATGTGTGGAAGAAAATTAAGTGTTCGAACTTGTAATTTAATTAATGCTAATTCTGGCACTCCTAAGGGATCACGCATATCGAAAAAAAGAAAGATATTATGAACATAATACTAATAAAGACATGCTGTGTTATGAACGACACTGTTTTCAAATGCATACGTTATAGAAGTAGGAAATAACAAATACAAACGTACACAAATATGCAAACACCACCCACTTGCCAATAACAAAAGCAGCGTAACCATGAGCTTTTTGGTAACCAAAGCAACAAACAATCATTTGCACAATATTGAGCTTTATTGTGAAAACATCGGAATACCACAAACGCATTAACACATGCATCATTCATAAATACGAGACCAACTACACTGCACATCTGCGCATATTTACATACATCTCCATACATACGTATGCATGTGCATTTGAATGTGTATAAATAATATTTTTTTAAAGTTATTCCAGTCGTATTCTAAATGAACAGTTTGTAAAATTTTATTCAACATCTAAACAAAAACTAAACTCCTGGTAGCAGTCGCACCATCGTCGTTGATGTCTAAATGTATGAAATAAATTCACTAAATTCCCCATAAAATACTAGAAAGGATGTTGTGCTTACAAACAAACATCTCAAACAAATATCTATTTAATGATCTCAACTTTTGACATTATTTTGGTTCCTTTTCTGATAAATATTTTGCGAAATCGTTATTTTTGTTTAGACTCACTGGGTTTCGTGAAAGGATTTATAGAGTGCTCTCATACATACGAATGCAAATACATATACATATGTACATTTATATGTAGTATAAGTATATACATATGTATATACGAATGTATTTATACCAGTGACGTGCATGTTATTGTTATTTATTTTTTATAATTTAATATGTTTTTCTCGAAGATTTTTAAAATTTATTTTTAATTTTTTTGTTTATAATTTAGTTTAATAAGACTAGTTTTTTTATAAAAGAATTTCGATGACCTCGTCGTTGTCTTAACTTTTAAGAATTACAAAGTTTTGATCAACTGAGCGGTTGCGTCGATAAATTTTGTTGCCAACTCTAATATCCCAAGCTAATTTATATTTGAACGAGTTCGAAATTATAACAAGTTCGGCAGTTGCACAACAAGTTTGACCCATTTTCAACCGTAGAGCCTCTACTTTTTAGTTTTTTTTTTCCTTGACAATTGTATGGTTCGGTTCGGTTCGATATCAAAAGAAACACAACACCAGGTACGTGCAAAAGCAATAAATTAACGCTTCAAAAACAAAATTAACAAAGAAAATAAATTACGTTGTAAAAACAATCAAAGTAATTCTACTCGTACAAATGTTCGCAATACTTTCAACATTATTTTGGTTTTTGCAATCGAAGTAGAAAAGATCCAACAAATCTATTTCTGCTCAAAACAAGTATATTATATAAGGCAGAGACAAATTTATAGGATCCCTTTTTCTTCTTTGTTCGCCTACAGATTTTCTTCATTCTTTTACCAAATGCTAGATATTGTTGAGTTTTAGTAACCCGACTAAATGTTATTTAAATCGGTTCAATGTTAAAGGAACAAACGGTTCCTAAAGTTGGCACCACTACAAATCCAATAAATGCGCACGTACATTTACTTATGCAAGTATTTGTTCAAGTAAAACAAAATGAAAGCAAAGCGAGTGTTTAAGAGTACTTAAATATATATACGTATGAGTAATAAGATTTTTTCTCTTTAAATGAGAGAAGTTGAAAAATAAAAAGAGATCAGTATTGAAAGAGATGAGAATTAAATATGGATGTACATGTTCATTACGTATGGAGGTGTTAGCTTCAAGCAAAAAAAATAAATTTATAAATTTGCGCGTTTGTATGCAATTTTATTATGTTTATTGTTTTTTCCATGGGGAGGCGATCTCTAGTTATTTTAAATGTTTAAAGTCATACCGGGTAACTTATTTTGGTAAAATAATAATTACGAACGTTGGTTCGGGCCCAGTTCCAGTGGAGTGTTCTTCTGTGTTGCAGCAGAATTGTCAGCGAGGGAAAGCAATAAAATGGTTATACAACTCAAACCAATTGAATGTGTTTACTTGACACTAGAGGCGCTGTAACACTGCAACGAAAAAAATTAACAAAACACGAAATAGCAAATTTATAAAACAATTAAGATTTCTCATTGCACCATCTGGCCCCTCTCTCACTATTCCTTTTCTAAATAAGGTAACAACCCTACTGGTTGGTAGTTGTCATTAATTAATTCCCTGAGCGTTACTTCCCTTTAAAAAAAATCAAGAGCTTTGCAATAGTTATTAAGCCTTATCGTTTAGTTGGATATACATATTTAAGTGTATTATTGAATTGATGTAAAGTTGAGATTAAGCCTAATAAATATTTTTATTTTGAAATAAAAACTACATTAAAAGAAGTGAATAACAGCCAGTTGAAAAAATAACGAATGGTCAAACAAGTTTACAAAGCGGCTTCTGTCACATCCACCGTTATCAATTACAGACAGCCAGGGCGGACCAAAAAAATATTCTATTTAATTATACTATAAACAATTATCTTGAAATGAAAATTTTTGGCTTAAGTTCAAATCTGAGTTTACCCATATCTTCTTAATTTTAAGAAATTATATTTAGATAAATTCATTATATTTTTATTAAGAGAGTACTATTTTATTTTAAACAATTTATTCATCAGACTAGCAGAACGGATCAGTACTGATTTCGAGGTCGCTACACCATCTCATCAGCGTTCTTTGTTCGATTTTACCACTTTTGACGGTGGATACTAGTAACTAGGAATATCAACTATTTAACCGTATTATTTAACGAATTAGAATACGAAAAGTGCAACTTATTCATTTCTTACAAGTTAAATCAATTTCGGTTAGTACGAAATTCCATCTCTGATTTTTAATTATTCCAAATATTTCATACTCTCTTGCTTTTTGCCAAAGCCGTTGGCTTTGAGATCAAGCAGTTTTCCATTTTTGTTTACTTTATTTTTGTCTTGTAGTTGACTTTCTTAGTATTCAACCACCTGTGACAATGTAAACATGATGGTTTTTTTGACGGGATGAGATGGTGTAGCGACCTCGAAATCAGTACTGATCCGTTCTGCTAGTCTGATGAATAAATTGTTTAAAATAAAATAGTACTCTCTTAATAAAAATACAATGAATTTATGTAAATATAATTTCTTAAAATTAAGAAGATATGGGTAAACTCAGATTTGAACTTAAGCCATAAATTTTCATTTCAATATAAACCTTAAACAGTTCAACAATTACGAATAAATATTAATTATAAACAATTATTTTATTATCGGCGAATTCACCGTCATGTTTGCAATTAAATTTATATTTTTTGTTCTTGTATTCGAAACTTGATTGTTTGATATGAAAATATTAATTTATTTGTACACGTTTCCTCAGTAACTGAATGTATGGCCACGTACTGTAAGAATTGTCTATTCCCAACTGCTTTATTTGATGCTTAGCTTAAGGTTTTTCCTTGTGTTCGAAAAAGCTGCGCCTTTTCTTCTTATCTTGCGTGCACTTTTTTGTTGTTGTTTTGTTTTTGTATTTTTATACGTTGTTATTGTTTTTTGTACTCTTGCACAACTTGTTTGAATTTCAGAAATGACTTTTAAAAGGCTTGTCAATGGCTGATATGCAAATGTTAAAATAACAACAATGCTGTACATTTTCCAAAGGATGAGACCTTCACGTGTCATGCAACAGATAGATCTGGTACTACGAAACGTACATACAAATACGGTATTTAGCATACACAAACGTAAGTACATGCATATCGCTTCTTTAATGCAAAACAATCATATCTCAAAAAAATTAATAGTAAATTAGTGAATGAAGGAAAGTGATCCTTATTGACTTCTTTACATGTAAAAAAAAAATTCAGAACTATATCTCGAGCTGAACCAAACTTGCACTAAAACATTAGAGGAGCGATATACATATTTATATACACTTGAATATGTATTTATGTTGTCTGTATGTGTATAAGCAAGTCCATGCATATTTCTTTGTGTATTTGAGAATGAATATTTGATACTTGTGGAACAGCGCATACCTGTTGGCCAAATCATAGAACACGACATTGTCTTAGACGATTTAAGTACGACTTGATGTCTGTCAATTAAGCTTTCTAATCAACAATTTAAAGGAAATCGTTTCAAGGATTTGTTTCATATCAAACTCTTCATACAACAAGGTGACCAAAATTTCTGCAGTTGATATTTTAGACGGACCTGTTGTAGCTTAAGTGCACTCAAAATATCCTGTATGTAAAATTAACCGAAATTGTAATTTAAAATAAATGAAAGTTCACTTAAAAACCGGTCTACTCATTTTTCATTTAAATTGAACCAAAAGATAATTTAATTTTTAATGTCAAAAAATTAATTGACAAGCCCGTAAAAATAAAAGATTTTTCCTTTGTTTGTGTTGGACAGGAAGTCTCAAACAAATCAAATAAAGCAAACAAAGAAAAAAACAGCACTTGAAAACAACGGACAATATTAAATGTAACAAAAAATTCGTATTAATATGTCCTTAGTTTTTTGAATGAATGTTAGAATCAGTTAAAAATAAAATTGCTTGCAATTTTAAATGATTATACTTTTAAAAATGACTGAACGGATTACTTCTTGAATAACGTACAGTCCGTTACTGTAATACTATTGTGAGTGTGGTAAACATGTTATGAATTGATCGGTCCAGGTCCGTATTTCAGTCTCAACATAAGTGAAATAAATATATTAAAATAAAAAAATATTGCGTTTGACAAATGCGTTCTAGAATAATGACTTGATTTTTCTATTTTCCTTGACGACAAAGTGCACGACAGAATCCCATATTTAGTCGTTGACGACAAGCAGTGTGTCTTCTACGAATTACTGTTGTTTTTGTACCTGTCGCCTGTCTTAAAGACTTGGCCAACTAGGATGTGTGCTTATTTGAGTTCATGGCTAAGGTAAATAAATATGAACACATGTACATAAAATATACATACATACATATGCATTCACACATAGATTTATGTATGTGTGTTCATAGACGCAAAATGTTTGTTATTTGTTATTTAAATTTAAATCATTTTCTAGATTCTTAGGGGGCAAACAAAAAATGTTGTTCTTGAACGTTAAAATTGTATATCGATGCATGAAAAATATCTAATAACAAAATAAAAACAATTTATATTTAACATTGTGGAAGAGGAATAAAAACCAAAATAATTTGGCCAACTTTTATCATCCCATGGTATTTGCTGCTTTGACACAATATACTACATATAATCCGATTCGTTGTCTGCAATGTCGAACTATGTTTAGCTAACTTCTGTGAATACGTGATGCATACATGTGCATATGTATACACATTTGTACCATAATTTGCATCTATGTATTGTTGTATATTTTGCAAGTGCACGGTTACAACGGTTAGCGAATTTATAAAACTCTATTTTATCAAATGTTTTACTTAAAATCACCTGAAAGTCAAGATATATTTATAAACTCAAAAAGTTTTCTTCATTATAAATCATTCTTAGCAATTTAAATTTGTATCAGCAAGTGTTTACTACTCCTACCTGAATTATCTGCTTTCGGACAGAAATATCTAAAAATATTTTCAACAAGACAAATTTCTGAGAAAAACTGCTCTAAGTTCACTACATCAAGTTAGCATTTATATAATGGGGGATGCACCCGATACCTGAAATATCGCTGATATATCGATAGCGGCGATATTTTCTTTGATACAACGCAAGGTGTATTTAACTACGTGACAGCATTAGGAAAACAACTACAACTATAAAAGAACAACAGTCATTTTTGCCTTTTTTCAGTCTTTTTAAAATTTTCTATCAATGAAACTGATTTAGTTCTTAGTTCTTTAAAATGCTTATTTCCCTGGATGACAACAGCTAAAAGAAAATTTGAAATAAGAAGCAGATCATAAAATCAAAACAGAAGAATGAAATAATTTTTTTTTGGTTTTGCAGCCGTTTCAACAGTTTTTTTAATATTGTGTATTTAACTATGAAATTCGACCTCAAAGAGACACGTCTCAAGCCAAGGGGTCAAATAGTCCTAACAGGATTATAAAAAAATTAAAATTTAAATTTAAATTTAAAAACATATGAATTTGCAAATTTTAAATCTCTTAAAATGTAAAACTTGTATTTAATGTAATTCTTATTTATTTAAAATTAAAAATACACTTAAGGAAAATGAATAATTTAAATGACCATGCTGCGCAGAAATTCAGGAATAAAAGGACAGATACTCTTCTACTGTGCATACGAGTACATTACACAGCGAAAATTTGGTAGTGACATCTATCAAGAACAACATACTTCTCCACTAAAACCACATAAAGTCTGCATTACTTTACAGTATTTATACAATTACTTACTCAATAGTGCATGAGTTTATCATGAAGGTGATGAGCTGTTCAATCCCTGGCGAAGCAATGTGGTTTTTGAACTTTATGTATTGGCGTTCGTGAAACAAGATTCTAGTGTATCATAAAGTAATTCTGGAATAGATCAGTGAGTAATATCAAACACAAAGTTTCCTTAAAAAGCACGAGTTGTGTATTCAATGACTTCTAAGTATTAACCGTCTTAGCATGTTATTCGAAAGCAGATGGGGCGAGTACTCTGTTTCAATGGCATTTCATGTTCAAGTCATGAGCTAAAACGCCAGAGTAAGAGCAGAAATCTGTTAGCATTTTAATTAACTACGTTGCCGTCAGAGTTTTTGTCGAGTGTATACACATTTCACTTGAGTCGGGTAGCAGGTGCCCAATAACCAGCGCTGAAAACATCAACAAAACATTTCTACGAGGAGAATACACGTTTACAAAGCAGTTCATAAACTATAAAAATAAACAACAAATGACAAATTTGAAAGTCTTAAATGACACACACATGAAAACCAGATTTGGGAGTTGCTTACATGAAACCACGAGGAGGCAGGAGATAACAACGAGAAAATATTATATCTTAAGATCCCATGTCGTCAAGACTATAAAATCAAATTAAAATTTAATTAAAAGCCGCTGACAATTTTGGATGAGTTTATTAATGGTGGTTCACTTCCAACTCTGAGAACTACTTACGATTGGGTACTCATATGTGTGTGTATGTATTGATGTACGAATATGTGGCGGAAGTAAAGAGTAGCATATGCTTCCTGCGAAACAGTCAAGCGAACAAAAGATGAAAATAAAACTGAAAGGCTGCATTGAAAAATACAAATATTAAAAGTAAATAAAATTAATTCTTAAATTCTTCAAAGAAATGGGGGAAAATATAACATTTAATTCTCCCTTAATTCCAAACAACACAACTGTTACTTTTATTTTGCACATTTATTTTATTTCTAAAAACTAAATTATAATTTCAATATTCTCTAAAACGCGAGGGTATTTTCAAAAACACAATGATTTTCACTGCGTTTATTTAAAGACAGAGAACTCCCAGCTTACACGATCACAGTAGTTTTGCTTTATTATATCCGTAGCTCATCCTCAAAGTGGCAACTATACTATCTCTGACATACAGTGGCGCTTTCTAGGACGCACTACAGTGGAGGAACGTATAACATACATACAATTTTTTCTTCTAGTGAAATGTTCTATGAAATTTGAGAGAAAAAAATAGTTAATTAAAACGACTTTGCTCAATATTTTTTTTTATATATTTCTTTTTCAAATATCTTTATCATGCAGCGTATGAGTATAGTAGTTTATTACGTGGATTGCCTTATGTTTAAAATACTATAGCCTATAAAATAATACATATTTTCTTATAATAAAAATGTTAAAGGAAACTTTGGAGTGGTTAAAGTACATATTGGCAAAATCATAGAATTGCCTGGAGGGAATTCCTTTGTCTTCTTGCATATTACGCCATCATAAATAGTTTATTTTGTTCACAAACTAATTAAATCGATGGCATATTTCAATACACACACATGTACAGGAACACACACACGCAGCCATATTGTTTTATATACTCATGTATTACAAAAACTTCAACTTAAGAAGATGTTTAATAAAATATACTAAGTATACACTACTAAGCTCACATTCCACTGCACACGACCGACCATCTTAAGAGTCGCAAATGAAAATATTAGGACAATCCTTTTAAAATTTTAAAGTTTTACATGACTTGTTTTCTATGATGATTTCCCACACTTTAAATAGTATGAATACCAAATTCTGTACACTGATAGTGGATAATAGCTCGGTCTCTATTTTTTTCAAATGCAATTTCAGCAGTTTGTGATTCTTGTTTGTGATTTGGAATTGGAAATAAAGTTTATAAAAAAGAAAAATTAAAATACATTTTATTGAAATTGAGATAATTATTGATAATATTGAGAAAATTCGAAATGAATTTGAGAATTTTTATTTCAAAATAAGACAATTCCGAATGAGATTGAGAAATTTTGAAATTGAGGAAATTCCAAATGAAATTGAGAAAATTCTATATATATTGAAAAAAAAGTCAATTAAAATTTGATTAAAATCAACCACAAAAAGAAATGATGTACATATTCAAATGAATACTTTGCATTAACTCCAATTATTCATTTCATTTGGAATTTTGTCAATTGAATTTAAAATTTTCGCCACTACGTTGGAGTTTTCTTTATTTTAAGTTAAATTTTTAATTTCAAATTGAAAAACTCAATTGTGTAAATTTTTTTAAATCTGTTTGAGTTCACATTTGATATCAATTTCAAGCCCTAGGAAAATTACACTCAAAACTCAGATTTAAAATTAATCAAATTTGGAATAGGGTCTATTGTCATCTGAGGTCCGGCGAAACATTTAAAAGTGTATAATATCAAATGCGCAATTCAACTCTCAATAAGTGAAATCAGATAAGAACTTATCTTAATGAAGAGATAATTTTAGTGATGATACAAAATATTTGGAAATCGTATTTTTAAAAAAGAGGAATTGTATTTGGGACCATCTTAATAAATAAAGAACAAGAAATTATATATTCCTTATACACGTGTATGTATGTACAAATATAATGCATGGTATGACATGGAGACAGTAGTGTTGCCAGGAACTGAAAAAGAAACTGATAAGAAATGAAAAAAAAATTGATTAATTTTAAGTGTTAATTAATATTTTCAATATAATTGGGGTATTCACACGGTCGTCATAAAGTCATATATCTTAAAATAATAAGACGAAAAAATATGACTGCTGTGTACAACCCCTCATGATTTGGTGTGCTATTTTAAATTTGAGTCAGCTGATAAAAAAACAATAATAAAACGGACAATCGTTACAATCATAAAAAATTTATATTGGAATACCGAAAACAAGTGGACAAACAAAAATAATATCTAGTTTGTGCAAAAACTACTCTACTGTTTAGTTATGACAAAACAAAAACACAGCATAAATAGTCTTATTATTTTAGGACTTTTTTGTTTGAAGCATAACAACAATATTTTTAAGACGTCATAAAATAATAAAACATTATGATAACATGACATGATAGGAAACCGTGTGAATACCCCTTTTTTTCTCCTTAAGCTTTGCCTGTTTGTATAAAATGTTTGTTTAATTGTGGATTCGTGTTGCCAATTTGGCCTTTTCTTGGCAGACTTGGCTGGCTATTTTTCATATTGTTTAGCAATTTTCTTAGGGTATTTTCGTATACAAATTTAAAAAATCAATTTTATATTTTATAAATTTAAATTTATTTAATGTTATTTATTATTATTTAATGATGAGTTAAGAGCACAAATAAAAAGCACAAGAGCAGTACTCCAACACTCAATATGTTTATAAAATTTAATAACGCAAACAATACAATTGCTTTTGGAAGTTTTCATTACAAAGATGTTGGCGGAAAAGATAAAGTAAGATAAAGTATGAAGTATTATTTTTATTTTTGTTTAATGTATATGGTTTTTGCATTTGATGTTGTTTTCAGTTAATTTTTAGTAAATTTTTAGCAACTTTTTGTTCACTATTCATTAATTTTTAATTGTGGATTTCTCGAAACACTGTTTGGCATGTACAATAAAAACCTTCAAATTATCTAGAACTAAATATATTTTGATATGTCTGATTATAAAATGTGGCATTCTAAAGCTTACAATGCTAAATGTTCCCACAATTTGGCAGGAGAATCGGTACTCTTTTTTGCAATATATTTATAGCAATGAGAATAAAAATAAAATTAAAACTTTACCTTTTCTTTGCCTTTTAAGACGAAAAAATATCATATATACTTCATTTTTAACAATATTTCTGCCTTCGAGGAGGCTAAACTGGCAACGCCGACAGACAGCCTTTATTCGGTTTTTCCAACACTGATAAATATACAATGTGTATTATATATCCTATAAGTTTTAAGATGGTGTTGCATTCAAAATAGTAGAGTTATAATATGCATATGCTCATTAGATATGAAATATATACACATGATTTTGTGTATAAATCTATTACCAAAAATTAACAAATACTATAAACTAAACATATTAAGCAGTCACTTACACACAAGCCGATGAAATAGAAATATCTATATATAATTGCATTAAATACTCATACAAACGTATGAAATGCTTGTAGTCAATATTTAGCAGTAAAATCATAGTAAAAAATGTAGCAAGGCCCATTAATGCAGGTCCTATCGTAAGCACATCGCATAATGTGTGTTCTTCCATCAAAAGTTGTTTATTGTTTTACATAATTTTTTACATAGAAACCAACCAACAATGACAACAACAACATTTGTTATAATTTCAACTATAACTGTATTATTTTGCCATGACAAATTGTATGTCAACCCTCGATATGTCACATCTGCTTTCTCACATACGGATATCGTGTGAATGCAACACTATTTATTTTTATTTAATTTTTTTAACTATTTTGAGCACAATTTTTGTCTTTTCTTATTGTTTTAAGTTATACTTACATTTTCTTCAACTGCTCAATTTATGAACTGTATGTTAACTAAATTATACTTACCTTTGTAAATTATCGATTTTTCCTTAAAATTGAATTGATCGAGTATAATTTTCTTGCACGAAACTAACTTAATAAACTTGATGATCAATTTATAATAATTTATTTTAATTTGTTTCTTCTTGTAACCGATACGAATCCAAGAACACCAGGAAAAAGAAATTCTCTAGCGATTTTGTGATTTACTAAAACACATTGCTAATTAATTAAATCTCCCTTTTTTTCAAAATATGCGGTTACATGTAAGTTGGTTAAAAAAAGGATAATCCTTCGTCCTGAGATGAATCCTGTACAAATATATACACATAAGTATACATATGGATGTATTTATTTCGTTTTACTTTGGTAATTGTGCAAAGCATATCCTTGCACGATAAGTAACCCTTATTTAATTCTACTTACCATGATTTGTAATTATTAATTACAAATTAAATATCGCCCTTCATGCCGGATAAATTAAAAAAAAAAATTTTATGTGAAATTTCCGATTGAGTTGAATTTATTTTCCATTCAACAGTATTGCATTTTTGTTTTTATTTGGGATTAGATATTATGATACAAAATGTAAAATTTAAAAAGAATAATTAGCAAATCAATGTTTTTACACGCAGATATATCGGGTGATTGCTTATTGTACTGGACTATTAGCCTGGGATTCGCAGGTTCCATTCCTGCCAAGATCATGGTTGTTTCTACAATTTGTGTTTGCATAACAAAATAGTAATGAAAATTTTATTTGAGAAAAAATATTATGTATTCGTTTGACTAAATTCCGCTTGTTTCTTGCAAGGACAACGAAGATGTTCTGCTTTTATTTTCTTTCCAATACGTTTATTTTTAAAATTCAAAACATACTGAAATATTTTAGAAAAGTTTTATCATTAAAGTTCAATAAATAAATTAAAAAATCTAATTGTCGCATTATTTTTAACGGAAAAAGAAAGAAATTTTAACCATACGGGAATCGTTTTACAAAATATGACTATAATAAACTAGATTTATTTTAAATTAGAAAAGAATCTGCAACAAGGATACTTTCCCTGCGCAATGGCATTGTTTAATATGAAATTGCAAATAAAGGGATTGCAAGTATCGGTAAATAAATTTTGGCAGGTATTTTTCTGTATAATTTTTAAAAGCAACAGTTGAATAACACAACAAGCCAAAGTCCTGTGAGGAGATGCAGCTTGCACGAATACATTTGCCAAAAATACTTAATTTAAATTGGTGTTATGCTGAACCATGCAGCTGGTGGAACCCGACAGACACTCACTCATTCACTCATGTATGTTGTTGTTCAAAAATAATTTTTATACATGACCATTTGCAGATAAGCAAACTTTTGTTGGATGGCTGCTCACTAAGTTCATGTCTCAAAATGAAACTATTGAAAGGTAATTAAAATAAAAGCTCTATTTAAATATTTATGCATAAAGTTTCCAACTAACAATATTCTGAGTAGGTCAGTTGTGGATGTATATTAAAATACGAATGAATATACAACAAATAAATTTCTTATGTCGTATTAACCGCCTTTGTCAAGTGCTTTTGTTTAATTATAATTATTTAACATTTTTCTTTTTCATGAACATTGTCAGATTATACTGAATCATGTTAATGTCGTTTAATTCTTTTTTTTTTGCGAACAGGAGAGCCAAAAATCAAATAAATTTGTTAAAATCGATTAAGCACAAAATTATACACGAAAAGTTTAATCCCGATATTTTTCATGGCAGAATGAAATACAATTTGCTGGTGTTTGATTGTTGTTACTTTATATTTGTTGCATGCAAAACGTGCACGATTTTTGAGAATGCAAATGCCGGCATTGAGGCACAATAAGTGTTAATATTCCAAAAATCTACAATACGGGTACAACATGTTGCACCATTCATGCCGATGCACATGCATGTGTACATACATACATATTGTACATAAGAGCATTCAAGTGTGCATGATTGCTTGACTAGAACAGTGTGACTGGCTGGGAACGTCTACATGCATGCATGTACAGTCACACTCACATATGTATACGCAGTTTTCTTTGTCTATTGTAAAAACAATAACAAAGTTATTTAATAAACATGTTTTGCTTGAAGGAAGCACTAAAGTGTTATAGATGTAAACAAAACCTTCTAACCTTAAGCTTAACATTATACACTTGCACACAAGGAATTAGACATGCAAACACATACATACACTCTCACACTTACAGTCACACTCACACTAACTTGTGTATCTTGAGTATACATTCCAATTGTAATGTGTGAATATAAGCATTTTCCTTCACACATGTGCTTTGATGCTGCTAGCACATATTATATTTCTTAAGAGAGAGTGTCCTTGTGTATTCGTGACTGATAGAGTTTGATAATTCCGAGATTTTGTGGCTTCTCGGGAAAAGTAAATATAAAAATATATGATTACTAAAAGCCCCTAACGGAGAAATGTTTTCTACATTTATGGAAATTACAATTGAGGCAAAATTAAGAATATTTCATACTTCATTTTAGCTGCAAACCTGGATATGAAATACGGATATGTGAGTCAAGTTAGATAAGGCTCCCGAATCTTTAGTTTAGTTTTAGCCACTTATAAATTGACCAAGTTAATTAATGCTTCGGTTGTGCGCAATGCGTTTCTATAATTACAGCTATAAATAATGATAATTTGATAAAAAAATGTATCAGTGAAAATCATATTTGAAAGTTGTCAACGTTTTCAACTATTCTATTTCAGCATGTACCGAAAGACTTATTGCTTTTATTTTCTCATGTCTTAAAAATTACTTTTAGAATGTTGCTTTTATAAACTTGGATTCAGAACACTCGCAGCTTCTGCAGCATTTTTAATTGTGTAAAAAAGTTTTAATAAAATTTCCAGAAATGGTTTCTATTTTTCAATATATTTCAAGTAGGATGGTACTTTATTAAGTTCCCCTTTATCCCATAATTTTCTTATAAAAAATTTTCCATATTGTACATTTTCCGTTGTCCCGGGAATTTATAAAAAATTTTCCACTTCCCTGAAATTACCATTTCACAAAACTCTAGTTTGTACGGATGTGTAAGTTTGCATTGATTGCATTGACTTGGGGCGAGAATATGCAGTGTATTTTAATAACAGAATTATAAGAACTAATTTGTTGTAAATTTATGTTTTTTGAGAGTGGGAGAGTTTGTGTCTGTTTGTTTAAATTAGTTTTTATTGTGTTGGTGTTTTTGTTATTGAATCAACATCCTGTTCGGAAGTTCAATAACATTTGACATCCCAAAACTTTGTTGACAATTTAAAATGTACTACATATTTTGTTTATAGACTAATTTTCTTACACTTAAAAGCTTTTTTAGTTTTTCTAATACACAATTATGATGATTGTGGGCACATTAAAATGATGTTTGTAGTTTGAAATAAAGAAACAATTCAAAACTTCAAGTGAAAAAAGGGGGAGTAATATCAAAGTTTATTTTCTGTTAATTCAATATCCGTGCGTTGGCATGTCCAACATTTGTTTTAGAAAATAGCAGTCTATGAAATTAATATGTGTAGTTATTGTTTTCTAAATCTAATACATTTTTACATGTTTTGTTTTTGGGGTGTTTTTTAAGGCCGAGAAGCGGAACTCAGCATAAGAAGCAGCAAAATGGCTTAATCGTGAGAACCACCTTACACATACTTGTCATCTGCTTAAATCTCCAATCGTTTTGATTTAAAGTTTGCAACCAAATGTATCAAAACAGATAAAAGAAAGGACGATATACAAATCAAATCCACATGAGTAATAAAACAAATAAGTGAAGAAATATAAGCAGCAGCAAAGCATAAACGATTTAAGCTGATTTAACCGTAAGGCCGTAGTACTCCTTCATAGTTTTTTGCGCTTACATATCAAGAATTATATTATTAAATAATTTTTTTCTTTTATACATATTTAATATATTTTCATCCTGCCATATGAAAATACACAAAGGTAAAACTTTTTGCAGAGCCTTAGCGAATAGCTTTGTACTTCTCTTATTAAGGAACGTTACTGCATACCCACAATTACAGCATGTGTACAAGCGTCGACCTTTATCTGAACTACCGGAAAAAGTCCATTATCGGTTCGGGTTACTTGTGCCTAAAATTATCAAAAAAATAAGAGGAAAAACTTTCTGCAGCGTGTGTAATAAGTCGATATGCGACCAGCATAATACCAGTTCCATTTCAAAATGTTTCGAGTGAATAAAAGTTATATAAATGTGGCTATAAAAGTTTAAAAACAAAAATAAAAAGTTGATTGAAAGAAAAAAAAAATATATTAAAAAAATTTGTTTTGAAAAATAATCGGAAATGTGGAATGAGGCAGAGCAAAAGAAATAAAAATTATGCAGGCGTACCATTCTAAAGAAATTCAAACACTGATTTAGTTTTCCGATTTAACGAACCTAATTGTTGTCAGGTCTGTTCTTTAAAAAGAATTGTTCGTTATATCCAGTACTAAATTAAACATTAACAGCGTCGTCTATTTTATTCATATCTATAAATACGTACAGTGGTTTTTTAATATATAAAATAAATATTTCTTTAAAAATATTTATAAGGAAAGTAAAACTTTATAAAAACCCGTAATATAAAAATTATTTATTAAAAAAATTTTTTAAACACAGTCTGCTTATTGGAAGGGATATCTTTTTATAATTTAAATTAAATTTGTGTTACTAACATTGTTTTGCTAAGCCTATTCAATAAAATATTCTTTGTGTTTTATTTTGCTCTCTAGAATTTCAGATTCATCAAGCTCTTCATTATTTTCGTTTGGGTTATGGTTTTGTTTTACGCTTGTTCTTGAAACCGAGTACATACGAGTACTTACTTAGTAGAAATAAAAATTTGGCTGATCGTGAAATGCGATGTTCATTAAATCGAATGTTCGTCAAATCGGGATACTACTGTAATATTAATATTTTTTGTGATTCTTTGCTACATATCATATACATGTCTTCATTACTAAAAAAATTGCAAGCATTCTCAAATTGAAAAAGATACCCGGGTTTCCGGCTGTCGACCGAAGGAATAAATAATATTAATCAAGGAATTTTTGCTGATATGTTTCCTCTTTTGTTTTAAGGTAGAAAAAGCTAAATTCCAAATATTCCTTAGTCTAAAAAAAACTACGCTTTTCTTCGCTAACGATCGAATGCGGGTCGGCTCTGAATCGCTTTCCACTCAATAGTTTTTCCAACACAGTAAAATTTATATATCGCTGCTTTATTGCAACGTATTCTAATTTCCCAAAAATTCATTCTTCAGAAAACGTGTTTAAAATGAAAAGTGATGCAAAGAATAATTTTGCATTCGTAACTCAAAAATCTCGGTTTTTGAGATATGACTGCGTTGCAATAAAGAACATAAGTGTATATGAAAGCATATCCTTTAAATCGTCCTGCATTATATGGTAACAAATTTTTTGTAACATAAAGATGTCAACAAAAAGAGAAATCAATTACATCACATTCTTCTCTGTACAAAATATCATAAACGTACATTTGCGTACTCAGGTACCATCACGTGCAAGTTTGCTGTATTGAGGATGTGTTGTGTGTACGTTGATGTTACGAGTTTATATATGGAAATTGAAATAAAAAAAAATGCAACGATAAAGCAATTAAGCTCCCGTTCAACCTACAATCCATACGTTTATTGTCCTTCTGCTACATCAAAAAATAATATTTTTCTTTTATTATTTAAAATGTTGTTAATTAACAAAAAATACATCATCTCGTGGTGCGTGCTGCGTGGTGCGCCATCATTTTGTGCTGGTATGCATGCATGCATGCATGTGTATGTACGGTCTTATGTACGAATGTGTATGTATATTCTTGATGTGGCTGAAAGTTTAAAACTTTGTTCATAGAATCAAGCAGCTGACCACTAGGAGTCGATGGATATTGCTTATGTATGTATTTATGAGTGGTATTTTGCTGGCAGTGCTGGTCTTACGTCAATTTTATCATCCACATGGCCTCTGTGTGTCGCTGAAATGTAGTAATTGTATGTATGTATGCTTGCGTATAGACAAAATGTTCGTATGTTTGCATACATCCATACATATATTCATTAATATGTGTTTAAGTTTATGCAAGACTCAAATAAATGATAAAATTTTGTATGTTTTTATTTAATAATAAAAATCATATTTACCGACACATTCATTTGTTCATTCTTCATTCATTCATTCATTTGGTCGTTCGTTCGGACCATGCAGATGAAAAACTTCCTTCACCACAACACTATAAACGGCGTCGTTAAGAATCACAAAATGTTTTCCGAATTGAGCAAAAAAAATTAAACCGAAATCTGCTCATCAGTTTTCTTATATAAATAAAAAAAGAGAAGGAAACCTTAAAAATAATCCACATGGAAAAATATATAAATTTATGAATTTTGGTTGCAATTTGGGCATTGTTTCTCTAGTGGCCAATATTCCGAATGAATTACATTTCCTGTACGCCGGAAAAATTTTCACGGTAGAGGACAGGGACAGAATATGGTTGAAATTAAACAACAACAACAAAAATATATAAATAATTGTTGGATGTTTTCACATACATTCTTTCGTTTCTTTACGTTTGCTCTGCTATCCACCATTTTGGGATTCGTATTTATTTATCTCTTGTCAGGATAGTAGTGCTGATTATAATGTTCTGAACATACATACATATACCCTTACTCTCAAAAATATGTCCACACGTGCGTTCACAATCTTTCGTTATTTAAAATTTTAAATAAGAAAATAAGCAGAACATTGTGCATTTAACATTCAAACGTACCTATTAATTTATACTGTTTGTTTTTATTTATATCAATATAAGTATATACCCGTATTAAATTCTTGAAACCCAGTTGGCCATATCTTCAAGATAAACGCTACGTTAGATATGAAGCTAGTCCACGTGATAAATAAATCAATAAATCACTAACGTTAATATAAAACAATATCATTTAAAATAGCGTCGAATTTGGCGCAATTTTCCTTTTTAGTATTTTCGTTAGCGACATCATTCGGGACTGCATCCACATCCTTAAAAAACATTAATACAATGTGCATCCAAGATCTGGGCAACTGGGAAGTTCGCCTTAATTGTGTGATGAAAATAAAAAAAATCATTTTTATTTATACACTCACCAGGAATACTACACGAATGATGACATCGTTACTATTACATATTGTCCCAATAAACATTTTTTTAATATTCGTTGAGACTGTTCTCTCAAAGAATAAAAATTCTAATACGCTTACATAAGAAAAACATGCAAAATCAACATAAAAATTTAGATATCAGATCATTAGTGGTATTCGGTGTTTGGTGCAACTACTTGCAATTGCGACAAATTTATCATTGACAGTCAGCTCTATTTTGTTGGTGACATTTCAGAACCTAAGCAACAGCTGATAAAAATATATAAAAGTAACTTTTGAATGTTTTGTTTTTACTACAAATTTTGAGAAATTGTTTTCGGCGACCAATCTTTTAGGATTTTTCTCTTTTTGATATATTGGTCCCATAATTAATTTTATTTGTTTACAAATGCCACAAGAGATCGAAGCCGAATAATAGTAATCGGTGGGTTGGAAAAACATGAATCGGGGGCGATTCATATTCGATTAATCTTTAGAAAAATTAAAACCACACTTTTACTCTTAAAAAATCAAATTAAATGTGTTAAAAAGCACCCCATCCACTTGCACTTGCAATCTAGAGAATAGTTCAATGTGATGGCAATTGCTCATGAATGATTTCGATTTGCTTGTCTCAGCTATTTTTTATTGAGGTAAAATAGTTTATTTTTTCCTTCATTATATCTGGAGTACATGGCTTATATGTATATACAAATTTTAATATACAAAAGGGAAAAAAGGATGTAAGAGTACCAGGGTACCCTGTCACTGATGAACGAATCTTATTTGGTTTTGAACATTGGTTTAAAGATGCTAATAAGACGTCTTGTGCTGGCGTCTAATTTATATACGTAGTTAAGAGCATTTAGGAGGATTGCATCAGAAAACTGCCTGGGACATTTCATGAAAATTAATATAACATTTATTCAAACATACGTATGCATATATAATATTTTGTTAGTATGCAACACCATTACAAAAAATACTTACCTGAAGTAAGACTGATGTGTAAAAAAGTAAATAAAAAACAGTGCAACAGCATTTATTTTAGTTTTCGTTAAATGGTAAAAAATATTCATACACACATTTATTTATCTTATTTTTTAAATATTTTGTGTACAAAATTTCCATGTTTAATTATAAGTAAAAAATTTAAATAATATTATGATGGACCATTATAATAATATTCAACCAATATTCTTTGCAGACTTAAAATAGTGGGATCTCAAAAAATACTCTGTTACGACGTGTCAGTCGAGGGGTGTATGAGATATACGACGCGATTAGAGTATATGGAATATTGCTGTGAAAGTTATTGGGAAAGGGATTATGTTATGATTCGCCGATTCCAAGAAACAGCCTATAGAATTTTAAAATATCATTAAAAAGATCCTGCAGTCCGATTATTCAGTAAAATAAATTATCTTTAACGGATATATCGGTAAAAGTTTTCTATTAAATTAAAGTTGCAAATACTTATTATAAAATCACAAATTACATAAATTCTTACTTTTACTCTTAAAATGCATCTAAAGGATATTTTCTAACACAATTTATTTGATTTTACCAATTAATTAAAACAATATTTACTCTGTAAAAATAAAAGCAAAATAAAGAAGGATTTTAGTATCAAAATGTTTGTAAGTATTTTATGTAAGTGTTAGTTGGCAATTGTTGAGAATTATCAAGTTGATCACTTTGCCTGTATCCTATTATACTTTTCCTTTTAAATTACATACTCGTATTATGTTGCTCTTACAAAATTCTAACAACATGTGCACCAGAAGCAAAGTATCACTAAATCATTATTAAATTCAAATTAACAAAAATACCAGGTGCTTAAATATTATATGTTATTTCCTTTCAGTGCAGTGTGGTTTAAAAAAATTGGTCAAAATATGATTCTATAAAAAATAGTGGGCAAATACTTAACTTTGGGAAATAATACCCAACAAAATAATAAAAAAAATATTTAAACATTTAAGAAGTTATTGAATGCGAATAAAATGTTTTCGTCTTATTTCATTGAGAAAAACTTCGGCGCTTATTTAATTTTTTTGTAACTTATTTTAGTTTCATCATTTTAAAGTTCCCTTAAGAGAAGCACAAATTTGTCGCTTAATAGTTTCAGCGTTCACTGCTGCTACAAAAATGTTGAACTTAAAGAAATAACGCATCATTATAAGTTCTTTTACATGCCATTATTTACGGATTTATTTTAACAAAACTGACCTTCATTAATGACGAATCTTATCGGCTTATTGTTAAAAATTTTCGAAATTGCTTAGCTTGAAACTCTGCTAGGTTATTGTTCGCAACTGTACTCGTAATACTAGTTATGTGTGAAAATAACTCCTATTATTAAGTTTTACTGTTTTGTGGTCAAGTCACTGTATAGTGATTGTCATTGTATTTTCACAATATATTCTTATTTAAATAATTGAGTCAATGTTCAATTAGAAGAATTACAAACAAAAATGAAGAGGAAATAAATGAGAAATATTAAAAAATTTCCATAAAACTTAAGCAAACTAAAAAATGTCAATGTTGTATTTGGCATTTAATTAATTTTTAATATGATGTTTCAACGCAAAAACAACGAGAAAAAAATAGATCTCAATTAACAGAGAATGACGGAATTCAATAAAATTTAAAAATAGTTTTCCTTTATTTGAACCAGAGGTGCACAAATTTTCCGTGTTCAAGACCACTAACTAAGTTGTTAAGTTTGTCAGTTTTCTGAATGTGGGTGGGTCTGATCACTTTCAGAAAATTTTAACGTTTCTATGAGCATCCGAACATGTGTTTCGTGATGATGCCAAACAAGACGGCAAGTAAATTATTTATATACATATTTCCCCAGTAAAGCTCAAAGAGTCCTGGATAGCTTACAACTGGTAATTTCGGATCACCAGAACCGGAATGCGTTGGCATGCTTTCTTTTAAGCAGGTACAGAGATTGAACTCATCCTAGAACACACCGTAGATCTCCGATTGGCTCAAGGTGCACGTATCGGACAATCTAAGTGATACCAAAAAATCTATATCTTCAGGGAATACACCCGATCAATATTTTGTATCCTTAAACACCAAAGAGCTGTATTCCGAATTAAAAAGTTTTCCATTCTATCGTCGCATTTCGGTATCTGGCGTTAATAAATCTTTTCAAAAACCAAGGTATTTTGTTATTTTTAATTAGTTATTTTTCCTATCCGGATTTAGACAACCCTGACATTTATATAAGCCAATATTGGAATTAAAACCGCTGATTGATTTTTTTATTCAAGAAGGAGTCTGTATTTGACATTCCCTCCTCTTATGAATAAAAGTAACGCTTAAATAAATTTTTTTTTAATTAATCTCAATACCGAGTATACAGATTTGCTAGAAATATTAATTACCTTATTCACAAACGATTAATAAAGTTAATGTGCGCATTAAAACCGGTTTTTCCATATGAAAATCCAACATTAAACCTACTATAACTTTATTTATCGTTTGTGAATGAGGCCATAAATAAACATAGATTGAGTTTTAATACAGATATATTGGGTCAGTTCTTATAAGAGAGTAATAAAGGAATTAAAAGCAATCAAAAATACATTAATAAGAACGTAATATGTACAATAAAATTGTATTTATTAATAATAATGAATGATTTTAGATGGAGTAAGAAAAAAGTGCATAGTTTTTTTCTTATTATTAAGATTCAATTCCGATTAAACATTTCTACAAAAAAATGAATTTTGCTTTGAACTGTGAAAGCAACTCCATTCATAGGAAATGTAGTTTATATTGTTTTACATGGATTTTGGTTGGAAACGAGGAACAATTGTTCATCTCTGCTTATCATGGCGTACCAGTTCTACGTGTACTTTGGCAAAGTACATGGAAGAAGACAACAAATATGTAAGCAATCATCGCATACTTTTTGAAATTGTAAACATTTTCCATCAACCGAGAACGGCCTTGTTGGTTTAGTTTGCAATACTTTTATGCAAAAGACGAAATTCCCACTCAGCTGTGAAAAAAGAATATTTTATTTACTTAAATTTACACATGCACTTACATGATTGAGCTACGAGAGAACATTTCGTCATTCTCAATTGCAATTGAGTGCTGGGCTCGTAAAGTCAATATAAACTAGAGATCTTAAGGCATGCAAATTTGCAAAAGAGTAGCAAGTGCATCTCTGTATATTTAATTATTGTAGAGTTAAAATTGTTTTTCTCATCTCTTTACAAAAACAAATCACGCATGCATGTGTTCTCCTTGAAGCTGATAGACGCATGTGTGGTAAAAGTGCATTTCTGAAATGATCTTTATAGAATATGTATTGTGCACATTTGCAAGCAAATTTCTTTGAAATGGTACAAGTTTTTTAAAAATCAAAAAAGATGTCATCCATATGAGCTGTTCCAATTGCGTGATTTTGATTCATGTGTGAAAATGATTCCAGGAGAGTGAATGTAGCAGTCCTCTCTAGAGTGTGGTCATTTTTACTTCCTTATTCATGCTATTGCTTCTTAGACTGGTAATTATGGGTGGTCCGAATCATACCTGTGATGCCGACTTTATTAAAAGGAGATGAACAAAAAAAATATACTCCATAATTTAATCTTTTCGGTAAAGTGCTGTCTATGGTTACTTGGAGGTCTCAATTACTGCAGCTCTATCCACAATGGAAGGCAACATGTCACATGTCAATTCATTATGAGATTCATGGTCTTCGCACTGATTTCGGCAATATTTCCTTCCGACCTCATTAGCAATCCAGCCATATCGGGTCCCTTTAAAATAACACATACACTGTTTCAAATGTAGAGAGAAAACTGACTTTTAAGACTATTCTTCGTATGTAAATCAAATATTTACTTAATTTAATAGACAAATTTGTTCACAGAAAAGCGTATGTTTTTTACGAGAATGCAAACGTACAAAAATATGTTTCTACGTGGGTATTTATTTAGTATGTCTGCAATAAGTACTTTCTGTACGAAAGTGTCTATTTGTTTAAATTTGGTTTACTTTACAAATTAAATGATGCAACTTTGGAAGAAATTAAGAAAGCAATAAGATGAACAACTTAAATTCTATACATTTTAAAAATAGATGAGAAGAAAATGACAAAATATGGTAAAAAACACATTGATGAGTCGAAAAAAAATGATGAAGTAGAGTAAACACCTTGAAGTTGAAATTAAGAGAAGATTGCAAAGAAAAATCTTGAAAGTTGGATGGATGGAAGAATGGAGAATTTGAAATATAAATGATGACAATGTTTACATTTCAAGCACAATGTATTGTGATAAAAAATAAATTCCAAATCAAATGTCAATATGTTTGATGTTGTTTGTTAAATGTAGAACTTCGTTTGCAATCCTGGAAAAACTTAAGATGTAGCCAAGTATTTAACTTGGTTTTCTACACGATATAGATGGTTGTAAAATTCAAAAAAAAGAAGAATAAATAAATAAATTTGCAACATTGCTATCTCTCCTTTTTTGTTCAAAACGAAATTAAGTATAGTTTTCATAATTCAGACGGTCGACGTGCGTATAAAATTTATATGAAAATATGAATTATTTCTATAGAAAGATTTTACTCGTCTGTATTGCGGAAAGTGTTCTTTAAAATGGTTTAAAAAAGTCGTATATAATGCTCATGTAAAAGATGTTGAATTAAAGTTTTCAAATATTTTTAAAATATGAGGGTGCTGACTGTAATTTATCACGAAAAATATACAAGAATATTCAATAACTAAATTCGAAATCTGGTCAAATATGGATATTGTAGAACAGGAGATTAATGTGGAACCTCCTTCTGTTGCATATTAAAAGTTATTTAGAAGCTTTCGTGATATGTAAACAAGGATCACCAAGAAGTATTCACATGACGTGATTGTCTATGAATATTGACGTACTGTTAGTTTCCAGTTTGACCAGGATTGCAAAAAACACGTAACCGATGTTTCATGTTGTTTTGTTCCAAATACCAAGTTTTTTCTATGTTTTTGATTTTTGTTTGGATCGTTTAAGCTAAATAATACTCATAACCATTAAGTATTTCAATTTCATAATTTTTTAAATATTATTATATTTGTTTTCAAGAAATTGGAACCCTATTATGCCATTATATTTCATTAAAAAATATATATTTAATATTAATTGGACAATGCGATGCAGAAATAATAATGCTGGAGTGGAATGAGATAAATTTAAATATGAATGTAACACAGAACTATATTAAGGAGTAGAACCAAGGGATCAAATTCAACATGTTTCCATATTTATATTTTGTGTAGAATACCCATAAAAAAATAACTCTGGTACCCGCAGGCAGCAAAAATAGTATCATGTCTTCTTTCTGTGCTTCGCTAAAGGGCAGCAGTGTATGTTGTTAATGGAAGCCAACCATTTGCATGGAGTACATATATTTTTTCTTTTTTTATATGACCTACATCCTCTCTCGCTTTCGAGGATGCAAAAGCGTAAGCGAGGGAAAGTCCCATAGATATTTCAGTGACATTATTAGAAATTATTAGAAAAACTATATATATATATTCTTAAGAATTGCTACAAAAACAGTTTTTGACGGAATGTTGAATGTTAGATTAATGAAAATTCCTCTGATACCTGTTAAACTTTTAATTTTACAATAAATTTTAAGAGGTATAAGAGTTATTTAGCAGGTTAAAAAATACTCTATTATGTTTTTTACGTTATATTTTGTCTATGATAAAAGTGAATTAAAAAATTGTCATGTCTTGTTGTAAAAAAAATACATTTATTTATGTACAAATAAAACTTTATTTAAAAAAGAAATATTAATATGCTGTTTTAATACTATCAAAAATTAAGTTAAATAGGAATATTATCACTGCATCTAAGATACTTAAAAATTCACTTAAAAAAGTCTTGACTTTTGTGCATTCATGCATATTGTAAATAAAAGCATAAAAAGAGGCTTGATCTACGCGCATATGTGATGATGAGTATAAGAGCTAGAAAAATTTATGATTTCAGTACATCCACGATACTAAGAAAATGCGCTTAAAAAACATGCTGTTTATGATTCTATCATGATTAAAAAGAAGCTGATTGTCCGACACTTACAAGTGGGACATCCCATGCAAATGTCATGTAATCCGGAAGCAGATTGGTAAGGGAGAGTTACTCTCTCCCTCTCTCTCTCTGCCTTACAAACCTGGTTCCATTCGTCGGATATCTTTACTGGAAAATGTGGTACAGTATTCCACATTACCCAGTATGTAGCAGTTTTTAATATTAAAATAATATGGTTTTAGTATTGCTTCGCCAAAGGGATTCGATCAACAAGCACATTGCTATCAATCTGATGATAACTTTGGTAAAATATTTGTGAAGAGTGCCAAAACAAAAATAGTGGATCCGCAGTAAACAAAGTTACGCTAAACTGTATAAAAAAACCCACGTGATAACAATTGGTTCTGGTAGTGGGCACCAAAATAATATTCGTGAATCGACGTTTTGAAAGTTGTGCTTTCTTTAAAAAAAAGTGCAATATAACCTTCTTAAAAAGCGGTGTAGCTGAATTATTCAACACAAATATTTGTCATAAAATTCTACTATAAAGGTACGGTCACACTTTGCAAACATTTCCCCAAAAATACGTAAGCACTAATTTTGCTTATGGTTAGTGTGATTTAACTTGGTTATTATATCACAAAATGAAGTCAATTATGTCGCTAAATGCTATTTCTATATTATTTTTAATAAATGCGAACCCATATTTAAAAAAATATTAGAATTAAAGAAAATGCAAATTTAGCTTGGCTGTTGGTTATGTTTTTTTTGCGGTAAATATTTGTCAAGTGTTACCGTACCTTTAGTCTTCAAATACACTAAAGCTTCAAATAAAACTTGCATGTCAGAAATAAATCAAAAGTTAACATGTCTGAAGAAATAAAAAATAAGCCATTAAACACATTTTATGTTAAGACTTGTTTCTGACGTGGAAGTTAAGCTTAGAGCTTTGGTGTCCAGCTCCCCAATTTCGCTGGTTAAGTGGTGTTTTGTTCCTATTTTAATAACATGACAAAAAAAGATCCATTCAGCAAAGGGTTAAAATGTCCCACAGAAGTATTACAATTGGTTGTAAATTGGACAAATAAAATTTGCGATATTTTTAAAATTTCGAAATAATATAAATTTGGTTCTTTTTTAATTAAAATATTTTTAAATTAATGTGCGTAAATATGTACTAAATCTTGCCGATATATTAAATTGATAATGTTTTTCTAACAAAAATAAAAATAATATTCATCTATTTATGAAATGCATACAACAAATAAAACTTTTTTAATACTATTTATGCCAGTTTTTATATTAAAAAATGTAATTGAAATAGACTTTTTTCAATTTGTTTTTCTAATATTTCGATGTGGAATTCGGAATACTCCATTTAACAATTTCTCAAAAAATTCATTCCGTCTTTAATCAAACGTGAAACTGCAATTAATTTTATTCGTACTTTATTTAGTTTTCTCTTAATTTTTCTGTTAATTTAGATTTTTCATATTAGTCTTGTGTTGTTCATGCATTCTGCTGTTTGTGTTAAAAAGAAAAATAACAGACAATAAACCACGTTTTCCTTGGGAACTTTTTGCCAGTAAATGCTCATTAGTATTGCAATTGCAGTTGTGTTGACATTGTCTAGTACTTTTGTTGCTTGGAAATCCTTTCAAATAGTTTTTAAACTTTGTTAGTTTTTCTTATTTTGTCAAAGCACAAACTTGATTTTGTTTGCAAGTAAAGAGAGATCTTTAGTTTTGTTGTTTTGTTTTAGTTGCTTTTGTCTCTTTTCTGTGTGTTCTATGTTGTTCGGGCCCTAGTAAAACTAGCGAAGCATTAAGTGTTCTTCTTCATTTCATTGAGGTAATGCGACTGAGTACAATACAATACAGTACAACAGAGCCATAGACACTTAGTAAATTAAACAAGTGTTTATTTTACAAAGTTATTCTTTTTCTTTTTCAAAACAAAACTTGTTTAAATCTTTTGAACCAACACGAGCGGAACGAGAAATCCTACTGTATCAGAGCAAACGGATAATAAAAGTAGATTTTTTTTTAAATTTCATCGATTTGTTTTTAGGTCAAATCAATAACTTTCAACCGTAGTTTTTAATTTGGAATCGAATCAACTTAAATAAGCAACCAGAAAATTAAAAACAACTCTTCTCGCAAAATTACTTCACGGATACTTGAGCCAGTGATATTCAAATTAAAACATCTAATGAAAACAATACAAATAAGCAAATCTATGGTTTTGTTAACAAAAAAATAATAATAACTCAAATGTTTGTTCTTTCTCTCCCTCTTTATTAAATGAAAATTGGATTATGATCTGATTCAAGCAGCAGCAGCCAGGAACCGAAAACAATATTATTCAACAATTTGTGTTCAATTGAATGCTCATAACGCAACTCACGCCAAGGATGGATATAATTAAAATAAACGAATAAAAAATCATAATAACTGCAAAAAATAACAACTAATTAAACCAATAGACTTTAATAACTAAAACTACAAGTACGACCGACGAGTACTATGAAAATAATTTAATTTATCCAAAGATTCGTTCTTCGCATTAATTCCATTTTTTCATGTCTGTTTTATATTTGTTTGCTGTTGGATATTAATTATTTATAAGCCAACGATGGCTGTTACAGCAACATTAAAAGGATATTTTATAATCAACTACTGGTATTGAATGAATGCTTCGTTTTTGAAACGCTTTAAGTTTTTCCGAAACAACGTCTTTGATAACTTGTTAATTTTTGCGATTAATTACGTTGGGTATTTGTGGCAATTGTGGTTATAAAATGGTGGAAGTACTCGCGTCCTTCTCGTGTAAATACTGTTTATTAATTTGGCCAACAACAATTTTCAAAAGCTTTTGTTAAAACTTGAAGTGTTGAGAGGCAGGATGGGTAATATTACTTTTCTGCTCTTATCTTGTTGTTTCTAGTTCATTCTGCTTTTACCAAAGGCGTAAGTAAGTAAGAAAGTAAGTCTTTGCTCACGTAGTTTTAAATTTTTTACTTTTTTCATAGATGACTGCCTGAGATGTTCACAAAAAATCTTGTAACAGAGAACAGCAACAATTAAGATTTAAATAATTGTATCTTAAATTTTTCTTAAAATCAACTTTGAATACACTTTTCAATTTAGTTCAACAGAGGCGGATTGAGTCGACCACACATAATTTTTAAGTCGAAAATACAGTAAAAAAATCTCATCTCAAAATAAAATTCTTATGCAGTATTTAGCAGCCTAATAATTCTAACTTATTCTTGTTCCAAAGTAGCATTTATTTTTGGTAAGGCTTGTTCATAATTTAGCTGTCAATTCTTTAGAGAATGTCTGCAGAAGATTTAGATCCATAAACTTTTCGCATGCTGAAATTGTGTCTTATATCCCTTAGCTCAAGCCCAATTAATTAAATCTGAAATCATTTCATCTATATCGTGACCCTGGCAAACTTTAACAACATTTTTTTTAATGGAGTTTTTTGACATGTTAGCGTTTTTGTTGTAGCGATGCATGCAACTGCATTATTCTGCTAAGCCTCAGTATTATTTGTAATTGTACTTTGATTTCTTTACAATTTTGTTACATGCGAAAATGGACGTACGACCTTAGGTTTGAATAATCATTTATAATCACTAATTAACGTTAAATTAACCCATTCTTACACGTCGGTTTATCTCATGTACTATTTTCCTTCTAATTTTTTGTTATTACTTAAGACAAACTTTTTTGGTTTGACTAATACTTAAGAACTATTGCTTTTTGTTTTTTTGTCAACTAGTTGAGTTTTTGACTTATTTGATCAATTTTACCCAGTTATGTGACAGCAAACATTGCAAGGCTCAAACCAGTAGCTAATTGCTTTATTTTAAAGTGATTATTTTCCCATTAAATGATAAAAGTTATAAAAACTATGTACGATCTTCCTCCCGAAACTTTCATATTTAGTGGAAGTTCTTAATACCACTCCATAATGTTGAGATATTAATTTAAAAAAATTAATGGTATTTATTTTTAACATATAAATACCAGGGCTCAGAAGAATTCATGTATTAATACTCAAATATGAATATTCATGCGAAATTGTCATGTATGTACTTGTACAATTTTTTGTGTTATGCGCAGCTTAAAAAAAACAAATACACTCATGTACATGAACATTCAGATTACAAATTCCTTGCTGTTCATTTTCGAATGGTACTGCAAAATAAAATATCATATTTATATTCATTTTTGAATAACATACAAAAACTTTATTTTATGTAGAAGAACGAATACAGCAAACTATTTTTTGTCTATTCAAACACGAATAGAATGAAGCAATACAAAATTTAAAAATTCGTATTCATGAATATGAGTGCTAAATGAGTGAATATTTGGTACTCTGACAAATACAATCAAAAGTAAAATCAATCCGTCCGTACTCAAATCCATCCCAAGCGGTGTTGAAAGTACGGTAATCTCAGATTTACTTAAATCAAGTACAGAAATACTATTAAGTACTCAAATTAACTTTTTAGTTAATTCAAGATTTTCACGTGCTTAAAGAATTTTGTACACATTTTAAGAAGCTCCAGGATTGCTTATGTAAACTAATCTCGGTTTCGACTTGATTAAAGAATATTTAATTGCTATTTGTACTCAAAATTTTAAGTACGATTCGTACTCAAAGTAAGTAGAAAACACTTGAATTGTGTACATTAATAGAATATTTATTTTTAGTACAAGTCTTGATAAAATTATTTACTGATTTCCTGTTAATGAAATTACGTGGAGGACGAACGAAGTTTACATGTGTGGAAAAATATGTATTTATGTAAATATCTATTGTTATTATTTTTGTAATAAAGAGAAAGTGCTTAAGCTGACATAAAATATAAAAAGAAAAATAGTAAAATTACTGAAAAAAACATGTAAAGTCGTCCCTTTACCAGTTGTCACTGAAATTTTGGCATATTTAAAAACTTTTAATTTACACTTAATTCTCTACCAAAGTTGCACATCAAACTCAGCCAAAAAACATAAACATCAACTACAAAGTAATCTTTTTAAAATGTTTTTCTTGTCAGTCTTTAGTCGTTTGTTTTATGCAATTTAAAACTTTACGATTTTATTGCGTGTTGCAGGAAACATCTGTGTGTGTTTTCCATCGCTCCGACAGCATCAGTGACGCCTTGACTTGTTAGTTTTGTGAAATCTATAACCTGAAAAGAGCGAGAGATACATTTAAAGACAATAAAAGTTGCTGTTAATCTTAGTTTTGCAACTTGCGAGTTTCTTTCGTTCTTATCACCGGTGTTGCATTCAGTCTCAATGTTACCACAGGAATAGTTTCAAATTAAGCAAATGCTTGAGAGCCGAATAGATAAGAGACTTGCTAGCGATGAGGTGACTGACTGTTAAATATGACTGGACGTGAAAACAAATTAATAAATTATTAAATCTTCCAAACGTACATATGTATGTATGCATGTGTGTTGCTAAGTCGTTTTTAAATCTCAAGTTTATATTTTTCATACACAAATATTGTTGGTGTGTCCATTGATTGGTTGCCGGTATCTATTTTTGTTTTCCAATATATTTATTGATTTATTTTTACATTTTATTTATCAATTTTATTTTGAAAGCCCTTTATCAGTCAATTGATAACACCTTCTAGTTTTACTTACTTCATTCAGGTACGTACATAATATTCTCAATTTGTGTGCTAAAAATGTGTCCGCTTATCAGCAAGTAAAATATATTTATTAAAATTTTTTAATAATTTTGTTTTAGTATAGAATTTAAATAACGAAATTTTCAGCATAAAAACCCTGTTTCTTGTTTTCAATTCCTTTTACAGGTGATGTTAATATTACAACAAAGACCGACTTGTTGGCACATAATTTCGAAAACAGGAAAAAAAATAATTTTAAATATATTTTTAGCAAATTTCATCATAATTCATTCGCCCCAAACAAAAATATTTTTTTTTAGTACCAGACAACATAAATAAAACAATTTTTGAAAACTACACCCACGACAAAAAAATAATCGGTGCTCTCAAGACCTCCTGTAAAATGAATTCGCCTTGATTTGGATTTAGGTTTTAAAAATCTATATAAATTTTAGCAATTTATTTGATTTTTTTATTTAATTAAAATTCTTTTTAGAGCTGCACAACATAATTTAATATGGGGAAATATGTAATTAAATTCAAAAAAATATATTTTTCGCCAAATCTCCTACTTTCACCAAATTGTTCCCGTTTTCGATTCTTCGACAATTATTGATTAACTGTCAAAAGAAATTATAAGATGTATAAATTGTTTTCCTAGTAAAACAAAAGAAATAATAACACTTTCGAAACGATTCCAGATGATCAAAAATATCTGAAGTGAGAATAGTTTTCATATAAATCAATTATCAAGGGTTCGCAAGTCTTGAAAAATCGCGAATGTTTTTTTTAATATAAAAACAAATATGCAGAAAATAATAAAAAGACGACTTGGAAAATTCACAAGTTCTGTACTTTATATTAATTTAGAGATGAATTGAAAAGAGATAGTGCTAATAATTATACTTTTGTTATGATCACATATTCATATTCGCAATGGATCCGCAATGTCAGAATCTGAGAGAACCTCTGTCATAAATGATATTGTAACCGTACTAACATACACTTTGCCTAATGATGCACTTTAATTAAACACGATACGACATACATATAAAAACTTTGGAAGAAATAATTTATATACTAAATTAATATAGAAAATTTAAAATTTGTTTTTCAAATATTTGAGTGAGTTTCTAAGTAACAGTATATTAAAATATGTTATTGTGCCAATTTTGTGTTATGAAAACTCTATAATGATGAACCCATGACACAATAAACAGAGCGAAACCCATAGAACAGACGATCGCTTATGTTACATTTCCCGAGTGTGAAACTCTATATGTACGGCATTTGTTTGACAGTAAGAGAACTTAAAGATTTTTGTTTTATTAACGAGCTTACCTTGTTTAATGTATCATGGTCGAAACAGAACACGACTGTAAAGTAGACAGGAAATCGCTCTGAAAGAAACAAAGATAATGTTAACGACGACAATAAAGACAAATTTATCGTCAGTTTTATTGAATTATTTTTTTCTCTTTTATTTTTCGTTACGCAAATCAAAAAAAATGTAAAAAAATTAAATATGGTAACTTGTTTTGGGAATTTCAAAGTGAAATCGCAATAAAGTTTGTACGCTCTCAAAATAAAATCAATTTTATTTTAAGGGTAGAAATATAACGTCACGGTTGCTTAGTCGGATTCCGTTCCTCCCAGAAAAGACATATTAATATAGTCCGTTTGCAGATGCATGTTTTTTTGTAATTATTTTATTTTTTGTTTACGTTACATAACTTAATTGACAAATTAGTCATTTATTAAAAGAGCGTGCATATAAAGAACATGAAAACGGCGACAATATAAAAATAGAGAAATTGCAAAAAACGAGAAATACGGAGAAATTAAATTAAATTTTAATTGATTATATATTCAATGGGAATTCCTTGAAAAGGCCGAGGCACATAGAATACGTCGTTCGTTATACGTTGCTTCGTCAATTGACAGCTAAGTTGAAATATGAAAAAATAAACACACCGGCATCTGTGAGGTTGTATTTCTACACTAATGCAGTTACTCCAGACGTATAAAAATGTCTATTTGTATGGTAAATTACGTTGCATTTATTTTCTGTTGTCCCGGTTATCATATCGTTCTTTGGTTTATTGGGTTGTAATATTTTAATATGCTTCCATTGGATTTGTTATTACCTATAAACTACAAAACATTGTGCTTGTTGTTTAATTTAAAATATTAAAAACAATAAAATTGTTCAATTCTCTTTAACAATCCGTTTTTAGATTATAAATTCCGCCCATGTAATACGTAACAAATTGTGTGGGCGTTGTTCTTGGCAGTATTGTTTGAGCACATATTCTTTATATTTGTTTCTTTATTTTAGCGTTTTTGTTCCAACAAATTTCACATTATTGTTTATTTGGCTACAAACACAAAACAAAGGACATACAATTTAATTCATTCGCTATTCTATATCCTTGTTGAATTAAATGGAAAATATGTCGCCAAAGTAAGTGACGCCATAACATTTTGTGCCGTGCAGGATTACACCAACAAACTTTTGAAACGTCAATTGAAACCAACAACCAAGAAAACAATAATAACATTTACGAAATGAACAAGTTATGTATATGTCCTTTTATTTTGAGTTTAATTTCTTTTATTTAGAAAATAAACGTTAAAAAACCAAACGACTAACAACAAACAGCGCAACAAAATAAAATCTCCTTCTGATATCCTGTTCTACATTCGAAAATAAATATCATTGAGTTTACATAATATTTGTGTGAATTGGAGAAGTGACCGTGGCTGAAATTCTGTTCACCGTGACAAGTAATTACTGCACTTGCTACAATTATCTATGAATGTAAACACGAATAAAGTCGCAAATGAATCTTTTACTTTTGTGATAAAAAAGTTAACGAAAACTTAAAAACAAAACAAAAATTAATTAAATTAATTTTTTTCTTATTTCAGAATTACCTGAGAATCAATTATGTAAGTAATCACGTTAGCATAACTTGTGTGTAAATGTATGTGCAAAGTCTCTGTTTTATCAATATTTTTGCATCCTTTATTTTGGCGATTTGACAAAAACATTGAAAAATTAACATAAATATTAGACAAACTACAGTCACAGTACTTGCAGCAGTGAAGGATTTATAACAATATTATTTTCATATGGATACATTTACTGATTACAAATAAATATTTCAGCTTTCATTAAATTTAAGCAACTTATACGGAAATGTAATAGTCAGAACGGCGAGAGGGATTGTAAATCTTGAGGGAGTAGATTTATTATCAGCATTTACACACATATCGTCATCCCGAAGTTGTCTTTACGTATTTCTAAAAAATATTTCTTTGGAAAGTTGAGTTTGAAGTTTAAAAAAAATTATTACATGAACCGAATTCCCACTACTTCCAGAGCACTAGTTCAGGATCTTAGACCCAGTTCACACACATCACGTTTGATTCGTTAAGTCTTGAGTTTTTTGGACAAGCGGTCTTGTTTCATGTTTTTTGATTTTGTGATAAACGTGAAGATAACTTCAGGATGACGATATGACATCAAACATAAGTAGATATCCGAGTTTTTCGCATCCGATCCTGGCGATCCCGGAAGATTTCAATTCTGGTATATTGTTGGGTAATTCCCGGGAATTTCAATAACTTCTGTTTGCTGTTTTTTTAAGCAAAACCGTCTACATTAAACTTAGAAGTTGCTAGAAGTTCATATATTTTTAAGTAATTCATATGTTTAAAAGTATATTTATTTTTTATTTACATATTTGTTCGGGAAATGCATAAGTCCGGGAAAATTAAAAATTCTAATACATTCTATGTACAGTATACACTTGTAAAACGGCACTAGAAAATTCATAGACAAATACCACAACCGGATCATCTGACGGACTAATAAAAAGAGTCAAAATCGATGCGCTACTTGACAAAGATTTTCGTTTTAAAGAAAGATTATGGAAATGATTATCTTTCCTTCAGAACTAAAAGCTTATAGACATATAATCCACCTTGTCGCTTAAATTTTATTTATCAGTTTCAGTTTATATTAACCAAACACTTTCTACTTAGAGATATATTTTGATTCTTTAAAATTGAATGGGAAAAGCCTCGTCTTGAAATCAAGGTATTGTTTGTCGTTATTTCTGGACGAAGATAAAACTTTTTTGAATGTCTTTGTAGAATTATATTGGACTATTTTGCAAAAGCAAAATTTACACTAACGTGATCTAATATGGATTTTGCTGACATTCTCGTTTTCGTCGAGTTTTTTCGGACAAAGAGGTACGAGAGCAAACAGTAAGTGATTCACTGTATTTTGAAAAGTTGCATTACTGAGATTACGAGGGAAATAAAGTGATTAAGGGAATTAGCAATATGTGACAATTTCGGTTAATTTAGGATTGAGATAACCACGATCGGAGAGTAAAATTTATATTGACTTCATGATGTACTTGTAGTAAATAAATTTGATATTTTCCAAAAACTTGAAAAACAGAAACTAAATTTTAAACAACAATATTTTTGGCTTTCGCAAAGAAGTTTCAATTCAAAAACCAAATTAATAAAATAACTTTTCAATGGAAATGCCCATATGTATATAATGTTTTCAAAGTTCATCGTCTTAATGCTGGACACTGTCTTCGTAATTAATACTGTCTCAGCTCCTTAAAACAAAATTCTGGCTGTTATAATGTTCATTTGAAACATGCTCGTGCGTACTGTGCAATTTGCTTTCTTTGCAATAGATTCTGTTACAAATTTTTTATTTTTTTCATGAGAATATTTTTATTGTTTGGGTTAGTTGTATACAAAGTTTATAATAAAGTTCCTTTATTGTATCAACTAGAAAATATTTTGGTTTTTTTGTAGAAACTTCTTTGTGTAAGACTCACATGGTGAAAACTTCAGCCAAATCGGTGAATAGGAGAAAAGACCCCTTTGAGTTCAAAGTTTGCACTTGTGAAATTCAGAAAACTTGAAAATAATTTTCTTTTTTATTTAAATATCACAATTAGTATTTTTAAATGTTTTTCGATTTTTTCTTGGGAAAGTTTCAAATTTCGTGATCCATGGCACGAGCATTATTTAAAATGGTATGCAAACTGGTGCCAGAAAAGGATTAAAATGGGACAAAAATTCGGAAAATAAAGTTGAAAAATAAATATAATCTTATTTTTATTAAATTTTGATTGCGCAGTGGAATAATATACTTTTTTATGTTTTCATAGAGAAAGAACCTCATATTATTACATTTCAATTAAATTTTTTCAATTAACGAAACATTTTTTTTTGCACGCATCTTTAATAGATTTATTTATATAATAAAAATGCTTAACAACTTCCAAATTTCCATTTATGGAAATGTTTTTAGATACAATTTTTGTAACGTTTGAAAATATACGATCTAGAATAATTACCAAAAGCGATTCAGGTTTTCAAAATTTAATATGGTTTAAACGTAAATATAATTATTTAGGTTCAGTAGCATAAAAATATTGTTTTTATAAATATGTTGTGTTCTTGGAAAACTGACGGGTGTGATCTTAGGAACTGCTGATTGCATTATGAAAATGTCATTTTATGGCAATTAGGGTTTGTAAAGGCTTTTTAACGAGATAATTGATAAAAAGGCAAATGCCTCAGCAAATGGTCAGTGCCAGAAAAAAATTGTCAAATATACACGTACAGATTTTTGCGAATAAAAAATAAAATTTATTGTAAAGAAAAACCAAATTGAAATTTTGTATTAATATTTTTTTATTTATATTCAAGAAGTTAATCGATTGATACTTCTTAAGAGTAATTTGAGTTCTGCAAAATGCAAATGAACTTTTGCATGTTCACTTCAACACAATCATAAAAGAACAATTTAACATTTTTAATTTTCACCTAAAAATGGTTCGCGTTAAAGTAATTTGATTTGGCTCAGATTTCAGCCACGTGAATACTCCGAACAGTTTTCGTTTAAATTCAAACAAACAAAAATCGCATATAAATGCAATTGAATTTCCTTTGCCAAACTATTGTACATACAAACATACATTTGTATTCAAATATTTTTAAATTCATGTTGGGAATGCCAATATTATGCTCTTAATAGTGACCTGTAAAGTTTTTATGCAACTTTATTTTGTATAATAAATATATAATTGTACTTGTAACTAATAGCTCATCTAATACAATACACTAATTATGTAAATGTATGTTTTAGGGCCTTATTTGACTTCTACCGCACTCACATAAATAAGATTAAATTATTTATTCGCAAAAACATAACTGTGCACAGATGTTAAACATGAAACGAGTAAAATACGCAAACAACATCGGTGAGAACTAATTTTGAACTGCTTGACACAACAATTTAAAGTGTGGAACAAAGTTGTTTGACGGTCAATGAATGTACGATTTTGGAATTCTAATTCACTATTTCTAATCATTTTTATGTACATGTGTACAAACACTTATTCGAAAGATAACAGTTTATTTATTTTAGTTTTTTTTTTTAGTTTTATTAATTTTGTAATCAAGTGTGTATGTATGTATGTACCCATTTGTCTACAATTTGGCTTACCTATTATATATTATATTGTTTGAAAATATTAGCAATTAGTATCTAATAAATAGTGGATGGTGAAAAAAGTTGTTGCGAATAAGATTTTCTGTTTTTTTTTCATTTAGAAACAATTTACACAGATTTGTTTGCCACTGCATGTATGTAATTGTGGCTGGTTGTACACGTTTAAATAAACATTCATGTAATTCAGAAATCTTAGCTAAAGTATTGCATACACCAACACCTTTGTGAACAGAAATATATCCCAACTGTTTGCAAGAATTCAAATGTATTCTAATGTTTAGGTAGACGTGTATCCATGTGTATTGTTCAGCACCTGTCACACTGGAGAGTGAACAATTGTATGAAAATTTAACATTCAAAAGTCCTTAATTTTGGTGTCTACAGTTAATATTATGTTAACCCTCGTAGCAACATTAAAAAAATTTTGAAAATACTATACTCTTTAAAAGTTAAAGAAGAACATGTTGCAATAACACATCAGATTTATTGTCATTTGGTCATCGATATACTTGAGAGTGCCCATTAATGTACGAGTTCACAGCTGCAGTATTTCGGAATGCTACACAGAGAGTACATATTTAATTCAGCCCGTGGCTAATTATATTGAATTCGGAGCGAAACATTGGGCAATCTTGTTGGTATTTGGCATTTTGTCCAATTTTACACGTTTTTTCAAACATTGAATAATTGAACATATTTTTGGAAATACTCAGAAAAATGCATGAATTTAATATCCTTTAACATTTCGTTAGAAAACTGTACAGTACAGTCCAAGAGAAATTCATACACGTTGTTATCATTCTTGGATGTCATAATTAACTGTTTAAGACTAATTTAAAATCAAAACAACATGACAAAAACAAATGTACCAAAAAGCACATTTTGACAATAAAAGTTGATAAAACACAATGAGTCAGTTGCGCTTACGAGTTCACCAGATATCAATTTGAATTTGTCATGAAATTTAGTTGAAATGTGTTTCATTACATTTTGTATAAAAACATATATTCGAGTGTGTCTCTAAGAGCACGTTGGTAAGATTAGGGTTAAGTTGAACACAAGTATTTTGTGCGGCAACACAACAATAAAATTTTTATTAAAACAAAAAAATTAATGTATGCACCAAACATTAATTATACGAATAGATGTTTTAATTATTTAAAGATTTTGTTATTTTAATTATTTTTGCGTTCATGTGCTGATTCCATGGGCGGCGATTGCATTTCTTTCACTTAAATTGACGATAACGATAATATTTTGATTATTATGCTATTTTTGAAATATTTAATGTTTTAAAATTCACATTGTTTATGTTGTTGCTGTCTGTTGTATTTTTATGGCGTCTGTTCGATGCTGTTGCGCTTTATGTTTTTCTTGGGATGCATTCAATCATGCACATCTTAAACTTAGGTTCAATTTGGAAAAATACTGATGTACTTTTGTGCAGTTGAGTGAATAGTATGTATATGTCTCATATCTGTGTATAATTGTAGATGTGAGAACATGCATGAAATGTTCTCGTATTGATAAGATGATGAACAGAAAGTGAATATCAATATCAAGGTGATTTGTTTGCACTCAGGGACGGACTTATAGAACATCTGTTTGCTTACAAAATATAAGGGTCATTCATTTCTGATAAGCCTCCAACGAAAGTGCAGTATAAATATGAGATGTTTTTTGGTATAGAGTATGATTTCGCAAGATGAAGTCGTTTATAGCAGTTGCAGTGATTGGTTTGGCAATTTTTGCCTTGGCCTCCTCCAAGCATATCGAGTCCAAAGTGGCAGACAAAGATTTTTTGGTAAAGCAAAAATTCATGTTGGATATTTTGCAGCACGTTTATCAGGATGACGTGTTTGTAAAGAAATATGATGAAAGCTATGTCACCTACAAGCCCTGGGAACACTTGGACAATTATAATGAGCTCGACAAGGTCCAGGGATTCTTTGAGTTATGGCAGCACAAGCCAATGCACGATGATGAGATCTTTACACCTGTTTACGACCGACACGTTGAATACGCCCAAGGTTTGACACTTGTGTTTTACTTTGCCAAGGACTGGAATTCATTTACCCATGCAGTTTACTGGGCTCGCATGCATGTGAACAAGCAATTATTCGTATATGCTTTGACTGTGGCCAGTATCCATCGTGATGATTTGAAAGGAATTGTTTTGCCAGCCATCTATGAAATTCAGCCATGGCATTTCTTTGATGTCGACTCCCTAGAGTTGGCTGAGAAATATAGAATGCATGGATTCCATAACGTTAAGAAATTGGACAACATTTATAATGTGGTAATCAAGTCAAACTACAGTAATGTCTACGGTGATGTCAATTATGATCACAACTTGGCTTATTTCTTGGAAGACATTGGTTTGAATGCATTCTACTACTACTACAACATTGACTACCCTCATTGGGCCACTGGACCAGTTGGTCATGAATTGAACAAAGATCGCCGTGGTGAATTCTATCTCTACTTGCACTGGCAATTGCTCGCTCGTTACTATTTGGAACGCTTGTCGAATGATTTAGGTGAGATCCCCCACTTCAACATGTACGAAACCTACGAAAATGGTTACTTCAGCAATTTGCACTACTATAAGGGTGTTAGTTTCCCTGATCGCGATAATCACTACAACTTCTACTACTCCGACAACTACGATTACGCCAAAGATATCGAATTCTTTAGTGCACGAATTGCTCATTATGTCGACACTACTGGCGACGAGTACTCTGAAGCTGTCAACAAATTGGGAAATATCATTCAAGGAAACGCTAACTCAGTCAATTTTGAAAAGTACGGCAGCTTGGACCATATTTATCGTGAATTGGTTAATGAAGGTCGTAGTTATGGCAAACGCGGTGAAACCCTTCCTGCCATACTTATGCAATACGAAACATCTTTGCGTGATCCTTTGTTCTATTCCATCTACAAAGACATTGTTTCCTACTACTGGCGCCTAATGGAAACTTATCCTGAATACAAACCTCAAGATTTGTTATTCCCAGGAGTTAAAATCGCCGGTGTACATATGCCAGAAGGACTCACCACCTATTTCGAACACTTTGATGCTGACATCAGCAATGCCGTCAACGTTGAAGTTCCCAGCACTGAAAATCCTGGCGACAATATTTTCAAGTTTGGTCGCAACTCACAAGTACATGGGCAAAGCTTCGTTATTAAAGCCCGTCAATTGCGCTTGAACCACAAACCTTTCGAATACTCTTTAGACGTTACATCAGACAAGAACCAAAAAGCTATTGTCAAGATATTTGTTGGTCCTAAATATGACGAAAATGGTCATTTGATTCATTTGGAAGATAATTATATGAACTTCTTCGAGTTGGACCATTACGTTGTTGACTTAGTTGCTGGTGCCAACCATTTAAAACGCAGTTCCGATGATTTTACCTGGTACGTCAGTGACCGCACCACCTACTTGGAACTCTACCAAAAAGTAATGGACGCATCTAACAGTGACTACAAGTTCCCCCTCAATCAAAATGAAGCTCACTGTGGAATACCTCAACGCATAATGTTGCCTAAGGGTAAGAAGGGTGGTATGCCATTCCAATTCTTTTTCATCGTTTATCCTTATCACGCTTCCGAAGTACCACAATACTCTACTTACGACCCTGTTATCTCGTGCGGCATTGGCTCTGGCAGTCGCTTCGTTGACAGCCTTCCATTCGGTTTCCCCTTCAATCGTCCCGTCCATCACGATTACTACTTCAATGTTGACAACATCAAATTCCACGATATTAAAATCTATCACAAAGATGATCACACCAACGTGGTTTAAGCATGACGCATTTTTACATCAGCTCAGCAATAAATTTCTATCTGAAGGATACTTTGTGTAATTAAAAATTCAAATCAACAGACTTGTGAATCAAAAAAAATAAATAAATAAATTAAATATAAAGTGAAAGCAAAACGATAAATCTCATTGTTTTAATAAATTATTAATGATTTTCTTTTAGAAGCATTGCGAAGAGATTGTTGGATATTGGATTCTCCCGATAGAAATAGTTTATAGCTAAATATGTAGATGGATCTTTCCTTTCATACAAGTTAAAAAATAATATCCAATGAGGGATTTTAGAAAATGTTTACTTTGCAGTGCAGCCAAACGCTCCAGTTTTTCTTTCAATTTTATCACACATACTGCTTATCAAAATTCATTTAAATTGATACCTGTGACGTAGGCTGCATAGAATTTTAAAGCATTTATTTTTTCTAGATGTCATCGTTAAGCAAACAGCTTCAAAATACTTTTATTCAAAAACATATTTGATCATTTGGTTTTAGTTAAGTAGTTTTAAATTGTGGCAGAATATTTGAAAAATCAAACCGAAAATTGTTTTCTTGGCAGTAAATTGAAACACTCGATGGATATTGAATTTCAAAGTAATTTAAAAATTTTTAAACTTTTCGAATATATGGTTTGTAAAGACGTACTCCTGAGTCCCAATGAAAGGCATGGATGCAGACTAGCTTACGCACAATAATAACTTATAAAAAATTCAAATTTTAAAATTGATTACAATCTCAAATATGTTAACAAATTTTGTGAACAAAAATATAATTTAATTATATTTTGCTTTATAAACCATATTACAGAAGAATAAATATAACAACATTTTGTTTACTAGAGGAACTGGATCCTCCCAAATACCATCTATAAGATATATTTTTTCCAAACGATTTCTCAAAAATTTAATTTCTAATATGATTAGAATCGTTAGATAAACATGTTTTTTTTGGTGCCAAACTTTCAATACAATAAAAATAATGAAAAGTCTAATTTAGTGATTTTTTTGAACTCATAAATTACTATAAATAAATTAGAAATTACTATAAATTAAAAATTTGTACAAAAGGGAATAAGTTTTAATTTTGCACACTTAACATCTGCACTTAAAAATAGCAACACAGCAAAAACTACCGCTTCGCGGGAAGCAGGCATGTAAGCGATAGTTCTTGGTTGTAGTTGTGCCTCCTGCTTCCAAATACGAATTTCTCTATGTAAAAGATTAAATTATTTTGGTGCATATTCAGAAATTAACTTTTTAAAGTACCTATTGAAGTTATTAGCAGTTGGTTACTTTCAGCACGAAAAGTTTGCACTTAGTTATGGGTGAAGCGTCAATTTTTACTGCGTCCAAAAAACATCCGCAGAAAAAAAATATAATAAAGATCTGATTTTAGTCAACAAAGTTCTATTGAATAACTTTACTTTTATTTAATTTACATACAAACTATGAACAAAAAATAACTTTTTTAGGATTTGTATGAATGTTTTGAAGAATAAAAATTGTTTCTTAATAGTTTTTTTAATTAATTACAGTAAGTATGGTTCCAAATATTATCGAAATTTGTTTATCTCTACATGTCAATACGCAGGGTTGCATTTCTTACATCAGCTGCGAGCAGATGCTGCACTAGTTAAGAATTGTGAATAAGATCTATAGTGATTTCTGAATATGCCCCTTTGAGTTCAAAAATTAATTGCGAGATGGCCGGCTTTATTTTTGCGTCTCGAAAGCATCTTTAAAACAGCGAATTGGGAAAGCGTGCATTATTATTGCTTCCTAAAACCTGTTTTTTGCTGGTAAGCGTTATTTTTGTTAGCTTTCGCACGATATATTGTGTATATATTTTTTTAATAGGCGAAAATGAAAGACTTGCCATTGTTTTTATATAATCATTACTTTATTTAGTTTTTATATATTTTTGAACATATATTTTTTTTATTTATTTTTTTTTATTTAATTTTTTTTATTCGTTTTGCACACAATCTTCATGAAAAAGAAGTCCTGATTTTGCTTCATTCTTCTTTAACCACTTTAAGCAGCAAACATTTATTAAATCAAGATTCTTAACTTAAAATAAATGACTTGTTTGTATTTTAGGGAAAATATTATTTTTTCTTTTGTTCACTTACTTCTTTTCCAATATTTAATAATAATTGATTTATGGTTTTTGTTTTGTGTATGAATTACTTTTCCTACTTATACAAATAACATTTCTAGAATAGTTTGATTTGGTTTTTTAAAGGGTTCAAGTTTCCTTTTTTTCTTTATTTTTTATTTTGAGGGGGGGGGGGGAAGAAGAGGGGTGGTTGTTTTTGTATGAATTATAAATTTTTAATACTTATTTTGTTTTTCATTTTTCAATTTTGTTTTATTTGATTTGAAGTACCTGTAGAATTTTTCTTTTTTTTCAATTTATCTCTTTTGATTTAAATTTACACGTTATTTTATTTGTTGTTCATTATAAATATTTATTTATTTAACAATTTTTATTTGCTTGACATAATTTGATCATGTTCTCACTTTTAAGTTTAATAATTTATTGTTGATTTTATTATAATTGTAGTTGGTAGAATTACGTATAATTAAATATCTTTTACTTATTTATAATGCAGAATTTTTTTTACTTAATTGGAGGAAAAACAAATTATTTATAAAAAAAATAGAATTCATTCTCATTTCTTATTAATTTAAAGTTTTTAATATAATAATTTATGAAAATAATAATTTATGAACAAAGATATATAAATTAAAGCACACATTCATGCATGAATATATTAAGTTTACAATGCACGTTTCTTGCTGCTGTTTTGAAGTCGAAGAGATAACAAATGATAGAGAAGAATTATTTCATGTCGTAAACTAAGTATTACTCACTTATCTAATCACTAGAACAAGGACATCATTTATGATAATCGGAAATATCAAACGAACTTCATAAAGTGTTTCTTCCACTGTTCTAATCCCATTCTAATCGTTTTTTAAGTTGTTCATTTACTCAGCTGCACTGAAAATGATTGTAACAAAAACTTTTATTTTTTATGGCGTAGATTTTCATATTACATAAAACAATAATTCGTTGCATTCCGGTTTATGAGCTGTTGGATTTTTCTAACGCCATTTTCACAGTACCCGTTTTGGTTATTCTTGGACACCCAGGAACATTGCCAATCAATGTGACTGATAGAGAATTGAAAATTTTTATTATTGATATTGTCAGTATAGTCGCATTGGTCTCCCAATGTACATACGTAACTGGATCAGTTAGTTTTTATATTTTTAATTGATTAATTTTAATATCATTTGGGTCCTGTTTCCTAACGTATACATATAACATCTGTTTTCTTATTCCACCGCATAGAAATAATCTTGCCGATTAATGTTTAATATCATAAGAAAAAGTCATCAAATAATTTCTAAAAATTTTTGTTATCATGTACGAGTACACAGAAACAAATTGTTCCTCAAAAATGTTAAAACTAATAATTTATCTGAAAATAAAATTGCGAAATTAATTACAAAATTTTGAGCATTGAATTGAATATAATACTTTCTTCGCAGGTGGAACTTTATTTAATTGAAAATGCAGGTTTTGTAATTGCAATCGTATTTTCAGTTTACAATAAAAAATGTATCTTTAGTTTGGTGACAAATGCGATATGTGTACATACAATTACAATAATATAAATGTAGAACCACTTTTGACTTGAAATAAGAAATTTTGATTTAAATGCCGATTTTAATAATTTTTTGTAAACGGAGAGAAAAAATGGTATAAACAAATATGAGGAACATAGTTTTAGGAATATTCCTTTTTAATTTGTAATTAGTATTCCTTCGTTGTGTTTTTAAAAATTTATGGAATTTTAAAAGCTTGGAAAACGTTTTTAAAAAGATTTATTTGTTATGTGAAAAACCACAAACGGCCTTTTTAATTGTTTTCAAAAGAAAATAAGAAGATAACACAGAATTTGTATTTGTAAAATATGTATGTAGATATGGTAACACAATTTTTGAATAGAAAATAATAATCGGAAAAATGTCAGAAGGTTAATACGGCGTCGAAAAGATGGAATGATTATTGCATTATGGAACATAATATACGTATCGCACTTGCTTAACTTTATGGTGTTTACTCAAAATATTTTAATGTCCAATTTTACTGTTCGACAGCAGATATTACACATAAATCTGAATCTAGCTACACTGGAGTAAAACGGCATTTTCAATTTCGCACTTCGATATCCGCTCTTAAAGGATTTTAAAGGTGCTTGCAACTAAATTAAAAAAAATGTAAGCTCAATGTTGCTATCGCATTTAAGAGGATGATCAGAATTATTTTCTGCAATTATTTTTGTCGCTCCTAGTAAAAAAGAATGCTGACGATTGATGTCTTCTTTAATATACTTTAAATTCTATACAAAAAATTTTTGAGAAAAATACATATTGAGAACTTGGATATTTAGTAAAACATGCCGGAATTGCATTTTTCTACTAATAAAACAATTAAAATTGTTGTGTCTCGAATACAACCTCAACTTAAAATACATATTAATTTATGTGAAGACAGATGACTTCAAGAAAGATAAGTCGAGACTACATTCGATTTTCCTCTTGGTGGAAATGTCAACATTTCGAGTGAAAACCATATTTGTGCGACAATACGCGATGTATGCACGTGCCTTAAATTACTTTAGTTTCTTTCTTTATTAAAACATGTTTATCTTTTTTCCCCCTTTTTTTATAAAAGTTCATATTTACGTACTCGTTTTTTTTTGTAAAGGTAAAGTGTAAGTGTGTGTGTGTGTGTGGCTGTGTTCAGCAAATAATGTGGTGTGTGAAATATTTTGCTGTTTTGATGTATGTTTTTACAAATACATACACATATCGCTATTATATACATAAAAAGCTTATGTTCTAATTCAGATTTCGCTTATTATTTATTAAATATTAATATTCCTGCCTTAGCATTATTTATTATATAATTTATTTATTTAAATTTTAATTTAAATGTAATTAGTTCTAATTGGTTTTAATTTCTATGGGTTTCACTCTTCAATTGTTAGTTTTTACAATTTGACACAATTTATTAATATATTTTTTAACATATTGTGTGACAGACGGTATTCATTAATTTTTGGTTTTAGTTTATTCAACACCCTACTTTATTCATAATTAAAAAATAATAATAATCAAAACATTGGATATATTGTAAATATATACTAAATGTAATTTTTATATAAAACTGTTTTATGTATCAAGTAATTGCAATTAAGCCAAATCGTTTCAAATTCGAGAGCATTTCCATCTAATTAATTTGAGTACCATCCAGTTTTGTGTATGTCAGATATTTTTACCACAAATTTTATATTATTGTCGAATAGCTACACATGGTTGATTCGCATTGTTTCAACTTAATCATCTCAAATGGTGATCTGACCGACTTTGATTAACTTTTTAGCATTTTGCTTAAACGCGCTTAAAACCTCAAATGTGAACATTGCATTGGACTCAAGCACGTAGGAACAGCTTTTCTACACAAGAATTGCAATTTAACAATACTCATTCATTCTCGTTCATACATACATATCGCTCCTTTATTGCAAGGTAGTCATATCTCAAAAAACCGGAATTTTTTAATTACGAATGCAGAATTATTCGTCGCATCGGTTTTCATTTTGTTTTAAAATTTTTATACAAATGCCTTCTTCGTCCACCTCTTGAGAGGAGAACACTTTTTTATTATTTTATTTTTCCATTGATGTATGAGTAAATTAAAAACTTTAACCCCGTTTTTTGACGAACGGGGTTTTTTTTGAGATATGACTATTTATTTAACTTGTATGCATGTATTATTATATTGTCTGTATATCAACGCAAAATATTTTAATCGTTTAGCTTAAATGAAATAAATAGCCAAAATATTTTATTTAATATTTGTTGTTTCTAAACACTACGCAGGACCTATCGCAGAAGGAGTAAACTTAAATACTAGAGTATTAATTATTGTAAGTATTTGAATTGCCGCGAAATCCAACCAAACAGATTTATAGAATGAAAAAAAAATAAAGTAAAAATAACATGTTTGAATTGTTTAATTTAGCAATGAATCCAAACATGATGTTTTTATTGAAGTAGGACCCATGACAGAACTGGTAGAATCAAATATTACAATTAATAAGAAAAACGTAAATTCAATTGACAGTTTCATTTTAGAAATCTAAGCAAAAAATAAATACTTTAAAAACAAATGAAATGTTATAGGACTAAAGAAATAATTTCAGACAAGCGGGTGTTTTAATAAATTACCTTTTTTTTAAACTGAATATGGCTTTACAAAATGTTAATTTTTTTAAGAAAAGTGCGAACAGTTTTTCATTGCTCATTGTTGTTAATCATTTGCAATCATGATTATTTCATTTTAGCTCATTTTAAAAGAATATCAAAACAAGTTCTTTTAAAAGTGTGACGAGTTAAATCTAATTAATGTTGAAATAGCATGACAAATTGCGAAGGATCAAAATTATTGCACCATGAATTTTTGATTACGTAATTGTTTCGGTCTTCTTCCACGACCGCCGCTGCTGTGACTTGAGCATTTAAAGCACACCATCTTCCGCTACGTAAAGTAATACAGTCAAGTCAACTTGAATTTACACGATGCTGCTCGTTATGAGTTTAACTTTGTCACCAAGTTAATTTAAAAGCTGGTACTGCTGATTCTAAATTGTTGTTTGCATTACACTCAACGTTAATTTAAAGTCATAAGATGTTCATCTTACTAGTTTAGCTATTAAAGAGTTTTAATGTCAGTTTTAAACTTATTTAAAATTTTGAAGAAATTTACTTAAAAGACGTTTTATATTCAGTAAAGGTTGATTTTTGAAACCAGCCGGGTAAAATATAACAACGACATTTTTCGAAATCCGTACATTTCTTCGTCTGAGTTCGTGTGGTTTCTATGCTTTTCTCAGTTTCATAGTGATCTTTTTGTGTATTTCTTTTTTGCATAAACCTTGAAAATAATTTATTAGAGAAACTAAGATTTAAACGAAGTATTTGACAGGTAATACAACAAATTTTCCAAATTATTTGTTTTTCTTATTTGTTCTCTTATTAATGAAACGATTCCATTTTCAAACTCATAATGATTAAAACGTTAATTTTTTTTTAATTTTTTGGTATTCTATGGATCAAGAAAGGGAATCAAAAATCAAAAAAATATGTACATGTATATGTATTGCAGGACCTAAGATGCTTTCACTGTAAAACAGCTGAACTCTTTTACTTGTTCATAGAATTTTGTTTGAAGTAAAAGAAAAGACACAATTAAAATAAATTCTTGAAATCATTAAAAATTTACCCGAAATACAATCGAAAAACCCAAAAATACCAAAATACAAAGTGAACTAGACGATTTTCAATTCCACAGATACTCAGTCCAGCAAAAATATATAATAAAATTTTAAATCGCTTTTATGCCATTTTGTACACATAAAATACATGTTTTGGTGTTTCCGCTATTGATTATATTTGCCTTTGTTTTACATGCATATATGTATATATATATATGTGTATGGGATGTCCACAATCCAGTGAGAATATTGAAATTTTACTAACCCACATCTGTGCCGTAAAAAATATGTATAAATTATTGAGACTTGATTTTCTCAAAGTGGCTCTTTTCCAATATTGTTCACATTTCTTCCAAAAAAAGCTTATAGAGTATAGAAAGTCATTAAAAATATAATATAATACCTGACGAAAATAGCTCTTGTTTGTTGGACCGCTTTTGCTCATACAAAGTTTACTTTCACAAAGTCTATTAAATTTTCCTTTAAGCTTTATTTCACTTCTGCACACGTAATGTTAATTTTGACGATTTTTTTATTGTAATCAAAAAATTAACTTTACATCTGTTCACCCCCAATACTTTTTGCTCTTCTCTCCCACAAACTGAAGACTTTGCAAAGTAAACTTTGCGTGTGGAAAAGCGGTCTCAGCTAGTAGGAGTTCTTGTGAAAAATAAAATTAAAAATGGGCCGGCCGACATTAGAAAATTTCAATAAATTAAAAAAAAATTAAATACATTTATTTGTTTGTATATGCACTTAAAGAGATCATTAGAAGATTTAATTAAATTATTTTTTTGAATTTTTTAAAATTTATGAAGTAGGAAACACAAACACACTCGCTTGTCCGCTTTGATTGCAATGCCCCTCGCATATCAAATAATTTAATCTCAAAAATATAATTTTAAGTTTTATTTAGGAGTACAAACAATGACTACAGAAAAATGATTTCTCTGTCTGACTAAATAAGCAAATTTTCAGAATGCAAATCCAAATGATTTTGTTTGTAGGGTGATTCATTTTTTATGTTCAAGTATTTTTTTTCATTTAACTTTAAATTAGTTTTTGAATCAACACAATTTTTTTTCTTTTATAGTTTACGTATAAAAATTAATTAAACAATTTTATATTTCAATAATATATTAATAATATTATTTTAGCATTAATTTATTTTTTGTTTTGTTTGCCAAACAACATAAATAAAAATTATCTTGCTAAACTTAAATCTCCCTCTTATTGTTTTTATTTATTTACGTTTTTCTCGCAATTTAATCTATTTATTTGCATATTGTTTAATTGGTTTTGGTTTTCAGTGTATGTGTGTTTGTGTTTGCGTGTGAGTTTGTGTGTGTAATTTTATTGGTGTCTGTGTTTTACCTACATCTATGGTTTTCTTTTGTTATAAATTAAATTTATATTTTTATTATTAATTCCAACAAAAAACAAAGTAAATTTATTGTTGTAATTTTTGTATTATTAAATGTTTATAAACAATGTTGACTATTTGGTCACAGTTGACGCACCTGCAGTGCACTGTGACTCCAACTGCTGCTGCTACAAAATAAACATAAAAATGTCAAAGCTACTGGCAGTAGAACGGTTGTTGTTATCAATTGTGACGTCAGTTGTACTCTTAATGCCGTTCTGCTTGCGCCGCCCGTTAAAGCAGAATTATCTGGATCACCATTTAACCGCTTTGATCCCTCGAGACCCAAGAGATTTGGTGAAATTGTTGTGGGAGGTCCTATGCTCAGCATTAAACGCTGCTGTACATTTTTGTGGAAAACGTGCAAGATTGACACTTCACATGACAGCAGAATACTGGTTTGATATTTGGGAACGGCTTGAAAGAAGCTCTGCAGCACTTGGCTGTGTGGGTAAACTTCCAGGGACGAATACGTCGCTGATCCTTCATAGGTATCCTGTGTTATACGCTGAAATGGTGTTTTATAAACCTAAAAGAAAATCAAAAATATGTGATTGGAATAAATCATGCGGAATATATTTTTGTTTAAGAAAATTTATAAGATCAAAAAACAAAAATCCAGGGACATAATTGTAATAATCAATATTTGGAAAAAATATTATGAAATTTTTATTTTTCAAGACTTTTTAAAAAAGTGATTTCTGGAGAAGAGCTACAATTATGCAATATTTATTTTAGCCATCGTAAAATATTATTTATTCTGTTCTTCAATTATAATAGATCTTAATTTTTGCTCTCTTTTCTTAATCATTATGATTTTTATTTTTTCGGTCATTAGTCAGCCGCATAACAAACGTTACATTTTTATAAAAAATGCGTACAGATAAATGTTTTATAATTGTCATACGAAGGCCGAAAACATAAAAATCTTTCATAATGGACATGGAAGACCAGCACAAAAATAAGTCTTTTTAAATATTTATGGAAGGACTCAAATGCTTTGAGTTGTTTATAATTATATACAGGACAGACATTTGTGTAATTAATTCTTATGTAACCAAACGATTGAAAAATATAAAATATGAATTGTAATTCAATTCTCCAGTTCACAGAATTATTTAACTTTTCAAATAATCGCAAAGACTCACCTTTCTTCCATTAATAAACCACGTTATGTTCGCTGGTGGATATGAAGGTCCAATTGTACAAACGGCCTTGAAGTTGTCGCTTGATGTTATGATTTTCTTATCGACCTGCATGGTGGGATCATCTTTGGGCAGTTCAATTACCTGCATGTGAGCAGATCGTATATCGGTGTGAAAAAGCGGAGCGTCTTCCGACACTTCGCACTGATAATTTCCTGTCAATTCACGTGTAACTCCCTTTAAAGTAACAGAAGTCGCATCCGAATTTATCAGCTAAAAGCAAAATTAAACAAATTAAAATAAATAAGAACATGTTGCTTTGCTTTGGCTTTTTTTAATAAAAACGAGAAGAGAACTTTCATGAATTCAAACTAATTTTGAAGCAAAGAAGTCAGTCCCATTATTATGTTTTATTTTTTTATTTTTTATAATCATTAAAACAAAAAAAAACAAAAAAATATTTTCACGTTTTTTGTTCAGAATAATGCCATTTTCTTTTATAATAAAAATGTAGCATTTCTTTCGCTTTTTATCAAAAAAATGCAATTCAAAGAAATCTGAAGACAAAAATTTTGCCTCGTAAGAGATAATACAATAATTTCTAATAAAATCAATATTTCAGAAAATCATTATATTGTAAATTTTCAATAAAAAGGCGAAAAATGTTTTACATCTTATTTAATTCGAAATATAATTTTTTAAAACTCTAATTTAACAATTTAGAAACAAAAATATCCATTAAAGCTTAATATGGTTGGAAAAATATAAAAAAGTGAAACAATATTAACGAGTAGTGGTGCTTTTCTACATTTTATCCACATTCAGTCTTGCGAAATTGTGTATGGAACTGGTAGGCTGAGTATCATTTGCATGTACGAATACAACGCATTCGCTAATAATTATTTGTAATTTCAATTATATTAGATTGTGAAACACATAATAAAATAAAATGCGCGAGATTCTCGTGAACTCACATATACCCAGCAAACACGCATATTTAACTTAAAAGTGAGAATGATTTCAAATAAAACTCTATTATAAAGTATAAAAATGTTTTCGAAATATACATAGATTGTAAATAAAAGTGAAACACAGCATGCACAATTAATAAGTAAAATATTATTGGTGAAAAAGTACGTTACAAATTAAAATGAAATAATTGAAGTGAATTTGTTTCGTTGTAGTTTCTATTTCTGATAGTTTAAACAAAATAACTAATGAAACTTATTTGCAACAATTTCGGCAAGGTATGGTAATGTATATTAGGGCGGGTCGGTCTCATTAGTGAAAGTAATGTAAATGTTAGTGAACATTTTAAATATACAAAAAGGCCTCCTTAAAATTACTTGTCTCAAAGTATATGGAAATTTGTTAATAACAGAGGGACATTATTAATAAAACCCGGTACAAACAATTTTGAATTAAAAACCGAAAAGTCAGGAAAATCACAAACCCTCAACTCCACACAAAAAATATTGAGCCAATCGCCCATTGGATGACAAATGTGTCATTGCTGTCTTTAAAATTGCAAACAACATTTTTTTTGCCACTCTCCAAAATATAGAATTTTTGTTTTTTATACAACGTTTGATATTGTGTCTACTGGGTACTCAGTAATCCGTGCATAGACACATACCAACACATCTTTACATACAAACACCATCATTAATTCGTATGTGTTCTGACCACGAAGGAACCTTTTATCAATTTTCGATAACTTAATTAGAGCAAATTGAAAATTGGTCAATATTGTTGTGTGGTTTTGTCGTTGTATGTGTGTAATTTTTTTCAGTTTCAAAAATTTCAATCGCAAACCACCCAACGAACCCTTTCGGCGATGATTGTGAATGAGCCACATAAGTGGTTTCCATAACACTGCCGACACAAAATATGATCCCTTTATAATTTTTCAAATAAAAATAGAAGAAACGCGCATCATATACGTCCAACATAGAAGGATTAAAAAATATTTGATATTTTTGATTTAATCCGAAACAAAATTTTTGTTGGTTTCTACTATTTTATTATTTTTCATTGTTATTTTGTTGAATCATAGTCATCATAGTCACAAGAGTAGATGTGGATGTAGTCCTGCATTGAATCTACATATCAACAAGAATTGTTCCATCAGCTTTAGGGTGGGGACTAAAATATTCATAAAATGCGTTTTGAATCAAAAGCCATACACTCGTATGTATCATTTTTTAGGGAAAGTTATTTATGAAAGTTGTTTATTAAAGCTGGCGTATATGCAAAATTTAATCCGGAGATAATATAGAAATGTATAACTAATCTCCTTGTAGTTTATTCTACACAAGGCTAAACTTTTCTGAGTATTCATTTTATAATTTCAAAAGTTTTCTTAATAACATTAAATTAAAATATTTAATTTTTTACGTAACAAGTTGAACTGTTTCAGGTTTAAGTTGAAAGTGGAAACAGATCAGTACAAAATGCGAGGTCGCTACTCTCCTGGATACTACTCTTACATTTTGAAGTTACTTTCACTAAAATTGTTTGATAAGAAAGCAGTATTATGAACTTAATTTTATATGTGTATACATTTGAAAAAATCTCGTCACATGCTGAAAGAAGCAAAATATTCCCAGAAACTTAAATAAAATATGTGTAATCTGATTAATTTAATATTCTGCACATATTTTAAGTATGGATTTAATAACATAAAGTTCATTCTCATCTTGGAAAGTGCAAACTAATATTTGATTAACTTATAAATATTTTCTCTGAAAATTAAAAAACTTTGATTAATTTTAATAACAAATTTAGATTAAACACTTTTGTGACGTCTTAAAGTGCTTACGAAAGGAAATATGTCCCAAATACTAAAAATATGTTTAACTCGCGTATTTATCTTCATTAACTTCACACACTTCCTGATATGCCTGACATTATTTTTAATAATAAATATTATTTTGAGGAAATAGCAGTTATCAGGTATTAAATTATTAAGATATCCACCATCCATCAGCAAATAAACTGAATAAAATTTGCCAATGGGACCATTGTTGTGTTCTCTTGTTCCATTGGCAAATTTTCTTCAGTTAATTCGCAGATATTCAATCATTGCTTACGTATAAACATTTGGGAGGATATCTTAACAATTTAATACCTGATAAATCTTTTTTTTACTATAATTACTTATTTGAATCAGTTAATTTAAATTAATTCTTTTTTAGTTAACAGAAATCTTATTTCTTTTTTAAATCAATAACGTTTTATTCTGTATACAAAAATTCTAAACAAACTTCAAAATAATATGAAAAGTATGATTTTTGAGGGAGTATAACAGTCTGAATTAATTTGACTTTAATACAAAATTTTTATGAAGCAAATTTATAAATCCTTCGTGATGCACAAACACCCATAGAAGAACGTCTAATTGTAATTGCTATTGAAAAGTTCTCATATCTCATGACATAATTTCGAATTTACTTTCTGTATTAGGATTTAAAACAAACTAAATGAAATCGATCTCTTTCGTTAACCATCACAAAAAAATGTCCCCAAGGTAATCATGAAAAATTACCAAGATTTTGTGAGTCATTTTTCAAATTAAAATAATTTAGACATTTTTAATTTTTGGATTGGCTTTCGGTATTCAGTTTAAACGAATAAATCTATTTTCTACGCCAATTGGTATCATGTGTAATTGGCTTTTCTCTTTTTTATAAGATAAAGTTCAGTGGCAAAAGATCGGGTGTGGGTCACACCTATTTAAAGCAAATCATATTAAATTAACCGTTTTCTTTAAAAGTTCAACACTCGTCGAATAAACAAACTCATATTTGAAATAACTTTCTCTATCCAAAATCACGGAAAACTCAAATTAGCGAGTGGTGGAAATATGCATTGCGTAAACGCGGACATCGCGATTTGTGGTGGCATTCAGTTGTGATTCTTTTGCTACTCCCCGTCCCACAAGACTTAGCATATAAAAGTCATAAAGTTCTTAATCGGTGTGTGGAAAAATAAGCCATAATGACAGTAGGTTTCATTAACATTTTACTTGCATCGGAAGCGGTGTTGTAACCGAGCTTGATGATTTGCCCATAAAGATGCGCAATTAGAATCACCTATAAATTACAGTCATATGTTGTGGTTGAAAAAATTAAATTTCCTTTTTTCTGCATTTTCCAACCGTCTTACATATCTGAAAGATTAATTTAAGATTAATTTAATTAAATTAGATGCACTGAACACATTTGTCACACGATCAACTGAAAATAAATATTAATTTGTTCTACAATATTTTAGATATTTATGAAAACATACAGCAAACGTTTCACAACTTGATATTGAATGACTGACGCTTGCTTACATCGTAATCGAATCTAAAAGTAGTGCATGATTCTTCACTTGTGTTGTCACTTCGTTTAAGTTTATATCTATTCGAAACTACCTCATTTACTGCACACAAATAATTAAAATGCAATTTGTCAGATCCAGGCTAAAACTTTAGTAAAATATTTTCTCTTTCCGCTTTAAGTGAATAAAATTAAACGACATTCTATTTAACTCATGAAGTGGGAAGTGAGCTACGTGTTTAAAAATACCTTTGCTTTTGGAAATTCGAGTATTTGCAACTGCCTCCAACAAGAAGTATGAATATGGATGTGCAACAACGGCGATGACAAACACACAAATCCGAGTTGTTAGTACATCGAAATATACATACGTAGATTGCAATCATTCGAATTTTGTGCAAATGTCGTGTCTAGGGTAACTCTTGTCTTCTGCAACTGATATCAACCGCTGTCAAGTGACATTTTATCCGATTCAAGTAGTTTGATACAAGTAGTCTGCACTTGAACAATATTGGATATGCAAATTTATGGAAAAGTCATTAGCAAACGCATACATAAACATGCATCAACACTAGCGTACATTCCTACAAACAGCCAAACTTATTTATAGGAATGCTGAATGCGAAGTACACGGACTGATGTAAAGGAACGGAAATCAGGTAGACAACAGCCACACCAGATGTATTTTCATATGAACTCGGAAACGGTGTTCTTTAATCGCATTTTAAATGCAGTTGTTTTGAACTGCTCAGTCGTGAAGAGGACACGCAGAGTTTCGTCAACAGTTTCGTCAATTTATTTCAATACACACATTTTCACGTTAAGCGATTTAAGATTTTATTAAATTTTTGCTTTTAAAGTTTTGGCATTGACTGCATTTTAAACTCCTTGAACTCCTTTTCCATATTTACATATTTATATTAGCAGTAAATTTAGTGAGTGGCAGTTTAATTATTTATTATTGTTAATATGAACTGTAGTAAGATAAAACAAATAAGGACAAATATTTATAGGAGCACACACGATGGCTCTAACAGTTTTAGTATACTCGTATCTAAATAAATGCCTATTTTTGGATCATGAAGAGATTTTTCCAATTTGGAGAGAAAACATCGGTTTCGTTTAATGGCATGAAGTAGTTAGTACGTTGTCTACACAGCAAATAATGTCTAAGAACCTGGATTCGAGCCCAGCTTCAGGCAAGTCATAAGTGTGCCATTGTGTTTTATGTTGTTGGACTTTTTAAGTGACGAAGGCGTAGCACTGGTCACTGAACAGTACCGGCAGTAATTGATAATTGTATATGCTAGCGGACATCACAACTCCCTCCTTCGTCGTTATTGTAGCCAAATCAACGGCGAAGTAAAATAATTAATGCGCCTACTTGACATCAGAGGTGCTGCAACACTGATCTAAAAACTAACACAACGCGCAATATCCTTAAGCTTTCTCAATTTCACCATCTGTCCTCTCTCATTATCCCTTTCCCAAAGAAGGTAACACACCTACTGGCTGGTAGACGTACTAATTGCATGGGTATTATTTTTCTTAAAAAAAATACAAATACATTTTACTGTTGGTGTCACAAAAATGAAAACAAAAAATTTGGCACTCTTTTAGAAAGGATTACTGCAATTTATATTTAATATTTCAATGCACAGCTAAACATTATTTCATTTTTTGAATTATAGTTGTATCCACTGTTATAATTGATATCATGGACTCACTTCTTTGAAAATGTTCCGTCTTTATGTAAGAATTTGAACAGGACATTAAATATTCACTTGTGCTACCGCAAATGGTTCACAAAGGGTTTTGTTTTCTGCAACAAATCTGAAATGCATTTGTTGTTTATTTTTTATTTTAAAGCTTTTTCCTCTTTGTTAACAGGCTAAAATATAAAAAGTAGGGTGTGGCAACAGCTTATGTAACTGAAAATAAACGAAAAAAATGAATAAAATAATAAAAAATTATGAGGCTCAACTCATCTCTTAACTCGAACTGAAAATTTCTAACGAAAAACAAGTTTGTTGGAACTACCACATATAAAAATAATGCATATATTCATACATTTACTCTTATTTGAAACAATTTTGATGTGAACATTTTTTACAACTAACTTTTGTACACATGTCATACGATTGTATATAAAATCCATTAAAATATTAAAAATTATCATTAAAACACAAAACTTTTTTTCTCAAATGTGATGCTCATACACTTATTCACTTTCGAAATAATTCTGACAAATAAACAGACAACCGGTTACATAAGCACTCATACTTATTCAAATACTAATACACATACATATAAATATGCAACCATACGAATACATACATACATATATGTGAGTACGAATATATTCATGTTAATTTTCATGTGAAGACTTAAGAGGACAACTAAGCGAAAAAAAGGAAGTAATTCATTAGAGAAGTTTTAGTCTTCCCAACTGAGAATCAAGTACGAGTATAAATCTCTCAAGCATTGTTAAAAAAATTAAATTAAAAAAAATTAATTCTTTCCGCAATAAAAAATTAAATTGTTTTCATTTCCACTATACGAAAAGGAAAAATGAAAAAGGAAAAACACATGCATACTCGTATGAACACAATGCGATAAATAATAATAATGAAAAAACAAAATGGAAACCACTCATTTACTTAACTCACTACAAAACTCACACAACGATATAGTGGTCGGTTTTCATTTTGTCAAAAAGAAAATAACAAAAACTAAAAGCTAATTGTTCGACCAAATATTTACTTCGTTTAACATTTTTGGCGGATTTGTCATTCAGCATTTTTTTATTTGCTACAACGGAAAATTAGTCATGTTTTGTGGAATGAAAAAGTGTGCATTTTATTTAAATTACAAGTAACGGCCTTAGAAGTCGCAGATTTAAAACCGCATAAATTTATAAAATTAAATTATAATAAAAAATCTAGATACAACACAAGAAAATGCAATAAACATATAATCAGATGTACACAAGTACTATTTTTTTGAAATATTTGTGTAAAACTGGTGTAAAACTTTGAATTGACAAAATTATTTTTTATCTGATGTGCAGTACATTCGACAAGAATCAAATAACAATAATGCAAGTTTCAGATGTTGCAAAGCGCATCACTAAAGCAACTTATGCAAAAATAAAATAAATAATTCCCCATAATTTTAAAGTTTGATGTCATCGCAAAATTTCTTTTGTTTTCTATTCATTCAGCATTTAAGCTATCGAGATTTATCTTTAGCTACAAGATTGGCAGCAATATTGCAAAAATCTTACGCATACGCATCCGATGCAACGCAAAAATCAATTTCTAAATATCAATTTTTTTACATTTTTTCAATTTTTATTTTTAAGGTTTTTTTTAGTAGGCAATAAAAAAATTCGGCTGATTTAATTTTTTTTAAATATTTCCTTTCCAAGGTGTTAAAAGTTATCGAAAAATCGATGGCACAATGTCGACAAATGGTTGTCCTTACAAATCGGATCAACCTAATGCCCAAACTATTATTTCCACAAACAGCCGAAATACAGCCAGATTCAATAGTAAGATTGTGCAAAAGCTTTGAATTTATATTACTATTGGTCCATGACAGCCGCGTCAGTCACACGCCCCAAATCAGTTTTAAACATGAATGTGATAATAATATTATCTCTTCATTGTAATTCCTTTGTAGTTTTTTTAATTTGGTAGCAACTTTAGACAATATGTAACAAAATTTATATCTCATTTTGAGCATCTCACTTATAATCGTTGATTGATTTTTAGCGCACGAAGCGTCAGGTACATCCAAGTAGCTTCTAAATATTTATAATATTCACTATTTAAAGTATTCCTTCGGTAAAATGTGTTCTTTCGAACACACTAAAATACGATTCTTAAAATAAAACTTGAGGAAACAAATTTAAACACCATTTTTTAAGAAATCAGTTCAATCTCAGATAATATATATAAAAATATATAGTAAAACTTTTTCAGATACGATTAGAATATTTATTGTCTGTTTATAGTTGAATTAATATAGAAAAGAAACCGTGGTTTTAATACTTTCCAAATGCAACAGAAAAGATTGAAAATAAAAATTGGGTTACGCCTTTTTTATATTAAGCCAACGCTGTGTTGGAGGCAGGAGTAGCATAAATAATAAATAAAAAGTAAAATGTAATAAAAACATATATAAGTATGTATGTGGATTAGGGGGCTCTCCACAAAAATTATATATAATTCTATTTCTCTGATCCAAGTTTTAAAGTTTCGTTTAGCTTCTGAAATAGCTCCAATAAAAAAATAGCACTTTCCAGTTTCTCATATGAATAACACTGCAAAATCATGTTTCTTTCCAGTGATTTTTTTTAAAATAACGAACGATATGTCGTGCAGCAAATTTTTTGGTATGTTTCTACATAGAATTGAACATTTCGAACAATCATCATATTGAGAGCCACACTAATGTACATTTGCATATGCGGTAAACATTTGCGTTTATAGTACATTCTTGGTAGATGGCAATTTTGTATTCATCCCAGGAATATGAACTTACCCCCACATACACACTGAGCTGGGTGGACTTCTGTTGCAATACAATAAAATATATTCAAACTCTTGGTCTCTTGATATCTTGGCCCTAAAAATATGAATGTATGCAAATAGTGTAAAAGTTAGTGTGCAAATGCCAAGATGAACAGGCCACTTTAATATGTGTATGTGTATGTATGCTCTTTGGAAATCGTATCTTGTATAAAAGAGCACTACTAATACATACCCAGTGATGCAACAAATATTCCTATTGATATTCTTGAAGATTTGCTTGATATAAATAATCGTATTCGCTAAATTTGTGTTGGGAAACACTATTTGGTAAATAAATCAAAAATACAAATTTCTGATAGTTTAATTACGATATTAATAGTAATCATAGCTTTACTATATTATTAGTAATCATTATTATAGTTTTAGTATTTTACCTATAATTTAACTTTAATATGAAAATATACTTGCATTAAAAATATGTTTTAAAAGAAAATAAATATAATCAAACTGTAGACTAATTCATTCATTATTTCAAACTTGATATTCGTATTCACGATAATGGGATATTTGGTTTCATATCCGCGAATAATAAAAAAACTGATATTCACTACATGTAAGTGTGATGTTTTTTCGCATTGTTCAGGTGTCGTCTGGTTTTTTGACAGAATGAACTAAACAAGCACATGATTTTGCTAAATTGTGCTGGCTACCGCACATGAGCTATAAAATAATTTACGCTAAGACATCAACTTTTTCTTATATAAAAGTTACACATTGCAAATAAACATAATTACACATGTATAAACATTGAAGGGCGCATGCAAAAGAATACTTTTAAATTTATATAAGAATACAATCACTTAAAGGCTAACAAATCTTTGTTAAGAAATGGTGAGAATGTAAAACTCAACTTTATATAATTTTTAATTTAATGAATTTAATAAGTTAATAATGGCAGTATCATCATGTTCACACCAACCAGTTTGTAGTCTATGATGTACAAAAACCGATTACAATATTATCCGAGTAGTCAAGTGTTTATATATTATTCTGAAATAAAATAACTTATTGAGTAACATCTTTCAATACAATTAGGAAAACAAAAAAATATATAATTCATAAGGACAAGTTCGCACAATTCTTTTTATTCGAATGAAAAGAGTATTCGACAGGCGAGCTTTTTCTTTTATCTTTTGATTGAATTGTACAAATTACAGATTTTTTCATCACAACAAGAAAAGATAAACCATACACTAAGAGCTCAGACTCCAGGGTTTAATTTCTTATGTGCTTATTAACACAGAAGTTTTAAGTGATAAATGATATTTGGAATATCTCAAATTGAAGAAGGTTTAACGTAGGCTGGTTGGTCCTTGCTTTAAAATTTTCATGTAATTAACGTTTTTGTATATAATTTTACTTTACAAGGGTTCCTAAGCAGTGTTAAGTTTCTTTGTATACGACATAAATCTAGTGTTATTTTTTTATACGGCCGTAATATTTGAAAACATACCATTATTCTCTTTTAGATATTAGTTAAGTTTCTGTAAGGTTTCTAAACCATAGACATAATTAACATGAATAAAACAAGATAATTTAGCTACTTTTTTCACAATCCCCAATCATAAATATTTCCTTCTTCAGTGAAACATAATATTGTCTAATGCCAAAAACTCGGTTGAAAACACTAATAAAAAATTCTCAAAAATACAGCCACCAAGGCGAAGGAGACAGCTGAACTTTCAATGCACCCGTAAAAATAATTCGCTCGGACATAAATTCAAAATTAACTTTGTCAATGACACATTCACAACATTTTATGAATTTTTTGTTAATTCAAATCGACAGCCAAGTATTGACTTTTATTAAGAGCTTCCGCGGCATTTGACATTATTTTGCTATTTTGAAATTTAAGTAAAAAAGTAAATTTTCTAAAAAATCAATACAGCTAACACGTACACAAACAGAGCAATATTTTAATTTAATTGTTATTTGCAAATTTGCATAATCACTTTGCAAAGGTTTTCAATGTAGCACGGCAACAACTGATACAAAACTCAATTTGCATATCGTAGCAGATATTCTAGATTCGAAACATCTGCAACGGCAGTTTTCTACGAATCGTGATTTCGCCTAATATAATATATTATTGTACTTACGTATTTTGTTCTCAGAAAAATTTTGCAACCGAACGTATCTAATTTTTTAATAAATACAATTTTTTAAATTTATATTATTTATGCAATAAATCTTTATAAATAAATCTATTTATCTTGAATTTAAAAATTTTGAAACCAGGTTTTGAAAAGTTTTTGAATAAATCTAAATTCTCTCATGATGATACGTTTCGACCTTTTCAATACCGTTTGCTTGCTTGAGTTCTTTTAATTTGTCAAAAATAAAAACACAAACGGATCTAGATTTTTACTCAATACTGTTTTATTTCCGTTATTACACTTTGGAATAAAATTCGTGATGTAATTTGTCTTTGCTTATCGACGTTAACAGTTCTATGACTTTGAAAAAACTGATCTATTTACATTTACTTTTAAGGTTCTCGAACGTAGTAGAAAAATCCTCACCATGACAGTAAGCTTGCTTGTGAAAGCCTGTGTTGTTATGGTTGCGGAATGTAGATGGAAGTAGCAAATTTATAATGTGGATGGTGAATCAACTAACCAATTTTATTTCAATTATAGCCGTATTTCAATTGAGGGCGTTCGTTCTTGTTTACAATTGCTATGAAGATTTTTCATACAGATTTATCGAACAATTATATAGATTCTCGTTGCTGTTTCTAGAACATTCTTGAATGTTCTATTTCCGTTAGTTTAAAAAATTTACACACATGGTTGGTTCAGCAGTGCTTATTTGTTGAATTCCGTTGAATTTGACTCTACATTTGCATTTCGCAACAATAAATTATATGAAAATTTATTTGGGGGCGAGTAATTTTTAATGCTTCTTATATTTTAGTCTGAGCATTTATTAAAACGAGACTAAATAAACTTTATTTTTTTACTTTAACGCCTGGTTTCTTTGTTTTGTTTTTACTCTCGTATTATCGTATATATACCGCATATTGATGTTAATTTAGATAAAACACAGAGAAACAGGCATTAAGTTGGAAGTACACACATGATCGCTTTCATTTATTTTAAGCATAAAAAACCTCGATAAAGTATGTTTGAGGATCTTGTTAATTCCTAGCAACTGAAACATACAAGGGCCAAATTAAAACTACTCTGAAAACTATTAAAACAGCAATAAAAGTTTCTAATAATTCTACATAAGCAGGACTAGGTCAACCTTTCATGTTTGTGAATTATTAAATATTATAATTTTTTCTGAGAACAACTTCTGTACAGATACAGCGAAAAAAGCACGAAACACATTTAACCAAAGACGTAAGTGCCAAAGCTTATAACTTACATCAACATTAATGCCAGACACGGGGAATACTAGTGTAGGCGGAGACTCCTTTGGCACGTACCGATAGAATTCCTCTGTACCAAAATACCAACGCACCGAATACAAGGCCGCCTGAAAATAGAGAAAGTAAACATCATACACTTGTACTACAAACATATATAAGTTATTTAGAAAAGGATAAAAAAATGAATGAAAAAAATGAAAAGCATAAGAAAAATGAAGATGGAGAACATCAGTTTTAGAAACAATTTCACTTGCAATTAATTTAATTAGGACTTTTTCATACTAAGATGTGTAACAACGATATCGTTTGACAAAGACACAGAGCCAACAGAATTTTGCTGCAAGAATATTCATACATACCTCTTCCCTACTTGCACTGCTATTATGAACATTGTATCACACGAATTGTGAGACGATGGATGGCAAGTAAGTTTATTTCTTGTTGTATTTGGTCTGGGCTGTTGGCCAATTTTTTTCTAAATGGTTTATGTTTTATCGTTTTTTTCGTCTATTGCTTTTAAGGTGCAAGCAAGATATTTAATGAAGTTCATTGAGTCGTGTCAGGACTCTTCTTTTTTTCTAGTTTATTTTTCTTTTTTGTTTATTTTAATGTCTTGTTGTCTTCCACTTACCTGTTCCAGATCGTACTGGCACGACAGCGTTGCAGCGTTTCCCATAATGACGGCATCTGGTACGAAAATTTTCAAGTCCTTAAGACAATCCGCTGAGCAAATGCGATATATGGAAGAGGAAAAACATAAAAGATTAGTGATAAGAATAATTTCATTAAAGTAATTACTAAACAAAATACAAAAGTGTAAATCATCACTTTATAGTACACATTCAAATGCACATTCGTATGTTCGTGTTAGTGATATTAATTTCTAAATATTCGCGAATACGAATGCGAATATCTACGTCAATATTCGTGAATACAAATACAAATATACAATTCGCATTTAAAATTTAATAGAAAAAACCTCCACTTCGGGTTAATAACAACAAATTATTGGTATTTACATTTCGACAAACATAAATCACTTTTTAGACTTTCATAATCGTTTTTGGAGGCTCAATTTGAATATATCAGCTTTTTGATTGAAATATTCGGAGCCTTTGCTATAGAGAATTTTTAATTTTTCGATGCTTATTTTATTGCCAGTGTTGAGTTTGGGGGTTTCTACATTTTTAATTTTGGTTAACTTTATTCATTTTTCTTAAATTACATTTTTTCACAATACGTTTTCGGCTCGACAACAAAGTATTCGTTTATCACTCCAACCATCATTATTGATGCACGATATAAAGCCAATTAGTTTAAATACTAAAGACTGTATCAGCTTATTTTGATTTGCTTGAAGGCGCTCTTAAATCTTCATATTGTATTTTATAAGAAATCAACGTGTATCTTTGAGAGTCGCGATGACTTTACTCATGAATACGAGTAAATGAAATGATGAAATTTCTCAACTTAGTTACCAAAATCGGGCTCGTCCCTCAATTTAAAAAATCAAAAGTTGAAAATTTATTGAAATAATTAAAAAAAATAAACATATATGTTATTCCTGAAGTTAAGAATTAAAAAATTTAGTCTTATAAAGTCATACCGTCACTTCTTAGTTCTTTCAAATCTAATATTTCTTCTGTCAAAGAACTTGACTATTTTCCCAAATCTACTGGATTATGTCTCATTAAATCTGCCCAAAAACTCTAACCAAACATTTTCCAACAGTACTTCTTAATATAAATATCTTATATTAATTAAGGAATCAAATATAGAATAAAATAATATAAAAAAAGAGAGAAAACCGGATGGATCAGAAAAATTACTTAATTACTTGACCATGACTGTTCACGTTAATGTACGGATAGTTTCTTTTTATAATTTTTTCCTTCTTTATTTGCAGATGTGCTTTCTCCTTTCTACTCAACCTTCTTTTTATTGTTATTGTTGAATTGAAAAATATCCTTTAATAATCACCATAAAAAATTATGTTCATACTCCTATCGAATTATCAAGTCATTGCAACATTTTGAAGAAAACTTAATTGTAATAAAAGTTCGCACACGTCCAAACATACACATTGAACAAAAATACAAACATACATGTGGGAACCTTCAAAGAGGTCGTAATAAAAGAATGGCATGACAACGGCAATAACTGAGTTTCCAATTAAACAATAATGCAATAAATTTCATTGAATTAAACACCAAAAAGCAAAACAGAATTAAAAGAAAACGCGTTCGGTGTAACGGAGGCAGTCGCATGTGTGACGTGTGAGTATTAATATGTGTTCATGCATGTGCTTACGCACACACATACATACATATCGCTTGTAAACTGATGCTGTTATTATTGTGTTCGTTAAATTTTTAAGGTGTTCAATAGTGGTAAATTAAATTTTATCTCACGTTAATTGATTTTTTATTCATTTTTACTTGCGTGCTCGTACGTGCATTGTAAGTGTATTGCAAAAGTTTTCTTTGTATTATATCAGGGTACCCCGTCGGGTTAGCTGGTATTTGCTGGAATCAATTCCCACAAAAGACCGTTGCCTGCTTCACTACAACAAGAGAACATATTTTTGTGCTAGCGTCGTTTAATTACGATTCGATAATATTGTAAATACGATTATGTATATTAAAACGATCAATTTGGATCAAGTTCAAACCCGAGTTTACCCATTTATTTTTTATTTCATTTTTATTAGAAATTTTTTTGGATAAATTCATTATTTTTTTTATTAAGAGAGTACTATATATGGAACAATTTTTTACACCATCTCATCAGCGTTCTTTGTTCAATTTTACCACTTTTGACGGTGGATACTAGTGATCCGGAATATCAACTATTTAACCGTATTATTTAACAAATTAGAATACGAAAAGTACAAACTTATTAATTTTCATATGTCAAAACAATGTCGGTTAGTACGAAATCCCATCTCTGATGAATAACTACTCCATATTTTTCAGTCTCTCTCGCTTATTTTGCGCCATTGGTTGCTGAGAAATAAACTGTTTTTATCATGTTGTTTGGTTTTTGTCATTTGTAGTTGAATTTGTTTTTTTAATATAAGATAAGAGGTTTGAAACATTTCAAAATATGGTTTAAGGTCTACTGATGATTTGGCATTAGCACCAATGAAATGCATGTATATATATTAGCTAAAACTCCTCAACAAACAAAAGTTTTTGAAAATATAATTTTAATCTATTAATTTGTATAGAGGTATATTAAAGTCGTTTCCGGGTCCACTAAACGTTATCGGATTTGCTTAAAATTTTACTGATTTTTTTTTTATATAAGGGAGTAAAAATCTGCCCGGCGAACTGAAATCAAAATACTTTTAAAATTGGCTTTACAAATAAAAACACTTTTTTAATGCACACACATACATAAACTAGATTTAATTTCTTTTTTGAAAAATTCGACTTGTAATTTTTACATCTGTTCGCTGCAATTTTTACATGCCTTTTTTTGTAATAAAACGAATGATTTAAAGATGTTTCTTTTTTAACTTTTATATAAAACCAAACTTTTTTTGCCGCTATAGAAAAATTTTTAAACAAACGCGACCAATTCTGGTGAGATTGAGAAGGCGAAGTCTTTTTGTGCATAATTGAGTTTATAGCACATTTAATGAGTTTTAAATGTATTTTTGAATTTTGTAAAATAATATTCTTTTAAAAAATATTTCTCTTTTGGAAATTAATTATTAAAATTGTTGAAACTTTAATTTTATAAAGCTTACAGATAATCCTTGCCAAGTTACATAATGGGCCTAAAAATTATCCCGGGAGCTTTTCCTGTATTCATTTTTTAATAAAAAATTTAAAAATCATAGACTTAGATCCCTTTTAGATAAAGTATTGGAACTAGAACCGTATAAAACATGGGGACCGGTCAGGTAACTAACAAATTAAAAATTATTTAAAAAACTTTATATTTTAAATTTTTTAACGGATGATATTATATTTTGGAATACACACGTACTTAAATTTAAGAACGTAACGCAGAAATAATCAAATTAGTTGTTTAATTTATTTTATTTCATTCAATCAGCTTAGCGAACTTTTTGTTAAGTATTTTTTTCCATCAAGTCGAAAAATTTTAATTAATGCGATAACAATAAGTTTTGAATTTGCATTTAAGCTGGATCAAGTTTTACTAGTTCGATACATGAAAACCAATTCTATGAGCGAATGTAATCTGTCTCACATAATTATCAACGTCATACGATTATGTTGGAAATTCGTAATAAAAACCGCAAATGGAAATAATTTAAATTACAAGTTAATCAGTTTAGTTTAGCTTATCAATTTCTGATCAATTGAAAATATAAAAAATGAATGTTGGTTTCAGCAATTTATCAGAAAAATTAATATAAAATTCATGAGAGTGTGCTTGAAAATGTTTGTGATGGTTTGTAGGCAATTGTTTTGCATTGAGTGGCTGGTTTGCTGTCAATGGGACGCTCTTTTGCTTATAATGAAGTGTCAACCACAGAAATAAAATGCTGTAAAGTAATTATATCAGCTTACGCATGTAGTTGCCAGATAAAATTGGTATAAAATCTTGAAAAACATTTGTAAATCATGAAATCTTGTTCAAATTTTAATAATCCCAATATCATCTAGAACATCTAAATCTTTGAAAGATAAAGTTTTGCTAAATTATCCACCAAATAAATCCCGTAAACTTCTTGAAAAAAAAATTGTTTCTCTAAAACTAAGCAAATTGTTCAGGTAGATGTTATTTTAAATTTTATACAGAACATCGGACTGCTGAATAAATTCAGAATCGTTTAGGGTGGATATGCATACGTAGATATTTTTACAGAATTCTTATAATTTGTCGAAAACTTCTTGAAATTGTCTAGAACTATTCAATTGATGTTTTCAAAAAATTTTACGAAACATTTTCATAGATTTTTCTAAATTTTAATTTTTCTTATTTTGTTCACACAAACTTTGCGATTTTTTCTGTTTGTTCTGATTTCGACCAATATTTTCCATACAAATGTTTTCTTATTGAGTCCATTTGGGATTATAAAAAAAGTGCAGCCCATTTGAGGCCACCACGAAATAATTTTGTTCGCAGAGAGAGCATGTAAAGAAGAACTCATTGGTTAAATATATTAAAGCTTATCGGAGTGCCAATCACTTTTTGTGTACACACCGAACACATTCAATTCTTTTTGTATCAATTTGGTTTGGAAATTTATTACTAACATTGTCACACGATTTATTTGCTATAGCTTATTACATGGCTGCGTATTTATTAGCTCTTTCCAAAATCTGCGAATTGTCAATGGAAGACTTAAAAATATTTGAAAATCGTCAGAGTAACGATAAATCGACAAATCTGTGGCAACCTTGTTTACGTGTAATATGAAAAGCAATTCATATTTACACATTAACGTTTTTAATTAAGCTTAAAATAAATAATAATAAAATTGTTTTGTCAATATAAATATGGATGTATGTAATTAAAAAGTTTCATTATCTTCACTGATTAAAATACGAATAAATTTATAAAAGTTTTAAATTGGCAAAATTTTAAAGTAAATTTTTCAATAATTTGATTTGAAACAATTAGGAATGAAGCGTTATAATTTACATGTATAAATTTGTAAAAGTAGTTATGCCAAGAAATGTAGGTCTTTGTACTGTAAATCGTCTTATTTAGTAGTTTAATGGTTTTCATTGTTTTATATGATTTAGAGGTTTAAAATATTTTATTTGAACTTGATCCTATGCAATCCTCAGGATTATACTCGTACCATTTCTGTAACACTTCTCGGTCAATTTAACCAAACAATGAAAATATTATTGAATCAATCTGACCCAAATATAACGAGTGGGATTTTTTATAAAGGGAAAAAGTGGACTCGTTAATGCAGTACATCTCTGTGAAGTATTGCAAAAGTATGTTTGCATAAATATGCTGCTAAAAGGTGTTTTTCGAACGCTAAAATTTTCTGATTGATTGATAATAACTTTATGATAAAAGTAAAATAAAATAAAATAGGTTTAATTTGACCCAAAGACTACAGAGCATTACTTATCCTTTTTTAGAATCGTACCATGTATTTAAAATCGCTTACTAATTCGTAATGGGAAAATGTTAAGATAAATTTTGAAATATGGGCAAATCCTGCGTGACGTACGCGTTTTCACATTAAAATATAAAATTGTTTTTGTATTTTAAAAGAGGTACCTTCAACTTATGCACGGTGTTTAGTTGGATATAAGTGTACTTTCGAATAATTTTTTATCAGGAATTTGTTGCAAAATAATTGATCACAAAGTTTTGTGACGCATGCTACAAAAAACGAAAGTAATTTTAAAAGTTAAAGTGTGTTTTGGTAATTTTTAGCGAATTTTGCATAATAAAACACACAAAATCTTATTCCTAAATGAAAGATATATACAAGAGAATTCTTAAATAACTTATTTGCAGCCAAAAAGTTTTGTCGTTTTTTATTAAAAGACGTGAATCCTTTATGACGCACGCTGCATTTTTTCATTTTATTTTCTATTCTGAAATTTCATACCTAATTTCAATGTTTCCAAAATAGTAAAAACAAATTCTTCTTACTAAAATTTAAGTGAATTTAATGTATAAAAATATAGTTTTCGATATTAAAATATAGTTTTGATATGAATACCTAAAATTTATTCATTTGTGATATGAAATTAGAAGATCTGGAGTAGGATTAAATTGGTAATAATTTGTACATTAATCATTTATTCTAATGTTCCTTAAAAAAATAAATAAATTGGAAAATTAAAAAACATTTGGTTGGTGGACTGTTTCTGGGAATTGCTCAACACATGCCCCCTGAAATGTTAGAACACACGATTTAGATATTACAATTGAGTTATTTCTCAAATTTGTATAAGATTATTTGAACATGCAGTCGCAGTCACGTTTATTTAAACACTCGAGTTGAAAATCCACACCACGCGTTCAACGATTTCTTGTGAGCTCTCAAAAAATTTAAATCAGAGTGTTTTCATAAAGCAAATTACAAAACAAGAGCATGCAACGCCTGCGACGCGTAAAAAGTTTAAAAACTTTCTACTTCTACGCTTCGCGAGGCCTCGTATACAATATATCAGTTAGTGCTGCCAAGATCCGAGGCTAAAATTGTATTAACATTGAACATTAAATTCTTTGAAATGTTTCTCCATATTCCGCACTCACAAAAAACGATTAAAAAATAAAATAAAAAAAAACGAAAAATTTAGTCGAAACCGTTAACTGAACAATTGGTCTATAACTGTGAAACATCTGCTTAGTGGTATATCACCAGTATCGTCTAATTATCGTTTTATGTGTATTAAAAGCAGTTGATTTTAATATTAATAAACATCAAAGTAAAAATGTTTATTTTATTTATTACTTGTTAACTACAAATAATTCTCCTTTCAAATTAATTAATTAATTACAGAGTTACTTACCACTTAAGCTTATATCAGATATGATAATCCATATCGCCGCAAACCAATTGAACCAGTGATAATAATGTTTTCTTTTGCCAATCATTGTGACTGCAATAGATTTTGTACCAGAAGGCTTATCTGTTGACAAAAACAGAAATAGATTAACAATAATAATAAAAATGGTGTTAATATTTTCAATAAATACGAATATTTCAAATTAAAATAGTTACAGTAAATATTAAATTTTGTTTAATTTCCAAAAACCAAGTCCTTGAAGTAAAATATGTAAAATAGTGCAATAAAAAAAGATTATATTCATTTTGAATTTAATTTTTTTTTGTAGTAGTGGAAATATTTTGATTTCATTGTAATTGTCAAAGAATACTTTTCTTCAGACTCATGGCTTGTAATTGAAAATTTAAATTTTAATTAACAGCAAGAGACTTTGTCTTCGTAACTCACATCTTCAGCACCGTTTTTCTATGAATTTCTCAGGGGAAAGTACTTTTAAATTAATATCTAGATTTCTATATATTATTTATACGTAATTTCTTTGCACTTTTTAGGTTTAAGTTGAATCATCTTGTTTCAAGCAGTTTAAATCTGAATTTACCAATTTCTTTACTTTAAAAATTTCCATAACTACAAATAATTTTTATTAAGAAAGAAATATTGGAAAATTTATTCATCACACTAGCAAAACGGAGCTGCATTGACTTCGTAGTCGCTACAGTGTTCCTGGTTCAATTTACCTGAAAACCAGACACAATAAATAAATTGGCACCATCATCAGTGTTCTGCAAGTTTTCACTTGAATCATGAAAAATGAAACAAACAATTATTTTCATATAAAAGTCTTTGGAAACTATCCGTCACATTATTTTTCTGGTAACTATATACTCCAAAGATGTGAGTAAAAGTGTTTCTGTAAACGTTTTATGCGAATAGTTTTTCACTAAAGCAGAAACAATTTTTCACATTTCAGAACGGCGTGAGAATCCTAAAATAGTATTTCTTAAATAAAAAAATATTGAATAGCTAAACTTTTTCAATTCACTTCTTAAATTAGTTCTTTACAAATATTTAGGAGTTTGAAAATCACTCCTTGGCAGATGGCGAGTCACAGACTTCTGTGTGTTTCCCAATTGCGCTCCGCCGATTGTGAAAGCTAACGCGTATTCTTTTTTTTTTTTTTTTTTGTTTTTTGAAAATATGAACAAAGATGTTTTAAAAAGGTTCTAAATTATGCAACATATTATTCAGGGAAAGAAAACTCATGAAATCAACTTTAATAAAATACTTTCAGATGATGAAAAAATGTAGCTTTGTATGAAAATTTTGCGCAGCAGTCAGAAAAACTTTTTCATCAGCCTGTTTCTCAATTAAACATATGATTAATAAAACCCATTAAATAAAAATTTGCTTTCCTCATGAAAACTTAGACACACTTTCTCGTTGCACAAAGTCTCGTTGCGAAAAGTCTCAAAAAGGTTACAGATCATGGGCTCAGAATACACTCCACTTCCCATCGAAGTTTAAAATTCTCATGAACTACTCTTCAAATTCTGTGCGCAAAATATTATCACAGATGAGGAGATATAAACTTCCTTGGATTTGCAAAGTTTGTTGAAATTGTTCGAACTATTCAGAGTGTGATTTGTTAAAACAGCAGATCCTTTAAATTATTTACTCTTTCAATTTTATATAAATATACACATGCAAAAGTATATGGTTGAACAAGTGGAGGTTTATTGCTTTTTGAAAGTTATACAAAAAAATAATAATTAAAAAAGTTATTAAGACATCATCATGCATTTTTTTTTGCTGAAGACCGAAAGAAAGAAAAATATAAAAGTTCATAAACTTTTGAATTTGGTAACAATAACTTACGCATAATGAAACTTTTATCAAAAATAAAACAATATTCTTTATTCAAATATAATTTAAAAAAATAGTACACAAGCAAAATTGTTTCAAGTAAAAATAAAAGAATTGAGGAACAAAATAAATCTCTTAAAATAATCTCATATTTAAGATTAAAGCAAACTCATTTCCATGCAATCTATCCAAAGCAAGCTTCTAAGTTTTTAATTTGTTTCGAAACTTTAATTTTGCTTAAAGCACAAAGCTTTTGGGTTATAAAATCTGGTTCCTACATCCGTTTGTCTTATATAAAATAATTTTGATTTGTACATGTTTATTAAGTTTTAAGAAGAAATTAATTAAGTACGAGATGTTTTAGTTTATGTTTCCATTTTATTATTGGAAATATATTATTGCCATTTCTATCTTCTTTGCTCAATTAGGAAACTAAATTGATAAATTTCCATCTTGTTAAGCACTCCAAATATACATACACTTACGTACATGGTGGGTATTTACAGATACAAGATGATGTGCCGTGCAATGCACAGTGGAGCCTATCGCAAAAAGTAAAGGTAATATGTAGCTGCAAAGACATGCTCAATGAACTACAGAAGTTTATATGTATATGTGAGACTAAACTACGTTATAAATTTTATTGTTTGTTCTATTTTCAGTTAAACCTACCACGTGCTCTCAGCCAACTAAATTCCTTCATATATCTTCCTCTTGTTATACCTTTTATTTCGTACAAATATTAATAAATTCATCCACCGTGTTACATACATATAACCAGTTGTGCCACAAATACATTTTTCTTTACAATATTTAAAAAAGAAATATTGCCAAAATATTAAAATCTCTATTTTGTATGACCTTTAAATTTAAAAAAAAATTCCTGTTCACAATTAACATCAATTTAATATGTATAAAATTATTTATAAAATAATGAAATCAGCCGGGCAAGACAACATCTTCTCCTGTGCTAAACTTATGTATTTCTCGATGCACTTCTTCTAAGTGGTTCTGCTTTTTCTACAGAAGATTTCTTGGAATTTACTAGTTTTCTTATTATTTTCTGCGTGTGATATTTATATATTCTTTCATCTAATTGCTTTTTTATCACCATTCTTATTTGTCCGTAATTCTGTTCAATTTGGTTTTATTATAAATATTTGAACATAAATAAAAAGTAACGAGTATATTTATTATTATTATTTAAATCAAATCAAATGCTTCTTCATTGGTGTTTTTCCAACTTATTCAGGGATTTTTTTTATTTAATTCTGTCAGTAACATTTTAACAAAAAGGAAAGTCTACAATGACACGATTTATAATCTTTTATAGAATATTTATGAACATCGAGGGAGGTTTGCACAAAGTGGACAAATCCAAAACACAATTTATTACGTCAACATTCTGACGCGTCGAAATCAGCTTTTAAGTAAATGTCATGTGTTTATATCTTTTATTTCTTCTTTGTGTTCATTTATTACAAGGATACAATCGCAGTGCGAGTAGCTGAATATTAACTGTATGTGTTGTATGTGTTAATAATGTGCAGTAGTAAAGATATTCAAGAAAGTGAACATAGTGAAAGCCAAACAGGACGTATTGTATTTACATCATTTTATGTCAGCACTCGCTCGGCCTCACTGTGCACTGTATTATTACCTGTGTCATGTTTAAATAACATCTTTCGATGTAAAACTGATCTTTGCGGTTTTAATTGCAATGAAATGTATCAATAATAACTTACGGTAGTATTTTGTGGTTTAATTTAAGAAAATCGCTAACAATTAAATCACTCTGTGCAAGTTCATTCATATTTGTAAAAATAAAAAAACCTTAAATGAATACGCGTGTGCATACCCAGGAAACGTTGTGGTTTCATTGTTATATTCATAACAATCATTCAAGTTTTCGCCTTTTTTTCTTCTGTTCATTCAACTGATTTGCTTAGGACCAAATTTACAATTATGAATTAATTATTGGTAAACTAAAATGATGACTATTATTTAACTAATACTTTATGTTCACAGTGTATTTTTTTACTAAAATTCTCAGTATGAACAAAGAATGGTAACACTAACAATTTTTTAAATTTCATTATTGGCTGGACTGCTACAACGTATGTTTTTTTGCTTCCACTTGTTATGATGGTTTTCAAAATATGCAAAACAATCGCGCGCCACTCAAACTTTATTGAACTGCAGCCTGAAGTTTTAAGATTGACGGTTGACATCCCACGATCGTCTTTACATGCGACATCTACTATCTCATGACTCTAAGCAGAGATCTGAAAACGAAAACAAACCTCAGACAATCGTATGGAATTATGAGAACTTACGTCGGTTATACGTTTTAAAATTTAATTTATATATATTTGCTCAACACATTTGCATGTTTAGAAACGCAGAAGAAAGTATTATGCTTCAACGCCTTTTAACAATTTTGTTTTTTTTTTATTTTTTATTTATGTACAAGCAATTTCGCTTATATTAACGCAAGAGATTTTATCAGCACACACTATTAGTGGAAATTTAATGAAAAGTTATATCAAGCCCATAACTGCAAAGAATTTATTTTGGATCCAAATACGATTTCCATGATCCGGTAGAACTGTTTGCATTTGTTTGTGATTTACAAATTACGTAAATATTGTGAAAAAACATTAATGAAATAAAATGTTAACAATTAAAACATATAATTATTTTCTATTTCATACATTTTTGAGTATTTTTTCAAGCATACAGATATTTTCTATGCCACTGATACCAATTGATATTATATTAATTAATTAATTGAGGCAAACTTAAAATATTTTTCTGATTTTAAATTCGGAAAAATCTGTCTGTCTAGTCGAGAATTATATTCTCTAAATTACTACAAAAAGTGTAACTTTCACAGAAATCGTATAAAAAGAGTGTTTTGTTTTTAGAAATGTTTTGAACTTAGTTAATGCCTCCTATGAAAAGAGGGGTGTTACAAATGCAGCATTTGTGCCTGTGTACTCGTATGTGGCATTGTAACTTCCAAACCGGTGAACTGATTTTTTTTCCTGTCTTAAACTTCGAATGTCTCTTAACTGAGGTTAAAGTATCTGTTCTGCGATTTGTATAATAAATAATATCGTCAAATATATGAGGCACTATTATTTCCAATTGAAAATTAAATCAAATAATAAATAACGACCTAGAAGTTAACAATAATTTGCCATTATCTAGGATTCAGTTGTTTAATTTATCATGAATTTGAAGAAAAAAAAAACATGCACTTTCAATCCACTCTTTCTTTGTTTGCTGGGATTATTGTTTTATATTTTTATACATACGTTGATTGGTAAGTGCATTTCGTTTCAATTCACTGGTATTTTTAAACCAAAATTTAATTAAATTTTCGCTGTAATGCCTAAAGAATAAGAAGCAGAAATGAGTGATAAGAAGGAATTGTACAAAGTTTCAAAGAATTTTAATTTAAGACCTCGACATACGTATATGCATGAATACGTACATATAAATGAACAATTACATACTCGAAGAGCCACAAATCTATATAAATACGAAGAAGTATTTAACATGTTTTTATCCTTATGAGCTCCAGCACAATTTTGTGCGTCTACTGATGTAAAATATGTGCGTATTTTAAGATATTTCAAATATTACTTTAATGTATTCTCTCAATACCTCTGCAAATAGCTCGGATGTATAAAGGAGCGAGTGTACTCGTCAAATTTAAATCAAAAGGATTGTAATACCAAGCCGCAGGAATTTCTTTTGAAAAATATTTCCTATTATTTTATTTCTGCTTATCTCGTTTTGTAATTGCTGATAAATTTCAAACAATTGAGAAAAAAACGTTTATTTACTTTACTGCATGCGCCAGCACATCGCATTGTATGTATAAAAGAATAGATATAAATAAAGGAAATTGTTAAAAATTTTGACAGTGTTTTCCATACACATACACATACACAATATTGTTTGATAAAAGAACAAAATAATCCAGCGCTTGCATTCTTGTTTCTGAATTTAAGTCAATAAAACAATTTGATAGAATTTGACTACAATCATTTATATACATTCATATATTGATCTACAAAGAAATGTGTATCTTTTATGTCTCTTGTCTAAAATTAAAAAAAAAATCATTTTTTATGGTTTGCAATTTATGGTTTCTATTGAACAGAAGCAAATCTTTATTACAGAGTAGTAAAGAAATGCATAAAAAACGGCAGTAGAAAAAAGGAAAATAACGAAGGATAACAAAAAAATATAAAACAATACGGAAACCTTTGAATCATTAGTGTAAACTTCCTTTTGAATTGATTTTCGTTTCATTAAAACAAAAAAATCTTCCACACAGTCACATAAAAACCGCAAAGTTCTAAGGGCATCTTTTTTTTTCATAGTCAATCAATACGTATTGTATTACTTAGAGACTAAACCATTCGATATGACAATCATTTGAAAACGACAATAAGTCTATAAAAAACTGTTAGACAACGAAAATACTGGATTGATCTGAAGTTATGCCTCAAGGAATCTTCAAGCAAGTGGCAAACAAAAATCTGCAACCCCTCGAGACAACAAATTACAGCCAGCTGTAGTTTCAAACGTTCACAACAACGTAACTAGATGAATATGAATACAAATGAGTGCACATTTGTTTTTCAACTTTTTATTTCCGTGTTGTTTGTACGCGGCGTGTTCGAAAAATTAAAAAAAAAAACTGTGAAAGTTAGAAGCGTTAATTCGGCGAATCAGTCTTCTTATAAAGGTTTTCTTATGCGTTTGATTGTCTTCTTCTGGTTCATTGAATTGCTACAGAAACACACACCACAATTTATTCTCTTGTATTACGCAACCCCAATAAACTGCCTTTTCTTATTGTAAAAAGATAAAGCCAACAACCGCGAAATTCACACATCCTTCCGTCACATGGAGAACGGATTTTATAAATAATTATAAATTATCTAGTAGTTTCAAGGATGTAATAGATATGATCGTTATATATTTTAAATGCCCTCTTGTAGTCAAGTGTACCTTGTTATATCATATATTTATATTTATATTACAGCAATGATATTTTATCTTCTTGTGGTATAGAAATCATCGTACGCCACGTTGAAGTTCCATTTACATTAAATTAATAAGAAGCGTGTAATTTGCAATCCTGTTAAGCGATGACGCTGAGGTTTAAAATTACTATCAATACTTGTTATTCAATTTTCTCGAACAAACTTTTAAGCTCTCCTTATTGTACTCCTATGTAGAAGTTTTCCAAGTGTGGTATTCCTGTTATGGAATTTCAGGGTTCCTGTTTACCTAATTCGATGCTGGCAACACTGTGCGCATAGTTGATTTTCCCAAATATAATATAACTAGTGCTACATTTTGGATCGGTAAGTTTTATTCTGCTTTGGAATTTTTTTTAACAAAACGTATTTTTGAACTCACATCGTACGTTTTATCTTTGTTGAGAAAATTATTGTATATTTGGATAATAAAAGCGTGACGTAATACGTGAGTGTTATCACTTTTATTGCATTGATGATTTCTATTAGGAGCTGAAAGAATTCTTTGTTGCTACAATTCTTTATACTCTGCTATATTCATTTGAAATTATGCTTCCTTATATCAATTGTAATGATGATTTGCCATAACTTACTGAAGGCTATAAATGTTAGGAATCTTACTTGTTACTGCTTTTAGTATTCTACACAATCAGAGGTTGAGCATTTTTTTTTAATATATGATACTTTACCAAATGGCTTTAATCAATATTAGAGTATCCAATTAATCGACATAGAGTTTTTTTTTTGTTTGTTTGTTTCTAACAAACTCGACTGTCGATAATCTGATAATCTTATATTTTCTTTGTCTTATCTTAATATATATCTACATATATAATATGATCTATAAAAAATGAATAGTTTGTACCCATTTCATGTTTTCTTTTAGTTTTCAATACCATAAAAAATGTTTTATTGATTATATTTTCGCTTTGATGTATTTAAAATTGGAAGTACATACTTTTCACTACTTTTATTTTGGCGTCTTATTTCATTACTTTAATATCACGATGTGAGTTAAGTCAAGTGCTTTACACTTCGGCTTACAAATAAATATTTAAAAATGTCAATTGTTTTACTCGCTGGTCTATTGCATAACTATTATATTTAACGAGCACATACAAAAATAAAGAAAACAAATGGCTTTGATAGGACTTTAAATGGCTTTTTAGGAAGAGCAAACCATCTGCATGATGAACGCTACTGCTGACCCAATCAGAGAATAATTATTTATTTGTTTCTGTTGTTCCTATAAGGACCATAACAAGCCGAAGCAAGCATGTTCTATTCGGATCTATCAGGTGCTATTGTTTTAATTTCTCTAAAGCTTTATTGGATTTCCATAATTTCAGTATGGATTTTGAGCTTCAATTTATGAACAGCTCTACCTCTTCGTATGCTTCCCTGGGATTCCATTTGATTGCCTGCCTGGTAATAGTTATACGATTACTGTGCAGTAATACAGACGATATGTATGAAATAGTAATTTGTGCTTAATAGAATTCGTTACCAAGTTTTTGTCGGGCAGCTAAATCTAAAGGTGCTTTTGTTTTTTATTATTCACTTTAAATTTCTTTTTTGAATAAATAAAAAAGTGTCTATTGATTAGAGGAGCCGGAAACGCCCTTAGCAGCAAACACACACATGTATATGCACATTGACACACACAGGCAACATGAATAATATAATGATATACTTACACTGAAGATATGATACGTATAAAAATATTCAAACACTTTATTTTATGTATTTTTATATTAACTTCTTCCAGAGCAAAATACAGTGGGCATGGCATTGCGCCCACTGTTTCAAGTAAATATCCGTTCATTTGTACATAATAGTGATTTAACATCGTGGTCTTCTGAAAACAATGATATACTATTTAATTTCGGAGTCTGGGAGTAAGAACGTTATGGCACCAAATTTCGAATTTTGTGCAAATGTTGACTTTAGTTACATTTTCGTGATTCCATAATTATTTCTTTATTTTCTTATGGCCTTATTCACAAACGATTAATAAAGTTATTGTAGGTTTAATGTTGGATTTTTATATGAGAAACCCGGTTTTAATGTACACATTAACTTTATTAAGCGTTTTCTTTAGACTAGAAAAACAAAGAGATGTTTTAATATCTACAACATTTGGATCTTGATTTTTTAGATGTTTTTGATATTTATGTTTATATCTTAGATTTATTAATTTTAAAATGTTCCCTTGATTGCTATCCATCATTTTTTAAAGTGTAACTATTTGAATGGTTACGTGCATGTATGTGTGTTTACACATGTATGTGTATTTGCAAGCAAGCATTTTTGTGTTTGTATTATTTAATACTCAAATGGATTTTTGATTAAGTCCTACAAGTAAGTTGTTCGATGGGTTGGCTTATCAATCAGGCATGTAACTGAATTTAAGGAGCAATCGTCCTGCCTTGTAAAAGATTTTCTTACCATTTTTACGCCCATTCTAGTCAAATGTCTCGACCACAAAGTTATAATCTTTTAATTAAGATAAAGAATGACAGCAACTATCAATTAAGCTAATAAAAAAAACTTGTGGCATACAAGGGTTTCTTTATCCTCAGAATAACAAGTAAAATTAAAATGTGAATTGATTTGTGTGTTGAATGGTCATAAGCAAGCTCCTCTTAATTTTTATTTACATTTTCTGATTTGAAAATAATGATATTTGTATTCTTAATGGCTGCCAACAGCTTTTTTGATATTCTGTTTGATGATATTCAACATTTTAAAATTGAGATGGAACAAATTGTTTAACCTCATGAAATTCATTTAATAAATATACCTTTACAATTACTGACACCAGCAGCAGAGATACTGAACAAAGAAGGCAAACAGAGATAAAATTAATAAGTTTAAACAACTTAATAATGAAGTAGAAAAACATTTAGTTAAATTGTGGGGATTTGAATAACAAATGTTTCTCATTCAAATGTCTCTATTTACGAAAGTTACCTGTACACATATCTTTCATGTAAAAACATTACACAGATTTAAAATAAAGTGAAAGATAAATTTAGCAAATATCTGTAAGAGAAAAAAGGTAAATTTCAAATAGAAAAAAGAGATTATCTAAAACAAACTTTGTATTAAGTATATAAAATGGCCTTATTGAAAATGCCCTGTAAAAAATGTTAGCTCACACACACACACATACACACATTCGTACAAGGACTGAAGCACAAAGCTTTACAAATGGGTATACTTTTAACGCTCAAATAAAAAACTTATTTACGAGTAGGTCGGTAAGTTTGAATAAGTGGAAGTGATTACATAAAGTTTTATACATGTAGTGAATAGAAGTGAATATTGTACCTGGTTACCAAAGAAGTTGAGATCGGATCTAAAAGAGGAAAGAATATTAATTAATCAAGCGATAACTTAATGTTTATCGTAACCCTCTTTTAGCATTTGCATAAATTTATTATAACATACAGGAAATAGCACTACTACTGGAAAATTCTATTGGGAAGAAAACTAATACATTAATTATCACGAGTTCATTTAAGCCGTATCTGCATCTATTGGATTTCCCATCTGATCTCAAGTCAATATCATTTTGCTTATGTTACACATATTTTTACCTAAAGTCGGAGGAATGTTGGATAAGCTATTGAAGAATGCTTAAGAAATTTTAAAATTCAAAAAGCACTTTTAAGGTTGTGTTTTAATCGACTAACTCAACACACTAAAAATAAAGTAGTGCAAGTAAGTAGTTGCATTATTTACATTATAAATGCTTTTAGCCATATTTGCACAAAATTTCTCAAAGAGACCAGCCAACAAACTAATTCCTTGGATTTATGTGTGCATGTACTTGAAACTAAAACACTTTGAAAGCTTGATACACAAACAAGTGTATTTTTGTAATTAAAAAATTTCATTCTATAAAATAATAAAATATTTTAAAGAAAATTAAAAACTTTTTTCAAGTTTTAAAGTGTATTCGAGTAATTAATATTTGCACACATTTATAAGTTTTAATTTACATTTATTTGTCTTTGCGATTCGCTTTAATTAAAATATTTAAAATAAACCAGTGTCACATTTCGAAATCTTCAATTTAAGAGATGATGATTAATAACAACACAATTGAAAACTTGAAAGCAAAACCTTGGCTAAAAAACTAAGCTCTTAAGTTTTGGATTCTTTTTGTTAAGTTCTTTTTTGCATCAAATGAAGCATAAAAATAGTTTTTCTTTTCTCGAAATGAAAAAAAAAGAAATAGATGAAAATCTTTATTTTCTTACTTCCATTCCGTAATACCATCAGCATTTGAATCAGTTAGAAACCTTTTATCCATTTTTACATTTATTTTTTTTTTGCCATTTTTATTTTAAAATCTTTTTTCTCAATAACTTGACCAACAAAAAATATTTTTTGAAACGAATGGACGAACAAAGTCTTAAGTTGCCAAACTGTAATATTTCATGGATGCATTCGTACATGAACATGTACACACACCCAGGTACATAAATACATAGATATGTATTCTGCTAGTGTGTGCGAACTAATGTAAGGACAATAAATACGTGTTATAAATTCATTGTGTTCTCGATCTGGTTCTGACTGAGTTACTGCGTTCGAAGTTGCACTCTAAGAATTATTTATAAAAAACTTAAAAATTATTTGAACGAAATTAACAGAAAATGAAATTGTTGTTTTTAAAAATATAATATTAAATAAATAATAAACTTCCTTAAAGCCATCCACATAAATTGAAATACTTAAGTGGTCGTCTGTAAAATGTATTTAGAAATCATTCAAACAGCTGAGTGCTTTTCATATAAATCTTCTACTCAAGTCAATTGTCTGGATTGTGTAAACAACACTTTAAATCAACATTCAGTTTATATAATTTTGTTGCGACACCATCGCATTGATTTTATATTTTTTTGTATACTTAACATTTTTATTGGGAAATGTCTTTCAGTAAATGTTGTTTTCTAACATATTTTGTAAACAAGTGTTTTGCCCACCTTCGATTGAGCTCGGAGTCTTCATTAGCAAGTCTTCTTACTTCCACAAATAATTGACAGAACAGAGGCTTACGACTAGTACATATCTAAATGTATTCCTCTTTGGTTAAATAGAAAACGTCATGTTGTAGATTTCTTGATCTCTTTCAGGCTCAAAGGTTGCTTCCAATTTTGTTTAAAAAAAGTAGTCAACTGTTGTCGATAACGAGTTCATATTTTTCGGTGATTACTTAATGTGAATAAGGGGAATTTGAAGCTGTTCATTAATCTCGTGAATGATTTAAAATCTAGCTCTTTAAGATATTGTTTCGAAACACAAATGCAGATTCAATAAAACACGGAAATCCTTAAAAATCCAGCCAAGTTTAATAAAACTGCCACCAGGATATAAAACAGTCTTGTGAGAATTTCGATACGCAAACCAAGTAAATAAACAGTGTTGAACAGAAATAAATCTGTGTTTGAAATTTTATTTTATTTCTGAGCAACTAAAATAACCTGAATAAGCAACTCTTTGAGAAAAGTTCTAAATTTAACAATATGACATACAAACATATGGAAACGATTTTTTTTTTAATATGTTAAAGTATTATTTTGCAACAGAAAGAAGAACTTTCTCAGATTGGAAAATGTACTCAGTATGGACTTGTTTTCAACTATTTTTCGAATGTGCAATTAAATCTTTTTTATAAATTTGCCAGCAGCTTAGAAGTTTTTGTCTAAGGACACTTGATTAGACTCACTAATGAGTGATTTCAATGAAAACTATTTGTGCTCATATAATTAAACTATTCTAAGACACAGGAATTACTTTGAACATAAATATTTTAAAACGATTTTATAAGTCTTTGTTAAAAAATAGGATTCATTTCATAATCTCTATGGTTTTTTTTGTATTTATAAATTAAAAAATCAAAGTTGCTTGAAGAAGACTTTAAAATGTTGATTGCCAATTCTACTATTTTACTTTTTACTTATATGATGTACAAATTTAATTCATTTATTTTAATCTTTATTGCAGACAGGCAAGATTTGTTTCGAGTAATCTGTAGGTACTCGTAACATGTTCTAGACTCATAATTGATTTTGAAAACAAAAGTTATGTTCAGTAGATATTATTTATTACAAAAGTTGTTTGCATCAATGGAAAATGCTTGGAGAAAATTCAAAATACTACTCGTATTTATGTATAAATTCATTGGATATTAGTTACTTTTGCAAGAAGCTAAATATCTAAATATTAATATTTGTTTTTCTTATTTATCTGGTGATTTTATTAATCGTTTGAAGTACTAGTTGGTGCTGCAAAATTTCTACAAACGTTTTTCAATACGAAAAATAATAATTTTTAAATAGCAGGAGACATTTGTCTAAAAATTAAACGTTTGCTCCCGTTAAAAAATAACAATTTTGTGATTGTTTTCAAACGCAAAGTAACATTTTAAGATCCATAAAATAATGATATTTCAACAAAAGCTTAGAATAATAAATAAAATGTCTTTGTTGAACTTTCAGACCCGTGCGTGCATCATATGGCTGCATTTAAATATTAAATTCATATTGTATTTGTAAGTACATTAGGGCGGCATTAAGAAAAAATAAAAATTCTTTAAATAATCTTTGTAGCAAAAAGGCAAACATGGAGGCACATTATATTATTTGAACATATGATTAGTGATCAAGCACTTGATCGGACAAACTTTTGTTTACTTCAATTACTTTTTGTAGTAGATACTTAAGTTTGCCCATAATTATTTAGGATTTAATAATCTGCTTAATGATTATTATTTTAATCGAGCAGAACTTATGTTTTAATCTCTTGCGATGTGGCATAGTGTTAAATCTGACGGCGGTATCTAAAGTCCAAAATTGTTAAAGTCTATTTTCATTAAAAGTTCTTTGATGCGATTGAAAATTGTGCTTCCAGCAGAGAGATGAAGGAATTATTATGATGACTGAACCACTTCAAATCAAATTGATACATCTATCTACAATAATAGACCATCGACGCACATTGGCAAGGACCAGAAATATTTAAATATTTCGCCACTCGCAACATCTGTAAAATAATTTTGATATGTTTTCAAAAACTCTGAGAGGAATATATTTTTATTGTTTCTTCCAATCGCGCCATCCTAATGCTTAATACCAATATGGGCAAAGATACATACATACACATGTGTGTCTGTATGTATATGATACTTTTATAGAAATAAAATAAAATAAAGAGAACAATGCGAAAGAACTACCAAATGATACTATTCTTTGGACAATTTTATATTAAAGTGGATTCTAAGCAAATAAATCCGCTTGCATTTGTTTTTATTTTACCCAGAAATTTGTTTGTTTATTTTCTCTATTTGTTTTCGCAGTTTGCACTTGTGACTGTATGCATCTTTTCTAACGCCCACATACTTTTAACTCGCTTCATGATAAATAGAATATACATACATATATTAGAAACAAACAAAAAGTAGAGAAAAGATAAAAATATATATTTCTAGTTGCAGGTTTTGATTTATGTGACATTATATCAACCGACCATGGGCTACGGTGTTGGCAAGTCATTTCATTCATTGTATTTATGGAAATGTATGAGATTTACTGCATTGTTTGCCGTTCTCATAAAATTGCAAAAATATCTAAAAAGTTCTTTCAATGGTTTATTATTTTAGATGGTTTATATGTCAATGAAGAGAATTACCTTCATTCGAAGTGATATCATTAGTGATCCCGAAATGCATAAGCAAACAACTAAATGTAGAATTCTTGTCCAAAAGCCTTGACATATAATTAGAAATTCCGGAAAGCAAGAAGTAGAAAAAATCATTTAATGAAATCTATTTTATGAATGAGCGTAACCCAAGAACAAAACGAGTTTGTGCATGAGTGTTCAAGTTTTTTTTTTACCGTAATCATAAATTTTTGCGAAAGTCATGTTACTAGCAGTCCCTTGTCATCGTACTAACAAAAAAAGTGTTTTCCGAAAAAAAACTTAAAGTCAAAACAAAACTATTTTCAAAAATTGTGTTCCTCAAATAAACAAAAAGGCGTAACTAAAGAAAACTTAAAAAAAATTAAGGATTCACATTTTTAGACAGAGAAGTATAAAAGTATATTTACCATAAAAATATTTAAAAAAAATTCTGTACATGCAAATTAAATATGATTTGATATTTTTGTGAGAGTATTCCAGAAATAAACATTCATTGAACTGTTTTGAGTACTCATATACAAATTTAAAATATTGAAGTGTTTATTTTAATTCAAAAAATTTTTTTAAACAGTAACAACTTTAATTATTCTAATCAAGCTCTTTTTGATCAAGCATCATAAAATTGAACCTGAAAAAAATGTTCACAAATTAAACAGAACTAAAAACAAATCTTTGAATCACGAGCATTTTAATTTGAATAAATTTATTGTGAGTTTCTTTATTGCTTTGAACTAAACTCATACAACAAATATTCATTTTAGTTCCAATGGTCGAGGTAACTTTTCTTTTTCATTTTTTAGTGAGAGATTTTATGACGATTAATGCATTTTTGATGAGGTAAAAACAAGTAGACTACACTGAAATGCATTTTGGCAAAAAAAACTATACAAATATTTTACAATTCATCTGTGTAAAAAAGTCGCAAGAAATATTTATTAATTAGCTTTTAGTTTTAATGAATTATTTATTATTATGGAAAGATCCAATTCATCTGTTTCATTGCTGTATTTTTTTTTTCTCGAAAAATATAATTTTATCTCTAACCAGAGGATTGTCGTTTCAAAAAATGGCAACATGTACAAGACATGTATAATGAATAATTGGCATGAAATTTAACTGCTCTTAAAAGATTCAGAATGTTAAAAAATCAAAGGAAAAATGCATTTGAAAATTAGAAATCGAGAATGAAAAATATTAAACGATTAAACATTTCATTAACTTGTTCATTTTTGGCAATTTTTTATTCATCGTTGTAGCCTAAAACCTTTTGCATTTCTGAGGTAATAACGTTGTATGTTTCCAACATAAATATTGATGTGCACTTCTCATCTTCACCTTTTGCGTAAATTTCAGCGTGTTGAGCTCCAATCATTGGAGAATGTTTAACAATTTTAAAGTGTTTGTCATATATTGGATTAATTACAAAACAATGGGGCCATATGCAAACAAAAAAATATTTCATATCGGTTGGAAAGCACTTTAAGAATAGGAAATCGTGATTAAGAAATGATATGCAAAACACTACTTTAAATAATATTTAACTTGATGAATTTAAAACGTTGATACTGGCAGCAGCACCGTGTTCACCAACTACTTTATTCGTGGGTGTTTCTTTAAGACTCTCCAAATGTTGAGTTCCAAGTATTCAATCGTCTCTGGTTTATCAGCGTAGATAAGTGTCTTGACATAGAGAAAATAATCTAATGGAATTAGATCGGACGATCTTGATGACCAACAAAAAAATATCGCAAAATTTTATTTATTTATTTATTTAGTTATTTATTTATTTTTTTGAGAACTTTTGAGATTACAATAATTTGTAATCGTTGGTCTAGTGTCAGCGATCAAATCGATTATCAAAGAAATTAGTGTCGCTAATTCAAAGTTCTATGGCTCTTAAAAACACTATTTAGTTTATGATAATAAAATTAATCATATCGATAATCACAAATTAAGTGAACTTATTTCACTGACCATCTACAGTTATTTCTTTAATTTAATGTGATTATTTTTCGAACTAATTTGGTTTTTAATCCAAAGTGCAATTGAAGAATATGATTAAATAATTGAGAACTGATGAATGGACTCCCGCTGCGTATACGTATTTTTTTAATTTAATTTATTATGCATAACACTGTGGGACATAGAGTAGATACATGTTGTATGTACATTTGGATGTGTGTATGTACACATGTGTGTATGTAAAATGTTACACTTGAATTTGTAAAATACACATCGTATACTAGATATATGTTGGAGTAAAGCTGCGTTTACAACTTTAGAATTTGTGTTTCCTTTTCATTTCCAAAAAATTTTAAAGTTTCAAAGTATGTTTTGAAATAAATTTGCTTATTTTACTTGATAATACTAGTATTACAAAAAAAAGAGAATAGCTCCTATTTCACTAAATCTTTTTCATCAATCTTATCATAAAAGGATAAAAACAATGTTCTATCAAAAATTAATCCTTGATTATCATATACATTTTTCTTGAAATCATTTGTAAGGAAATTATGGAATTTCGTCTTTCTTGCTTTATTAGTTAAATTATAATAATATTATATTTAAGATATTTTTTCTGTTGGCTGGGAGGAAGGATTATTTTACGGTATAGAAGTTTAAAATTGTGTTGTGTATAATTTAATATTTTTAGGTCGACAATAAATTTCTTTAAAGTTGGTTGGGAGTTTCAAAAGGTATTGTAGAATATTTTTTTAAGGCCATTATTTATTGTTTTTTATTGTGATTTCGATATTGTTGAGGCAAAGTAAGCAAAGTTGAGAAGTTTTATCATAAAATGATATCATTTGCAAGTCTGGAGTTTTCATAAATAAAATAGAAATACATAACGAAGCAATTTAGCAGCCTCAGGCGTACATATTTTTTTTTCGAAGATTAAGTACAACGACATTTATAGATCAGTTACGTGGAACGGTGAAATAGTTACCGGTCTTTCAAACAAAACTAAAATACTTTTTCTTCTCAATAAAGATTCAATTGATTTTCAGTGTATTTAATTAATGCAAATTCTAATTCTATAAAAATAAGAACATTTGGAGAAACTAACATGAAAAACAAAAACAAATCGATTTAAATATATACAGCAGAGAATAGACGCAAATGCAAATTAGTTTGAGAATATTGCTTATGTATGAAAACAATTTCATTTGGAAAAACATTTGCATTTATATTTAAGGGATAATTTTTTTTTTGCTAAAACCAAAGCAAAGAAGAAATACTTCACTGGTCTCATAGTACCTGCAGTTTGTAGTACTTACGTTGATAGTTACGTACATACAAATGTGTCACATACAAACAAACAAACTTGCACTTTTATAAATCACCATCACCATCATAATAATCGAATTTAATTTAGACATTTACTTAAATACGTAATCACATTTAACGAGCTTTTTTTTTGGCTTATAATTGAAACGAACTAAAGTTTTACGTTAATTATATTTTTCTTAGCTTTCGACCCTTTTAGGGAGAAAGAGAAGGCGTCCTGATCAGTAATGAAATACGCGGAACTATTCCACTCTTCACTATTCACTTTCACTTTAATTAGTAGACATTTTAGCAGCCATGATAAAATTTTTACATTCAAAGTTGTATCACAAAATGTTTATATAAAATAGAGTTCTAAATGCTACGATCTTTGTATAAATTAAATTAAGAATTAAGTACACGAGTGTTTCGTCGGAGAAAAATGTTTTAGAAACGTTCGAATGCGATATTATTTTTTAACACTTTGGTTATCTGGGTATGTATCACGTATTGATGTACACATGCATAAATGTACACATGTAGATATGTATGTAAGTGTAGCTGTAAAGAAAGGTGACATTTTTAAAAACTTTACAAGCAAGTGTGATTTCTAAGAGCACCATTAACAAATTTTTTTTGTTTGTATTTGTATTTGCTGCTGTTTAACTTTGACGTTCAACTTTTCCTTCGTTAATTTTTAAGTTTTTTTACGGTTTTTGCTGTTACAGCTTTCTTTCCTCTTCAGTTGTTGCTGTGCTTATTTCAAGAAGTTTCTTTCCGAATGAGAAGTTTCTGCATAACTTTTCTCTTTTTCTAAAGAATATTAGCGTTTCCGGTTTTATAAAAGTGTAAAATTTGTGCATATGTGTGCATGTGTGAGCGTCTTGTTTATTTATGATTTTATTTTTTGAATAATCAACAAATTACTTTACTTTTTTACGAAGATTATACGAATGTTTGAAGTTATTATATTTGCTTGAAATCATTTTTAATTTTATCGCTGCCTTCACTAGAATAATTCTTAAAAATCAGTAAAAACGAGTAAGAAAAAAAAAACTATTAATAAGAATGTTTGGTTTACAATTCGAAACTTTTTGTAAGAGCATTTATTTGATTTGTAAAAAGTTTGCTGTTTCGTTTTCTAAAAGAAAAAAATTTCGAGTATAAATATTTTAACTTGACAAATTTATAAAGTATTTTTTTCAAATTATACAATTCAACTGAAATTGTCAACTCTCATTTGACAGCAGCCATCCAAAATATCAATGGCAGCTAAATTGAAGCTTAGTTTTCATATTTTATTTTATGTCGCGGAGATGTGTATGTAGAATTATAAAAAAACTAATATCCTTAAAAATAAATTGTCTTCAGCATTAAAAAAGAGTTACAAGAGTAAATTGAATTTTACGTTTAAAGAAATAATTCGCTGTTTTATCACAAATCTTGTTGAATTTTTTTTAATTGGAGTGGTTCTTTATTTTAGGGTGAAAAATTCTTCTTAAATTAAAAGCTGATACAAATTAAATAGATAACCAGAAGCAAAACTTTAAAAAAATTTTTATTGCATTTTTGACGTTTTATAATAAATAAAAGTTATCAAAAAATCAATCGAAAGTCATTCTTTCGAACAAAATTTATTTAGCTTCCTTTATGACATTTTCTAATGTTATTGTCTATCAAAAATGATATTCAAAACTTAAACCAATGTTCAACGAATACATAAATACATTTAAAAAAGTTTACAAAAAAATCTTTTTATATAATATTATTTTATATTATTTTTTACTAGAATCAAACTATAATTAATACTTGACTATTCTTCATTGAAAATGAGGTGTATCGAATATAAAAACTTTTTAAATTTGATTTATTTAATTTTTTTGTAAACTTTATTACAGAACCAACAATAATGATAAAACTATTAATTCATTTATTAACATTTCAACAAATATTCACTTGTAGTTACTTGAGAAAAATTACTTGAACTGAAGCATTTATCAAAGTCAAAAATTCCCTAAAGACTCTTTAATGGACGGAGTCTGTTAAATAAACATAAACTGTACGAAATGATAATTTCACTTTAGACCACTTTGCACTTCACATTGACGAGAGAAGAAAAAAAATTAAATGCAAATACGAATACGAATACAACTAAATGTGCGAGTGAAGCCTCCTACTAAGAAGACAAATGCAAAATATAAAAGTTAAATAATTAAGAGAAAAGCAAGCAAGCCCAGTTGCACCAGCACCTATACAATTATTTAGTTGCTTCTATTATGAAATATTTAAAATTTTATGTCATTTTTCTATTTCTTCTCCTCGCAACCATACTTTTTCCATTCTGTTCTCACGGCTCCTCAAAATACCAATAAAAAGTGGTTTATCGCTGATGAGCCAAGTTAAGCTAATGTTATGGGGTCACGAAAGTGGCATTCGGGTCGAGTTTACACTAACACACGCACAAAAACATATTAAACGTAAAAGTACAAGAAAATTCACATTTATGTTGAAAAAGTACAATTCACAGATACAGATTGACTTCAAAGTATGTTTGTCAGAGTGTATCTGAGTATATTTTCTGGGCAATTTAACAATATGCTAAAAGCAATATTAAACTGTGCTCTAAATGCTAAAAGTCTCTACTCTTAAGGTCCTTTATTAAGTATGGTTGAGTTTATGGATAAATAAAATAATGAAAATTGCCAAATCACAATAAAGGACGACAGCAGCGGGAAGAAATCTCTTGTTATAGAATATGATTATGTTTTGTTTGTTTGTTTGTTTCAAAACGTATCAGGGTTTCTATCTATCGATTCTATCGATTTTTAATATACGAAAATCTCCTAAATAGCGTTTTTCTTTATAATAGCAATATAATATGAAAATAATTTTTATATTTTAAGTTTAGATTTCTTTAATAACCAACAGTTCTTTGTCATCAAAAAACAATCACTTTCGTTTAAAGATTTATTTATATTAATATTAGTTGGAGGCCACTGGCCCATTGGGAGGCATACCCAATGGTTAGAGCTCAATTACAATGACATATGTAGGAGCTGCGACGATGATGAAGGGGCATAGTCGACGGAACAGCTTCTCTGTCTTTGTCCGGCATTCGAAGATCTAAAACTTAAATTATTTGGTCAAAGAACCTTCAGGGACAAAACTTGTCACTATAATATTCATTTAAACAAGATCCACTACTTTGTTGAATCAACCGAGTGGCTGCGTAAGAATATCAGCAGCCAGGACCCTTGTGAGACGGGGCAACATGGTAACATAACGGGAATTAATTAATGGACCCACGTGAGCTGTGCTTGATCACGGATACCAATATAACCTAAACTATTATTACTTAGACTGTTTAAGACGAAATGTATTGTTTGGTTCAAGTTCAAATCTGACTTTCGTATTTATTGACAAATTTTTGATAATTACAAAATAATTGTACTAAGAAAGTAATATTTGAAGATTTTTAATTATCAGATTGGCAGATATATCAGATCAGTAATGATTTCGAGGTCGCTATACCATTTCATCTGCGTCCTTTGTTCAATTTTACCACTCATTACGGTGGAACTAGTGAAAAGCAATATCAACTATTTAACAAATTACAATACAAAGAATACTTGTATTAATTTTTGTAAGTTAAATTAATTTCAGTTAGCAGAATTTATCCTATTAATATTCTAAATGAGAAAGTTTATATATTTGTATGTGAGTTTGCATGTTTGGATGTTTGATCCACTATCGCTTGATAACCGCTCAATGGATTTGGATGAAATTTGGAAAATGGATAGAAGGACATAAATAGCACCACGAGTGGGGTAAGCAACAATATCTGCCTCTCTAAAACTGTCTAACGAATACAGTTTTAAGCGTCGGTAGATCTGGGTCTGGATCGACACATACGCTGAATACGCTGCTACTAAATTTCATGTAAACGAAGTCAAGGGGAAAAGCCAACGTAAAACAAATGTTTATATTTCCTTTTTTTCCCAATCAGAAAAGTCGACAATTATTTTCAGTTCAACTTTTTCATCGGACGAAGAAAAATTATGTACAAAAATTATAATACAAATTGTTTTTCAAAATGTTTTAGTTGAAAAGTGGAAAAAATAATATATAATTTTTTTCTCGTATTTTTATTCTTTTTTCATCACGATAAATATTGATATATGAAAATAAATATCAACCGTGTTTGTTTTATTGAAAAAAATTAAATAAATTTAAATTACAAACATATTTATGTCCACATATAAAACGAAAACGAAAAATGAAGAGTTTTAGCGTTATGATGTTCCAATTGTAATTTATTTCAAATATTGCTGATGATTTTATTTAAAGTTAGGAAAATTAAGAAAAACTCCGAAACATTTAGAAGTCTTTTTAAACACTGACTCAAATGTTTATGGGAAAAGAAAGAAAAAGATGAGATTGTTATCACTGAAAAATCCCCAGATTCCCAACATGAAATGATTATCCCGAAATAAGAAAAAACTGGGAGCGCTGAAATGCAGTTAAGTTTAACATAGAAAATATTTTATATCTTCATTTTCTTATTTTATGTACGATTTCACTCTCTGCGTCCTCTATTTGGCATTTATTAGGCCTATAAAAATGTTTATTGTTGTCCTTGTGTTTATGTTATTGCAGTGTTTGCCTTGCATGCTACTTAATATTGTCGTAAGATTGAGAAACTTTTGTTGACTTCTATTTCGTCTTCATGCTGGTTCTTTAATGGCCAAAAGGGAACTCTGTATTAAAGTACATATTTTCTATTAAAATAATTGAATAGAGTTTGATACAGAATATTATTAAGCGATTAAAATTACTAGAAGTCATCAGCTCTAGTTGAAATGTTTAAATTAAATAATAAACATATGATGTGCAATTAAATATGTATTACATTCGAAAACTTCGAGATCTCGGAAATCACCAACTGTAAAAGAAAGAAAGTAATAAAATATTGGCAAAAAAAGGTATATTTCCGAGAATTCTTTGTTTTTTATATGAAACTACGAGCAAAATAAATTATTAAATCATTTTTTATTTGAATTTAATATTTATTTTAGAAATATTGTACAATAACCCAATTTCTAAAGAAATTGAATTAAAAATATCATTAAACAGTTTACAAAAGCAAAAAGATTAAAAGCAAATTAGGATAGAAAAGAACAAAACAATTTAAAACGATTCAGTTTTTATATGTACGAGTACCCTGTCGACAATTAAAGGTATAAGTTTAACTCAGTATACTTTTAATTCATTTTGCAATACTTTTACTTGGAAAAGAATAATTTGGTGCGATGAATCTGAAAAAGGATGAGAACGTAAACGTCGACAAAAGTCTTCGTGAAATGTCGTTATACGTCAATGATCTTTGAATAATTTTTTTATTAACATTTACTATTGTTTTCTATGGGCTTTAAACTTTCGTTTAATCAGTTTTAATTTGAGAGAACAAATTCTTTGTAATGTATGGGCTTTCTTCCTGTAGTACTTTTTTTAAGTCTACTTTTTGGCGTTATATGGTGTTCCTTCAAAATTTTCTCCAAATAATTAAAGTCCGGTGACCGAGAGGAATTTTTAGGGTGTGAGGTATATTGGGAAGGATCTACAAATGACAAATTTCCGCTGTAAGTTCGGGGCCATTATCCTGCTTAAAGTAGTAATCGAATTAAACACCGAGCATGTGAGCATATATAAATATGTAAATTTACATACACTTTACATACGTAAGCAGGTTGTTTTATAGATTTTTTAAGTAAATTTATTTCATGGTAAAGATAAAGAATTATTTTTAAGTTCCAAAATTCTGTTAATAAGTTGATTCTGAATATCAAATGAAAAAAATAATACTACGATTTTGACGAAGTAAAATTGCTACAGAAGAAACACTTTTTTCATGTTCAGTGTTGGGTTTTTGTGTATGTTTTTAATCTATATAAAACAAAATTACAATAATTTCTCTGTTTATATAAAAAATGAAACAAAAAGCTTTGCGATATAACGATGTAGATAAGGCTTTTTGTTTTACAAAATCTCAAATCGAAACCGCAGGCGAAAAAGTAATTCTTAAATGTAAAAATAAATATTTCTTAGTAGATTTTCGTTGGGTCTTATTTACTCATACTCTATCATTGTTAGATAGCGGTTTTGGATGTTCGGCTACGATATGTATGAGATGTATAAGTATGAATTATTTAAGATCGGAAATATAACTTAAAACTTCACTAACTTAAGAGGCCAACAAATAACTAATTTATATCACGAAGTGAAATCTTTTTCAATACAAGTTATGTGGTGCGTAACAATATAATTCAATATAAATTCAAATTAACTTACTACATATCGTCATATAAAATGCAAAATAACATAACATTACTTTCCATATGTTCACAGGAGAAACAAAAAACTGTATAATATGAAAACTGTTTGATATATTGAAATCATATCATGGTCTTTGGCGCTTTCTAGAGAATTTTGAGCAGAAGGACTGCGTATTTTTGATGCAAATAGTTGATTAATTAATAAATTAATTCATTTGGTAATACGTTGTTTTGAATTTGGGTCGTAGCTTTTTTGTTTTTGTTAACAGAAGCTAAAAAATTTTGCACATATATGTAATATGATGTAGTAAATCGTAATCAATAAAAAACTCAAATTCTAATTTTATGATGATACGTTGTTTTGCATTTTAGGTGACGATATGTATGTTTGTATGTAACCGAATCCGGACCGAATTAAAAAATATTTTTTTCATAAAAAATCTGAACAATTTACGAAAAATATAATTTTTCACAACAACAAAATGCTAAGAAATCTCTTACTAATATTTTCTAAGCTTCAAATGAAAAACTTTAAACAAATCATTTTTGATCCCTTTGAATCAGATACTTTTATGAGAGTGTTTAAGTATTTCAGGTATTTTTAGCTTCATGTGTAATTAATTTAAGGGAAAATAATGTATACGTAATTTATTTAATTTTACAGAAATCACAAGGGGTACTTGCTTTCTCAAGACAAAGATATTAATTTTTTATTTGTTTTCCAGCCTCAAAATTTATGTATTAGTCGTTACCTTTTTCTAGCCAATTAATTTATGTATATATTTTTATTTTTCGTCTAAAATGTTAAATAAATATTTTCACATAATCAATTCCGTTGTATGTTTAAGGAATTACTGCTCATATTTCAGCGACATTGCAAGTTTTATTAGATTGAATTGTTTCCATATTTGTTTTGTTGAAATGTATAAATTTTTGAAGACACATCGAATTTAGCAATCGAAATCTTCTTACATAAAATGTTCATCATCAAAATTATTGTACTTCACAGTGTTTTGAATGTTTCCAAAAATCCAAAATCGTAGAGCAATATTGTTATTAAAATTTTTTGGTTTCTTTTGTTTGGCGATTTAGCAACTTTTGTCGTCCTTTTGAAGCCGATTTGGCTATTTTTTACTTCAATACCTGGCAGCATTGAGACATTCTAGTTCTGCAAGGAAACTATTTCAATAATAGTATTGTATTACATAATTTAACACTTGATAATTTAATCTTTAATCAAATTAAAGAAATTAATAGATTTTTCCGAGTTGATATTCACCTCTGAATTCATTTATTAGAAAATATACAATAAATTAATTTAATGAAATAATGGAAAAGGCGCAAGTTGTTAAGTTATTTTTTTTAATATACCCGAAGAGTAAGTGGAAAGGCTCTTTCTCCATTATTGTGGGTGGTAGGTATTCTTAGCTGTTCCTTTGGAATGTTGTCTCTTCTACAATTCTTTCTGGCTACAAACGCTACGTAGTACGCACTTTAGATTAGTAATAATGACTTTGGATTGATAAACATTTTAGCTCGACAAATAGTCATATTAAAGTAAAAACTTTTTCATCCGATCTGAAAACTTGTGGTCAAACTTCTTTGAAAACTTTTGGTCTTTTTTAATAATTTTTCCATGCGAATCAGGTAAAATGCAGCGTTATTTAGTATTTCTGTGGGTTTCACGGAAAATGGTCTTATGATCAGGATATCACTAAAAACCGTCACTTCTATATTTTTCCACTAATTTCCAGCAACAATGACTTAAGCATATCCTACACATTTTTCTTTTTAATTTTTACTTAAGTCAACTCAATGAAGTTTTGCTAGGATCTCATTCTTACGTTATATTTGCTTGAAATTCCTATCCAAAGCTTACGTATTTCTATGTGTTTTCGAAACTGTTAAAAGAGAAATTCGATAAGTTGTATACCGCAGCCGTATTTGGAAATATAACATGTCTTAGCTCCCCTTAAAACCAGCCACTTGTGCATAAATTCATAAAATTATTTACCAAATCTACTTCTCTACTTGCTTTATATTACACAAGTCGAGTATATTAAATCCGTTCGTTGTACCATTGTTGTCATAAAATGTTTAAAATATCAATCATAAACATCTAAATGTCAATTGATAAGAATAACAAAACAATATCAAAAACAATACAACATTGTTGCAAATTATTTTGTTGTTTTCCCTGTTGTCAGCTCTCGGGCACGTTTTATTGAAGTGTGTTATTGCACCACATGGAATTTGGTTGAGATAGAGTGCATATCTGTTTATTATACGAGCACATTCAAGCGAATCGAGTCGAAACCATTGATGCATTGGGTGGGTGGGAAGATATTTCAGCTTGTTTTATTGCAACAACAATACCAATTACATCAACACAAACTACAACGAACTACACCAACATGAAATTGAAGGAAAAACACAAACATTTATATCCTCATATATGTCACACACACACATACACACATATGCACACGTACACGGCTCAATGCACGAACATGTTTGTTTTATGCACGTAAACATAGATACACACAAACACACATGTACATGTGTATTTATTTATTTATTTATAGGGACGATGTGTATTTTTGTTAGACAAAGAGAATGAAAGAGAATCAATGAGAGTGTATTTGTGTGTGTATGTTTGTGTGCCGGTACTTAGTGCTCGGTAAGGATAGAATAAAGAAAAGTGTTCGGTGTGTTGGTTTTGTGCCTTTTTGACTTTGATTTATTGATGTGGGTAATGTTTTTGTGGTTTTTTAGGCGGGACAGACAATATTTACATGAACAGACTAGTTACGTTGTCATGTCATCATATACATATATTCGTGTGTGTGTGTGTGTGTGTATATAATTCCATCCATACATAAATATAAGTACACTTCCTTTGTTAAAATCTATTATCAGATAAACTGACATTGTGATGAAAGTAGAATAAAAAAACAGCACACGTACATATGAAAATTCTTAACGCTAATGCGGATTCGCTTACAAAATAAATGGTCATCGAAAGAAAATTCAGTTAAATAAATACATACACATACACACATATAAATATAAATATAAATATTCATTTGCGATTGTATCTGACTGTGATAGTTTTCAATTTGAACTTACCTAAAATATGTGATAGAATGAATGAAAACGACCTATTATTTGAATTAAAAAGTTGGCGTTAGTTTCGGAATCTGTAAAAAATAAAGAAAACATTTTTATGAAAAATATGTCGTAAAGAACATATAAAATACAAATAATTTTCTATGAATATTTCAAATAAAATTTATCAAAACTTAAATCATATTATTTGTCATTATTTATTTATGTAAGGAATTAATTAATTTTAAAATTTTAATATAAAGTTTCAGCAATAAATATAAATCTTCTTAATGAGAAAATAGGCGAAACTGCAAAATATTCTCTATTATTTTATGTACAATAATGGACAACAACAACAAGAAATCGATTCACATTAGAAACAAATTACTACGTCAAGTACTAGATAATGCTAAAAATTTTTATATTTGCTACTCGCAATCCAATTTATCAAATAAAGGAAGAAAACTTTAATGTAGGAACATAAATTAACATTCCGAGCTAGAGAATTAAGTACAAACTCTCGTGCTTTCAAATGAATATTTGGAAAAATTGCAGAAGTGTTTCAATCTATAGCACGATTATGTACTAATTTTATTTATTGTATTTAGTAGGCTGAAGGGAGTTTATTCCACCAACGAACTGTGTGACTTAAGAAATTAACGCTCCCTGAAATCACAAATGTACGCACTCTAAATTAAAAGCGTGCGGTACGCAAAAAATTGCAGGTATCGATGAGAAGGTTTGTTTAATAAAACAAAACTTATTAAAACCAGATTTAACGAAAAGTTTGCCTTTAACAAATACTGAACCAGTGTTTCCTACATGGCAACTTTGCCAGAAAAGAAACTGGTAAAATATATAATGCTAAATTTTATTTGAACACATTCAGTTTAATTTATTAAGTTACGATTTTGTGCTTTACACACTAGTATGTGGATCTGAGTGTAGTACAAGACTAACTTCAAATATCGAAAGAGAATTAAAACATTTTCCTTGGCTTGCAAAATTTAAAATACAAGAATGCAGTAACATTTTTATTTATTTAACCAACCACACCAAAGCATCCCATGAAGTATGTTGCAACGTGATTCCCAAAATGCAAAACATTAGTAAATTGCCACGATTGAATAATTAAAACTGAACTTGAACGTATGCGCGATATACAACGCAAGTTAACTCAGATACACATGTAAACTATTATATAATAAACGTATAATTTTATTATAAATATAATAAGTTTAACTTAGTAAAGTGCTCTTCTCCGAACTAATATTTTATTTACTGCACGTATAAACATTGATATGTCCTTAAAAATTCTTTGAAACCGATCATTAAGGGCTTGTGTCTAGTTCCTGTGTTCTCCATTAGATCAAGTTAAATTTAAATACAGCAATTAGTCAAATTAGTTTAAAATCATAAAAAAAATTTCCAATATTCTAGATTATTTAAAAAAGTGCTATATTTTTTGTCAGCCCTGTGTTTTAAACTGTTTTGTGTTTCAATGGTGGCGGTAATGGCTGAACGGCAGCACCCACGTAATTATTTGGAATTAAGACCAACAAAAACAGATACAAGAAAAACACAAACAGAAGCAACATAAAATATAACAAACACAAAACAATTATTACGTTTTTAATCACCTGGTAAACTGCAATTACGAAGCAAATTTACTAATAGCAGTTACATCTATACAAGCAAACAAAGAAACATTCAAAAATAGCAATTTATTAGCAGCTTCAACAAAAACAACATCTATAACAAAGAAGAAAACACCAACACCTGCAGGAAAAAACAACATCATCATTTGTATGAAAAAAGAAATATTATGGGAGTTTTTCTTCAAAATTTCTGCTACGAAATGAACGCACATCGTGACTAAAAAGACACGCTTTTCCCCAAGTGTTCATTTACTTACGAATTTGCTTTTATTGTCTACAATCTTAAACACAGGTGAATAATTGGTAGCCAAACATGGCTTCTTACATTCCCACGTACAATACATACACACACACACGTAATTATGTTTGAACGTGTGTTTTTGTGTGTGTGCAGTGAAACGTACGTTCATAGAAATAACAAATTATTTATCATCATTTATTTCCATGGCACAAAAAGCCATCATAAAGAAACAAAAACTTTTATCACATTCACTCATTCGAATGAATGTATTTCAGGTTATGAAATACTTCCCCGTCTTGTTTATGGTCGCTCGATAATTACATCTCATAATTTGTGTTTTCTTTGCTTGCAAAATTTTTTTCCAGCCCCCATTTTCTTTGCAAATGTATCGTTTGAAACATATTGTAGTTGAAGCTACTGATGCATATAAAGGAGCATATTAAAAATAATTCTTTAAAGCTTGGCAACAATTTAACAATTAAAAGTAACAAATTGGCAAATATTTAAAGCCGAAAGTACGTTATAAAAAAAGTTGAATGATCGAAAAACAATTGGCCAAGGTGACTTCTTAGAACAACTTTGTCTCTCGCAGAAATATTCTGGAAGCATTTTAGTATTTAAGTTGTATTTAAATAATTTTCTAATTGATTAACGAGCTTGAGGTAACTTTTATATAAAAAGAAAACATCAAAATTTATTATCGATGTTTCGGTACTCCTTTGTGCAACTTCCTCAGGATAAAAAATCGTTGAAAAATTAAAATATCAATTAATTAACAAATATTATAAATAATAAAATTCCTTTTCCGTTTTTTTGTATTCAAAATTAATTGTCAATTAAAAAATAAATTTTAAATTTTAAAATGAAATTAAAATGAAAAAATTAAAAAAATTAAAAAAAAACTAATATTGTGTTATTTTATTTTATTCTATATTTTCTCCTTTAGGCTTGTATATTAAATGACTATAATTCTGTGCAACACTCTCAGTATCAGTCCTAAAATTAATTCTTAAGTCTGATGGTACAGCAATTATCTGTAACATATCAAACATATAATGATGTTTATACTTATTTTCTGAGATCAAGATGGATGGATACATTATGAAACTCTGAATAGTGATTTGAATTACGACAGTGTACTGTTTACAATTATAAATGCTTAACTGCATTATCATTTGTAAATGATAAGTAAAAGGACACGCATTCATATAAATAGATATAAAATACCCGATAATATAATAAATAATTAACTTGCTAACTTATACCGCGCTAAAACTTAAACATTAACATAAAGCTATCAACGGCATGACATGACGCTGTCGAACTTCCAATAAATGCATTCTAATAAGAAGAGAGGAGATACTAAGTACTCGCACATTTGCTAACTCTGCTCTTGAAAGAAAGACAAAGTAATTTATTATTTTTATTTTTGCCTGAACATCTCTTCATGAATGTATGTTGTCCTATCGTTCGGCACTAACAAACAAAACCAATAACGTGATCAAGTGAGTACAAACAGAATTTCAACCGTTTGGAAGTAAAACTTTTTATCTATTGTTGATTTACAAACACAAGAATCTTTTTGTATCGAAATTTATGTTCGTTAAAAAGCAGAGAAGGAGACAAAAAATAAAATTGTTATTAAACCAAAAATATAAACAAAATTTCAAAAATTACAAATAAATATGATTCAAACTTTCAGAATACTATTTTTGGGAAAAGTTCGAAACATCTTTGTAACACATACTTATTAGTTCTAATTATAAAAAATAATATAAGAGTGATCTGCACCAGCACCAGTGAAATAAACATAGTAACTATCCAGGAGAGGTAATTTCTTCGTTGAAATATTACATCTGTTATAGTCACGATTTGTAAGAAAATAACATTTTCTTGTCGCTTTAAGGTAAAGAGATTTCTCGTGAGCGAAAAGTACTCCTTTTTGGAAAAAATGCAATAACATTACATGCCAATTTATCTGCATTCATGAATATTTTTATCCATGTCTTGTACAAAACTTAATTAAATCTGATTGCTTAGATTGCTTTTATTAAAAAAAAATATCTTCATATTTTTTGTGGCTTATACCATTAAAATGAGCAAAAGGAAGAACAGAAGTCGAAAAGATAACTGACGGAATATTTTGAAGTAAACAAAAACTTAATATGAACAAGTCTATAGGAAAAAAGAAAACAAAAACACAAAAAACAAACAAAAAAAAACATATAAAATTACCACTTGTCTTTGATCGTAAATCATGATTTTAAGCTAAAGGCGACATGACTCCTGTCAAGTCAAATAGCTTTGCTAGCAAGAATTCCACTTATACGGACAGTCTCTGAAGGCTAAACAACGGACTAGTGTATGTGCAAAGAGCAGTGTTGGCTTCGGAAAGTGGAAAAAAGCTCAACCATAACAGCACAGAATGAATGATTTAATTTAACAGATATAACAAAAGCAACAACCACATTGTGCTTCGTTCCACGTTGTTTTTTTTTCTTTTTTTCTTTTTTCTTGTTATGTTTTTGACAAACGGCAACAGAAACACGATAGAATACTACTCACTTTTCATAGTTTACGAGTACTAATAGTCTAGCAACCAAACTAAGAATCATCCTTTTAGAATTTTTCTAAGTTACGCAAAAAAAATTCTGCTAAAAACACAAAAAATATTTGTAAATAAAAAATAAAAAAGATAAGAATAGAAGAAATCCAACAATGTAAAGCAAAAGCAATGAATGGGAGACACAAAGACAAAATAAATATAAAAAAAACAACCAACCAAATTCAAATTGCCAATTTAGCAAAAATTTAGGTCAACCATGTTCTCATCAAGTTCAAGTCATTTTGGTTAAATTTTGACAACACTATTTACTACTGCTCCTTCAGTTGCAACACATTTTTTAATGCAATAAGAAACCCCTTTTATTTCAATTTAAATACCTAAATAACTTTTTATTCATTAACAATTATTTTCACATCTTTGAGAAATAAGTTATTTTTGCCAACTTTTAAAAATATTTTTTAAATAAGGTTTTTTTGTGCCACTAACATATTTTGAAAATAGTTTTATGTACAAAAATGTATTGAAAACGAGCAATCCGAGCAAGAACTTTAAGGGAAAGTGATCAATGAAAATTTTAATAAAAATATAAATTACATACTTTTCACTGTGACTACTTTGGCACTTTAACTCATTGGAGGAAAGTATTTATCACATTCAGTTATACTATTATGGATTTGAAAATGTTAATAAATATAAGAAATCATTGAAGACACGAAATACAATATAAATTATATATCTGCTTTGAGTATTAAACTCGTGCATTTAAATATATTTTAGTGCCTTTTGCAATTAAAAAACTTGTGTTGCCTCCGCAGGGCTTTAAATACATACTGGCAAAGCCGTATAAAAGACCAGGCACTCAAACAGTTGATAGTTTGAGTTAAAATGTAAGTCATTACCAAGTGTTTGCTAAGAGGATAGTGTTTCCATTGGATCGCAGTTAGTTAGCAGAATGAAGCACATGTTTTTGTATCATATATTTTTTATCTTTTGTAGTTCAAAGTGTTTTTGCAGAGTGACTAAAATACTTCGTTCTAAAGAAGCATGGAAGAAGTAAGAGAAAAGAATTAAAAACTGTACAATTATTTTTCGTGCGAATTTTTAGTCAATTGTTCGTCTTTATAGATGCTGTTTATCACTAAAATATGATCTAGTGAATTAAGGCGGGTCCTGATGATGTGCTTTGTGACCCAGAAAATGCATGTGTTCCTCCTTAAAACTAGTTCAAAATTGATCTGCTCTTTTTAAAAAAATTATCATGTAAATTGAAAATGTATTTGAATACCAATAGAGAATGAAAATAACGAACTTAAAGTTGACAAAAATTATTCATCGGTTAAGATTTTCATTGTTTTATAATTATTTTCTTTTTAAAATTAGTGAACTCGTGCATTCGTTTGGAGTTTCAATGGAAACATATTAAGAAGTTTTCTGAATGCAATAGAAAATAAAAATTAAAAACTATTATTTGTAATGTAATTATTTTGTTATGCCTTAAATTTTGTGTCTTCAATAGTGGACATTGTGCAAAACTATGTCGCTGCTGGTTGGTGGGTGCATCTTTTTTAATAAAAACTATGTTTTCTTATTGATCAGTTTGCTGTATAAATATACATATGAACCCAACGTCCACAAGAGGCGTTAAAATTTAATTAACTTGACAATTATAATTTGGCTAATCGCAGCCACTGGATTTATCTAGAGTACATGCTTCACACAAATTTAACGACAAATTGTAATAGCTTCTGAAAGTAATTTTTATTACTAATAATACAAGCACTGCACTTTCATATTATTTTAAAAGTAATGCGGAAATTGGTATATGAAATGAGGCGATGAGTGCAAGAGTGGCCCAACCAACAAAACAAACATATTTCAATACATGCAGATTTAGCATTTCAACTGCACTCGTTGGCATTTTGCAGTATTGTTAGGTTTTGTGGGTTAGGCCACTCTTGCACTCATGGCCTCCCCTCAAATATAAAAGCATTTTTTAGACAATTTCATTCATTTTCCATTAGGAAATGACAAGTATTCATTTCATGTTCATCTTACAAAGAATAAAACAACAGTCTTGTCTTGTTGAAATCGATGGTTTTAGTTTTGGTTCGTTATACGGATAAAGTTGAACCTAAACAAAAAGAAAAGAATGAAAGGAATTGAAGGTGCTGAAGGGGTGAGCAGTGAGGAGTGAAAGAGAATGGAAAAAGTTGCTATTATCGTAAAATAAATGTTATTTTTGTTGTTTCCGCCGTCAGTCTGCTTCTGTGTCTCAGCATCAAATCACATCATATCGGATAGATCTTTTATATCACGGACCGACAACGACAACAAAATCTAAACCAAAAGACAGTCTGTATGTTCATACGTATGTATAAGTATGTGTGGATGTAAGTAGTTTATGTTTTTGTTAGATCTTTTATCTTTCCGCCAGTAAAAGCATTTGTTGATAAAAAATAAAATAAAAATGAAAGCTAATTTCAATAAAAGTTTATTTTGAGCACAAATGCGAGTACCGACTAAATTTGTGTTGAATGTTTTTGGCTGCCACATGAATCTGCTACTTAATAAATGTCTTTATATTTTCGTATTTTTGTGGTTGTGCGTATTTCTAATTTTGTTTAACTTTACTTTTTTCTAACTTGTTCCTTGATTTGATTCATTTTTTCCATGCATACACATACACACACACAATTTTTTTAATTTATTTTTCGGTTTTATATGTACTACTTAATATTATTTGCTTAATAAGTAGAAAAACTTTTATGCTAATTGAATAAATTTATTTAATACTCAAAATTTTGTGAAAGAGCGCGTGTTATTGAAAGTTTAATCAATGAATTGCTTGAGTTTAAGTGAATACGACTGGCAATAGAAATATTTTTATAAAACTTAAAACACCAAATATGAAGTATTTAAGGTCACGTTAAGTTTATTTGCATGATTTAGTTTAAATTTGTGTAAAGTTAAGTTTGCTTTTTTTTAAAGAATATTTGCATTTTTAAGAGGTTTAAAATTACAAAAGTTCCATTAATATTTGTGTTGGCTGAGGTTGCATGCTGTGGCTGTAAGCCATGGTCTTTTGAAGTTGCAACCTTCGCGGCAAATTATGGCTGGAATAGACGCTAATGATCGTTTAAAAACTAATGCATCTGCATAAATGCATCAGACACACACTAGAACATACAACAAAAAAATTACTGCAACCATCAAAAGCATATTTATAAGATAAAGAGAAGAGAGGCTGTTGCAAATGATTACTTTAAAAATTACTATTCACTATTCACTTACTTTTTACTAAACACACACACACACAATCTTATATACTCGTGCATACGTACATTAATATTAACCTCACTCTGCAATAGTGTTGCTGTACGTAAATCCTTCTCACTTCGTTCCAACTAACTTCTGGGTTTAAGTGTCAGAAACAATTTCACCTTTTGTGCTAAAGTTTACATCGATTTTCTTTTAGTTTTCCCTTGAATGAATCGCTAACCAAAATGAAAGAAATGAGGAAAATCCAACGGCATACCAGAAAAGGATGCATAATATTAGTTGCTGCTTGTTTTTTTTTTTGTTTTTTATTTTTGTTTTTGTTGCTTTGTTTCTCTTTCGGTATTCTAAACGTACAAGCAGGCGAAAAGCAATTAAAACGACGGACGGACTGTAGATGTTTAGAGTATTCTATAAAGCCACCAGCTGTTGCCTTAAATTTAGTTTAATGCTAAAAACAGAGTAAGAACTTTTCTTAACCATACTTTTTCCATAGAGGTGTTGCCACAAGAACTTTGTCTATCTCTTTGCTCGTATATATTTATACTCGTATATAGATATTTTTGTCCTGATGTTAACACAGTAATAACTCTGAAGAAACACTACACTTACATACGTACAGAAGCACCCTGCAAACGTTGGACACTGAAACGTGAGACCAGGAAGTGCAAAACTGTAATATATTATGCTGCTTTCTGATCCAAATAAGTGTGGATAATACCTACCAAAAGAATCTATTTCGTGAATACAGTCATACATAACAAAAATATAAACGTGAAGCTTTTTTAAATATTCATCTTAAAATTAACTTTTTAGTAACTTATTCGAGGTTTTCATTGATATTTAAATTTGAAAAATTTCTCAAAACACATTTATGGGCGTCAAAGAAGTCTATTCAAATTTAAACTTTCATATATTTGCAGGGTATAAAATTATATGTGTGTATGTTAGTTAGTATGTGTGTGTATAGATAGAATAGAACATCTTAATGTTTTATTTAAAAAAAAACAAAAATAGTACTTTTACTAAACGAGTATGCGATAATTGCTCACTGATGCTTCAGGCACCGCAAGCTATGTACTTGTTCCAACTGCTAAGCATTTATGTTTCGCTTTTCTAAATCTCTATAAAAAGTCTGACAAGCAGTCATTTAGTCGAAGACTTAAATTTGTGTTGTCGCTTTTTCTTAAACGCTGAAGTGCTCTTTTTATAGTCATTCTATGGTTGTACTCGTACATACAAAGATACACAGACTGTATCTAATGCTATTCACACAACTACGGCAGCCTGCGGTAATTAAATATACTTATACGCCACCACCTATTCACATCACCATTTTACACCACTAATTTGAGCAGCAGCAGCAGCATCGGCATCGGCATCAGCATCAGCATCAACATCAGTTTAAGTAAAGACAAGAGTTACATTGCCATCGCAAGTCCCACTCTGCACTTTACACAACTTCATTATTTAAATTATGTGTGTTTTTCATCATTTCAAAATATGTACATACGTCTTTAAACGGAATGGGTGCTATTTGAGAAACCCTCTTGGTTTCTTGCATTTCCGTTCATGCCACAAATGAATGTCTTACTTCTATGAATATGTGTGAAAGTGCTTAAGTTCGTTAAGTAATGAAGATAATTTAAACGCGTTTTTTTTTTGTTTTTTGTAAATGTTAAAATTTTTTTTAACAAAACCTAATAGTTAGTTAATGATGAATTTAGTAAGTAAATAAAATTTTATTTAGCAATTTCAAATTTAATATAAATTTTTATCAATGCTTGACATAAGTTCGTTTTTTATTCATTTAAAAAAATCAAAATTATGCTTATGAAATTCAGACAATGTTGGCTATATTCAAAAGTTTAGTAAATGTCTTTGGTTTGAATCAAATTCTTTTAAAGAGGCTGGATTTGACATATTAAATATTAATTCCACTATAGTGATGTATTTATGAGCACGGCAGTTTGCCATGCCTAGTTCTGGCCTGTGCTGAGTCCACTTAATCATGAAACATTCAAACAAAAAATTTAAGGATACTTCACATGGGTAACTACGTTTGTAAAAAATTTGAGAACTTTACCGTAAAAGCTTACAAATATTTTAAAGTGTAAAAAGTAAATATTTTAGTACCTGTTCGCTGATTCACTGAGTCAAATTATCTTTGAATTCTGGGAGTGCATGAAAAATTATTTTTTACTCTAGACCGCGTATGATCGTTAGTTAAAATTTATGGAAAATCACATTTCTGTTTGCTAATAGTTCATTTTCGAGTTCAGATTTTTTTTGCTGTGAAAAAAAACAACAAACGAAACAAATTTGTGCAAAATGAACAACTAAACAACGAATTCTTTGCGAATAGAATTTGCCATGCTCAACGTATCTATTGGCATTTCCATTCGAATTTTCCTTTTTTGTTGAGATACGATATTTTATATAGTTCTAATCATTTAATAATATTATTATTCATTTGTGAGTACAACAAATAATTTGCTGACAAACTGTATGTTGCCATTCCGATTTCTGTTATTTTTATTGTTACTATTTTTAGTTTAAGTTTTGTTATTTTAGTTTCGTAACTAAATATTCTTTTGTTTACGCATTTTTTGTGTACAGATTTTTTTATTGGGCTTTGTAAATAAGAAAAATATCCACAAACTCGTATTCACAACCACACATATGAATTCATGAAAATATCTGTAAACAAATTTGCACACAAAAAGTTCTTGCATTTATTTGCTTTGCCTTTACATTCCGGAAAATTTGTATAAACAAACACTCTAATATGTATTTATCTTATGTTGGAGTATTTCATTGTCTGACAGTGCATGTTACATTGAAGATGGTATACAATTGGAATTACTTGCTATATGGAGTAAAATTATAATCGATTTTTTTTCTTAATCCGGTTTCCTTTTTAATAGTCTTTAAATTCCTGAGTGCTAAATATTTCAAACTTATTTCCAAATACTGTTTACTGTACTAAATTTTCAATTGTTCAATTTACAAGCTCGTAATAACTTCGTAGGTGTTGTGTAATCGTCTAATTATACAGTATTGTATTTTTGTTGTTGGTAATTTTCATACAAAAGTGTGTTATAATTATGCGTTTGATTTTTATATGTCTTATAAATGGTTGTATTGAGGACGGGTATGGAAAAATTCTATTTGTAAAGCTAAGTTTAGACGATATGTTGAATCAGTATATTTGTGCTGAAAAATTTGTTAAAAGTCGCCCACAATGCGAAAAAACTCGAAATTCCGCCAAAAATTGCAAAATTTAGAAGAAGTCGTACAATCTTCTAAAACGAGATAAAAATGCAACGAATGTGAAAAATTCGCAAAAAACTACAAAAATGATGAAAATGCGCAACAACTTCCAGTCATTGAGAAAATTTAAATGTTTAATATCAATTAAAAGTCGATGAAACAATAAAAAAAATAGAAAAAGTAACCCACATTTCAGAAAACGCGAAATTTTGCAAATTGTTGAGAAAGCCAGAGAAATTTGTAGCCATGTTCCCGTGTAGCCTGCAGTCGTGAATGTGTTTATATCTTAATTTATCTCGATTTTGTACTTGGTAAGTTTTGCAATAGCTAGTGATATTTCCTCCGGCGACATCGTTTATCTTTATTTCTATTTTTAATTTATATTAATAAATTTTATTGGAAAAATTATATGTATAAGTACATAAGTTGAATAATAATTAAAAACTTTGAAACTTATTCAAAATTCCTAACAAACAAATTATATTATTCGATATGAATCTATTTTTTTTCTTTACAGCCTTTATACCATTAGACGCCCTTTGGCCAACCATGCTTATTTAGACTCTTGTAATTTTTGAAATTCTCATTGGTTTTTTTAAAGTTTTTGTATAAGATAAGAGGCTTGAAACATTTAAAAATTATGGTTTAAGGTATACTGATGATTTGGCATTAGCGCCAATTAAATGCATGTACAAAGACTAGCTAAAAACCCCTTAACAAACGAAATTTTTTTGGAAAATCTTTGAAAGAAGATTCGCAATCTCGATTAATAAATTTAAAAAAAATACTTATTATTGATAACATTTTTTGTATTATTATTTATTTTAATTTATTTTTATTTATACTCTAAAATTAACAAAATATTATTTTTTCATTCTAAAAATTTCTAATTTTCAGCGCAAACGAAGCTTGTCAAAAAGCATTCGATTGATGTCGATTTTTGTTGATATAAAGGTTTAATCTGAATTTTTTTTTTTAATTTTTTATGACTTTTGTCTTGTAACTAGACAAAAACGTAAGAATAATTTCTTCCGCAAAAGATTGACTTTAAGACAAATGCGGTTATTCATGAAAACCGCAGACATGTATCTCAAGTTATTTGAAATTCAAGTTGGAAAAGGAGTCCACAAAATATGTGTGTATGTGTGTAATTTATTTTATATAATGTGTACATGTGTGTGAACATTATTTTATTGTGTGTCGATGCAAAATGTTTTGTGAGCATGTATGAGTAATATTTATATGACAATTAAAGGTTTCCGACACTCCCACCAACCAAACAATAAATATTAAAAACACAAACAGAATTAACAAAAAACGAATCGTATTATTCTGGTGGATATTTGAAACATCAGTTGGAGTACGAATGCGATTGAAGGTTTGAGTGGGGTTGTATTAATTTTCATATATAACAAATATTCTACTAAATCACAGTTTAGGATCTGTTGTGTTTGCTCGGCAAGAGAGAGATAGAGCTTAATAGTTTTCATATATTCCTGTATACAAAACACGAAACTATGTAAATGTACGATTATGTGTGTTTGTGAAATAGAATTTAAAATAAGTCATTGGTATTGTTTACATGTACAGAAACACATACATGCTCTTAAATACACATGTGTGTTTGCATGCTAATGAAAAGGTACACTGAGAAGTTATAAGTAAACATCACACAAGATGTTATAAAATGGTTGCAAATATAACATTCGAGTATGAACTTGAGCTTAAAAGTAAGCGGGATTGTAAGGAAGAGGATTAAAACGTTATGCTTGCAATCCTGCTTATGTAGAAGTGTTTTTTCTCAAACGGAGAGTTTCCACTCGAAAAAACAACATTGCGAAAATTTTTTATTGGGATGTTACATGAAGCATTCGGGTTACGATTAATGTAACTTTTGAAATTTGAATTATTTTTCAAAATTTAATTATTTAGTTTGAAATTGTAAACTTTAAACTTTTTTGTTTTATGAAAACAAACCGCACTGTGCTTTTAAAAATTGATGGTTTCTATATATAAATGCAAGTTTAAAAATAGAAAAAATTCCTTTTATTATCTAGAATAGTTTGATTTAAAGTCTTAACTTTTGTATTTCTATTTTCGTTGAATTTGTAATTTTTGTTTTCTTGCTTTTTGATATTTTATAGTATTGTGTTTCATTATATTTTTTTATTTATTTATTTTTTTTTTTGACTAACTATGCAATTTTCTCATTTATATGCATGATAAAATAAAATAAAAACGTAAAACAGCATTATTGGTGCATTTTAAATTGTTGCTTGTTTATTATACACGATTCAATTTGGGGAAAAAGAGCGTGTTTATGACATGGATTAAAATAAATATTATTGTGCATAGAAATTTGATTAAACAAACACCAAAATATTTTGTCTGTTTTTATGGCCAAAAATATATTACGAATTTGGCCAGAAATAAAAATGGCTGCAGTATTATAGAATCAATATGTATTTGGAATGAAATATTAAACACATTTAATGAAATTTTATTATTTCCTTCTAATGATTTTCATACTTAAATTCAGTCGACATTGATAAAAACAATTGAAGCAGACATGTGGATAGAAAACAAATATTGTGAAAAATATTTTGATATTACAGCATTTAAATGCATATCAAAACGTGAGATAAACATTTCCAACAGTGTAAAATAATTGGGCAAGAACGATATAAATGAATGATTAAAATATAGAAAACGATTAATTGGATCGTACAATCAAATAACAAGTTTATGAAATTTTAACAAGTTCAAATGAGCAAGTGTCCTTCTTGTCTCTGGTTCTCGATACAAAATAAGAATTTGCATGAATATGAATTTTCTGGATTCTCAAGGATTCAAGGATTCTCTCTTCTAAAGTGTGTTCAAAACTGACTTCGCTTACTAAAACAATCAAAAGCATCTTTGCAAACACTTTATTCTCTGAAGGAAGGCCAGAGCCAGCTTTGCTGATTCGAGCATTTCGGCGTTTTCGGCATTCAGCCGAGCACGTTTCTGTTTTAATCAGTTAAGCGCCTGATTAAATAATCAAGGTTTTGATTGATTTCTTTAAAAATTGCATTATTTTCGGTTAATACAAATGTCTACAAATTTATTATTTCAGTAGGTAAAAATACATAAATTATTTATTATTTTGAGATTTCATTAGCGAAAAAAAAGAATAAAACAGCACACATAACAATTCTTGAAATAAATCAGGCAGCAGAGGAGTTCATAAATCTGTATTAAGAAAAAAGTGTGTGAAGTCCTTCTAGTTTAAGAAGATCTTTTAAACAAATCTTTTAGAAAAATAATTTGTTTCGGATTTTCAATTTTTTTGTCTTAATAAAACTTGACAGAAAAAAATCCTTGCACTTCTCGAAGATGATAGAAAAAATATTCGAAATCTCCAAAAATCGACATCAAGTACTGAAATTTATTAAAAATAGTTCGAATAATAAAAAAATTTAAATGACTCTTGCCGCAAAAACAGCGACAATTTTCAGATAATTTGACAAATCCCAAAAATGTATTAAAAATCCGTAAAACTGTTTAGAAACTGAAAAATTTAAATACTTCGAAAATTAAAAATATTCTCGAAAAATTGCAATATTTCATATGAGACCAAAAATATCTTAAAAATCTATAAAATTGTACAAAATATTTGTAAAAAAACGCTAAAATTACGAAAACTAGCAAAAACATGCCAACGTAAGAAAAATTGCAAAGTTCCATTTTGAATAAAATCGGCAAAACTATACAGAGTTCAAAAACTTGAATAAACCACAAAATTTAATACAAGCCGCAAACTGATTTGAATCCCTGAAATTGAAAATTGGGGCTTGTGAATTGAGCAACAATTTCAAAAAAATATTTTTGGAACAGGCATTTTGAAAATTGGTATTTTGAAGTTCAGATATTTTTATTAAAACCAATTTTTTATTTCGTACTTGAAATAGAGAAATTAAAAGCATTTTTATTTTGAATTTAAGTATTTGAAATACCGACTTCCCACAATTATACATTTGAGTCCTGTTTTGATTTTTGAGTATATACCACTTCTAACAGCTTCGGTTAATTTCGTTAGATTGAATCAAAAAGATAAAAAATACGTTTGGTTAAATTGGATAATTGACCCAAATTCACCGATTTAATCGTTAATCGAATGTAGACAATTGTAAATAAATGAAACAGTTAATCGGGTAGTAATTGATCGGTTAACCGAATGAAACCCCTTTCATATCCATAGATATTAATATTTTATGCCAGTTGGTGCATTGAAGGAATAAGGCTTCGCCTTTAGTTATGAGCTGAGGCAAGCTTAACGTAAGAAACAACATTTTTAATTAAAGAAAAAAAATTTAAAATCATAATAAAAATTTCATGGGAGAATATTAAAAAAATTAATTTCTAGAGAAGTCGTCATTATTTTTCTGGCGTTCTGGATGTCTTCGTTACACAAGTCTGATAACTACGCTGTCGTAAGAAATTATCCACGCCCTTGTTAGAGCCTGAATATGTTTATTTTTGATTTGAATCATAAATTGGAAGCATTTCAAAACTAAATAATCATGTGATTCTAGTCTTGTGAAGGTAAACTATTAGCTACTCAAATAACAGAAACATTTTATTATTCTAATTAAGTATAACATACTCAAATTAGCGTTTGGATTGCTTTAAGTTTAAAAATAATAACAATTTATTTGAAATAATCGCACTATTGAATCATTATTTTAAAAACAGAAAAACTTATTCGATGACAGTATTTAGTACAAACAAGTGCCAATCCCATGAGATGTGAAACCATCATCTATTTTCATTATGTTCGACAAGGAATAATAGCTCTTACCAAATTCTATAAAATTCTATTTTGCATTAAAACTTTGTGTTGAGTAGAAACTATACTTGACACACACACAAACACACTATAACTCTCACATATACACATCTCATAGAGCGTTTACAACTACATTGATTGGGAGGAAGATAAAAGTGCAACAAAACAAACTAAATGAAATGACAACTAAAAGGAACGAAATCCTCAAAACAAAAACCTTAAACCAAAATCCGTAATAAATAGAAAAAAAATACAAAAAGAATAAAAGTTTAAAAAATAGTAATACATAGATGGTATTGATCATTTGGTTGTTGATAGCAGTAAAACTAAAGAGATATAACTGCTACTGCTGATATGCATATCGATTACAAGTGGAAGTTCGACAATGCAACGTTATTTAAATACAAACGTCATCGTTATCACCATCATTGCTAAAATGATGCTTATGTTGCATACAAAAACTTCTTGCTGGCATTGCAACAACAGCTTTTATCACTTCGAATGCATCTTTAATCATTGTTATTCCAATTGGGCATTCAAGTAGTAGTTTCATGTTATAAAGTTTAAATATGATTTTTAAGATAATGCAACGCATGTGCAGGCACAAGTACGACATCAACAAAAAAATTAATTGTTTCTGCTCACATGAAGATCAGACCATTTAAACGGAAACATGCCTTGTGTAGCGTTTCAGCTACAATTCAACTAAATATTATTGTGCATAGAAATTTGATTAAACAAACACCAAAATATTTTGTCTGTTTTTATGGTCAAAAATATATTACGGGACAAACCTGGTATGTCTCACCATCTAATTTAAGAATGTGAACGCCTTTTGGAGCCTTAAACGGTGTTTTAATGTCAGTATGTATTTGCCATATTGTAACTCAGTTAAGAACTTATAAAGAGGAAGACAGCAACTCGTCGTACATTTTGTAAAATAAACAAAATCCGCAAACTAACTATTTATCAGTTAGATCGCTTTCTGAACACCACCTGCTTATTGAGGATGTTTCAGTTTCATGAGTACCGCTCCATTACAAGTGGGATAAAAAGGCGAAAAGATACCTATTGATAAGTAGTCTCCAGATAATGTTAATTACTGACTGAGGTATGAATGTACAAGTTATAAATCTTTAACGCAAAATATCTGTTAAGTTGCATTTAACTAAGGTCCTGTAGCAAAAAATAAACTAAACGTTTAAATGCCGTTAATTTAGAATCTATCACGTGAGTCACTACAATCCTTTCATTGACAGACATTTTATTTAAATACAAGTTACAAAGCAAAATATCAAAAGTGTTGGATAATGTTGAGTAAAAGTTGCACGTACAAAACTTTAATTTTTTACAATATTTTTTAAGACATGTGTAATGCAGGATTTTTCATTTTGTTTCTTTGTGTGAGAGATCAATGCTTTTCTTAGAATTCAATTCAGAGACATTCCTTCTGTTAATCGTTCTCAGTATGTTGAAATTCAGAAAGGAAAATGTTGTGAGTCTTATATTTAATTTTGTGTATATTTCTTTTTTTATTTCTTCGCTTTTAGTTCTTCAAGGAAAACTAAATATTTCAAGTCACGCAGACTTCGTATACAAATTTGCTACGAGTGTTTTTTATTTTTGAATTTTCTACAATAACGGGATGGATGCTGTTAATACATTTTTCTTTGAAATTTGTTGGAGATGAAAACTTTCACAGTCTTTTTTACTCTTTTGGCAAAAAAGAGGTTTCGTTGTCCACTTCCATTTAATTTAATATAATATAAATTCTGTTTGTGCCATTTATTCCGAGAAAAAGAAAAATAAAAAATAAGATACAAAAAATAATGCAAGAAAAGGCTAATTGACTTTGTTGCCACTCGTACGTTTTATGTTGGTGTCGTTGCTGTACACATTATATTTTTATTTTTTTCTAACTAAACATTAAAAAAGGTTAAACCACAAGTAGGGAATCCAAAACCACCTCTTCATTGCAAGAGAAATGAAAAGCGTCCTGTTTTTTATTCTTATTTTTTTTTTGTTTAATGTGTAAATTTTTATTTCTATTTTGTACTCACTGATTTTAATGTTGAATGTTGCAAATTTGTGTTTGGCAAGAACAAGAACAAAAGCAAACTAAAATAATTTTTTTTCTTGCCAATTTTTGGTATTTTTTATTTATATTTTGTTTGTATTTTAGTCTCTATTATTACTGCTACATCAAGTAGCTCAGTTGATTTTCTCTGCTTAACATTTGTACCAATTGCAGCTTTGAAAATATAATTTTTTCTTCTTGGGCCTTCTGATTTTCTTCACTCGTTTCCTCTTCCCATACAATTTCTTCTATTGTTTGCAACAATGTTGACCTAAAAATGTTTATCTACACTTGGTTGTTGTTGCCTTATACAGGGTGTTCCAATAGGGTATTTAATTTTCATTACCCTGAAATCTCAACAGTATTCATGACTCAATATGTTCAATAAAATTGGAGCGACATACAAACTTATTAAAATTTACTACAAAAATTGTGAAAACTTCGTTGTAGGAGATCGCAAAACTAAACCATTTTTGGATCGTGGTGAAGCACCTTCACGGACACCCTTTGTGAATCTGTTAGAAGAATTTGAGCTGTTGGGACAAGCTAATGATGTAAAGATTCGAACTTGCTCAAAAGCAACTGAGAATAACCTTGAGGAAAACCCAGGTTTGTCCATTTCTCGTAGATCCTTCCAATTGGGCATTCCACAAACGACATTTCATCGTATTTTGCATAAAGATTTAGTTCCTAATTGATGGACACACAAGTAACGATATGTATATATAATATGTATGGCCTTTTGATTTATGGAATTGGTCAGCGAAATCTCCAGCTTTAAAATCTTTAGACTTTTTTCTTTAGAGTTACATGGAAGATAAGGTCGATGCCAATGATCCACAATCTATTCAAGATCTCAAAGATGGAATTAGTGAAATGAAGGGAATATAGCCCTGCAAACGTAGCTGTGGTGGCCATTGGGTTGATATTTTTTCCATTACTACTGTCAAATGAATACACATCCCACGATTTTACTTAAAAATAATCTATTTTTTTACATACCAAAATGGAAGCTCTTGTGGGAAGACCGTAAGTTGTTGTAGATTTTTGACGGTAGTGCGGTGATATTTAACAAAATAATAAAACATCACTGTGATGTCCTTAGTTTGTACAACTCCTTTGTTCTTGTAATGCTGTTTCCATGCTTTTGTACTGTAAGTGTCTGTCTCTTTAGAATTCTTTTAACTGTGATAAATTATCAAGTTGTAACTTCAGTGGCATACAAATTTATATAATCTTGGTATGAGCACCCCTTTTCTTTTGTAAATCTAAATGAAATTGTATGTCTGACTGTAGCAGTTTGCAGTTTATTTTCTATTCGTGTTCGTTTTTTATATTGCTGTATTTTTGTTCACTTCTATTTCTCTTTGCAACAGCATATTTGTGTAGTTAGCCTTGGCCAATTGTAAAATTAAAAATTCATGTCGAGTCCTTATTGTGTTCTCGATTTTCAGCGCTTCTGTATTTGCGGCCAATGCAGAGAATGCGTGTAGAATCCACAATTATGTACAGTCATTAAATACAAAAGCAAAAATAATATTTAAAAAAATAAAACGAATACACATATATATTTGCAAAAACAAAATATGTATGGTTTCGTTAGAGCTTCTCTTATTTTATGAACGAACACAAAATATGAAAATGTAACATTTATATGTATTTCTAAAATGTTTAGCACACAAATATGAGTGTCATCGCTTTAAAATCAATAAAGTGTTGATTTAAATAAAAGTTGAAAGGATTTAGTACCAGGCTGCTAAGATTTCTCTTCTTTTTGATTATATATTTGCATATGGTCATCCGAAGTGGATTGTAGTAGTCATCTGTTCTCAAACCGCTGCATCGCTTTCTAAGCAATCGAAAATTCCTAAAATTGCGAATTGAGCTTTTCAAAGTTGCAAAAGGGCGGTGGTTTATCATTCAACAAAAGAAAAGATGACAGAAACACTGCTGACTAGCTGTACAGTGGGGCAAAAATCCATTTTCTAGTGTTCTACTCATCATCCGAAAACTCTGCATTTATTAGAATATTGTTTGAACAGTTTTTGAAGATCTTAAGCGTCCCAAAAAAACGAAACTTAACCTGAAATATTTTTTAGGTGCTCCACTCCAGGCCCACACAAAATAAGAAAATTAATAGATAATATTTATGAAGTTCACGATTTTAGCTGGAGTCAAATCATTGTATTAGAAATCAAACGAAATTCCAATAGAACTGGGAAATTCAAAGGATATCGACAAAATTTAATAAATAAAACTCATTAAAAATATACTGACATTGAATACCTATACCTGACAAATGAAAAATACAGATTCCTCTCATATATCTTGTATACGAATAATATGTAAAAAAAAAACTATAAATTTAAGTCGTGGCTTGAAGTTGGGAAATTTTAAGGATTAGATAATATTTTAGATATGTTGTATGTAAGGAGCAAACTCCCGCAGGATTAAATTTTACTATAACATCAATATATTTAAGAGAAGCTTTTCTGATATCTGTGGTACAAACTTTATTAAATTGGTAAATAAAAAGCGCTTTCACTTCATATTTAAATACAATATTTAATTTAATAAAACTCTGATATACGAGTATCGTGATAAATCTTTTCTGTTTTTTTAGCCGAAGATCACAGCATTCAATAGTAAAAACATTGATGAGCTGATCTCTAAGTAGGTGTATATTAATTAACATGCTGCTGACAAAGAACAACTTTGTTCTGAAATTGTCTGCTATTCCCATCACATAACTGCTGACATTTTTATCCATTGTTTGCCATTCTTTACCATCAGAATCCATTCGGAAATTATATCTCGTTTGAGCCACACAATATAATATGTTAATATAAAGCAGATATAAGTAAAACAAATTATAGTTAATAAACGTCAACAAATTTCCATGTTGTCAAGCTGCAGTGATTTTATTGGGTTTGCAATACAGGGCAAGTGGACTGTTCAGTGGAATGAAAATAGATGGAGTAAACTAAATGTATATTCCTGGAATCAAAATACCTTTCAGTTTTACACATACAAAGACAATCATAAAACATTTATTACAAAACAAATAAATAAATTTTAATAGCTTAAGGAAATGTTAGCCTCCTTGAAACATTTAACTTTCCATTGTGTTACATTGTCCGTTTAAGGTTTTTTCCTTCTTCTATTATCCTATAATAAATGGAAATCGTCATATGTGCATGTGTGTATGGTTGTATGTAAGTATATGATTGTTTGGATAAAAATAGTCTATTTTGCTTAAGAATGTTGATGTCGTGCGTATGTCATCAATCTTGTTTAATATTGTATGTCCTTTGCTCTCACATAACAAAACTAGCCCTAATTCTCACACACTTAATAGAATCAATGGACCAACATATTCCTACATATGGACACACATCGGTGAACATCCAAACATGCACATGCGTGTTTGTAAATTATTACATGTGTCACGTGTTAGTTTATCCCTAAAGCCATTGTTGCTTTAGCTGCTTCTGACCTTCGGTTTCGTGTTTAATTTAATTTAATTTAATTAACTTGTTTTTGGCTGCTTTTTGTTTTTAAATAAAGTAGTTGAAAATTGTCAAGCTTTTGTACGTTTTCGATATCTTTAGCAAACTTCCTAAAGTTAAACATTTCTGATGAGAGCAGCTTTAGCGTTTATATAATTAAACTTTGTTTATCTTCTGAATGTAGTCTCCCTCCGAAGATATTTTCATTAATATAAATAAATAAAAAACTGTTCTAAATATTAAGTATTATAGAATGCACTGGACCGAACCACCTTATTACTTTTTTTAGTGTGTTTGCGCAATGAAATATTTTAAGTTGTCGTACTACAGATGGTTATTGGAAGACCGGACATTTTGTCGTTCGTGCAGTTATGCCATTCTCCGTTATACACTTTCAGTTATTGGATAATTATTATTGGAAATGTACGGAACAAAACAAGTTAAAAAAACAATAACAATGAAATGAAGAATATCTTCAAAAACATCTTTATGAAATAAATCTAAAAGTGAGACACTTATTTTGTTATTGAAGAATGCTAAAAAAATAAAAAACTAAATATATTTTTATTGATTTCAAAAAAGGCTTAACTACCTTATACAAAATAGTATGGTGAAAAAAATTTCATAAAATAACTATTAAATATCGTTGAGAGGCATAAGAAATGTAGAAAAAACGCTAACCCAGATCTATTATTGTGTTTATCGATTATTAAATCTTTAGCTAATAAGGCCTAACGTAGTTAATGTCAATAAAAGATAAAGTCAACAAACAATTGACGAAACGTTGGGTAAAAATGTAATAAAAAATCTTTTATTGACATCAACTACGTTAGGCCTTATTAGCTAAAGATTTAATAATCGATAAACAATAACCCAGATAATTTTTAATAATTTCCAAAAATATACGTAAGACTCTGCTCAAGTTTTTTTTAACTAAGATACGCCTTTTCTAAAGTGAAATGACGATATTTTTAAAATTCTTTCCTCAGATTAAAACATTTCTAATAGATGGTTTTTATGATCAGCCTTCGAAGTTACTGCATAAATTTGAATGACGATGCATCGAACGACATAAGACAAACAGTCTTATATTCGCACATACATACTTATGTATGTATATTTAAGTACATATTATTTTCTTTACGTGCTAAAATCTAAAATTTTGTTAATTTATGTAAAAGACAAAATTTCCTTTAAGATTTTTGTTAAAAGTTTCTTTTTTGTATATTTTCTTATTGACCTTGTTAGAAGAATTGCGAAAAGTTATTTCTGTTCATATGACAAGTATTCGGTTTCGACTTTTTCTTTATAACTTACGTGCATTTGCAAATTTCATGCTTCAAATGATGCTGGCACTTTCATCTATCCTACTTGTACACACATAGTTCCGCACGAACTATTTGATATTCATGGTAACAAAGTTGTTGGCTGCTGTGTGTACACTCGCAAACATAAAAACACACTTAACTTGAATATACATGCACACACACACAAACAAACACACAAAAAACACAAAAAATTTTCACTAGCTCGAACATCTGAAGATTTTATATGAAAAATTGTGATCATACTCTGTGGCATTGTTATCAAGAAGTTTTTTTATTTATCCATCTTCTACAACTTACATTTGCTCTTACATCTCCATCTCATTCATGCAGCAGAGTATATGCATCGTTAGCTGTATTTTATAATCATCGCACCTTTTGGGAAAAGTGACAAATTTGATTGGAAGCAAAACAAAAAATAAAATTCACAAAATATCTAAAGACAATTTCTGAATCAAGAAAAATACAATAAATTTGAAGAAACAAAACTCACACATTTTGTTCATAAACACAATTTAAACTGAATAAAATTTTAAAGATGAAAAGATTGATAACTCATCATATTTACGTAACTCATTAAATAAATTAAAGCTTGATAAAAATCACTAAAATTTTAATTGGAAAATTAATGTGTTGTGCTGCAATTGAAGTTTAAAGTATTAAAATCAGTCAGATGTGTCAGTCTTTGTTTATAGATAAATAAATTAATACCTTAGATCCTTAATTCATTTCGTTTTCATCATAATGTAGTAAACTAAATGATAGATACGATACAAAACAACATATGTATGGATTTTTATAAAATGTTTTACTTAATGTCTCTTATTTTAATCTCTGAACATGAGCAATGACAATATCCAACGCCACTTACTTGCATGTAGTGTTTATCCATATTTAAACAACTCTTGCACACATACACAAATAAATATCTACATACATACAACATGAAGTTATTTATAAAAATCTATGTATACATATTCAAGTTTGAATACATAAAGACCCAACAAGCACAAGATCATACGTTAGAAATATGTACGATTGTTTTATCTTTTGATTTCAAAATTTATTGTCAATCTTTATTTGAAACTGACCAAAGATTTGTAATTAGGGAGGTAACGATACGTCTTTTTGCCGATACGATACCGATATCGATACTCATAAACAATTACCGACAATATCGATACCGACAGGCATTTCAACTCAACTTAAAATTAACAAAACTTCAGTAGAGTTATACTTTTATTATATAAAATTACAGTTTAAGAGATTATTAATATTTGAAATTGAAATTGATATTTGAGTTCATTCTAAAATTAAAAAAAAAAACAAGTTATTTTTTACAAAATCACAGTGTAAGAGATTATTAATGAGCCAACTTGAATGTCGTACTGTTGATTTTCTAAAATCATAAAAATTTTCAATAAATTTCAATTTCTTAACTTTAAATTTTCAAACAACAAAATGTGTGCAAAATATTTATGATTTTACAAAATAAACAATATGAGATTCAGTTGGGTCATTATTTAAAATTTATATTAATAAGATTAAAAAAACAACGAATTGAATTTGAAATCATGGTAAAATTAACAAAAAATAAAATAAATAATTTTTTATAAAAAAAACATTGTAAGAGATTAATATTTAAAATTTATATCAATAAAACTTTTATTTAAAAAACAAAGTGTTCTCAACTTTTGCGGAGATAGACGACTTTGCAGATCCATTTGAACCAGAAGTGCAGTGGAAAATAGTCTCTCATATGCGACAGAAATCATATGAAAACGTAAGTATTTATGAGCCATTTTCCATAAGTTTGGGTAGGACATGTCATTGCACGAGTAAACAAGAGAACCTGCTTCTCTGGATATACGTATTAGGAGATCTAATAGAACCACAGCTTAGGAAGGATAGAGGCTCATCCTCTTTGAAATATTTTATAATTTTTTCACAAACGCTCCCAAGGCAAGTAGTTCTCATTGACTTATCAGAGGTTTAAGGGGGACTGTGTCTTGAACACTTGCGTAATGTCAATATGACGTAGTTTTAATAGGATTAAAGTCGATTGTTTTGAAATATTTGAGGTTTGTAAAGAGGGTTCAGAATTGTAAACAAATAATAGGTTTCATTATTCACTAAACCTTAAAATCTTTCGTTAAGAGCTGATGCTAAGTTAGTCACAAATTGTTGGGACTATGAACTATTCTCCATCTCCATTCATTCATGATCAAAGACTGTTAAGAAGCGTAAAAGCGTCAGACAATGTAGCAGTCGCATTGTTTATGGATAATGGATCCTCTTCGAAGAAAGCCAAAATTTTCACCACCCCTTCGATCATTATCTATTCGTTAGTTAATAAGCTCTACTTTCTTGCATTTTATGCAAGTTAAATAATCTTTTACCGCAACTATTTATTAAAGCAAACGCTTTAAAGTCTTAAGAGTTGAATCCCAACCTCTAGATATGTCCTGTATAAGGACATGATTCAGAATATTGTGTGCATCTTGAATTTCTTTAAAAGTTTTAGTGCTGCTTGTGTGCTATAACAGTCCTTGATTTGGTAAGCGTTTCAATACGACTAAGAATTAAAATAAACAACTTCAATTTGCTATTTTATTATGTTCTTCTTTTAATATGTTATTTCTCTTCGTTGTTATGCAAAAAGGGCGTTGAAAATTGAATTGTTTGTTCAAAAGAAGTTTAAAAAATTTTTAAAAATATCGCTGTACCGACAGTAAAATATCTCAGATATCGGAAAACTTGAAGCATCGCCAATATATCGGCATCGGTATCCATTACATCCCTTTGTGTAATTAATATAATTGATGTTCGCTTGCGAATGAATTTTTGACAAATAGTGCTTATTGAATATGATGCTTAGAATTGTTATTATTTAAACTCTGTTAAATCTTAACGAAAAACTCTCTCCAAATTGTACTGCTATCATTAAGTCTCAACTAAATAAAAATGTTTATGTCAATAAAGATACTTTGATTTCTTCTACTGGAGTTGTGGGAAAAAATTGGACGTTTTGTTTAAATTTATTCCTTAACAAAATTATCAGTCATTCATTCATATCTTAGTAAAAATAATTTACGAGTGATTATTTAAAAATATTAACGAACAAAGTAAATTTAATCAAGAAAATTTTTTATATATCGTCTGTTTGCAATAATCCATACAAAAAGAAAATATCATTTTTTTATCATATACGAATTCTTGCTGGGATCATTATAGAAAAGATTAATTTTTATAAATATCAACATTTATAACGCCAGCTTAAATGCAATAGTACTTGTGTTTTTTAGTAAAGTTTTTAATACAGAAACAAGAATTCCACAAGAATCTTCTTTGTTCATAAGACAAAACTTAAGTACATAAATCTTCCCTAGATGTCCAACTGACTAAAACCCCCGATGAACTGAAATCTAAGTAATTATACTTCTGACGAAACATTAATGAATGTAACACACAGATGCCACAGAACGGAAGTGGCATATACTATTAAAAGCGTGTCTCTATAACATGTTTCTGACACAACAACATCTTAAGAATATTAAATTTAAATACTATGCCACTGCATTAACTTCTGATGATTTTTGATGTGCAAATAATTATGAGCAGCTGCAATCAAAAAGATTTTACTTTTCGAAAAAATTCAAAAAGCTTTTTATTCTTAATTCTGTATTATATTAAAATACACATTTATAAAACTTTGTTAACCATAAAAAACAGCCATATCACAAACTATAAGCGGACACACATCTGCTCATATCTAACGTAGCTCCACTGTTTTTAATCATTTTAGATATTCTACCTCCGCCATCCACCACTTCATCGAAAAGTTGCGTAATGTGTGAACAGTCTCTTGTTTTACTCACTTGAACTATTTCATTAAGATTTTTTCTTCCTCCTATAAATTACTTATTTTATATTTCAGCTAACGATATAAACATTTAGGAATAAAAGATATCAAAATAAAAAAATTTAATAATAATAATAATATAATGGGACATATTAAGATAAATATGCAACATGCTGTTATGCATCTGCAGTCTAATACATTTGTTGCTGGTCAAGCGTAATTTTAAATTGATGCTGCTAAGTATTTTATATCTGAACATTGTCTTCTTAAATGCGTATGAATTGGTATTACTGAAGAAAGAAACACCAAGGACGTTTTCTAATACCAATCATTAATTTTGCTTCTTTGGTTCGCTTTAATGTGTTGAAACCACTTTTTGTAAATTAATACATTTTGAATATAAAGATATTTTAAATTTGCAGACACAGCATTAATAAAGAGAGTAAAAAGTACAACGAACAACGTTAAAATTAAAACAGGAATAACTTGAAAGCTGAACAAGCTTGAATTCGGCATTCCCAAGTACTTTAGAAAAGTAACAAGATAAGTTTTACTGCTGTTATTCTTCACATTAAATATCTGTTAACAGAGCAACTAATTCCATATTACTGTTGTGTTAAGTATGAATCTCTCTTTATTAATGCTTGATCATAGTCCATGATTATGTTCATACAGTAGTATATAATAAGTAGTAACAATAGTAGCAAATAATATAGTAATATAAGTAATCAACTAATAGTAATATAAACACATACAACTATTTATACAACATCTTTCCTTTGCACAAATGTATAAAAGTAAAACGCTTATATTAGTCATATAAATATTCTGGTCTTCTTGGAGGTTTTATCTTTCTACCTCTTGAAGTTATATAGTTAGAATTGATACAATCATTATTTCTATTATCTAAATTATTATCTATATTTTCTATGATATTTCTCTCAGTGACTTCCATTGAGTCCTGAACCTGTTCTTCCCTCTCTTCTGAATCTGTTCTCACTACCGGTGTCTTTTTACTCATCTCATTTTCTACATAATTTTTTTCTCGTAATTCCGGTTTTTTATAAATATGCTCCCTATTGCGCCTGTAAATCACTCCTCCCATATCCTGAACCAAAAATGACCTAGGCTGTTCACAGCTCTCAATTACCGTTCCCGGAAACCACACCGATGTTGGCGTCCTTTTGAACATCACGCTTTCACCTTTCCCGACCGGTTTTAACTTTTTTGTTTGCTTATTGTAGTGTTTAATAGCTTTATTGTTGCGTTCATTAACGCGGCGTTTATAACAATCGAAATCAATTACAGTTGGCCTTAGGTTCTTGGCACGCAGTGGGATTTTAGTTCGGAGGTTTCTAGACATAAGTAACTGTGCAGGGCTTGGCATATTACCCTTAGGTGCATTACGATAATCGAGTAGAGCAATGTATGGATCTGATTTGGATTCCTTGCACTTTGTTAACATCTTCTTTATAGTCTGTATTGACCTTTCTGCTAACCCATTTGATCTAGCTACATAAGGGCTCGATGTCTGGTGATTGATAGTCCATTTCTCACAGAAATCTCTGAACTCCTTAGAGTTAAATGGTGGACCGTTATCCGAGATTAAGAACTGTGGAATGCCATGCCTTGAAAATATCGATTTTAATTTAATTTTTACTTCACAGGTAGAAAATCCGTTGTTCAACAACTCAATCTCTACATATTTTGAAAAGTAATCAACCACAATTAAGTACTTCTTTTTATCAAATTCAAAAATATCACAACCTAGCTTAAGCCATGGAATTCCAACGATCTCATGAGGCTTTAAGTCCTGTTTAGCATTTGAATTCTGAAATTTCATGCATATCTCACAATTAGAAACTAAATTGTATATATCATTATATATATTCGGCCAATAGATAGTTTGCCTAGCTAAGCCCTGAGTGCGTTGAATGCCCATATGGCTCTCATGCAAGCGGTGAAGCATTGTCTGTCTAAGTTCATGTGGAATTATTATTTGATGGTTTTTGAAAAATACCCCATCAATGGAATAAATATCATCTTTCGTTTTGTAATATGGCATTACTCTATTGTCAACTGATCGTTTATGTTTTGGCCAGCCATCTTTAATATATTCAAAAATTTTTTGCAAAGTCTCATCCCTTGCACTAGCTTTTTTAATTTCTAGAAATTCCTTCGTGGGAATATCCATATCTGCAATAATCATATTACAGTGTAACCTTAAATCATCCTCAAAATCATTTAATGCTGTTTCTTTAAGAGACGCTCTTGACAACGTATCTGCAATATAAAGATACTTCCCGGGTTTATATTGAACTACTAAATCATAACCCTGAAGGCGTAGCATAAACCTTTGTAATCTTGGCGGAATTTTATATAGTGGTTTGCTAAACAACGTTATAAGGGGTTTGTGATCCGTTTCTACAATAACTTTTAAACCATAAATGAATTGATGGAATCGAAGACATCCAAACAATATTGCTAACAACTCCTTTTCAATCTGTGCGTAGTTAGTTTGCGTTTCGGTCAAGGCTGCTGATGCATATGCAATAGGATTCCGGCCATGCAATATTGCCGCACCTACTGCATGTTTAGATGCATCAACAGACAGAGTAACTTGTTGTGTTGAATCAAAATAAGTGAGTACTGGAGTTTTTGTTACCTCTGACTTTAAATTCCTGAATTCATTTTCGTGGATTGAATCCCAATGCCACAAAACTTCTTTTTTTAGCAGTTCGCGCAAATGCATGGTTTTTTCTGATAGGTTTTTAATAAACACACCTAAGTAATTTATCATGCCAAGAAAACGCTGTAACTCCAGCACTGTGCATGGAGCTGGCATATCTACAACTGCCTTAACCTTCTCCTCATCCGGCGAGACACCATCTTTATCGAAATTGTGTCCAATGAACTTAATTCTTTCCTTTTTTATAAACGATTTTGATTTATTGAATTTAACGCCTACGTGCTTTGCCCGCTCTAATACTTTCAAAAGAATTTCATCATGCTTTTCAATAGTTGGTGCATGTATCAAAAAATCATCGATGTAAATTATCAAGCCTTTGATATCCCCAAAAAGTTTAATCATTTCGGCGTGGAAGATTTCTGGCGCCGCATTTATACCGAAAGGTAATCTCAAATAACGAAAACGACCAAAAGGAGTGTTAAAAGTGCAAAGTTTTGATGATTCGTCATCTAAAGGCACCATCCAAAAACCTGCACTAGCATCTAGTGAACTGAAATATCTTGAATTACTTAAATTTGCTTTACAGTCATCAACATTCGGAAAAGGATATCGCGGTCTCAAAATAGCCTTGTTCAAATTACGAGGGTCCAAACAAACTCTTAGTTTGCCATTACCCTTTTTTACTAACACAATAGAGCTGACCCATTCCGTTGGTTCAGAAATAGGAGCAATGACTTTCAGATCTATCATGCGTTTTAGTTCAGCCTTTAATTCATCATATAATTTGAATGGTATTCTACGTGGTGGATCTATAACGGGAGAACAATTTTCCTTAAGTTTAAAACTACATTGATTTTTCAACTCTCCTAAACCTTCAAACACCTCAGTGTACTCTTCAAAAAATTTACATTGTACTTTATTAATATTGTTAATTAAATTCATTTCTTTTGCAGTAATTAATCCAATAACATTTTTGCATTTAATATTTAATATATGGAAGCCTATGTTAAAGAATTGCTTATTATCAAATACAAAATTTAGTTTTAAGAATCCCAGAAGGGGCAAAATTTCTCCACTGAAAGTGAATAGCTTGACATTAGACTTTGATATGAATTTATTTAATTTTAATGAACAGACAGTTTCATAAGACAGTATATTGGTCTGAGCACCCGTATCTACTTGGCACTGTATAATGTTGTTCTTAATTTCAATATCAACAATCCATTCGTTCTTTAGTTTGTTCCGCTCCAAAGCTAATTCAATTTTATTTACCTGATGTCCTTCACTATCAGCTGTTTTTAGTGTTATACCACCAATAAAAAGATCTGCTTCATCATCATCAGCTTCGTAATCTACTTCTTCGTATTTCTCAACACCTTTCACGAATTTGTTACGAAATGGCCTCCCTGCATTTGCATTACCTTGCGCGCCATTCTGTTTGTGCATTTGTTGATTTTTATAAAAACACATGGCGGCAAAATGATTTTTGTTGTTGCATATATAACATTTAGCGCCAAAAGCCGGGCATTTAGTTTTATGAAACTGGCCACATTTGTTGCATGCCGATTGTTGCTTAGCTGCTGTATCAAAACCACCTCGAGACTTTCTAATAGCACTGATATATTCATTTGATGTATTGTTATCGTTAACACCCTGAAGCTCAGCTGCATTAATTCTGGCAACTTCAATGTTTTTCGCTATTTCAATAGCTTTATCCATTTTGATATCGCCTTCACTTAACAAACGCTCCTTTATGTGGTTTAGGTTTGACGATAGTCCACATACAAATATATCCTTCACCAAACTGTCTCTGAGCACTCCAAATTCGCATGTAAGACTTAGGTTTTTTAGACATGTGACATATTCGTCGATTGTTTGTTCGTCTTTTTGTTTGCAAGTAAAGAATTTGTGTCTTTCTACTGCAATATTAACTCTTGGAAGAAAGTATTTATTGAATTTCTGCAGAAGCTCGTCATAGGAAATGGTGTCAACATCACAGTCAAATGAATTAAAAATGTCTAAACATTCTATACCCAAATGGTGCAACATCAAAGCGACTTTTCTTTGGTCAGTTTGGTCTTCAAATCCTGAGGCCCTCATAAATATGGCAAATTGCGTTTTCCAGTTTTTCCACGACAACGCTAGGTTAGTAGCCCTTAAATTCATTGGCGAAATGTTTGATGCCATTGGTAAAAATTGAGACACTTGAACTTTGTTTGCTTCACTAAGCCCACTGGCTTTATCATCATTTTTGTTAGCCATTTTCTTTTAACTATTTAACATAACCCCACACCTGACACCATGTTGTGTTAAGTATGAATCTCTCTTTATTAATGCTTGATCATAGTCCATGATTATGTTCATACAGTAGTATATAATAAGTAGTAACAATAGTAGCAAATAATATAGTAATATAAGTAATCAACTAATAGTAATATAAACACATACAACTATTTATACAACAATTACATACTCGTACATTTGTTACCTTCCTAACAACGTTCAATGTTCTGACTTCTAAACGTATGAAGTATATTTCTATATTTATAGATACATAATAAGTTTACGACCCCGCACTGAATACACCAGCGAAACCTAATTCTCAATTTCCTTTATTTTGGACGCTAAACTTTAATCACATTCTCGCATTCGATAACTTTAGATAAACAATATTTTCCTTGAATTAACGCATTAACCTAAAAAAAATTTTACTCGGATAGATGGGTCGTATATTATCGCGCTAGTCGAGGGCGTACCGTATTTTGAACTTTGTTGAACGACTAATTTTGAACAAACACATGCAATTGCAGTTTACGTATTATCAACAAAAAAATTGTTTGAAAAGTCAAATCTCTTGCAATTTACATTTCTGTTTGCACATGCGAGTGCAAGTTGATTTTCAAAATGTCAACGAAACGATAACTTGAGCAAGTATTTTTTAATTTTGCTTCCTTTTAACTTTTTGTTTGTTTACAAAATAGAGTTACCGAGTTAATTATAAAGATAAATTTTTGGGGAAACGGGTATTAAAATTTTTTATTATTGGAATTATTTTAATGATGTTAATGATTTATAATTAACACACTTGTGTTTTATATGTCCATCTGAAGAAATAAGTGTTAATTATTCATTTAACAAAATAAAACTTAAATTCACAGTGTTCCCGTGAATTTGCATTAAATATTTAACAGGGTAACATTGTTTATCACTTTGACATTTAATGGCATGAAAGTGCCAAATTTTCACTCGCATGCAAAATTTGTTTTCACTGGAGTTGCCATTGCGAGAAATGTGGGTGTATCGATAAAAAAGTAAATTCGAGGAGAGCATGTCAAAATTTACTTGACATTTGTGTTCTCTCAAGATTTGTATGTGTAGCAATATTTTTTTTGGATTGTGATGAAAATGTTTAAAAGCACAAGATGAACAAAATTGACTTATCTGTTTTTGTCATTTCGAGCCGAATCATTCAGGCGAATTGAATTATGCTTTATGTCTTATTAAAACCCCCACTAAAATGAATTCGCCTAGAGTTGCGCCTTCATACAAATTATTCACTAAATATTAAACGTTTTAAAAATGAATTTTGAACATTTTAACATTCCGATACAAACTCAACAAAAGATTTAAACTTTTTTATTGGTATTGGTATTTCAAAACTTTATTTCGAATATACATTTTATTTCTTTTGTGAAAAATAGCAACAAAAAAAACACACACACACAACGAAAAGCTGTCAAAACAACTTTTTAGGCCTCCAATAAAAATAGTAAAAAACAAAACAAATAAATAAAATGTTCGATTTTTCGTTGCGCTATTTTTTTTTAGTGAATGTGATTGTACGTTTGTTGTTAACAACTCACGAAGAGTTACCTGTAAAGCTATCAAAATAAATTGATATTCGAATAGAAAAAAACATTCAATGTGTAAGAAACCCATTAAAAAAATTCCTAAAAAGTAAAAACATATATTGATTATGATAAACAATACAAAAGGTGTCACCATTAATAAAAGTATATATAACGAGGTGCAGAGCAATAAATTTAATTTAATGGGAGTTTTTATATCGAAAACAGTCAAAATTATGAAAAAGCCGCCAAACATCAAATTTTGTAAATAGCACAAGTCTGCAAATGTTAACTTTTATTTTCCCTTTTGCGATTTGATGACAGACATGAAAGTATTTTAGTGCGATAATTGCGAATATGTAGTTAGATTTTCTCTGTCGCTCCAGTTTTATCGAAAAAGCCATATTAAGCCGGTCAACCCTCCTGTGCATCTCATTATGATTTTGTTGTTTTAAAAAAGATAGAAACAATTTTTTAGATGTCTTTATTTAATTTTTAATCAAATCAGTATTTGTGTATCGATTTCCATCACAGGCAGGTGATATTGTTCGTAATATATTCGCTTTTAGGATTAATAATATAAAATGGAAATTATAGATTCTTCAAATTGTTAATGAATTTTTAGAAAGAAAATATTTCTTAATTTCGTTCTTGAATTATGACGAAATATACAAACTTAGCGTAACTTGTGTAAATAATAGTCATGCCAATAAAAATAATATGTACGTGATAGAAAACAAAAGTCCTTAAGTACATCATGAATTTCCACAGCGAAATCTGTATCATCGTTCGAATTAATATGTAAAATATGCAATAACCATCAATCTATCGCAGAATGATTCAGGTTCTCTAAGATTTGTATGTTCGTATATTTCTTTAAATAAAGGAAAAATATTTTTGCATGTTTACATATTTATAATTTTGAAAGTGGTCACAGTCCAAGTCTCCAAAAATTTAAATAAATTTAAAATTGTTATATGATTATTTTTTAATTAATACTATTAATTTAATTAATCGAAACAAATCATATATACACAGAAAGAAAAACACCATACTAAATTACTTATTTTGATTTCGCAATAAAATGTACTTTGAAGAAGCCGAAAACGGGATTACTTTACAAAACCAATCCTGGAGTTTTTTAAAATGAGTACAAAATTCTTTAATCACGAGAAAACTCGTGGATCAACTAAAAAATTAAATTTAGCACTGGATAGTCCGCACTTAAATCAATCTTTCTGTACTCAATTTTAGTAAAGAACGGTAATCCCCGTTCTTTCAACACCGCTTGGGCTTGATTCAAGTTCGGATGGAATGATTTTTCTTTGGAGTGTATGGTCTTCCAATAAGAGGTTTAATTATAATATGAAAAAAGCGAGTATTTTTCAGCGAAATCATCGGATTTGTATTTGATTGTAAAGAGGACGGTAGAAAATTAATAATAAAAAAATATCCGCCGTATGTCGGCCACAACTACGCTTGCAGGACCATATTTTCTTCATGAAATTCTCCATCGCTGTTTAAGGTTTTGAATTTATCGTGGGTAAGTGGCATTGACTTAAGCTTTCACGAAACCTCAAAGAAAAAAGTATACAAGCTTTGAAGCACAAGATCTCGGTGAGCAATTTTATATCAAACGGTCAGGAAACTTGTCAAGCAAAATAGCGATATATCGTTATTTGTGTGGAACATCAATTGAGACCTAAATCTTTTTTGGAATGCCCAATTCCAAAGATCGACGAGAAACAACAAATCTAGTTTTTCCAGAAGTCTATGGGCTACAACAGTAATATTCTAGTCATTAGCTTGTTCCAAGAGCTTAAATTTGTTCACCAGTTGCACAGGTGCTGGCCGAGAAGGTGCTTCCGACGATCCAATAATAATTTAGTTTTGCAATCTGTGACGCCGAAATGTTCACAATTTTCATTGTGAATTTTAATAATTTCAATGCGATGTTGAATCGTATGTCGTTCCATTATTATTCAACTTACCATCTGTCAAATATTCACATGTTGAGTCAAGACAACTGTTAAATTGTCGGGCTGCTAAAAAGGAAACGTGTTATTGAAACATCCCACATAATAAATTTGGTTGTGAAATAACAAACAAACAAAATCATTCATTTTTAATTTTCATATCTATGAGCACACACACATTTCTTCTCATATCTTCTAGTCGGTGCCTTACGTAGAATTGTATATAGATTAACTCAAATAAAATTTAAAGTAGAAATATATAGTCTTCTTGGCCTAATTTCGGCACAAAGAGTATAAAACACGCTCTGAAACTTAATTTGATGTTATGGAATTCAATTGCGGGACAATGCTTTAACTTCAAAGGAGCCAAGATATTAAACATGAATATCAAAAGCAGCAGCATCCATGGAAGTAAAATGTTTGCCTGGCTCTGATGGGCACCCAACTCCCACCTGCTTTCACCATTTCCAGAACAACCGGCTCACATTTCAACAAACATATCAAGGACGTAACCATTAGCAAATGTCAAACGTAAGCAAGAGTAAAATAAAAATTGTATTGTTCCGGACCAAAAAAATAAAAAAATAAAAAATAAACAAAAATAAAAGGAGCACAAAGAAGTAAAATGAAAACCTTAACAGAAAAACGATTTAAGACGTTAAATTCTTTTAATTCAACCAATAAATCAAAATTGCTGTCGTGGAAAAATATTTTAGAGAAACAAAAATTAAAGAGGGTGTAGAAGAGTTTGCTTGAGAAGCAGCTCCTGCAATTGAAAAAAAAATAACTAAAGTAGAAAAGCTTGTTATTGAAAAGTTGAGGCCGATAACTCATGCTTAAATAAAACATCGCGCACGAATTAGTTTACATTGATGTTAAATGAAAAGATATAATTTTTGACTCCCCAAAAGCAGCTGTTAGAGAAAGTTGTGTGCTGTGATTGAAGAATGGTAACTTTGGGCATTTAAAATCAGCCACCTGTAAAAAACATTTTCTTTTGTATTGCTTTGTTTTCGAAAGTGCTTCAGCAGAAAAGCCACCTTTGAAGATTGATCGAGTATATTAACTTTGTGCATTAAATTGAAACGTTTTCAATGGGAGGAAATTTGTAACAAAAATAGGTAGAATAAAGCAATTCCAAGTTTAAAAGGTCAACAAAAAGTTACTTAAATAGTCGACAAAAAGAAAAAGAGTTAATAAGTCATTGTGACTATTAATTTAAATCAGTGTCCTCATTCATATTGACATACTCATATAATTTCATTCGAACGTTGGACAATAAGTATAAAAAAACGTTTATGAAACAATAGAAAAAGTTGACAAATTTAACAATAATGATCATTATTCGCATTGTTATGGTGATTTTACAACATCTACTGCATTGTGTCAACTAGTCAGCCTGTTAGATGGTTGGCTGGTTATTTATTTAGTTGGTTAGTTAGTGAAAGGTTATTGAAAGAATCATTCATTATACATATTATGTATTGTGTACAATAAAGTACAAACAACAGTAATAACTTACCAACACAATTGTAAATGAAAGGAAATCCAAAAAAAAGAACTTTCGATCAAGCAAATAGAATAAAGGTTTTGTTAGAAAATTCCCTTGGTATTTTAGCTTAGTGTCACAAAAACTTTATTTCAATTTGCGTTTAGAATGCCACGGTAACTGACAGCTTTTCATATTTATTCAATGCTTCATAGCTACGAGTACGAGTACAAAATCTCCACCTTCCAACCAATGTCAAACATTTGGCCATCCAGTTGGCTGAAAGGACTTTACCACATTCAATTCTACTGTGTTTTGGTCCTCAACATAATCAGTTCGTTTGTTTGTTTGTTTGTTTATTTATTTCCTTTTTTTGTTGTTTTTTCAGCATTCTGTTCGTTTCTTACTAAATTATAACAAACGAATATCATCAGTTTAGTTTAGTTTACATATTTAGTTTTACTAAGAGTGTTTTAGGATGAAAATTGGAAATTTTATAAAAACATTTAAAATAAAAAAACGTTTAACTCTCATTTGAATTTAATTCTATTCTGTGCGAATCTGTTCTACTTTAGTTTATTTTATTTTCTTCCTTAAGTATTTCATATTGTTATTTAGCATTTATTCGTACGTTTATTCGCTCGTTCATTTTATTCATTCATGCAGTCTGTCAAACAGTCTGTCAGTCACCCATTCAGTCAGTCAGTCAGTCAGTCACTCTCCCAATGTTTTTGTTTCCTTGAGAGTGGTGAGTGTGTGTGTGTGTGTGTTTGTGTATGCGTTAGAATACAAGTTCTTGTAGTTGTATGTTTTGCATCTAAATACAACACGAAATATTGTGTTGTTTTATTCAGTTTTTTTTTGTTGCTGCCACTGTTTTTGCTGTTTTTGTATAATTTTTACTATGAAGGCTTACGGAAATTGTTTGGTTTTTATGCGCTGTTGCACAGGAAAAAACTTAAACACAACGTTTTGACACTAATTTGATTTTTGTCGCAAAGAGTTTTTACTCTGTTTTTCCTTTTTTTGCTATTTAAAAACCATTGCGAAAATTATTTGTAAATGTTAGTCAAACTTGAGAGCTACAAAAACTCAGACAAACATACACAGATACACACATAATAATATTCATACACACTTATACGTACATTTATGGTTTGGAAAACGAAAATCCTTAGCTCCACTGTGATGGCTGTAGCAACTCTTCTCTACTCTTTCTTTCGTTTTATTACATTTCATTCAAGTTCTTTCAGGTTTTATTTTCCCATAAAGGATTATTTAAAAAAAAATGTGTTAAGCTTTTTCATCTCTTTTATTTAACATTCTTTTTCAAAATAAAACGTTGCTGGGATGCAAGGTAAAAATACCTTGGAAAATTATACTATTTTTTTCTATATATTTTCCATAATGATTGCAATTTAAATAGCATCGCAGGAAGAGGGGATCTATAGTGCAAGGCGTGTAATAGAAAGTAAAAGTTTATATATATTTATTTTTGTGTTTATAAGTTCTTTTTTTATTATTTGAGTCTTATATTTATTTTAATGGAACTAAAAAGAGTCATTAATGAGTCTTGTTTATGTTTTTTTTCGTCGGTTTTTTTGCACGAAAGGAATCGTCTTGACATCTGAGTAATATTTCTATATTCGTTTACATTTCGCTGCACATGTAACAACATTAAATATGTAGTATGTAAGTATCGCTTCTTTATTGGAACGTAGTCATATCTCAAAATTTTTAATTTACTAACACATCAGCACCTCAGCATCTCAGCACTTGAGCACCACAGTGGAAAAATAAAAAAATATTATTCACTCGAGAGGTGAGTAAACAAGACGTGTATGAAATATTTACACTAGATGAAGAAGGATACGACGAATAATTCAGCATTCTTAACTTAAAAATCATGTTTTTTGAGATATGATAACGTTGCAATAAAGGAGCTATTTATACATACATATGAAAACACTTATGTACATGTGCATAAATACATATGTAAATGTTTTCAGATTTTAGGGGTTTTCAAGGGCTTCATTACACAATATTTTGTGTTAAAAAAAGTAATAATAAGTTGTTTCTTCCTTCAAATTAAAATTACATTAAACCGTTGAAAATAAGCAAAAAATAAATAAAATAAGCAAGTATGTACTCATGCAATTTAATTAGAAGAAATAACATATCAATAAGTAGTACATTTAAATATGCTTGTAATATTTCAACAAATTCAAATTATTTGTATGAGGTTCTCAGAAAAAAACGTTAATGGAAAAGTAATCAGTTAAATTGAAATAACAAACATATAAAATATTAAATTCTCATTAACTACTTAAAAATATCAAGACAGAAGTTTTTGAACACACAAAACACGTAGGAAATTTAATGTCTGCTTTCAGTATTGAATTCGTTCTTTTGTAGGAATTATTATGTTTGATGTCAATTGTTTTATTCACTAGTAGAGCATTCATATAACCGAAGATTATAAGCATCTGGTTTTGAATTATTCGAAACATAATTTTTTTTAAAAACACCGTTTTTGAATACGGTTTGGTGTACAAAACGCAGCTAACGAGTTTTTAGGGAATCTCTATTTCGCTGCTTTATTGCAACGTAGTTGTACCTCAAGCTTCTAAACTCATTAAATATTTGAGACACATTACAATTGAAAAATTCTAAGCAGAAAATGCGAAACATATTTTAAGAATTAATCATTATTATAAAGATAAACCTTATCGGGGATATGACTTAAAGAAAACGGTAATCCCTGAGTCAGTAGCTCTATTTAAAAGGCTTTGTCTCTAATGCTTTTCATATTATCACCTCGACACGTTTGACACATTAAAAACGCAGTTTTCTTTTGGAAAAAACTGTCGAATCATTAGAATATACAAATTAGGAATCTATTAATATATTAATTGAACAACTATTTGATTACGCGCTAAGAATTTGTTTTCATGAAGGCCTACAGTTTTGAAAAGCAAACATTTTCTCTTCGCCAGGGTTTGAACTGCCAACCTATTGCTCCATGTAGAGAACATTTCCTTCTTTATTTACTAGTAGCAAGTAGTTATATAACTACTTCAATGTAATGCATACGGTATGTAGCTTGTTTTGTAAAGTATGTTGTTCTTAATAAACTTCATTCACTAGTTTTTGTGGGCATATAAATGACATTGCTTGAGTTAAAATTACTTCTTGTATCGTTTCTTAGAACTATAATTGAATATCAACCTTAGCAACATAACAAATTTATTATACATACGAATCAAACGTAAAGGAGTGACGCACTTCCAAAGAATTACTGTGACAAACTATTGATATTAGCGACAGTTAATTTTTTTAAATTAAAAATTGGAAACAAAATATATATTAAAAATATTTTCATAAATATATAAAATGATGCAGGTGGTTTGGTGGAGTTCTTCTAGCTTTAATAAATAATTAATAGTGCGATGTTTAGTAATGCTTCAGATATCTTGTAAATCCTTTAAAAATATGTAAGCAAAACTTTGAGAGTATCATGACAGTTTTCTATGTGTTGATAGTTTAGAATCGGTATATCAATAACATTAACGATTGTCTGATATCTCTACAAACCAAAAACGAAGAGGTTTTCTAACTGTGCTGTTTTTTGTAATAAGCTATTGGATAACTATTGCTGGTCTTTTTATATTTGTTGAAGCTTAAACGTGATAAATATAGGGTCCGCCAGATAACTTTTTTTTTTTGAAAACAGGGCGCAAAACATCGAGTGTAGCTTCCGCTGTGTGGCACGTAGCGCCATCCTGTTGAAACCAAATGTTGCCAATATCCTCCTCTTCAATTTTTGTGAAGAAAAATTCGTTCAACATGGCCGGATAACTGTAACGGCCACTCCATGCCGATTATGCCTCTGAACCAAAATCCGCACCAAACAGTGACTTGTTTGGGTGCGTCGGCTTTTCAATGTATGCGTGCGGGTTTTCTGTGCACCAAATGCGACAATTTTGCTTGTTTACATACCCGCCAAGATCAAAATGAGCTTCATCTGAAAAGATGATTTTTTGGCAAAATCGGCATCTTCTGTAAGTCGATCGCAGGCAATATTTCCCACAATCATATTCGTTTAGCGGAAGGATAAAACTAATTATCTGTCAAATCAGACATGAGCTAAGTGTTACCATTCACGAAATAAGCACTAGTTGAAAAAAAACGGTAGATGGCGGACCCTATATTTGGCGAAATATTTGACGTAACCACTATTTTCGTGAAAACTGTATACCTGGAATAATTGGGATATAATGATAGAAAACAAGTAAATAAATTTCAATATAAATAACTTTCAATAGACATAAATAAAAAAAATGAATATGTGCTTAAAAGTGAAAAAGACTATAATAACATGTCAAATATTTGTGACGTCTGATCTTAGTTTTAGAGTATGTTTGTTGTAGAAGTTAGATATTAGATAAAAGAAATCAGTAACGTATTTAATTACGTAATTTTAATTACTTAATTTTCTCTCTCACTTACTTTGCCGTATTACTTTTATTCCACTTCATTCATTTCGGGTATTCTCTTTCTTCTCACTGTATCATTTTGGGTTTTGGGTTATTATTTGTATTCATGCTATTCATACTTTTATATTTATATTGTATTCTTATATTTTTATTTATTTATTTATTTTTATCATTTATTGTTGCATGGATGTCTTTTTAATGAATTTAATTAATTATGTATGAATAATATAAACAAAATCATTTTCCGATTTTACAGCAAACTTCGATAAATTTCAAAAACAAATTAAGGAAGACTCAAATTAATCTTAATTCAGAAGTTATTTCAAACTGAACCACGTACTACTCAAATAATTTCCATTAAAATTTTTGTATGAAGAATTATATAATTTCGTATGTACATACTTATGCAATTGGAAAATGAATTGCGAATGGGAGAGTGAACAACGAACAATTCCGTAGTGGAAACATAATGTACTCGTAAGCCTTTAAATCGAAAACAATTTATAATTTCGTGGAACTTCTTGTAATTTTATTTTTATCCTTAAGTGACTCGAAAAATTTAAATTTAAATCAGCAAACAACAGAAATATGTAATTGGAAAATCGATAGAAATTGTAATATTGTAAACGATGATGCATACAAACAAACAAAGTAACACAATTCTCCTTGCAATTTTATGTGGCACGTAGTATGCAGTGTGCATGAGTGAGTGTTGGGTATGTTTTAAGTGAATTGTTCAAAATGCAGGTAAAACTTAATTATCAAAGGCACGTACCAAATACTGTACAAGAATGTTATCGTACAGTTGAAGTATAATATACAAACATATCAACGCCTTAGAGTGCAAACCTGCTAAATCCATTTTGTATTTCCTTTGGAATGATATAATAATCTTATAATATTTGACGTTCTTTGGCTGCGTTGTCAATATTCTTGAAATTAGTTAGCAGGTTTTCACTCTAAGCCGATGATGCGTACACGGAATATGGAAGTGAAATGCATGTACATGTACACAAATAAATTTTACAAAGGAATGCATGTAAACACATACACACTGTGTGAATATCAAATATATTTTGTTAGTTGTTAGAATGCGTTTTAACTTGGAACGAGAAAAATCAAGTATAAGCTGATATAAAGACAAATAATATTTTAAAACATCACAGTTCGCACAACCAGCTCAAAATATTAAACTTTGATAAGAACTACGATAAATGCCCAAATATTTCAGATTTAAAATGACTTGTATATTCGAAAGACGAATTGAATTATTGAAAAAATGGTCATTGAAGCTAGTGGATTAGTTCATAGAAATACATTTACTTCCATAATGCATTATGCTTCATAATTCTCTAGAATAGTAGAATACGAAAATGAAAAATTTTATTTTTAATGGAACACAAATTTTTTGTTTGCTGAATAAGATTTAAAATTTTAATATTTCTTTTCGCTCTGTTCCTTTGTTTTAGTTTTATGTTTTCCAATCGCAAATTATTTTTTGAATTTTAAAATAAAATTTATGTAAGAATTATTATTCAAATTATAGATGCGACGCATAAAGTTAAAAAAATGTTTTATGCTCCCATAATTGTAAAAGCGTGTTGTGTTAATCGCGCTTGCAATGAAAAAAATATATACTCACTTAATTTTCAGTTTCGTATCCAGACTACAAAGTAAAATATCCATTATATAAGAAAATATCGGATAAGACAGGAGGAGTGCAAGGGAAGCAGCCTAAGATTGGAACAAACGCAAATTTCAAGTCAACTTAAGATTCTTTTGGAAATTCCTAACGCACTTCTAGAGTGTATGTGCCACTTATTTGAGGAAATTTGTTATTCTATACATACGACATGAATCATGAATTTTTTAACAGTTGTGTTTCTTGTTTGTTTCTTTCGGTTCTTGTATACAAAAATAGGAACAACAAATTGCCAGACACACATACATGAACATACAATAAATCTGTGTAAATCAAATTCAAAAAATATGTTGCCGCTTTTTACCATCTTGGCTTATTTTTGTTTCAATTTGTTCAACTTCATATACTCATATACCCTCCCACCAACTTTTTTTTGGGAATAGAGGAAAGTAAATTTTTATTTTATTTTCCACTTAAAGTCCTTTGTATCCTTTATTTAAAAAAATAAACAAATGCTTGATGTTGTTGTAGAATAAAATGTAATCTTTATACATATAAACTTTTCTAGAGATTTATTTGCACAGTGGAAGCTCTATCGAATTGTTAAATCAAAAAATAAATCAAATAAATGGACCATTCCATGTATCATTTAATTTAATAATTTCGATTTTCGAATCAAACTTAATGCATTTCTGCTCTAGAAAAATAAAAATAAATTTAGACATCATCTCGCTTATGAAACACTTCACTGTGCATGTATAATATAATTGCGTGTAAAAGGTTTGTTGTTTGCTTAAATTGTGCAGTTCAACAGAAAGCTCTGCTTAAAATCTTAAGTAGAAAATTCTGTTTGTTGCTTTAGGAATAAAAGACAAAAAATTTTGGTTAATATTTTAGTATTTTTGTTAATTTCAGCGCTCCTTTCTTAATGGAATTTTTTTTAAATTAATTTTTATCACGTAAATTGAACCCTTTAATTTAAATACTTTTTTAAAGTTGGCATGCTTTTTTCAATTTGAATTCCAATATTTACATTCTGTTTAATTTTTATTCTTTTTATCTTGGTCTCAGAGGACAGTTTCACTTTTATTTCTACTTCGTCTATCTATCATCGTTTAAATTTAAAACTTGTACTGTTTTACGAAAATAATTTTTTATCCAAAATAATAAAACAATGTGTGTGTATGTGTGTATGTGTGTATGGCTGTACATATTTTTGCCACAATGTATTTATTTGTTTTATAATACATGTGTATTTAAATAAATATATATTTACGTATTTTATTGAAATACACGTGTGACGCGCACCTTTATATTCTATTAGAATTCTCCATGCTAAATAATTTCACATTTCAAACGTGGTTTACTTTGTTATTTGGAAACAATGGTAATTCATTTTGAGGCTTACATTACTTTTATTTCAATAAAAATTATTGCTCCCGTTGACGATTATGTTGTATTGTTCTTCTGATTGCTTGGACAATTAATTTCAATATTTTCAGAGAAACTATTTCTTTTAGAAACATTATAAGAAAAATAATTACAAAGAATGATTGTTTTAAAATTTACAATTGCAGCATTCATATCAAGGCATGTTAATTTTAAAGTTACACTTACTTTGTCAGCTGATTAGCTAATTGTTTATATCTACTGAACGCTCAAATTTTTTACACAATTGAAAAAAGAGGTTGTGTGTCCTTACATTTAAAAAAATTATTTATTTCCATATGGAATCGTGCATAGCAAACAGTTTGCATGTATCACAATCTTAACATACTTTATGAGCTGCTAAATATATGAAAACTTTTAACAACAGCTTACCTACAGGTCCGAAAATCATGAACATAAGGATTCTTCGGAGAATACATACAACCAAATATGGTGTCGAAATTGATCACTTGAATTTAATTATTTAATTTTGTTGAAAGAAAATAACGAGACAAAAGATAAAAAATGCTTCTGCTTTTGCACTTGATATTATTATTTATTACTTTAAATCTTCCGCTTAGTTTCACAAACAAGTTCGTCGGAAGATTTGCTATATTCTGCTACGATCTATTTCATTTAATTTAAAGGAAGAACTCGTTCAGACCCAGTGAATCTTACTTATGACAACTTCACTGCAAAATTTGCATACGGCTGAATATGTCTAAACTTTTTTTAATTAAATCAGAGAATCGGACAGTAAAAGTGAACAAATACTCCTGAACCGAAATGGTCTCGCCAATGATATATGACCAGTAGACTGAGTAGATCATTTTGATATTTTTAGTTAATCTTACAAAATTTTAAATGTTCAAACAAATGTGAATTAAAATAAATAAATAAATAAAATATTTCTTGAGTATTGAGGAAGCATTCTTTCAATCTTTTTAATTACACAAAATTTCAAAACATTTAAAATATCGAATTTCATGAGTTTTTAGTGAAATCACCTATAATTAAACATAAAACATACAAAATATTTACTAACTTATGCACTAATATTTAAAATGTCTATAGCGAATGAAAAAGGCAGAAAACAGGTCAAAAGTTTTTTAATAGCTGGCACCTGTAGCAGTGCACGTATACGTAACGTGTAATTATATGATATTCTATGTAACATATTCGTATTTTAAAATTGACAAACTAAATTAATTAACCATTAAATGGATTCTCCATTTTACTCATCTTTTTGAGTAAAAAAAGTTTTGAAAATTTTTTATCAGGTCATATTTTTATATCATGTAAAGTTCGTTTAGTTTCAAACTATTTTGTTTTTCTGTATGAACTGTTTGCATTGTCAACGTCGATTTCATATAAAATGAGTAGATTTTAAATGTCGAAAACAATGATTGGACCCACCTTATCAAGAAAATACGACTTGAGAATTTATTCTATTAGAATGAATTATCATAAGAAATGAAATATTGTATTTCCTCAGATAAAATTTTTTAGATTCTATTATAAATCGATGTTGTAAATTTGTAAATTGCGATATAAAAGCTACATATGTCAGTGAATAGAGTGAAGTTGAAAGGGTGATTTACCATAAGCATTCGGATTTGAATTAAAAAAATGTATGAAGTGCTTATTTGAATTGATAGATCGATCTAAGTAATTCAATGTTTAAAAATGATTTAATGTAAATGTTGACCGCGCCTACGGCTCAAACGTTTCATATGCTGAGTCCAATTTTGCTTACTCTCGCCAACATATCGGGCGGTATCTCAAAAAAAGTGAAATAAACTATTCACCGAACTCGCCTCTCAATTGAGCCGTTGTTTCGCGTGCTGTGTTGCATGTGGCACCTTCTTGTAGAAACTACTTTTCAGCCAAGTCCAGCTCCGAATCGATAATTCAAGGTCATTAACAACACTGGCGGATGCAGCTGCGATATTTTCCCCTGTCCGCACTCTACGTATGCGTCTTGGTGGTTTAATGTCTAATAATGTAAATTTGGTGCGAAATTTAGTCGCAAGATTACGAATAGCAGTCCAGAAGGTCGCCCAAATTGACTATAAAATGGAACAAGTGAACGATGCACATTCTTAACCGAGCATTAATTTTGATAATAAAATTCAATAATCTGCAAGCGTTGTTCGTTTGTAACATATTACACGAGAACAGCTGAGCTGCCAAAAGAACGTTGCTAAAAAATCACTTTATAAGACGTACAGAGATATAACAAGATGAAAATGCAGTTAAGAAAAGCAAAATGGTAGATTTTTGTAGAATTTAAATACGAAAGAAGATTTTTTTGGCATACCCGGTTATTCATATTTTTTACTGGTACTTTCAAATGAAAATTGGCTGCCTGTTTTTATGAAATATAACGAGATTTTGTAGGAGAACTGGTGTTAAATTTTTGTATAAATTCTAATGCGAAGTATTGTCTCCATTGTATATAAACAGGCATTAATCAGAAAAGAATTATATTTAACATGTTAATATCGATTTACGGTAAACAAATTTAATTGAATGCTTTTAATCTGGATGTTGTTCCAAAACTGATTTTAAAAAATTGGGCTAATAATTTTTTCAGTTAATAAATTCTTATTATTAAGAATGGGAAAGAGAAATGCATTCCCAGAAACTTCTAGAATACCATTCGATAAGATTTTTCTGAAATAAAAATCATTGGTTAAACATTATTTCTAATTGAAAATTGATCAAATATTAATTGAAAATATAAAAAAATATGGAAGTGATTCACAGGAAGCGTTAAGATTATTTGTAGCTAAAACAAGAAAGATGTTTTATGACGAAGACAATTTCCGCATATATTTAGCTAAAAATTGTATTTTAAGACCGTCAAAGCATTTAAGATATCACTTACCATTCTGTGTTTTATTATTGTTGCCAAATTTTCAGCTATTGAATACATAATTTACCGTTCACTTGAAATTTTTATCGTAAACAATGTTTTGTGGGTTTGTCCTCTTTTTTCTAATGCCGCAGCCACCAAAAAATCCATTGAGGATTCCAAGCTGGAGCTTTTATATTTTAAGACCCTGAAGTAGATCTTGGTGGCAGCAATAACAATAATAACGTGGTCTCGGGAGCAACAACCATTAAATCTCTTTCAGTAAAAACAAATTTTAATCATTAATTCAGTTAGAATTCGCGAAAGACTTTTACACCTAAAAGAGTTAGTTTTAGGTCTTTAGATCAGCTCATACTCTACTTCTTGCCTGAGCTTCAAATAAATTTAACATAACTTGCAAAATTCAATACTTACTAGCGATTACTTTGAAAAAGGATCCACTGTAGTTTAAAAAAATATTATTGTTACCATAGTAAATCCGATATTTTTATATTGTACGAGTAAATAAGAGTTTTAAAAGAAAAACTTTACAATTATGATTATTTATACTTTCGTTGCTTCGTGCTAACAGACCTTTGTTACATTCACGAATATCAATTTCATTGTCAAGAACATTCTTCTAATTAAATTTCATTTTGTTGGGATTCGGTGGTTGAAACCCTATTATATGTTATTTTTATTTATTTATTTTGTTTGCAGGTTTGTTTGCTGAAGCTTTATTTGTAAATTGTAAATTTCCAATTATTATTTAGTTTAAACACACTAGACAACTTGGAGGCCAGCAAACCCGTTTCTGCAAGGCTGATATAACTTACAATATAAAATATATAAAATAACTTAAACACATTGAACTTATTTGCAACTGATGTTTAATATTCTGTTTTTTTTTGTATTTAATTAAAAATTAAAAAGGAAACAAAATTCCAAAAACTATTGTAATGTAGAAATCTAAAACACCAATCTTTGAGTTGAAAACTGCTTCAATGAAAGAGTATCAAGTGTGACAAAGCTTTTAGAACAGATTCAATAGATTGGTTTCTAAATTGCTTTCGAATTTTCAAAAAAGAAATACCTATATATTTTCACTCTTTAGGTAATAATAGTGTGAACTTATTAACTAAAAGTAAAGCGGGTACGTAAGTATGTATGCAGTTATATGTATGTGAGTATAGAAGATAATTATTTACCTGTGTTGGAGCAATCAAATATCACTTTATAAATTGGAGCTATAAGCTCTCGATTTGTTTAAAACTGTAGTTTTATTTTGATTATATTATTATTTGTGTATAAGAGATGATTGCTAATCCACTGTACGTTACGATTTTCATATGAAATAATTTTATTTAATATTTAAGCGCGTTTGATTTCTTCGCTTTCTATGCACGTTATGTTTTCAGTTTTCTTTCTTTTGATTGCTCTTATCGTAGCAACAACAACTTGTACCACTCACTACTGCATCACTTCGTTCATTTTGATTTAGCAAATATTCAACTCACGAGCACACAAACAACGTATTTGCAAGTACATTTTTGAATGTTTCTGTTTAAATTAACTCTAAATATGTATGTGTTCTCTAAAGATGTGTGAGTTCCCATATGTGTGATCTTAAGTACGTTTTGTCACTCTAAATGACTGGCAAGATTGGTAAATACTGGTCATTTCGGAAAGTTTTGGTATGCGTAGCATGTGTTTGTTTCACTTGTACATTAAATAGTTTATGACTTTCACACGCACACACAAGTTCGCACAAATAGAATGTTGAGTATTAAGAACGCGAAAATATCACCTGCCATCACAAAACTTTAAGCACAGGATTTTATCACTTCTTTGTATACATGTTTGCTGATGTATGTATGTATGTACGCATGTATGTATATACATGGTTGTGTATCGTATTTTGAAAAATGTTTTTTAACCATCTGTGTAGATATGTGCGTGTATGCGTAACTATGTCAGTGCAATAATGGTTAAAATTATTTATTTAATTTTTTTTACGGAAATAAATTATTCATACTCATACACACACAAAAATAGTGTGTATAAGTGTGTGAGAATAGTATGTTTTTTACAGCATACGTGAGAGCGTATAATTAGTTTGAATCATTTGATGATGCGAAAGAACACAAAGCACATCGCTTTTTCAACTTTGAACACACATTTAAGCATAAGAAATTATTATTTTTTATATTTTATTGATTAGGAACAAATATTTTAAATATTATTTTGTTTTAAATTTTCAAGTAACTGGATAATTGTTAAATATAAAATTTTGATTGGTTATTTTTTCGGTATGTAAAAAAGCCGTGAGTTTAAAAACTAATGAGTACCGTACGTTATGAAAGCACTTTCCAAACTAACATCTGGCAGTTACCGAAGTCAATGTGTTTCAGTTTCATTTCCCTCAGTAAATGGTTCTAGTTATTTTCTGAGAAGAGTCTAAGAAAACGAAAACTCAAGTAAAACGGCACATAACAAAATACCGATTCTAACTAGAATCATATAACAAATATTCTTCTGATTTACTTACGAATTCATTTCAAGTACTTCTTAATGTTCCTTTGCAAATATTTTGTGTTTTTTAGTCTGCTTCCCGGATACGACTCTATTCTATTCTAAATATCTTATTTTTCTCCATCAACATGCATGAAAGAATGTAAACAATTTTTCTCTCATCCATTCCATGAAGATGAGAGCTGGAACAAACAGAATCGAATTCAAAAAGGATACTCCACTGAGACAGTTTGGGGCGCTGGCGCTTGTACACTCTGTTTTTTTGCCAAGCAATTTTTACTAATACTCACTGTTTGTTTATTTTTAGTTAAGTTTCTATCAGTTGCAACCGTCAATGTTCTCTTATAACATTAATATTGCTCCCCAATTCATTAGAAAATATTTGTTCTCTTGCTGTTCCAGTAGAAAATTTTGTATTTGAGAGTGAAAAAATATATAAAGAGAAATAAAAAACAGAATGCCAGTACAAGTTAATGTTTCATGACCTATAAATTATACCATCGTTAGAACTGAATGACGTTGCATTGCAACGGGAGAGCGAATATATTTAATGTTTAAGCAAAGGATTAAATTAATATGCAGTGTGTTAAGAGTTTTGGGGAAATGACTAATAAGTAAATTTAAGGCGTTAATTTATTCACCAAACAAAGAAATATTAAATAAAAATTAATAGAATTTATTTTATTAATAAATGTTTGATAAATAGAATATTTTTATTCATAAAAGAACTTTCTAAGCACAACTTCTAAGTAAATAGAGAATGTGAATGAATTGAAGGTTTTCTCTTTTCCCTGCTACAACATATGGATGCATGTATGTGCGACTGAGAGACACGTATATGGGACCAACATTACGCTTCATAATATTATTTTCCAGTGGTAAATTCTACAAATAAAAACAAATTAGTTCATTTAGGATTTCGTATTTAAATAATTTTAAATAACGGCTAATTCAACTTAATATTTAAGCAAAATTCTCTTTGACTTTACAAGTCGTATATAAATATATTTATTGTTGGATATGGGTATTTTGTTTTGTAGTTAACGGATACAAAAAAATTGAACTTTACTTTACAACAATTTGTTTTTGTGAATTTGAATACAACTAAATTAAAAATTTAACTTGGTACACATTACAGATAAACTCAAACAAAAAATGCATCCCATAATATTAGAAGGGTTAAAAGTGTTTACTCACTTTATTACTCCAAATTAATGTTTTTAAAGGAAATATTGGTCATATTGTCAAAAATATAACATTAATCGGAATTTATCTAGTGTTTAATTTATTCAAATATAAGCCATTAGACAAGACTAAAATTTCTTTAAAATTATTCGCACATGTATGATTTATATATGTATTTCTATCAAACTAACGCAATGCTCACTTCAACTATTATTTAAACTAAAAGTAATCTTTATAAATTTATAAATAAAAACAACACCGGGTACTCCGATAGATTATCAGTCTGGGAGTTGTGCGAGTGAAGGTCTTTGTTTATATTTAAAATGCACAATGCAAAATACAAAATGTGTGCATATTTTCAGATTATTTTATTGATATAATTAATCAAAACCTATTCACATATTTTGGGCTTTGTTGGGATTGCATTTGGCAAACTCAATAGAAAGATTTAACGAAATTCACCCCAATTTTCGTATTCTCTAAAATGTTAACATCAATATTAACATTAAAAATAATATTTTACTGGGAAAGCGCAAAAAAGTTATTGAACCTATTATAAAAATTTCGTATTTCAAAAATAATTGAAAGTTTCTATTTAAAAATATTATTTAAATATTAACTAATTGCTTTCAATTCGCTAAAAAATCGATTTTTATGTCAAATATATCGACACATGAAAAATTTTACTTAAAAGTTTTTCTTTATTTCAGAAACTTAATTAGTACAAAAATATATATTTGCCGAGAATTCTTTGCAGTCAAAAAAATAAATAGAAGATATCAACAACCAAAAGCTTTTTTCGTAATGGTAGTGTGACTTTAAAACATTTCAAATCGATGCAAACGAACAAATAAAAAAGAAATAAATTAATGTGTTGTTTCCGGATCCGTTTCCAAAATAGTTTTTGTCATTTTGCTATTCGTAGCATATGCTTAACTTAACTTAAGTTGTTTTAGCTGATGTTCAAATTGAAGTATTATTTAGTATGTGTGACTGCGAAAAACGAAAATCTCTTCAAGTGTTGACAACAAAAACAACTACAACAGACACTTAAGTTTATGGTCATCACATTTCTTCTTTTAGTTAATGTAAACTTAAGTGTGTCCTTTTGTCACATACAAGCTGAGAGCTTATAAAAGTGAAATTACTTTTGTGGCACGTGACACATTTAACACCTCCTCAAATATATAGAAGTGAGTAGAAAAAAATAATAACAACCGAATATGTGAAATGGTTTCGTACTTCGTTCTGCCAGTATAAATGATTTCATGAGTATGAAACTTAAATAAACATCGATTGACAGATAGAAAGATGATGTAGTTTCCATTTTTTCTCCTTTTGCTGAATGTGCGTGCGTGATATAAACACTATATGGAGTAAATGAAAGTAAATTTTCCCCTCATAAATTCCTATGATTAATGTTTCGTAAATCTTAATGTTCATACAAAATAAAAATGAACAATAAAAAATAAACTCTTTTGGATTTTCTTCCACAATAGTGTTTGTAAAAAACGCACACAGACAGACAACTGAATACAATTAGATAATGTTTTTTTATAATCTCGACATGTCTGTCAATTCTTTAAGCACACTAACATAGATATCCATACATACGTATATGAAGTGTCATCAAATATAAATGACATGAAATATAATCAAAGGAAGAGGTGCGACCTCACTAGCTTATTCATGTATGCACACATGTTCCAAAGATGGAAGAGTGAGTTATTTTCCCCGCATAATCATTCACGCTCACGTTCAAAAAAATAGTTAACCATGCCAGCTTATGCACGCCCACATGCAGACAAGTTGCGCAAAGTTACTTAGTTTTTATCGCGAGAGTGCTATTGGCTGAAATAGTTAGCAAGTTGAATATAAAGCAAATGATGGTCGAGGACATGGATACAATCCCAGTTTCTCGCAAGTGGCAAACGTCAGGAATTATCCGTTGTACAATAATGCGCTTTTGTATTAATTATTGTTGGACTGGTGATGGTGCGATTGATACGGATCTATGCTAATTACATCACAGCGCCCTTTTTCGGCATCATTGTAGCAGAATCGTTGATTATTTGTTGGGATAATTTTTTGCAATACAGCTTATGCTCACATTATCTAACCGATTTTGGCAAAACTTATACCATTCTAAAAGTATTTCCTTGCAGATGTGCACCATCTATAATTTAAAAATATCGGTTCATTATTTTTCAAAGCTATAATCATATAAATTTCTACTAATGCATACTTATTACATGCATGTATTACCTTAAGATTGAAAAATAAACGAAACATTCATGTACTCGTATGTTGCCGAAGTTGTTTTTTACAAAGAGACCGCGCTTATTCTCTAATTTGTAAACAAAGTAGAGTTCATTACCAAAGAAGGTAGCACACCAACTGCTGCCAGATCCGGAGAGGAAGGGTTTAGTATATGGCAAAGTCCAAGACCTTCGTGGGCCAAAGTAGTTATTTGCGAAAAAAAAATACTTTGTAGTGAGAGCTTTTGGTCATTCGTTAAAAGAGGTATGGGAAAATGCTAGTTCCTCAATTCTGATCTTGAAGCAGTGATCTTCAACGCTAGCGCCTTCATTACCCAATCTTTTTCGTAAATTTTATCATGCTGGTGAGTTCTCAGTTTGCTAAATGGTTGCTAATGTGATCTGATCCACTGATCCACTTCTTATTTTACCATCTATTATCCGATCGAAAATGGAATACAAAGTATAATTTGGACTGTGTACAGGAGGCGGCGAAGAAACTCATCGGTGGCAGTAGGATAGCCAACCCTATTGATTTACTGGATCATTGATGCTCCACTGTTTTGTCGTTACTTCAATTGAATGTTTTTTAAATGATATTAGGGAACTTATTCCAGATACCCGAATATTTTCCATACCACACGCTTTTCATGAAGAGATCATTAATTTGCTGGAAGGTTTATATTGTCTGTGGAACCTTAAAAGCAATTGGGTGCAGATAACATCTTGTTCCGAAGATTTTAGAAAATGTTAGAAAAAATAATGTCTTTCGGAGTTACCTATAATTTCTCGAACGTTTTTGTTACGAGAAATCTTCTCTTTAGTGAACTTTCGTTATTTTTGAATCTTAGGTCAAGTGGGTGGGACGTTAAAAAATGACTTTAAATTTTTAAAATGCCTACTTAAAACAAACAGACACAAACTCGCACAATAAAAAGAGTTTACTAATACATGCTTGAATGTGTGTGTGTGTATGTGTGCGTGTGCGTGTGCGTTTGCTTGTGAGTTTATTATCATTCCATTTTTGTTATCGTTTCTCTAACAAAAGTCATCTACATGTTTACAACAATGACAACAAACTATTACTTTTATTTATTGTCATTTGCTTTGTGGCGCCATTGAAATGATTGCCATAATTTACTATATGCTCCGCATACACATACACACACACACATATGTACATAGTACATATTTAAATACTTGAGTAAATAAATACGCACGAGTGTTTGTGTATGTGTGTGTGTTTGAACGCATTTTATATGAATGTATTGTAATTTGTTGTTTGTGCGTTTTGGTTGATAGTTAATTTTTCAACTGTTTAACGAGCGGAAGTTAGCGTTTTTCACTGATTTAAACAAGACGAGAGCGTCTCTCCACGTCATTAGTCTAGATTTTAATACGGCTACAAGAACAATTTCCTCACATGTCAATATGTGGTAACTAGATCTCTAATCTATGTCTAAATTTAAAAAGCTTAACACAAAATTTATATTTAAGAATGTCACAGTCATAAATATGTAGTTGTTAAGCAGATACTAAAAAATGCTTTGATCATAAAGTTATATTTATTCTTAAGAAATTTACAAACTGAAAATTTCCTTAATGAGAAAGTTGCTGCTTTTAATAAGGGAAGATTCAAGTATATTTTTGTATATCATTATAGAAGTATGTATATGCATATAAAAGATAACGATATTAAAATCAATGGTATGGAAATTATTGCTAATGAACTATTGACTTAGTGAAAAAGTAAAAAAATTAAAATTAAAAACATTTCCTTTAGTCCAATTGGTAATCAAGGCGTCAACAATTTCAATAGTACATTTATTGACTAAAGTTTATTTTATGTAATATTTACTAATTAATTTAAAGGAATTCAAACTTAAAAATGCCCAAGCAGCTTTACTTATGTCATAATTTTCTCGAATTTTTCCTTTTCTTTTTTCATGTTCCTATTATTAAATAATATATGGTTTTTCCGCTCTATTTTCCGAATAATCTCTAGTTCGTGATTTGCTTATCCTTGGCTATCGACTATAAGCAAGTAAACTATAAAGATGTTCTGCCTTCGATAAGGCTTAAGGACTTCCTCCTCTGTGGTGGCTTCGAAACACCGCGACTAGATAATATTTAATGAAACTTGGTTCTACGAATACCATAGAGCAGAAAATTCTTAAGACTGACCAAGTGCTGGTTATGCAAAAAAATCCTCTAACAACAAAGTTATCTTGCAAGCTAACAACATTTTGGCTTTTCGACATTTTTGAAGTTTTTTAAATCTTTGAAAAAAGATATCGAGGCAATCTCGATTAATATAAATTTCATAATTTGGGTAACAATTTATAATAAATAATGACCAAAAGGAAGATTCTCAAAAGTGAAATCAGAAGACTAAAATTTAGATGCTCACCGACCTCATTTCTATAACTAATACACTCAATCTAAAATTTACCAAAACTATTAGTTCAATTAAGATATAATTCGATATGAGGTAATAAGTAAGTATTTTTTTAATAAACCGAATGGTTTCGGGTATTCTACCTAAATGTTTGATTAAGTCGATAAAGAAATATTAATTGTAGCATTTTTGTATAAGAATTCGAAGCTGATATTAATGAATTTCACACTTAAACTACAATTAAGATCAGACGCCACAAATATTTGTTGAATAAACCTCAAGCAATAAATAATCAAGGGTATTTGAATTGAAAGGCGATAGAAATAAAATTTTATTTCATATTATGTAATTTTATATTATGGATATTTTGCTTATTTTGTCAAATATTTTCCACGTCTGACCTTTTATGTGTATTACACACTTGTTTCTACGATCACATAAGCTTCTATTCACTGTCTGCATTGTTTTCAAGATAATGATTGAATGCATCTCTTGTCCATATCTTCTCAGGATATCCCTACATGCACATATTTGTATATCAAGTATTTTTTATTATGACAACTTCATAAATCATACGTTTCCGAGTAAAAAGTGTCACCAGCTCTATAAGGGGCAAGAACAGGACTTTGGTTTAAAACCACTCTTTGCAAGTCAATTTGTAGTTATCTTCCAATACCTTTTTCGAAATGTCCTCAAGCTCAACCAGGGACTTTTATAATTTTATTTATATTTGTTTTTACCAGGCGATGCAAGAAACTGGGTAAAAAAATTTTTCTACCTTCTAACAATGTATTTTTATAATCCTTTCAAATTATAATTGTTCCTTTCATTGACTGGCACTTTGCCAACAACTGCAGAAATATTATTTGACTGAAAAGTTCTTCTGCTTATTTGTGTGAAAGCCCAGTTACAATATTATTGTTCGAATAAAATTTTCATTCATATCGAGAGAATGATTCTCATAATAAAAAAAAAATAATGAAAAATTTTTTTTTAAAATACATTTCAATCCCAAATAATTTATAAACAAATATAGCAATTAGTTGCATTTGTTGGAAGTATTGTATTTTGTATGTAACAATAGAACCAATTTTATGCTCATAGAATACAATTCACTAAATAACCATATTAGAATAATAAACTATTATTGTATAAGATAATCAAGTTCTACCGCAAAACGTAAATGTTAAATTGCATGTAAATAGAAGACATGGAACCGCAATAATATCTACAGTAGAATTAAGTAATTTTTAATTGATGCAGAGAATTCTTTGGCCAATGTAGATGCGTATACATCTGCAAACCCTCGTTCAAATTGTAATCTATCCCAACGTCTGCACAAATTAAGGTGTTCTAAGATTAAGATTTTATAAATGATATGGAAAGTGTTTTTTTTTAGCCTTACCGATTTGTAGCTTGTAGTTTGTAGTTTTTACAAATATAATTTATTATGTTTTTACATAAAAAATTATCCGCTCAGAGTTGAGCTCAACAAAAAAAAAATAAATATAAAAAACTGTTAACATCACTTTTAATATTCTCCTGTGAGAATGCTGAAACTTTACAACTAAATCATTAAACTATTACATTTTTCTTTTTAAACGGCATATAAAAATGTAGAAAACAAAACTAATTCAAAAAAAAGAGGAACAACAGAAAGGAAATAAAGGTTTTTTTCCAAAGTGTAGTTGCAAAAAAAGTTGAGAAAAACACGGAAACAGTTAAGGCAACAGAACTTTCAAATGCCACTTTAATGAAAATTTTTAACACAAATAAAAGAAACACATATATGTAAGTACATCCTCACAAATACACAGATGCGCACACCCACACACAAATAGATAAAGATTCACAACTCTAAGCTCTTCGCCATGCCAAAGCAAAGTCAACTTGTATTTATACATAAATAAATGCTCACATACACATCCAGTTGCAAACAGTGTGTGTAGTTCGTAGATGATGACATTTCTTGTTTTGCATTTGTGTAAAAGTTGAGATGTTTCATGGTGAGAGAGTAAGTTTGTGTTCATAAGTGAACATCCGCTTAGCTCTGTTTAGTGCACAGCACAGTGGTCGTGGTTGCATCGTTTTTTTTTCTGTGCACTGCACATTCTTTTATTTATGTTTCTGTTTTATTTTTTATTCCTTCAAAAAATAAGAAGAAAAATAACAAAATAAAATGTACAAATGCTATTATTTTCAGAGTACAAGCTGCACACATACCTACTCGCTTAGTAACGTAACATGCAGCATAATACTCGTAGCATAGGTTGTTTTCTTTTCCTTCATGAAACTTGGAATTTATGACAGGATTTCATAGAATGAAAAACGCATAAAGTTAGTGCAGCATAAATACCTGAAACTCTTATATTTTCAAAATAATCACATTCATTTTCGTTTATGTATTGTGTGTGTTAGTGGATGCACACACACACCCACACACACACACATGTGTATATACATATATATGTTTGTATGTATTCCATATTAGGAGAGCCTTATTTTTTTATTATTTTATAACGTTGAACTTATACGAGTACAGCTTGAGCCAAGTTCGGCAAAACTCTTTGAGTTATCGAAAGTTTGTTGTTTGTATCACTGAAACCCAAAAATAAGTTACACAAATAGATTAAGGAAGTGTTTAGACAACAAGGTCAGTCCAATAGCCCGCATGGTCTCTGGATAATATGGTCTGGTCACATTGAGATCTTGGTTTTTTCAAAGTGATCATCTTAATAAACATACATTCATGTTAGTATGCGTGTTCCATGTATTTGAAAACATAAAAAAAACTTACCAAAACTTCTACATAACTACACATTTTCTATGTACATATACATACTAACATATCGTTACACAAAATGAAAATCCACGTAACTACACACTTTTGAATTTCGTATGAGAAGGGAAAAACTCTATAAAATCAATGGATTGATAACATTTGAGGATTTTTATTTTTGTTTATAATATCGTTGTTTTATAATGTAAAAGATGCAAATGTGTAGGATCAATCAATAAGGTTGTAAGATGTATTACACAACAATTAACAAAAACGCGATTTTTTTATTTTCTATCAGTTAAATTAATTCACATTTTGTACGTCATATGTGTAAATGCATGTGATGGTAAATAAATTCGTGTTCATGTAATACTTATGAACTACAGCAGATGATGATTATGATGTTGACGACGATGATGACTTATTTAAACGACAGTACAACTTTCCTCAGGTTAAATAAATTTGGAAAAAAATATTCTTGCCAGCAGTTTCCACTTGTCTTTAAAAAAACAGTTAAGTGGCAAACATTAGTTGCAAATAACAGAATCATAAAAATATTAAAATGCTAATATTAAAAAAAAAAATTAAACTAAAATTCGAAATTTGTAATGATAAACTTTACTGAGATCCTGACTAACTTGTGGATTTGACAACTTCAATCCCATAATTTAATAATTAATATCACACAATAATGGTTAAACTTTTTACTGATTAATCAATCAATTGATTAATTAAATGTTCTGATTACTCAAAACTCTTAGTAATTAAAGATTTAAATGTTGATGGTTCGAATTTGAAAATTTTTATCCAAAAATTGAAAACAAAATCTAAAAAAGAAAACTTATACTCGTACATACAAATATAACTGAATGAAATAAAAAATTAAAAAAATATATAAAAATCTAATAAGAAATATATAAAAACTCAAATTACTCAATTATTGAAAGTCAGAATCAATTGATTAATCACGAATTACAGAAAAATATAGACAAGCGGTCAAAAAAATCAACCAGACACCAGAATTTAAGAACAAGAAAATATTTATTTAAATCACAAGCATTGTATCGGATGTACTATTGTATTACCTTAAGTTATTGTATCTTTGCTGTTGGTAATTTGCGTTCAAAAATCTGATACAAGTATACAATTCTATTTCATATATTTTGAAATAGAGTATAAAAACTTAATTAGAATTGAAATACACGTAAGACAAATTTTAGACAGAAAATTAATACTTTTACAAATTGTTGGCAATTCTCTTTTGTTTATTGTTTTTAAACAGAGAAGGAAAGCTTAATTTTACAAAGTTTGTCAAAATACAAGACCAAATGCTCAGTTGCAGCCAACTTCAGATATAAACTACGAAAAAAAACAAAGTGAACTTTCGCTGTCCAAAAGGGGTGTGAACGAGGACGGTTTTACTTATGCACGTAGTACTCGTATCACTTTAATGCTTTGGAATTCACAAATAATTACGAAAAACATTTTGGCAATTACATTTTATAATATCCGTACCAAATCAGTTTTATTAACCTTTTATTTATTATAGGGTAATTTTCTTTCGGCTTAAGGTCATGTAAAAATATTTAAAACACACATAAGTAAATAAATTTATTTTTCCTTTCCGATATTTCGGTCAACTTTACTTTATTAGGGATATTTTATAAGTTATTTTATTGTAACAACTTACGCGTTGGTTTGTCCTCTACGGGAGTTACACCTTTTATTTATTTTAACATATTATGTGTTTTAAAAATATTTTTTCAACAATCAACCAACCAACAATTTCAAGTTTTAAAATTTTCAGAATTTTTGAAAAGCTTCAGATAAAACTGAATCGCGCAGTAAAACAAGTTTAATGTAAGCGACAGTGTATTTAGATACACAAAAGAGGAGGCTTAGTACTTAGATCTGGAACGACGAATTTAGTAAATCTAATCGTATACCAACATGTAACTAAATAAATACAAAAGTTTTACTAGTGTTAAAGTCACAACTGTCATATTTTTAAATTATTTTTGCACATGTGTTTTGGCATTAAGACAATAACAATTTCGGCAGTTGTTCAAGAAAAAATAAGACCCAGACAAGACACGCACTATACGATACCACAAATATGACAAGACAAAAAAATAAATACCACAAAAGACACAAGAGCATTATGGCGACAAATAAGTTTATTTTTTTACATCTTTTTTTTTCTTAATCCATTTCTCATTCATTTTATTTAAGTTTCAAACATTTTTTATTGACCACCATAATAATGTTTATAAAAAAAAACTTTGGCTTGTCTAGTATTAAAAACGAAATGTACCAACCTCTTCAACCCGCTTGTTTTATTCACCTTTTAAAACTTTAAAACTTGCATAATAAGAAATCAAAAAAAGAGATTGAGAAAAACAATCTTATTAAAAAAAGACAACTCTTCTGTCTTCAGATTATATTCAAAACAATTTATCTGACTTTTTATTTAAACAAAAAAGCAATTAATAAAAAAATCTTTAAAAATCAACAACTGTATGACATTGAAAAAATCTTTAAGCATGACCAAGTGTCTTTGAATATTACAAAATTCTGGATGATTACAAAAATTTTAAATTTGCAATTGTTTAATAATTTGATTTCTTCTTTCATATTAGCAAGATGATCGTGTGCTTGTGCACGATCCGTTTCGTTCAACAGCATTTGTATTGAAATCACTTTTCGTATAGATATTCTACTTAAGTTTCAATGGCTTTGAAACTGGTTTTGTAAAAAAACATATTGTATGACGAATTTAGGAATAATGAATTTCCATTGCAGTTCATTAAACTGAATAGTTCGTAGAGTATTTATTTATGCGCTTCCCAGCATATTCTCAGCAAGCTGCATTTTTTAATGGATATTATTCTGGCTACGACTTTAAAATTTTTTCTCCCAGCAACGTATTTGATTACATTTACCGCTTTGATGATTCTTTTATTGATTCCGTTAAGAGATTAACTTAAAAGAATTTAAATAATTAATTTTCAAGGAGCAGCCAATATTTTTATGTTCGTTTTTAGTTATAAAGCAAAGATCTAAAAACTAATTTTCTATTCACCATCATTTGTTTTGACATTAATTAAACACTTCGTTACTTTTTAATGACTACCACGTTCTTAAACGAAATCTGGATTTCTTTCTTGGCCCTTGCTATATTATTTACTGTTAATAGTCTTGCTAATGGTCATTATAAAAATGTGTATATTTTCGTTTCGTTTCTTATTTGCATGAATATCATAAAATTTGCACCTATTTAATAGTTTCAATGTACAAGAAGCAAACAAAAAAAGCTGTCTTCATTGTTAGAACGAGGAAATACACGCCATCAATTGAAGCATCGCCCTCGCCCTCATCTTGGTATCTACTCCACTTTATTTCCCACCACTTACACACTTTTTTGTTCAACGATTTTGTGAAAGTAAATTGTTATGAACACAAGTCATGTCCTATTGAGGCTTGTCATTATATTTAAGAATACAAAACCAAAATCTCATTAAAAAAATAAAAATAACTTTGAACAAAAGAAAAACAAGAAATAAAAGCAAAAAACAAACAAAAAATGAAATAAACACTCGTATAAAATTATACTAAACGACACTTGGAAATGCAGATTAAATTAAAGATTCAAAAATAATGGACTTTCACTTTCGATGTCATGTCTAAAAGCGAATCAAATGAGCAGGGTGTGTTCTTCAAGGTAAATGACTTTGCAATAAGAACAAAAAAAATTTATAACATAAATTAGAAGAGAATCGCTGATACTTAAAGATTTAGCAATTATCGGTCACGATGGCAAATATTTTCTCTCAAATCGTGAGTAAAATAAATCTTCTATAACATGGATACTCAGGATGTCAATTAATTTGCACAATGGTGGATCTGCACAGGAATAATTCACGAGTACGTAATAATCTTGGCTTGAAAGATGCGTGCCATCACAGAAGATATTTTACAACTTATTGCGGTGCTGCTGAGGAAAAGGATCCTAATACATTCAAATAGTTTAAAACGTTGACAATAGTGTGTGAAACATTTCACGAAACTCATTGAAATGATTCAAGTCACAGCAGTGCGGCAATAAAAGAAATTTAAATAACAATAAAAAACAATTCACATTTCCTTTAAATATAGAATTAATATTTTTATAACCACCACAATAAGGACTGTTTGTTTTCTTATGTTTCGATAATCCACATCTAAGCTAAATTTCTCATCATCATCATCTTCATGACCATCGCAAGGACTTGTACTCGAATGAAAATATTTTGCACCGTTTTTTTGCTCTCTTTTTTAAATAGTACGAGTATCATAACTTTTCATAAATATTAATCCATATCAACTTAAATTGTTACAGCACATAAAAAGTATTCAACCCTATTCAGCACCGAAGCATTCATAAAAGGTATAATTCTAATTCTTCATAAGTTTATGAGAGTGTGCCGTTAGAAAAGTTTTTGCAATTTAAAAACGCAAAAGATGTGTATTGGAAAATCCTCATTGGGAATACATAATCATATCTCTTTACTTCATTTAATGTTATTCGTGATATATTGTTTTTTACATGCAAAAAAATGAATGATATGGTTGGGGTTCAACTTAAATAATTATAAAAAAGCTTTTCAATCGAAGCTGCTGTCTAATAATGGTCTCATCAAATTACAACAAAATAGGAACATGATTTTATAATTAATAAAAAATATCACTGCTCAAAATTATAAAATTTATAATATTAAAGTGAACTCAAAATAATCATATAATTATTGTCTGTAATAATAATATTTTATTTTCATCACAAATTTGTTGATTATTAATTTTTTCATTGATTCCTGGTCTAAATTTTTAAATATTCCTAAAATGTTTTGCTTGCTCTCTACTTACCATCCTGTTTGTTTTTATATTACAAATTGACAAATTGTTGTTGGTTTTTTACAAACTTATTACAAATTTTTTGTAAGGTCAAAACAACTAACTGACTGCAAAGCATACAATCAATTATATTTTTGAATAACAACATCCATCGTTTGCTTATTTAATATTCATACTTCGATTACACGTAAACAAACTTAAAATATAATAAGATATTTGAAAATATTGTGTTGCTACGGATACTAAAATATTTTTACAAAGTAAGAAAACTATGGTTGCAGATGGAATTACTTTTTTATTTTAATTTTATACTGTAAAATTAATGAGATGATTTATATAAAACTAATTTCAGACGTAAAAAGATAGAATAACTCATAATAAAAGCGTAATAATAAATCAAATATTTTTTAGTTTTTTGTATTTTTTTTTTTTTGAAGTAAGAAATTTTATTTGGCATTTTTGAGGTTTACAAAATTTTTAAATTTATATTCGTATTCTCAACACGGCAGTGCCAACTATATGTCACACCTCGCGCAATACATAAAATTGCTGAAAAAACAAATCACAAACGGCTCATTTCATTAAATTAACCGTTCATATGACAAACCCCTTCATATGATTTGATGATAAATAAGTTTACTTGTCTTTAATTGAGCACGTGGAGGACGATAGTATTTGAGGCGTTATTCCCGAAATGTAAATGTCCCCACAAAATATTGGAAGAAAATATTCATCCGGAAACTCTTACGTTCATAAATACATGTTAGCAATCAAACATATATTCGTTAATCTGCTTTTTCCAGCTTTATACAATTTTTAGTAAGGACTATTTACATTGAGCCACTGCTACTTTATATCCCATGAACATGTTTTTTTCTGTAATTTCTTTCAACAGTTTTTCTTTGCATACTTGTGATGCTGCAAGTGCTTCAGTTGCTGCGAGTACTGCCGCTGATTCTATTGACGCCACTAGTGTCAGCTTTTCTTAATACATAAATTCTAATTCATATCAAATAAAAAGAAAAAAATATTTCTATTCGTATGTACATACTTATGCACATACATACATTCACACATACATTCATATGAAACATGTTTCATCCGAGTTTTCACACCCAGTATCGGACATGGTTTATACAACATGTGTGCTCGTATGCTGTTCAATGTGGTTGATAGTCATGTGCCCTGGTTGGACAAAAACAAATCTCTTTGCAAAAGAATTAAAAAAATGTTCCGTTTAGTGACGGCGAATGACTTCTATTTGTACAGTTTCGAAAAAGCTTTTGCTTTTTGCTTCAAAACAAATAATTAAAAGAAAAAATCCAATGCATTCTCCATGTTGATGGTATGGGAGTATATTTAAATTAGATATGTTTACTAACACGGTTGATAATCAACTATTATTATTTGTAAGAAAAATTACATATATCTTTGGTATATAAACTTGTTTCACAATATCATTAACTTCGGCGCTGGGACGATTGAAGATGCCAAACACACTGGTGGTTTAACAATAATTCGTTCAAATTATGGTACTGCCGCAGTGACTTGGAGTCTTTATGAAAGTACAGAAACTTTGATTACACATCGTGACAAGAACTTCAAATTAAGAACGTGTGCAACATGCCTGTTCGATTAATATAAAATTGGGTGTTTTCGATTAACGATTTAAACGAACCTAAAGAATAACTTGATATGTTTAGAGAAACCCTTGAAGATTAGTTGCGATTTCTCCAACATATTCAAAAAGTAAAAGGATTTTTTCTAAATCCAGCATCATTAAAACGGAATTTATTTCTAAAAGATTTTCTTTCAAAGATCGCCTTTAACTATGAAACTAACTTGTTTATTTTTTTTTATTAGTACAGTCTCTCAACAGAGGGTGGCGATGAGCATCAAATCTTGAACTATTTCATTTACGAGGCTACTGGAAATGGTACCAGCCTTAAAGAGCATTAAGGATTATCAATGAAAAGTTTTTCCAAAAGCTGATCACTTCTACATCATTCAACAAGTGGTGCTCTAGGCGCTAATAAGCATGTACCCCGACTGACGTAGACCGAAATTCAGAGGCAGGGTAGTAACCAGTACGCTTAAAGGAATGCCACGAAATATCACATTCATCTTCGCAGACTAATTTAAGCCGAACCTCAATTTCATCTTATGCCAGGACAGATACTAAAAGAGCTACGTCTGCAAAATACTATCTACCCTCTGCCCCAAGAGCTCAATACTAAGATGTTCACCTCACCGAGATGAATTGCCATCCAGTGGATCTTACCGGTCGGTACAACGAGGAGATGAAACACATGCACATGCCGTGAAACGGACAGCAAACGTAAGCATTTCGCAAACGCCCTGTCTGCCCACATGCTTACCGATAACTAGAAAAGTACAATTTTAACAAATACTTGAGCAAAAAAAAATTAAATGATTTTGAAAATAAAAAAAAAACAAAAGAAAGTATTTGCACTTCAATTTTCAAAACTCACACAAGTACTCGTGCTCAACAGATATTAACGTACGTAAATAGTTAAATGTGCTACAAATACAACATGAAATTGAACATGTGTTGTCATGTGTTATGCATGCGGGTGTGTGCAAGTGTTAGTTTTATTTCCTTTAACGCTTGAATACTTTTATTTTTCTGCTTCGATTGTGGTTCAATATGCTTTTTGGTGTTTATAATATCAGCAGAAACAAACAGTCACTCGTCGTATTCAGTTTGCTCGCTTATTTTTTTTTTCTATTTATTTTTTTTTTGTTGATAGTTCGTATCTTCTTTCGTTGCTTTCGATGCCCGTCTATTTGTTCGTTTGCGTGTATATCACTTGCGTTGGCATGTCTATTCTGACGGTGTATTTGTATCAACATATTGAATAGAATGACTGACGCTATTTCGGATGATTTGATAGACTTTCTTTTTTTTCTCTCTCTAAATAGTTGCGAATGTGAGAATGAAATAGTGGCAAGAACCGGTAAAGATAAATAAATAAATAAATTCTGTTTGCACATCTACCTTAAATGATTTCAATTTTGAGGCATGTCTCTGCATGTAATGATGTGTCAGGTCTTTTGTTGTATTTTGAAGTACAAAAATCTATTTATTTCTATTGAAGTTATAATAGGTTCTAGTGATTTCTTGTATATGCGAATCTAAATACAGTCGAAAAATACCTTTTTGATTAGATGTTATTAAATAAGAAGTTTTTTTTAAATCAATTAATAACTTTTTGATAGTCAATGTGATAGTTAATTAAATGTTTCAATTGAAAATTTTTCCAATTCTAAAGCTATTTTACAAAGCTACGAGCAAATAATAATTTCAAACTATTTTATTATACTAAAATCAGGACGAAAAACATCAGCGAATGCATTTTAAGCTTCTAAAAACGTCAACGACCATCTTCCAATTTATTATCTATAATATTTCTTTCAATATCTAAAAACTTACGATAAGCATTAAATTAATTATCTAAATTAAAAATCTTTAATTCATTAATATTGAAAACACGAAGAGCTTGGCGACAATTAAGACCACCAGGTTGTTGCTATTATTTGGTTTTTACCTCTCCGTCGTGTTCCTAAAACCAATAACAGAGTTTTTCAATCTCAAATGATATTTTTATTTAGTAAAGACACCGCTAGAAAAAGTTTATTTTATCTGAGGCAATGCCCGAATTCGGAATTTAACAATGGCATATTGGTTATCACAGAAAGGTATAAATTAGAGATTTGAAAGTGAAATGTACGAAACAGTTTGTACTTATCAGGTCAAACTGCTTTTAGTCTCCGACTTCTATGCATAATAATGCACTTCATTTGATAGTCCCACCAAGTGTTATTTATTTTAAATAGATAAATTGAAACTTGAAATATGTTGTTTTTTAATAGCCCAATTGATATTTCGAGGCTGTTTTGTCATTCGTTTCGTTTAAGTGGAACGCAACATCATGAATATTGAAGAAAAATTATTTTAATAAACATTAATTTAATCGCTGATAAGAAGATAGGAATGTATTTACAGATTCATAGTTCCTGGATCTCAAATGTTTATATCTTCCAGCTGCTGCATAAGTTTCAATATTAATTTTCAATCCAGCAAATGCCTTTAGACATACTCGAACATTAAAGGGAATTCAAAATAGTTCGAAGTCGACATATAATATAGATTATGCTGGTGCTTGTGCTTGTAAAGAATTATTATTTTTCATATTTTTAATGATTTTTTATTATCATTTATATTTATCGCACAAAAGCCGTGGGGCATACTGTTGCAATTTTATTCATAAAAATAACTTTTTGTGTATGAGATGAGTGTTGTGTAAACTCATTCTCGTTTGAATATGCATCTACAAACATGTGTAAGTATATATAACAAGTTAATTACAAAAATTTTGTGAGCGTAGTACTTGTTCACAATGGCATGCATTTTTGCATATCGTTCCGAAACGATGATGCTAATGTAGTGCTTTTAAATGTATTGCGTTTTAAATATGTACACTTTTTTTGCTTCCACAACAATTCTTTGCACTAAAAATCATGAAACATTATATAAATTGCATGAATAGAATTATTTGACAAAACGTATAAATAACATTGTTTTCATACAATTATTTAACATCACTGCAAAAAATTATATAAAAACAATAAACATGAATGCGAATGAGAGATATAAAAGGGGGGTAAGAGATGAGATATTCATGTAAAAAGGGGATTTTATAAAACTTTTTCGATTAAAGTTCATAATTGCACTTCAAAAATTTTCATAGACATACATACGTACAAACATTACTCACTCGCACATATAAAGTTGTATGCGTGCTCATAAGAGTGTGTGTGTGTATGTACATTAAAAGTTGCACGCATAAACTTACGTGTATCCACGAGCATACTTGCATACCGTATGATGTCTGTGTGTGTGTACGTGGTTGTTATCTGAACAAGTTGTTATTTCATTCAAATGTACTCCTTTTCCACCAAAGTGATTAAAGAGCAAATGAAAGTTTTGTTAAGGAATAAAATAAAACACAAATGTCAATAGAAGCGTACTTTTGTTTTTCTCGATTCATTTTAAATGCAACACATTCATTTAAGTTTTAATTAACCATCATGATAAAGTTACAACAATGAATTCATATTATCACACATTCGCACACATGTTTTATTAACTGCATTTTAATTGTTCTACCCAATTGAAACAAAAAATAATTTGGTTAAACGTTTATATTTTATATAATTTATATTTATTTAATTTATATTTATGAATCAAAAGTGTGCCAAAATGTTAGTTGTACTCACTCGTACTACACATAGATTACTAAATTGGTATTGAAAGTATTCTCAATTCTTAACAGCAACAAATAGATGCAACGTATAAGTGATATTTGCTTTTTTATTACTCATACGACAAAGTGGGGAATTGCGAAACAGGTTGTTTATAAAAATACGGGTACTTAAAAAAACAGAAATATTAGCATACTATATTTGCATTTATAAATTTTTATTAAAACACTGTTTGTTTATTTATCGAACAGCCACTTGTACGAGTGCTATCAGCTACTATTTGTCTTTTCTTAAGCTTATTAATTCTAGGCTTTGCTACATTCGTACACTCATGCATTCATAAATAAACTATTCTCAAAAGCATATTCAAGATGAGAGAATTTATAAATCTCAGGTATAATAATTTTGATTGTTTAAGAAGACCAAAAATTTGTTCAATGAATAATAAAACAATTACTGGGGTCGATTCTGGTTTTGTGAAACTGTGAAATGAAAAGTTTTTTCATATTTTCATAGAGTTTCTGATTTTTGTTTAGTGAAAAAATTATAAATAAATTCAAATATTTTCATATGAAATGAACAAGTAGAATGAAACAAGTTGTTTTTACAATTTAACAGTAATATGATTCTTTTTCTATGTAACTGTGCAAAGAAGTGCCAAAAACTTTTTTTACGCTTTAATTTTAAAGCTGAAATATGGAGAAAGCATCGAGAGGCAACCCCGCAAGCGGGTACAGAAAAAAATTCTTAATCAATTATTTAGTGGAATATCCGGACATTTGTATTGTATTAAAAATTAATACAATAATATTTTAAAAAGATGCAATTTACACAAAATGGTGGGTTACATACATAATTCTACACAACTCTCTCAGTAAAGGTTTTAAATGAAAGAGCTTGACTAGTAGAATAGAATACACATTGAAAGAAACTGCAAATCCAATGTGTCCACCATCAAAATGGCGGATTACATATTTTTTTCACAACTTATTAAATATGGGCATCAAAAGAAAAGGCTTCACTCGATGAATACCATACAACAAATTTTTTATTCATCACATTGAAAAGCGAATAAAGTACTAAGCGCTCACAAATCATTAAATCAATCAAGGTCATTGATCAGACAAAAAATAAATAAATAAAATCGTGGGGCGCTCGAAATTTATATTAAGAATCAACTCAGGTCACGATCGCGCCACGATTTTATTTTTTTGTTTTGTCTAATCAACGCCCTAGATTGATATAATTATTTGTTAGCGTTTAGTACTCTATCGTTTTTTCAATAAAATTATTAAACTTAAAAATTTTTTATACTTATTTTATTTCAATTTTTAGTTGCTTATTTGGTTTTTACATGATTTTAATGAAAACTGGAGAAATACCGTGTTGTCGTTCATAATATGCCTAATTATAGAATATGCATTCTCATTGTTAGTAATAAGAGATATTTTTAATAAAAAAATCGAACAAAAATGGCTAAAAAATGGTTAGAAAAATTTCACCAAAAATAAATACATCAGGCTCAAGATTCGATATCTGCATTTGAATTTTATAATTTATGAATATAAATACAAAAGTTTCACGGTTACAATGGAATGAAAAACTTTTTCATTACAAGAATGTGAATCTAAATTTGTGTAATTTTGAAGTGATAATATGAAAAGCTCTTATGAAAACGAAAATAAAAAGTTTTTTTTCGTTTCGCAGCTTCACAGAAGCGAAAAATTTCGTTAGTGAAACTGTACTGATTTACTATTAACACAGTCACCAGTACTAGTGACGTATAATACGCCAGACAATGTTATTTACAAAAGACATTTAAGATGTGCTTGTCATTGAAAAAGCACTACTGATGTTGGTAATATTGAATAAGTAGTTCTCTTGGGGCCATATGTAGAACCATATTGGAAACAGTGATTCACTAGTACATTTTTGTAATTTCAGTCTACACTTTTGGTATATTTCTGAACCAGATGCCGATAATTAAAATGCATATTTTTGTTAACTTTTAAAGTTGTATTAAGGAAAGGTTAGAAGAATAAAAGGCTCTACTTCATAAAATATTAAGAAGACGCATAGTTTTGCTACAGAGCTCAAATTTGTATGGCTATATATTGTCTCGGAGTAGCAGATGACCTGTTTTTCAATTAAGCCAACAAATAATGGGAATAACTTTTATAGTGCATTTGAATAATCGATTAAAAAATCCATTGTGCCACCGACACGTTATCAGTCATCAGTCGCTGCCACAAATTTTCTTTCTCATCGAAAGCAAATACAAAAATGTTGACACAGTCTTTAAATAGCCATCAAAATAGTAGACAAGAGTGGTGAATTAGAGACATTTTATTACAAATTTGTCAACAAAATGTTCATAATCATCTGCACAATAATAGATAAAGTGCTTCAATTTAAAGTTGAATGTATAAAACAATTTTTAAATAAGATTTTGTTTCTTTCACATCTGTTTTTGCTGCCCATTAAAGCTGTACTATGTAGAATTTTTTAGTAAAACTTAAAGTTAAGTTTCGCAAAAAAATGGCTTAAAACTCCAATGTGAAATAAATAAAGTATGGATTGCACTTTTAACTGTAACATGATTCATAATATTGTGTGTTATTAATAATAAACTCTTTACTAAAAGAAATTTATATTTTATTATTAGAATTTGTTAAGTATATTTTAAGTTTGAGACTTGCGAACATTTTATCTTGATTTTATTTTACAATACATCTGTTTTTAAATTAAGCAAAGATTCAATAAAGTTTTTAGTTTTGCTAGTTAGTAACTTGATGATTGTTGCAATCAAATGTCACTTAAGCAACTTGACTATAAAAACGTCTTCACTTACATAAATGTTTCTGTTGCAATCATATCAATACACACAACTATACAAATTTTGTTTAAGTGCATTTTTAAATATAAAAATAATTTCTGAGAGGGTTTTTTTTAGATATTTTTAAAGTGAAAACATTTGTATACTTCAAATTAGTTGTGCATCCAATAACGATACCGATATATCGACGATATTTCAAGTTTGCCGACTTTTTTTAAAACGAATACTCTTTTGCATTTGATTTAACTTTGTGGTATTTGATAATGTTAGAGAAACCGAGGAAAGCCGCTGGCCATCCTTAGATGTGATACTGCTAAAAAAGAAGTCGATAGATACCTAAACTCTGCTAATATGTCTAGAGACGCAGATCCGCTTGCTTACTGGCGCCATGACATATCATAACCAAAAACGTCGGTTCAGGCCTGACAATACCCTAGAGGGAAAAGAACCTGTCACAGGATACGTCACGTGACTGTTTCCTAGGGACTAGCAACCGTTTCGAGTTCCGGAACTTTATAGGAGAGGTACCGGTAACTTTTGCTTGACGTGGTCATTGGAGGGGTTCAATTGGCATAATTAAGATATTCGGTGACAGGTTCTAGACCTAACCTTTACGTACTTGTCCTGTTGTAGTATCCTTAGTACTTGTTATGGTATCTTAAAAATCGGCAATAGAAGTATGCTAGAGCAGAATGTATCCTAAATGTATCCTATTAGCTTTTCAATGGGTATAACTTCGGTTTTGATTAATATAATTTTCTAAAAATTTGTTTGGTCCAAATCAACAAATGCATTATAATTTTAATCAGATTATAATATCCTTAATTAATGTAGATTATATTAATCACCATAAATAATAAAAGAAATTAGAACAAAATACATAAAACTTTTTGCGTGAGGGAATTTTGTAGGCACTTTTTTCTAGTTTTGTGAAACGTCCCCTTTTCACCAATTGCGACTCAGGAACTTTTTGTACCATTCATATGATAAGTATGTTCTGGACAATGGGTAAAACATTTCCTGTAGGGTAGTTACAGCCCCTCAGGAAGCATCGTGGTGGCTATTAGTTAAACCTAGATCGCGTGTAGAGCGTAAGCTCGATGTGGATTTGCATTTCAACCGGGTGCCGAGATCTAAAGATCGGTAGGAGTTTTAGATAGGCTCCGCTTCTAACCTAGGGGGAAGGGATATCCAAATACGTGTCTTCAAATTGGTACTCATGTGTAGCAACCTCTTGCACATGGGGTCGCTGGTGGACGCATTGTCTTCACCCGGTATTAAGAGCACTGTGGAGTAGGACCATGTTGTTAGGTACCCACACAAATCTTACACATTGTTTACTGGCACCATGACATATCATACCTACATATTTTCATCTTAAAAATAGAATTTCCGTTTACATTGTGAAATTTTTATTGAAGGCGTTTTTTATTTGTAAGAATGGGGGAACAAAACGAATTTCAAGAGTACATGCATATTCGTACACATTTTAATTCCTCTCTCACACACAATTTTAGAATTGCAGCGTCAAAAGCTTCATGTTTGCCAACGAGCACAGCCTTGCGAAATCGTCTTGATACGCAAAATTTGAGAATATAAGCTTTAAATACTAATAATCACTTAAGCTGTAATTTTGTATAATAATAAAAAAATTATTCTTTTTTTGTTGCGTTAATTTGCCTTTGAATTCAAATTCATACGCGTAGCCGTACTGTCGATACTTTTATAGGACTATCGGTATGGAATCTACAAGAAGGCTTATCGATGTATCCCTGCCTGCAATCGCCATTTTTAATTGAAAAACAAAAAATTAAAATTTGAATAGAAAGCAGTCGCCGCCAAAATTCTGCTCCAACATCAAAATGTATTGAATTTTTTGTTTACAAGTAGCTTAAATAAGTACGCAACAACTTCAATATACTCGTTTAAAAATACAATAGAAAACTTTTACAAAAGTTTATTTTTTAACTCAAATTTCTCAATTGAAAAAAAAATCTTAAGAAAAAATTGATGTTTATATTCATATTTATAGTCGATAACATCAATTGTTGATATATTTTTCAAATGGGCAGACACAGATTTCCGATAAACATTTCAGCTTTGCATGTCAGAACAAAACATTTAAACTTTGCTAAGAAAATCGTTCACAAACGAAAAATAAAGTACAAAATAACTGCAGTCAAATAAGCCAAAAAGTTGAAATAAAAATACAAAGTTACAAACTTAAATGTGACTTAAAACTATTTATGTACAAATAAATTTTCATTTTCTTGATAATAATATGATTACTGACATCCTTACGTGTACGTACAAGTAGTTTCAATAACATGATTTTATTACTTCTTAATATGAAATTGTTTGTGTGCCAAAATAACTGATATCGGAAAAAAACACAAAAAAAAATAAGATCGTAATGTAAGAGATTTTCTTAGTGAATGTGATTGTGTGATTTTTTTTTCCTTTTATTGCTTTTGTTGGTTGCGAATAAAAGTCATACAAGCACTTTAAACAAATTAGATTGAACAAACTTGATTTATGGAAGCAATGTCTTCTACAATTGCGCTCAGGCATTTTGCCAGCCAAAATGTGTATAAATTTCAAAATTGATCGAATTCGATTATACCCTGCTTTCTCAGAAGTGCAATACGTTCGTAGAATTTTTGTAATGTTTAAGTTAGTGATAAACATTGTTATTGAAAACACATAAAATTTTATTAATTTAAATTCTAAATAACAATTAAAAAACATAGAAATTTGTGAGCTGATAAAGTCTTTTCTCATATATTTTTATTAATTTAAAACAACTTATTATTTACAGAAACCAAAAAACATAATAAAGAATCGTTTAGAAAAGTATTTATATGTTTTAAAATTTATTTAATTTATTAAGCATTGCAGTTTTCGGGTGCATGTCCCATAAGTTAAGTAATAGTCAGACTCAAAAATTAAACAGTGTTTTTTTAATGCTCAAAAACACTTCAGAAAGACGAACACAAACGCATATGCGAATAATTAATATCACAATTTGTGTGCTTACACCTCCCGTTTACAAGACTTTAAATCTATGTTTTTTTCAGTATTAAAAATATTGTAATCAGATATGTGATGGAAAATGATCATTTTAAAAAAGTGTGATGAATTTCGATCGATGTGAATCACTTTTCGACCAACCTCATAATATTTATTTTTAAAAAGTATGCTAACAGCTCAAATGCAAACAATATAATAGATCTTTTAAACGAAATTTATAAGAAAAACAAAAAATGAGCAAAACACTTCTATTGTGAGTTTCAAATCGTTTTGTTTTTCAATCGTTTTCCTGATTGTTTTTGTTACGACTTATAAACAATATTGAGATAATTTTCCATAACAAAATAAATATATTTTTTCTATTTTAAAAATTATTGCTAGTAATGTTGATTGCAAGTTGTTTATTGACCATTTATTTTATTTGAACGAATTATTTATCTTTTTCATATAAAAATTAACTTTATTATGTTATTCTATCGAGTTTGCTTTCGCTAAATTTGCTGAAGAAACTCTTTAATGATGTTCCTTTAGAACACAATTTTGAATATTTATTTTCATTTTTATTTCTGAAAACAATGCGGCAAAACAAACAGTTTCTTAAGAGGCAAATCAAGTTAACAACCATGTGATTTTAAAAATTGATACTCTTCAGAGCTCGGCCTCATTGTAACTCTGTTACGTCATCTAACGTGACAAAAAAATGTAAATTTAAACAACAAAATATTTACATTAAACAACTTATTCCAGTGAATTTTCACACCCTTGCAATATATTATCGATGCTAAAAATAATTTTAATATTGAAATCTATATAAGTATTTGAATGCTTCATCTAAAGCTTGATTTTATTCCTAACAAATGCTAGTAAAAATAGTTATACAAATGTCTCATATAAAGCAACAAAATAAAGATTTTTTTTAAATGCCATCATTATAAATCATTGATTTATTTTGTGCTCTAAAATTATTGTGAAGAATTCATTTATAACAATACGAACTTCTAAATTATAAAGCTTTTTTCAATGCAAAATTAATGAATCCAAACGCAAATATTATGCACTTGTACTATCATTTACTTAAATTGTAAATTTTATATATTTTCATGTTCAATAAAAAAAATGTATTTCATATAATCGTTAAAATTTTTTATTTCCTTTAGTGTAAAAATAACTTGTATGTAATTGAGCCATACGCACATTTATTATTGTATACACACACGCATGTGTGTGCAACGAAAGAACTTTTATTAAAAAAGTCCTATAATTTTATTCTCTTACTTTGTCCAGCAACTCAATCAATCAGTAGACGCTGGCGAAATACAAAGATTCTCATTTCTCTATTTCGTTTCTATTCATTTTTAATACTTTGAATGTGAATAGAATCAAAAGCCTTGACAACCTGTCAGGCGCAGATAACGGACATTTGAAGTTAGAGATAAAGAGCGAAAAAAGCATAATTCTAGATTCAAAAATCTTATCAATTTTTTAAACTAGAAAACAGAAGAAAGTCACAAAGGAGGTAAACCGCGAAAGGGCGTTTACTCAAAAACATAAAAAAATTAGAAAATTTTAGACGCCAAATTCAATTGTTATGGTTTTGGTAAAATCTTCTTTTGTTTGATGTTTTTCACTTTTACGATTGTACGATACATCAAATGCATTTGGCTGTGTCTACTTTTAACTACTTTTAGATTGTGGTTGACTGAACTGCATAAACAAATACGTCACAGGAAAAAAACGAAATTCTGTTATTATTTCTTTTTGTATTTCTTCGTTTTCTCTCCAAGGAAAACATATAAAAAATAGTAAATAGTAAAATATATTCACAAAATACATAACTGAGAGCTACTCATTTTATATGCAGATGAAAGAAGTATAGTTGTTACTCCTTAAAACCACAGTTTGATATTTTTTATAATTTTTATAAATCTTTTAAAAACAACACATAAAATTTATCATATAAAACTTGTCCAGTACAACCGTCAAGCGTGTGTTGTCTGGGGGGGGGAAGAGTATTAAGAACAACTTAAGGAAAACACAGTTTATTGGGAATCGACACAAAACAAAACGATATAAAAATTGGGAGGATATCCATACAAGGAATTTCAGTCAAAGTCGACCAATGAGCGATCTCTAGCTTGTGTTAACTATTTATTGATCAAAATAATAAAATAATAGATTGCCTTACAAATGTTTGAATTTTTCTCTCGTAAAAAGTAACAATTGCAGTTTTACCAAGCTGCTCGCAATAGAATTGCTAGGCAGCAGCAGCTGACGATCTCTGAGTCTACCAAAATCCGTGCACAAATTTCTTATAATGAAAAATTGGTTTTAGTATTAACATTGAAGTCGATAGCAATAGTTTATTCCAAGATATGAAGCAAATGTTATTCCTTCAATATAAAAAATACTTTGTAGCTTACATCTTCCTGTTTCAGTTGTTAAAAAAGCATGAACTTCAATAGCGCAATACAAATTTTATCTTTGTTTGCTAATTTTGCAACTTCTCACACACAAAACAGTAATATATAAAAGTTTGTAGTTCATAGTAAAGGATATAAAATACCGTATCCAATATAATATCCAGATATACACACCGATACGAAGATATCAAAATAAAAACACATTTAAGAGTAAATCAATTTATTAATATAATTTACTGAAAAACTCTTGAACTGTTTAATAAACTAGATACCAAATCTTCTTTATTTTAAAAACTACAGAAAATTTAGTGAAAGTACACAAACAGAAATCAATAGAAAATTTCTAGCAATCAGCCAGTGTAACGCAGACGCTATGCATAAATAATATTGTAATGATAATGCTGAAATCATAATTAATTATTATCAGTATCTTAAGTGGTATGATAGAATAAGAAATGTTAAAGTATTAAGAAGAAATCAATAGGGACTATACTTCAGATACATCAGCCATCATTAATCACGAATACTAACAATCATTCTGCTTAAAAGACGCGCAAAATAGAAAACAGAAAATCAATTTATCTAAACCAGACAAAGACACTAAGCAAAAACGAAAAGTTTAATTAAATTCTAGATGTGTCTTGACTAATTGTAATAAAACTTCAATTAAGGAAACCAATTTTAAGCACTTGGAAATGATTCTTAAGTAAAGTCACAATTGTGGGGTACACACAGGAAATAAACTATTGCTTGTATTATATTTAGCTTAAAAAAATTCAAGAAAAAGTTACAGGACATGCACTTCCCAACAGCAAATTAAACACATTAGTGCCGTTTACTCTTCATTATATGATTATTGACAAACGTGTTCAAATGCGAGCAACCGTCGGAGTCCAACAGATGTAATAATAATCGGTCTTGGAAAAAAAGAACAAACAAAGTTAATGAAACTGGCAAAACAAAATTTGTGCCATTACAAAAGTAACAAATGAATCGAATAGAAAACATTAAAACTCCCATAAAGCATAAAAAGAATAGAAAAACTGAAAGAAACTCAGCAAAAGCAATCAAATTAATTAGTTTATCACAAACTCTATCAAAACATTTCTGTACCTAAGTTTTAAAGCTGCAGGCAGCAGCAGTTGCGATAGCATTTTAAATAGAAAGTTGAAGCGCTCATGAACGACAAGGCCGTCATAACTCAAAATTTCAGATTTTTTACACGTTCATGATCACGATGACCAGACATTGTTTAATAACCGGACTGCGCCTTGAACATGTTGAAACTTTAGACATTTTGTTATGTTACATACATATGTATATTATTTTACTTTATTAGCAACGAATTATAATTTTACGTACAAAACTTTGAATACAAAACTCCTTTTACTATTTATAAATAACGCGACCAAAAATTTAATTGTGAAATTATTTTAAATGCCATTCCAACCTTCGCTTACTGAAAATTCCACCATAATCTATGGAAAAATAACCTATTAATATTGAAATTGAATGTTTTTATGTAAAAGTGAACTTTGCACAGAAATCTACTTTTTTGAGTTATTACTCTCTTATTGCAAAAGGCCCTTAAATGGAATAGTATATTTATTATTTGTTTCCCTCGTCTTACTCCATGGATATTTTTTATTTTTTTGTTATGTTTTATACTTTTGAAACAATGCACGCACACCTTCGTTTTTAGTTCATATTCTTATCATTTCATTATCGTTTATAACACATTCAAATAATTACATACGCAGCCAGCCATACAAAAATATGTAAGTATGGATACTTATATTTGGTTAGAAATATAGTTAACTGTTAAATTTTTTGTGAACACACACACACTGATATACATGGCTTAACGTTTGTACGTGTCACGTAAAGATGCTTTAAATTTTATTTTTATTTTGGTATTCAAAATGTGGCTGCTGATGGTTACAAAACGCTGGTATGGATTTTTGTGTGTTGATTTCGTGTAGTATTTGCACATGCACTTACGTGTGTGTATGTGTGTATATGTGTGTGGGAATTTTTAATGCCGTCTTAGGTAATCTAACTCTTAATGGCTGTGTGCCACTTTTTGACCCAGAAAACATAAAACAATGCCAACGTCAAATGCTTTCATATTTTTCGTACTCGTATACAAAAACATGCAAAAACAAATAAAATTGTAAATGTAATATGCTATATATATTATGGAATTGTATATTATACATGTGTACAGTCTATTGTCTGTATTTATTTAAAGTGAGTATAAATGATATTAATGCACGTATGATTGTCATCGAGTTTTTTAGTGAAAATAGGTAAAAGTTGTAATTCCCAACCCTGATTATCCTCCAACTACAAACAAAAACTATTTAAAACTACTTTTGAAAAAAAAAATTATGAAACATTTATAAACCAGAAAAAAGCAAAAGCAATTGCGTTGGTCATGAACACATACATTTCGACTACGTTTTGACGGTTCTAATGATTACCATGTAACAATCAGTAGATTAAGTTACGAGTATGTCCCTACCTTTCAAAATCGTCCTCAAAATGCGTATCAACGAAAGGTTAAGCTGACATTTGGAAAATGGGCATGTACAAAGAGAAAATAATAAAAGATGACCACGAAGGAGCACCGTATACAAGCAATGATATGACTTGTGTATGCTGAAAAAGAAAACAAATGCGTTCCGCGGGGTTTGCGCAGCCAAGCGTCAACGAGAGAGAACGGAGCCTTGCGGTACACCTGAATTAAGCTTGAACTCGTTTGATGAGATCCCATCTATAACAACTCGTATAGTGCGATTCCTGAGAAAGCTTGACATAAATCGAGAAAAGACATCACCGACACCAAAAGCAATAAGTTTTGACAGAATTGCATCATACCCAACTCGATCAAATGCCAAAATGGTGAAAAGAATGACACCATCTTTCCGAGAGGAATGCAAGTAGGTCTCTCGTAGAGCGACCCCTACGGAATCCATACTGGCGGTCGCTAAGTGAGCTGTTGGACTCTAAATACCTCACAAGATGGAAGTTTACCATACTTTGGAAAGTGCTGAACAAATCGGAGTTGGGGGGATTGCTAGCCTCTCCTTTTTTGTGAAGTGGCGTTACATTAGCAACTTCCAACACATTGGAAATTCATCAGCATGGTCCAATGTACTGAAAAGGATACCATAGCTGATACTGAAGAGCACAGCTTCAAGACCAGTGCTAGAATACCATCCGGCCCAGGAATTACTTGCAAATAATTCAGACAGAAGGTTAGCTTTATCATTCTTTAAAATAGCTTTACTCTTTTAACGATTGAAAAAAAGCTCTTACTACCCCGAGGGGCATTAAGAACTTTAGCACAAAGACGCTGCTCGTACAAAGCTTTTTTGTGCCTTAATACTTTAGCACATGAAGATCTCGCCCTTTTGCGTAGCAAATCAGCATCGGCATTTTTGTTATTACGCCATATACTGAATGCTTCCTCTAGAAGTGACTGCATTTTTGCACGTCAGGTTAAACCACAATTTCACTCAAGGTTTAGTCGATATTTGTTTAGATAGAATAAAAGCTTTCATTTCTTGCAAAATTACGCCTTCAATAATTTTCGCCATGGTATTGACATTATTGTCTAAGAAACAAAGCTTCCAATTAAAATGCCTAAAGAATGCGTTGAACTCAGCCCAACAAGTATTTAACACGTGTCGTAGCTGTTTGAGAAACGTTTTGAAGTTGTGAAGACAAAAAAGGAGGCGGAAATGGTGCAATGATAAGAGTTACCGTGAAGTGCTTTTACGCTCACTTCATACTTTTGAGGGTGTGAAGTAAGAAACAGATCGAGAGTATTGTGTTGGTGCCCTTCAACGCACGAAATATGTGTTGTCTTATTCACTAGTTGCGCTAAGTGGTTGTGCGCTGCAAATAACTCAACATATTGACCTTCTGGGCTTGTGTGGGTCGATTGGTGGAGCCAAGATGAGTTGTGAACATTCAAATCACCAGCAACAATAATTTCACTGTTCGGACAACTCTCCAGGATCTTCCATATTGTGCCGTCTCGATGGTAAAATTGTATCAAATTATCTTTTGCAATAAACTACATTAATAAAAATGTATAACAAAAATAGCTTGAGCAATAAATGGGATTCGACAAAATTTCTTTGAAAATTCTTTTCAAAACATGTACTTTTTAAATACACATTGACCAAATTTTTGGTACGTTCAAATAACGAGCAAAATTTGTACACATCCAAATATTTTAAGTTCCTTGAGTCGTTCTTAATTCAATTAAATATTTTTTTTTCAATTCAGTTCTTTTATATTTTGAACTTGAAATGCTTCTTTGAAAGAAAAAGGGCATACGAAGTTGCTCTTAATAAATCAAAATTTAGTATGAATGCTTCTGAAATACGAATATTTTATGGATATAATCAAATGGTTTAATCAAATAGCAACTAGAAAAATATGTACCATTTTTGAACAAGTTTACCATTTATTAAAGAAGTTGTTTCAACCGAAAATCATTGATGCGTCACTTTAGTACAACTCTTAAGTATAAGTGAGCACTTGAAAACATTATCGACTACTCCACACAAGCATACCTATAAACATTATTACCTTTGCCAATGCACACAACAAAACACCCACAACAGACTCACACGCACACTCACACACACAAACACATACATAAAAACCTACAAAAACGTGTGTGATGGTAACACACAATAAGAATATTAGTAATGCCTGGTTGATTTTTCACGAGTCCCAATAAAAAGGGACTGACTAAAACTAAACGCACACATACACTTACACACTCACACTCACACACATCTAAATGTAGCAATAAAAACCATAAGAAATAACCAAAAAAGGTTATAAAAGTACAAAGAATAAATAAATGAAAACATAAAAAAACGCATTGGAACTATTGAACACACAATCTGGTCCAAAACTGGTGTGTAGCCTCTCATTCCAATGGTGCTGCTTTACGAAATATCGATACACAGAAAAAATAATTGAAACAAATTTTTTTGATAACCAAAGTTATAAAATTAATAAAAAAAAACTTTTCTAATTTTCTAACAAAATTAAACAGCGAAAAAATTGCTCTGGCAAACTCCTTATCGACAGCAATTGGTTTCTATCGACCGCCACATGACATTTACTAGGCCTTAGTGAATAATGAGAGTTTATAAAATATTCGTTCTATCGGGTGGATGTGACGTCCGACAATAAAAAATAAAATATAGCGATTCGAGAAGAAAAAGTCCTTGCAATTAGGCAGAAACAATATTCGACTTATATCGGGAGTGTTATCCGAACGTTGTGGTGTTATACGAAAACGATCTTTTATTTTCTCTTATCTTTTCCTTAATTGTTTATTCTCTAAGAACTACACCGATTTGGAACATTTTTGCTTTATTTGTTAGAACTTACTTCCATGTTGGGTCCGTTGTAATAATTTTTGTTTCTCATTAAATTTCCGTCTGTCTATCGGTCTGTTTCTCTCTTTTGGAGTCGGTAAGTTTTTCAAAATTATTTAACGATTTGATGAATTGTGAAAAAAAGTTTCTTCGTATAGAAAAAGTTTTTTTTTTATATCAAATGTTTTTTTTATTCAATAATTAAGTGGACAGTGTTACCTGCTCTGATTCCGTAATTTATAAATTTCTATTACTTTTACTTGAGAAAGGAATACAGGAGTAGTTAATTAATTCTGACAGCATTGAAGCTTATGTTAAAAGATGCGGATAATTTGTTCTGTGTACAATTTTCGAAACATTGTTATTGCTTTATATGGCATTATTACGTATACAAGATTTATAATGAAATGAAGTGAGATTGTTAATTTCTGTTTGTTACTGTATGAATAGAAGAAGGTATCGATGTACACACATTCATATATACAAACATACATAACATATATATTTATATATATTTGTTACGCGCCTAATAGTCAATCCATCCAAACATTTGAACGATTTTTGGTCGTTTACGTTTCTTTTTAGTGTCTTCGGGATCTTAGTTGAAGAAAAGTTTACAATTTATAAAAAGGAAAATAGAAATTAGTTACAGTATATTTTTTATTTCCTGATTATGACCTGGTTAGTAACTGCCAGAGTTCGTATTTGCGCATCCATGTTAGTTTTATATCTGCTTTATCTGCAGTGTTTCCAGAAATGCATTTTGCCGATATTTAAAACATAAACATTTTAATATAAAAAAAATCTGAATATCTGGCATAATTCAGAAAAAATATATTTTATTCAACAAAAAACTGGAAAACTTTTATACGCTTTAAAAAAATAAAACATATAAAAATACAATTTTGGGAACGCTGACAGTATTATAAATCATGAGCACTGATGCGTTGCTTATTCCGTGCACCACTCACACAGCAAGTATTATACATTTAATCATGCTCATGAGTGTTTTTATGTGTGAATATATTTTGGCTCATGCCCATAAGCGATTAATGAGTGCGTAAATGCGAACTTCATTCACTACTGTGTGATAAACGGAAGATATTTTGTATCTCTCAAAAATAAAATATATTACAAATACATTATCATTCTGTGCAAATGACACAAATAATTAAATATTTTGCAGCTTCAACAAAAATCAGTATCGCACGAAGCATTTAAATCAATTCTCTTTTCAGGGTATCTGCGTTGAGTTCCGGTCCGGTTGTCGCCAAAGACTGGTCTTTTTAGTAACTAATCTTGTGAAAATTGGTCTAAACATACTCATCGCACGAACTGTGAAAATTAGAAATAGGAAGAATTTAGAAGACGTGATATGTTTAGAAATATAAGACGTTTCGTATTATGTAAATAATGTCAATGCCAACGTCATTTCATATTGACTTAAGTTTTATTCCACATGAGCCAGAACCGAGCTACATTCAGATTATAATGTCATATTAATTGGCCGTTATAATTGTTAAATATGAGAATGTTGTTGCGGAGGTCGCTAGTTCGATACTCGTATTACTATTGGATATTTCAGTGATAGGTCACAAGTTGCATACAAGATATCAACTCCTAAGCCATCGTCATGTTATGAAGTATTTGAACTACTCAGAGCTCTCTTTTCCTTTTACCCATCATTCTCGTGACTAATTCTGTGTCAGCACTCTTCCCATTATATAATAATAGCAGTTGTCTGTTTTCCATAAGGACACATTTCATATTGACTTTCTTAAATATTCTTCATGTCAGTAAGAATGCAGTAGCAGCAACCCAAATTTCACTTAAACGAAGAACACTATTACCCAAAGTAAGATCCTTGTTCGTATAAAAAGAATTAATTTCGTGCGACTAATTTCATCAACTCCACAATAGAAAATGTTTACTGGGTTGTTATTTAAGTGCGTATGTGAGTACAGGCAGGAGAGTGTGTGTATGTCGAACACTGGCAAAACGTTGAACATACGGTCGACCGTTTCCCAACTGTGTTAGAAAGTTCAAAATATGTTGCCGGTAATAGTTGACCCAGCAATTAATTTGTTTTGTTTTTTCCAGCTGATCAAGCATTAACATCAATTGACCTGTTTCGTACATTCTCTCTATCTCTCTTACGCACATAACATTCCAACACATATACATACATGCTCGTATATCGTATGTATGCATGTGTGCATGGAAAATATAGAATTGTGTGTTTAAGAAAAAACATTTATTTAGGATTCATGCAGAAAAAAAGTCTACAAAGAAGACATTGAAGTGTTTAAATTTTAAGTTAATAATTTAAAATCAACTGATTCACATGAATGTGGAATTAAATTCAAATATTTATATATATATTTTTTTAATTTTAATCTAAACTTTCTTTCCGTTTTCTTGTTTGAGACATGTAATCCGCATTATGCATATTTTCAAGGTTTTAGCATACGATGAAAACTTTTTTTCTCTAACAATCGATAAAAAACCGAATAAATAATAATTCCCAGTTGGAAAAGATTTTAATTGAATGATAAAATTATTTGTGGTATAAATATATGCGGGATATCCGTTAACTTTTCTCGCACTAGAATTATTTGACAATATTTTGTTGTACAAGTGGGGAGAAAATCAAATTCAGTGTAATTTTCGTGGCATGTTTGTCGATTTTCATATCAAAATCTGCAAGATTCAACCACATATAAAAGGATCTTCATTTATTTCTACACAAATATATTCGTTTTTTAATGGCAGTCGCTAAAATAATGCATGAATTTCTAAAAATAAGAAAAGGCATGACGACAAGATAAACAGAAAACAAGGATGAAAACTAAGAGAGTTTGAGTTCATGAAATTGCTAGCAAACTCTTAAAGTTTATTTAATACTTTGTAAATAAATTTCCGCCTTAAACGATTTTCAGCATGAATGTTTGTTTCATAAATTTAATATTTCTCAACGTTTGAATTGAAATTTTGTCCTTAAGTTAGTCCGATTTTAAGAAAGCCTTAGGAAAACTTTAGACATCAATACAGCAAGTTATTTCCGTATTCGTTTATTTTAATTCTTTCCTATTCCTGCATAAAAAAGCAACAATATAAAGTATGGCTAATATTTAATACACACAAACACACAAACACACACACACACACATCTTCCACCATTCATATTCTGTGTGCGGTACATAAAATTTCAAACATTTTATTAAAGCTAACAATATGTCATTGTCAACCAATAGTCCTTTCTTGTTATTGTATTTTCTATAATAATAATGTATGTGGTATGTGTGTATATATGTTTCGTTTTATGCGTGTGTGTGTGTCAGTTTTCTATAAATATATTTTTCCGGAAAATATTCCAAGACTGAGGAGTAGTTAAGGATATTGAAAATAAATGTTTTCTTTATGTAAACCAGATGATTTCAGGCATAAACATAAACGACTTGACATTTGTTTTCTTAGACATAAAAAATAATACAAACTCAAATGGTCATACTTACTAAATTCGTATGTACAGCTTCTTACTACCAAACACACGCTCACACTCATAAATAAATAAATATAAACGGGCGCCCATCTGAATTAAAATTAATAAGTAATTGTCCATTTCACAAGCTTTCGTATTAGTCGTATTGTAGAAGCTACGTAAATAGATAGTTAGTTCAACTCGCTAGATGAAAGGGACTGGTTGGTTCGAACTCTAACACTTAATGTGAGGAGCACTTGACAGTTGTCATTGGAGGAATGCAAGTGGGTCAAATTAAGGTCTTAATTTTGCACTATGAATCTTAAGAGCGGCAATATAACTTAGTTTTTGACGTGCCGCGATTTTATAAAAGTGACAAGAAAATGAGATGAGATTTATGATGTCTCTATATACAATTTTAAATTGAAGCATCAGTTTATTATTCTTGGCCGCCGAATATCGTAAAAATTTCTATCTCGATTCGTATACTGAATTCTGTAAAATTGAACTTGTTTAATAAACTATTCCATTGTTAAACTAATTAGCTACAGGACAAGCTCTACAAAATTTTACAATTTGTAGAACATCTCATGTGAATGCTACTCGCAACTAATTCACGTCTAGAAAAAATCAATCTTAATTGAACAAATTACAAATTCGCGTGGTATACGACAAATACAACAGCTTCTGAACAGAACCACTCAATATTTAAATACACACACACATACTAAGACACATTACGAATAGAAAAGAGGGGATGAAAAGTTTTAATAGTATTTTCCAAAAACATTCACACATACACAAACAAACAAACAAATAAACAAATTCTGAAATATTTTCAAACATTATGTTAAATGGCCATATTCAATATGTTTGTATTAAAATTAATAGGAAAAACAAATACTTACGAATTCGTATCTGAACTTTTAAGAGTGGGCATGATAATGTATAGATTTTATTGACAACATTTTATTTCTTATTTATTCGGCTCTTAAATGCTGCATAGCAATTTCTTACGATGTAAATTAATATGAAAAAGCACAAATTTGTTAACTTAACATTATTTCCTACAGTATTCATAGCAATTTTATGAAGTAAACTAATGAGTCAATGTCAGATATTTTAAGGAATTTTATCAAATTTTTAGCTTTGTATTTAATAATAGAATTCTTCGAGTATACGTTTGTATGTGTCTATATAATAATATACAAATACCGACATTCCTATACATGTATTTCCATATACATATGTATAGAATAATAATTTAGACAAAGCATTTAATTAATCGATAAATCATATTTTGAAATCTAAAATGCGTGCACTTTCCTAAATACAATTTTAAAATTTTTACTTTTTTAATGATAAGTCAGTCAAGTCAGTCCATTGCATTGAAATAACTCGTCAAAAAATGTTTTAAAAAATAAAACAACGCTGATAATTGTGGAGTGTATTTATGTTTACGGCAGGAATTTTAATAGTTTGAGAATAAAGTTTATAGTTGCACTGCTCCGGAACTAAGCCTCTATAGAGGGTAACAATAAAAAATTTTTTAAACTTAGTTCATAAAGAGCTCCTAAATCTCAGAAACGAATTATTTGTTGAAGAGATATATCTTTTATGTCGTTTTCGGTCGTTCTTTGATATCAATTTTTTCATTTTAGTTCATTTCGTGGGAAACTGAATTCACCATGAACTGAATCCATGAAACTACTCGAATGTACATTTTTAAGTTTCTATCGTATGGATATCAATGTACCTCTACTTTTCTTAGTTATGTATTGAATATTTTGTTTATTATGGAGCTGCTTAAAAGTTATTAAAAATATCTCTTCCATAATATTAAATGATTTTTTGTGGATTTAACTAACTTCTAATTTTATTTCAAATGTAACATTTGTAATCGGTAACTATCCAAAAAACAAAAATGAACTAAGCTCCCAAACTCTTAGATGGAGGCCAATAACAATAACATTTTTGGAGACTTAATCTAGTCTATGGCAACTCAATCGTTTTCAAATATGGAAACTTACTTCATTATAAACTAACTACACAATTTAAAAAACGAAATAAGTTACAAAAATTATTTTGGGGAGCTCGTTTACTAATTAATCAGCGGAAACTTTGAACAAGCATAAAAATAAGTATCCCTTATCATTTAATATTTGAGTACTCGGGGTTTCTACTTCCTGATGGGTACTATGGTTCATGTATTTAATACTAAACTACCTGCGAAAACTGGAGAGCCTTTGGTAATAGTCATTATTGTTTACAGACTTCGCCCAATTTGTGCCTTTGCAGACACGGTTCAAGCTGTCGCATCCGAAGTACTTCCTATGTCCAAAACTGCACCATTTTTTTACACATTTTCCTAAGAAATATGTTCTCATAAATTTGTAAATAATTTTGACACATCTATTCAAATTTTGTATGCGACTACCTGATGTGAATCTGCCGTGGTTTTACGTTCGATTTCTACGAAAGACCTGCTTCCCTACAGAGAAATAAATTTTTTAATTTTTGTATTCATGACAAAAGAAATTGAAAATAGTTTTACTTTCTCCTAATGATTTTTAGAAAGTTTGCATTATGGACAAACATAATATTCAAATCAATATAGAGAGCTTATTCGATTTCATCGATCGATTCGATCCAAAATGATTATTATTTTGGCTAAAGTTCGTAACATTTTTGGTCAGAAAGAATTGGACATGAGAGAATATTCCAAAGCAACAAGGGAAAATTTAACATTAATTAATTTCAACTTACACAGAACAGAAACAACGTTGTTTTTCGGGAGTCGCTAGACTTCCATCATCGGTGTTTATGTGTGTTTCCATGTATCCGCCACTGTTTAGGTGGCTCAATTGAATGTGATTTAAAATTTGTATTTATACAAATAATGATTAGAAAAAGGATACGAGAGTTATTTTTCTGTTTAGCATCTTTTACTTTTAACAGACTTAAGTGTGGTGTATTTGCAGCATTTAAATTTTTTTTTGATATCTTTTATTTTCATTAGAGATAAATTTGTTCAAAGAAAATATGCTTGTGAATTTGATGATGCTGTTTGCTTTATTAAACAAATCGTTAATTTTTAGTTTATGAAACAAAGGAAAACAATATTTATTAGGAAATTATATTAATATATCAGACTCATATGCTTTTATATGTACGAGTATAACATACATGAGAAATTATTAATTGTTTAGAAGCAAAACATGTTCTATGGAATAATAATAAATACTTAAACAAAATGTTTTCCATGAACTTTATGTTTTCTGATGATCAAAGTTTTACTGCACCGAATTGTACTTGAAACTTTATGTGCGATTAAATGTATTGAATCACGTAGAACTAACTAATTTTGCTATATCGCAAACAATACTCCATTACTCATAAAAGAATATAATAAAGAAAAACAAAACGAAAAAGGAAAATAAAGAATCAGGAAACAGCAAGCACAACACACACACATACAAATATAATATGAATGACTTGTTTGCTTAGATGTACATACATACATATAAATGTATGCATGTGTGTGTAAGTAATTTTGTATTGGTTGTGTTTTTATTTTTCTGTGTTGATATATTTCTCGAAAATGTTGCAATGTCTGATTTATATTTATTAACACATACCAAACGTACAACGTGTCCGTGTAAACAACAAACATTCGAACAAACGCATTCACTCATACAAACAAATAAACAAACAAGCAAACACAGATGCACACATGTTTGTGTGTGTATTAATAATGTCCTCATGTAAGTACGTACATACACATACATAAGAGTTGCCAATTATAGCGATAAAGATTTTCAATTGAGTTAATAGAACTGCTCTTGACTGGCGAAGAACAAAGCAATCATTTATTTTATATTTGTCAACACAATTTTCTTTCAATAAATACAATTGTTGACGACACGAGCTGTGGCAACACTATTGATTGAAAGTTTTCATGAAAAGAGTTTGTTGTTCAAATCATGTACAACATATGAATGTATTGAATGAAATTTTTTTCGTCTCTTCAATATTTTTTATTTTGGTATTTTGATGCTACTCCCTTCTATGCGAAATGTGGAAATGTGAACTTTCGTGTGTTTTAAACAATAACACGTTTTTTCTTTTCATTTATTACAGTTGTAAGAAAATTTACCAAATAACAACTAAAAGTCAAACACATATAAATCCGATACAAAATTACAGCAAATAAACAAGAGTAGAAAAATGGCAAACGAGAAGAAAAGTCAATTTCAAATGCGTTCGTTCATACATCCATAAATATAGTCATGTGTAAGTTTGAATGCTGCTGCTTTAAGCATTATTTATTGATACTACAGTACACATACACATATACACACACGCACACACACTTATCGACATACATATATATCTATACATACTTACGAGTATCTCTCTACAATAGAGGTATTTCATTTTTAGAACATTCAAAACTTAAGGGTCGTATCCAGTTCTGCATGATTTAAAATTATACAATTTTTAATTTATTTTTATGCTAAAAATAGTTTTGTGGAGTTGTTTACAAACACTTACAAATATAAATAAGCACCCTAAATAAATTTCCTTGTGATTATTTGTTTATTAACAAGAGCAAACAAAGCAAAATATGTCCAAAACTACTGTCAATACAAAAACTTTCCCACAGCTCCGGTGTAAAATAATGCCTCAGGAAACATATCTGCAAACCAAAAAAGGAAATATACCCCAAAATTTACACAGAAAACTGAGATTGCTACAAAAAATTGTTGCAATTTTTTCTGGGTAGAATGAAATCGATGTCGCTTTTAGTTTAATCTAAACATGTAGGGGCTTTGCTGATTAAGGATTTTCTTTTTAATGGGTATTCAGACTTGCAAAAAGTTTTTACAGGGCCGGCTTTTATCCAAGTACAACGATTTTCTTTTCATAGTATGAAAGAGAAAATCTATCTTTCTCAACAAATGCAGATGGCACCATCAAGGCATACCAGAGGCGAGAAACCTATTCGTTATACATACATGGAAACAAGATTCAGCTTGGGCTGAAATTTCCGAATGCAATTTTTAAGATAATACAATGAATTTGCTACAAATGTCCTCCTGAAACGGCGCCTCTCATACATTTTCTTAATATATTAATGTTATGAAAAAAATTCACTTAAGGAAGTATAACTTAAACACAAATTGTTTTATACAGTTTGAAATCCATCGGTCTAGATTAAGTCATGGGTCCTATTAAAGTACAGAATTTCAATGTGAATTGAATATATAATTGAATTATGCTGATTAAGAAATAAATGCATTTTGTATCAACATGTCTTTAGGATAAAAAATTAAATATATATTAACATTTGTGGTTTTGTGAGGCGCTGAATTCCAAGTCTTTACTTTTATAAATAAAAATATTAAATCTGTGAAACCAAAAATAAAAAATTTAATAATTTTAGCTGCCTTCATGCAAAATATCCCCTTCTGCGGAGGTTAATATTGAACATCTCTATAACGTAATGGATTGGGACCAACGAACCTTGATGTTATAGAGTAAATTTAAGGTTTTCAAGTAAGCATTTTAAAGATTATTTATGTAGATATATGTTATTTTAAAAAATTTTATGTAAATGCATACAATTATAATATAATTATAACTAAGTTGCAGACATATAAGTGATTAGAGGTACGAGAAACCGGTTTTTTAACCGTAACTCCAGATTTTGTGGGTGTCCCGGAAATTTCAAATACAGACTCTTGATCTACTCTACAGCAACTACAAGAAAAATAATATCACATCCCAGGTATTTTTTTGTCACACTGTGTTATTTTAAAAAAAAAAATTTTTTTTTTTGTTTTAGGTTTTTCTATTTCAATTCATCAACAAATTCTTTACGTTATTGAGGAAAGAAAAGGTTTTTTTTGGAACATCATGTTGGTTTGAGCGATTTAAGTACGAGTACATAAAAAATTCTTTACAAGCAAATTATTTTTCATGTGAAACGGCATTTGTGTCTTACAAAAAATTTTTTACAGCAAATACTTCGCTTTAGAGACATTCGTTGTAGGGTGATAAAATGTAAAGAATGCCTCACGAAAATTGAGTGTTATGAAGAATTACTCGTTATACAGAAAATTCGCTATGAAGAAGTTCGGTATAGAACTCCTATTCAGTACATCACATCTATTTCCTGCACCGCCACACACTTTATCGGTATTCGTGGTAACTTCTGTCCGCCTTTCACTGCTAATCTTTCGATTAATAAGAAAAACTTACCGTCTGATTAATAATGACATTATTTTTAGTAGCGTGTGATTCTTCTAAAAAGTTACACCCGTAATACACATAGAAGTATTGTTGTATATCTTTTATAAATGTATTTATGTATATTCTATTGTATTCTACAGTTGCTCTCGATTGTTGTCCTTTTTATATTTTAATACACGTTCAAACAAATACCGTGTGTATGTGTATACCTGCATATGCACATCATCATCTTCTATTGTTATACTAAAGTCCTTTGACTCGATTCTGTTTTCATTTTATTGAGTACAAAGATTTTATTGGACGACTAAATATAAATGCTAGACAGAGCAAAAAAAATATATAAAAATAATTCAGGTCAATTTGACAAACCTTTGAATTGAAAATAAAATAATGAAGAAAACAATAAAAAAGAAAACAAAGAAATGAATACAGTTTGCATTTGTGTGAAATTCTTTTAGTCTTAAATCACATTTTATTTCATAATAAACTAATTATTTGTGAGAGGAAAAACAGCACAAATGTGTCTTTAATTTTCACATGCAATAATTCTTGTTTTTATTTAATCTCAAGTGCGTGTGTGCTTGAGTGTGTGTGAGTGTTCTGCGTAAGTGTGTTCTTTCACAATTACAAGTGGAAAAACTTAATTTAACTGTCGTCACCAGATTGTAGTATGTGGCATTGCCTCCAACTATTCTGCTTATTATGTAGCATATCCTCATCATTCAGAGTTTGTAATTTTGTTCACACACATAGTTTCTATGTACACACAAGTACCATGAGTATAATAAGGCCGTAACATTTAAAATTAAATTCGAAAAATAAATACATTCACACATCATCTAAAAAGTCCAAGGCTAAAATGGTTTGAAAGTTTTCTACTGTTGATGTTTGATTTATTATTACACAAATGAAGGGTTTTCTGAACATTGGCTATACCCCTAATGCATATTGCCTTTAAAAATATTTAAGTACAAGAGAATAACAACCACGTATCGCCGTCTACTGCGTCAACAAAATCTCTCCTGCTGTTATCTCATGTCGCGCTGTAATGAATAAACACAAGTTCTTCTTTATACAAAATATATTTTATTTCTTTGTGTCTAATCCAAAATAATTAACAAAATAACAATTTCTTACAATTTGCCTCAACAGCGTAATTCTTCGTACGAGTAAATCAGTTAGTCTTATTCTGCTACTTTATGTAGTTAGGAATATTGTATTGTGTTGCTATTTAAGTTCGCTTAATGAAAAATTAGCTTAAGTTAATAACTTAAATGCTTTTACGAAGTAAACAAAATATCTGATTTGAACTTTCAATTCAGATCAGCCATATACATACATACATATTTGTTATGGTACATTTATTTTATTATTAGTGGCCATTGAAGCAACAAAATATTCCTTATGTTATGGATTTTGGAGCACGAAAGAGGTTGCATTGAGAACAAGTCCAGTTGGAGGCTTCTTTAGATTTATCTTCAGACCACTCATCTAAAATTGTCATCATATATTTACATGAAATTTCATCACCCACTCGCGATTTGGCGATGACAGCCACACGTTTTAATTGTTTAAAATACAAAAATCTCTGGGTGTTTATTGTTCAAAAAACATGTCGTTCACAACACCTGCAGACATATTAGAAAGTTTGAGACAAACATGAAGCAAGCAGCACAACATGCTACTTCTAAAAATTTTACAGGAGCCGATGTAGGACGTCTGTTGTACTGAGAGAATGGCAATGTTATAGATCTTCTCTTAGCTGAAACGTAGACGGAAGAATTGAATTAGACACCTTCAAAATGAATTGACACGTTATGGCGAGTAGCAAGAAGACTTAAAAGAAACGTAATAAATAAACCCAGAATGCGAACTTAGAATTAAGATTGGGCAAGAACTGATGCCGAAAAAGACGCCTTTTTGTTACCGGACCAAAAAAAGATCTTCACCCCAAGCACCCACTTCAATTAGAATTTATTTTTCTTTTCCGTTTAATTGTGATTTCCCAGTTTCGTGTGAAAAAAAACTTAATATCTCTCGAAGATACGTTCAGTATCTTGAGCTGTAGCAAATTAATAACATTGACTGATTAAACATGATTTTAAGTTTAACGACAGTGTGCAGTCTGCAACTAGTCCATCACTGATACAGATCCAGGGAAAGGAAAAACGAATATTTTCCCTTTTAAAACGAATAAAATATTCCTTGTTTCTATTGTTTCGATAAACAAATTATTGAATTTATGTTTTATTTAAAATTCCCCTTCGACAAACTTATGTATGTTGGATCAGCATCTACTCCTGTGTGTATATGAATGTCCTTTCTAAATAAGTTCAATATAAAAAATATTTAAAATATTCCAAAGAAGAAAGTGCAATAAAATATATTTAATAACTTTTGTGTCGAAACCCCAAAAAAAGCTTTTTGAAGAATGATGTGTATGAATATTTGTGTGCGAAGGTGAATAAATCATATTAAAATCTTTTTTATAATATTTAATCTGAAAATACAAAAATAAATGAAATGAAGAATGAAATTATGCTTAAAAATCTCAAACAACTTTTGGGATGTTATATTGACATACAAATGCAATACTTTTAGACTCAAACAGATCAAAATGAATATGAAATAAAAATCATTTCTAAAGGATACGAATACATATTTCAATTTTACTAATGATGATTTCTACATGTGGATTGTAAATGTCAATAAAAGATACTCTTTGAAATATAAAACATTACTCTTTTTTTTACTTACTCATTTGTTTTTCCTTTTGCATGTATACAATGTTTGTCTGGCGAAATACTTTATGCAGGGATATTCAATAAATTTAATAATAACGATAGCCTCGAGTAAACGATACCGAAATAGGCAAAATATAAGCATTTTTTTTTATTTTTTTTTCTGCAAATCCAATTTGGATTAGTTACTCACTTAGTTACCGACCAACCGACTGATGGAGTGGTAGAAAGGCTGACTTGCTAATCTTTTCACTATACCATCGTTCTGCATAATATTTACATTTGAGCATTCACTCGTTTGTCTGGGTGTGGGTGAACTTAAGATTTTAAGAATTATGGTAATTTTTAGACCTAAAAGATTCACAATTATAATAAAATTGAAATGAAATGAATGTTATGATGAAAAATGTTGCCACAAAAAATTTAAGACATTTTAACAATGAATCACTTTTACATATAATAAAAAAAGTGAAACCCGAAAGTGAACAAGAAACTAACAAAGACAAAATGCAAAAACAAACTCTTACACAAACACATATGCACACTCATACACACACATACTTACTTACCTTATGTAATCCAAAGTAGAAATTCATGTTGACAAAACTAAACCATTACAATTCACATAAAATTATCATTCACTGAAATAGAAAGAAAGACCTTTACGGAGATACAAAAATATATTGATATACATTTTTTAAAATTTTTTTTAACAGCGCAAGTTTGCTGTTTCATTGACAAAAATTAGAAATAAAATATAAAATTTTTATAAAATTCATATCACTTCAAATATACTAAAATATGCTTAAAAATACTTGCTAAAAGTTTTGAGTTCACCAGAACGGTCAGCCCCTTTAAAATATTCATCACAAATAAATTTTAAAATATATATATTGAGGTAAAAACTATTTTTTTCAAAACAAATTTTTAGTTTTTCGAAGAGTTTTACTATTTCTTTTTTTTTACTGTTTGCCTTATTAAGATTTGTTACTATTTTTAATTATTCCAGCGTCTTTTTTAATCATAAACGAAAAGTGACTTAACTGAAAAAGGACCTTAACTTGTCTTTGGTAATTTTAAATTGGATTGGTTCTTTCTATGAAAATGTGATACAGTTCAATGTTTTTAAACTTGTTCTATTCAGTTGGCTTAACCAAAAACACTTGGATGTAATTACCAATATTTTTCAAAAATGAAAAAAGTGATTTTGCCCACAACTTTTCGCGGGGAGAAAACTCGAAAAATATAAAATTGTTTAATGCGAAACTCGTTCAAGTATTGTAAAATTTATGAAAATAGTATTTGTGCAGCTTTTAAGTTTTTCTTCAAGAGTTTCTTTATTCATACTTCATATTGAATTACATCAAACATGAAAACTCCACGTTGTATTGAATGACATTTTTTTAGGAGTAATTTTTTGGATCTATAAATTTAAATAAAAAAGTAAAACTGAGAGATTTTAAAGTTTAGAACAAGAAAATTGTGTTAGATGTGTATCGTTTTTTTAATTTCTTAACTTTTATTCTTTCTTTTCATTATAAGCAAAAACGAATTTTTAGTTGACTTCTTTGGTGATTTATACTTGAAGTTTTGCATGACAATGTAAGCGTATGAGTAATGTACTTGAGTATGAGTAATATTGTTCTACTGTTCTGAATCTATTCGTCATATAACAACACTGGATTAAACATGATTATTAAGTTTTTTCATGTGGGATGAGAATAATCCAGAAACGATATAGAACATAGAACCAGAAACCATCCACATAAAGTCTTGATAAATTCAACTGGCAGGACAAGCTACTGTGAAGCCAACAATGGCTTATAAATAATGGGAATATTTTTTATTTGTAATAATGTACCAAAACCAATAAAGTTTAGTTCACTTTATTTAATTTTTAAAAATCTACTTGTTTTTGCAACAATCTATATGAGTATAACTACAACTGAAACCGCTGAGGTCGAACCTCATCCAAGGAAAGCGATATGAATAAAAAATAAGCGGCACAATCTTACGGAATGAAAGTACCTTGTCAATTATTCAAATATTTCTAAAAGGTTAGTCTAATTTGGATAAAGGCTCACACAAGCCCAGCAAAACATCGTAGCTGAGGTTTTGAACATGAACTTCCAAGATTTCTCAAGATCTTAACACCTATAAAGAAAATAAAAAGACTGTACATCACAGATTCTGTAATAAGAACAGAAAATTTTATTTTCGTAGCGCGTAAGTGTTAAAATAATTCAGCTCTTCACCTTATCCTTAATGATTCACGAGCTTTAAAACTATTTTCTAAATAAATGAAGCATCTAAATTATTCAAATGCTGCCATCACAGAGAACTCTTGTTTGTCGTATGGAAAATATTTTTTAGATATTTTTTTGACTGTTCTCAACTAAATGCGAATAAATTTTAGTTTTGGTGCAACATAATATAATCGTTTGTGTGTTAAAAATTACTAAATGATTTCTTAAAAAGTTCAATATAAAATTTAATTTCAAAACACATAATTATTTCAACTTTATCTTTCTTATGAATTTATGTCAACCTAAAAAGCCCAAAGGCCTAATTAGGTATAATTTCATTTTATTTTTTTCTTATTCTTCACACAATTTGTTCACAAAAATGCACAAGTACTCCAAAAACTCAAAATTATTAGTTAAATTAAAAATAACATAAATTTTAATAAAAAAAATTTGTGTTTTTTTTTGTTTTGAAAATAGAAAAAACAATCTACAAAAGGTGAATAAAAGTTATTTATAGCATTTTCCATTAACGGCATTTAACGCAGCCATTATAATGTTGCAAATGTAAAATAATTTAGGGAGAAACACCTCTTCTGAACAAGGAGGTATTTAGCGTGAAAAAATCTTCTAAAAACAAAAAGTGTGCGTACATTATTTGGGTCTAAGCCGAAAAGAAATTAAAACAAAAAAAAAGAATTACAAAACAATTTTATTTTACCAACTGTGTACAAGTTTTTTTTTTCATCTTACTTTTTAGATTCTTGCTTATTCGTTTACTTAAATTGTAGTACTAAGTTGTAAGCAGCGGCGTTAAAAGGTCCTTGGAGATATTTGAAAATAAATTTACACTTTAATAAATACACACACACACACATAAACGTACGTTTGTTCAAAGAGATGTTTGTCCTTCAGTTTGTATTTAGTTTAATAAGCAGTAAAGCACATTTATTTTTTATTTATTCATTTTCTGAACTTGATATTCAAACTCGTGTAGAGGAAGTTAAACAACAGCAACGAAAGAAACTAATATTAAGATTATATTAGTTGGAAATAAAAACTTACTTGCATACTGGCTGATACTCAATTCTGTAGAAAGTTGAATGTTTAAGTTGCGCTTTCTTAAGTTCATAACTTTGTTAAATTCTACAAAAAATATTTACGAATAACTCAATAATACCTAAATTGGAAATAAAATTTATTAATACTAGTTGACATCAGAAAGTACTCCAAAAATATGTATGTTAAGCATTTTAAATTTTGAATACTTTAAGAGCAGACAAAATATACAATATACCATGAACAAGCTCATAAATCAATTTTTTTAGGCCTTGCCAGGATCTCATTATCAAAGGACACTTTTTGAAATTTTTATACAACATTTCTATAACTTTAGTCAAATGGATGTAATTATATTTTGAATTTATGGCCACAGTTTCAAATACAATGTATTCTACCTGTCTTGAAAAAATTGGTTTAATTATTCAAAATATCTCAAAATCTATAGAATTTTTATATCTTCCACATCAATTTCTTTGATTGCTTGGATTGCATACACTGCAGCAATGAGTTAAGAAAGGTTGAACTAAAGTTGCTGTTATTAAATTATATCTTTCCTCACCGTATCCGTATTTCCAAGTACAAGCTTAGATGGCAATAATGTTATCAACACATACTTATTTATGACTGATAGTAATTATAATGATTGATATCTACTAATTACATAAATTATTTTTTGTTTTAGAAAAAAATAACTTTTATTGAAAATATAATTAATTAGATATTGATAAATTGCTACTTCTTTATTACAGATATTTTCAATTTACATTCATGTTCGTATCCTCGAACAGATAAAAATAAATACTTTTGTGGAAGTACTTTCATACAGTTGAAATAATTATTGTGCCAACTATTCATAATATTTTCAATAAAAACACTTAAGAATACTTAATTATATTTAAATCATAAGTAAAACACTCAAGTATTTACATTTAACAAAAAAAAATAAATATTAAAAAATGAACAAAATGTTAAATAAACACAAATCAACTTCTAGGTTCTAAAATACGAGTTGATATGAGTAGCTGAAGACAAGTTGGTACTACACTTTTAATAAAACACATACAAAGTCATCCACACGTACACACACACACACACAAATCCACATAAAAGGCATGAGTGTATTTAGAAATATTCTAGAATTACCAAAGTTAAATATGAAAAGTAGAGATTACACTTGTAACAAGGTAATTGAAATGTAAATAAAGAGATTGAAAAGAATATGAGCGAAACTAAGAGAACGGCATTAAATTGTTTAAGTAAACTATAAATTCCGTATTTTAAAGCGCTTCCATTGCAGTATTCTTCCCCTTTCAGACAATCACCCAATTATATACAAACAAATTTAATATTAATGATAGTAACACATACTCATGCCAGCACCCTACAAGAACAGTGACGGCCATTCGACTGGTAATAAGACTGAAATACTCGTAGCTGATAGATATATCGGCCATCATGTAAGAGTAGAACAAGGTTTCTATCGTTTTGTGTATGTGTGATCTTGCATCCTTATCTAACTACCAAATTGTATCGTAGATAGAACATACTCGTATGTCTGATCACTGTTGACACATATATTAGTCATGTTTGACTAATCAACCTTGATGTACATATCGGTCACCGCTAACTTGTCAAACTATATAAATTCATTCACCACTGTTGATGGACATTTCTATAAAAATAAAGGGAGATTTTTTTCAATTCAGTTGTTGTATTATATTATTAGAAAATAATATGTAAAAAATATTTTTGTAGTTGTATCCTTGCAATCAGAGCTATCTTCACTTTCGTCCGGCTGATCATTGCTTATCATCATTCCTCCAGCATTTCGCCATCTTCCACTGAAAAATTAATAATAACTGGTATTTAAAATGTTGCGGTGTGAAAAAACACTATTTAATTAAATATTTACTTATCTTTTTGCTGGAAATATATAAATATGTCATAAAATTGTAGCCTCCACACTTTTTTTATAAAAATTTTGAGTATTTTAAACTTTGACTGCCATAATCCCAAAATATGTGAAAAATGCAACATAATTGGTCAACGTTGGTGGATTTTTCTATCGACAATTACAGTCATATATTTGTTCAAATGTTAAATTCCTGTAAATGTATTAGTACGAAAATTGTGTACGTATTAGTTTCGGTCATCCATTTCTTGCAGGGCAGTGTTTCAATGAGCGTGCTATTGACTGACGTGATTGAGAACGTGGGTATGAGCACAGTTCCAAGCATGTCATAATATTCTAAATTTTGTGATGTACAGCTTTCTCTTTTGTCGGTATTGTAGCAAAATCATCGCCAAAGTAAAATAATTACTGATATTGGATACACAGCTTAAAAAACTTTAATTTTCCTCTCTCTCTCGATATCCCTTTTCCAAAGAAGGTAACACACCTACTGTTTAGTCGGCATTAATTGCCCGGATTTTTAATTCTCTTAAAAAACAAATCAGACTGCTGCGATGTAACAATCTACGAGGGAATGATTAAAACAATTTGGCTTTAATTCAATTAAGCAGCAATCCTTAATTTTTTTGTTTGATAATGAGAAATTTGACAATGACTCATAAGAAATGTTGGCAATTTCATATATAAAGTGTGTTTGTTTCTGTTTATTACGATATTTAATAATTTTTCTGTTCGTTTATTTTTTCTTGTTTGTGTTACAAATAAATGGTGGTCATTGTAAAAAAGACAAATGACTTGTTTTAGTAGCTGCAAATAACAGCATTTAAACAACAAACATCAAGAAAAAAGAATGCCAACGATTTATATGCCACCATAAGTAACATCATTTTTGAACGGGAGCAAAAAAGCGGCTGTTAGCTTTATACTCATATAAAGCACGCAGTGTGTATGTATGTACCTACATTTTTCTACCCACCTACGCACTCATGCATACATATTTGATACTTAAAAACACAGTAGCAAACACGACAATAGCACTGCATTCTGTGCGGTCCAAACTAACAAATATATTTTTAGTAAAGTCGTTAAATAGACCAGACTTGTGGCTGGAACAATAATTGCAAACGTTTGAAAGGATATATCGATGGTCATGCGTTGACACTTCGTAACTGAATTTTTAATATATTTTCAGGAAACGCAGAACACGTTACATAAATATCTAAAAAAAACTTAACTTTAAGTTAATTTTTAAATCGTGGTTAGTAACACTTTCAAAATAGTTAGAATACGATTTCATCAACTGAAACGTTGTAAAAATTAGTTACGAGTTGTCATCGTATGACGATAGATTCACATAAAAACTGTTGTTACAGTTTATGAAGAGATGATGTTGTGCTAAATAATTCAACCACTCTTTTAATAATGAATGTGTCTTGTTTGGGCTGCGCATAAAACATATTGCTTATAAGCTGAGTCAAGCTCTGAAAAATGTCCTTTGTTTTCTGTTAATAATTATTTTAATGTCTTATTTTCATATTATTTATGACATATAGGCGGTCTGTTCTAACAAATAAATTTGTTGGTTACATTTTTATATAATTTTATTAAGGATTCTTTGTCTCTGCCCGATTCGCATAATTCACACAGAAATTCAAAAGACCCAGTAGAATGAGTGAGTGAGTTTATAAAAAGCCATTTAGTAAATTTAACTTAACTTTAGTTTTTTTTTTTTTTTTTTTTTTTTTTTAGTTTAGTTTAGTTTATTATTTATTATAAAGTCTAGCACAACAAGATAAGCATCTTATAAGTTAGAGTGCTAGCGAGAATATACATGAGTGTTTAAACGATCAAATTATTTAAAGTTACATACAATGATAGTAAAATAGACAATTTAATATGTAATAATATAACAAATGGTATTACAAAAGTATTAATTTATATGTTGATTTTGTTTTTATTACAATTTCTATTAAGCAAAGTAATTTGTAAGCTCAATTTTAAACCTATTTGCGTTGCTAATTGCTTGAATTTGATTTGGGAGTTGGTTCCAAAGACTGATGCTGTGTATGAAAAATTGACGCTCGGAAAAGGCGGTTTTATATTTTTGTTGAATTAATTTTCTTCCTCGTCCAGATCTACCAAACTTTATTTTTTCAAAAAGATATTTAGGTTGTTCGGTATATATTATTTTGTGTAGATATATGAGGCATTTAAATTTTAAAATATTTCCAAATCTCATTCTGTTAATTTGGTATGAGTAAGGAGAGATGGATTCACGACGTCCTCTATTGTAAATATATCTCGCAATGTTGTTATATGCAACTTTAAGTTTCTGAAAGTCACTTGCGTCACAATTTGAATAAATTTCGGAACCATACAGAAGAACAGGTATAAGATAAGTTTTTGCGAGCAGCATTCGTGTTTCGAACGGAGTGGAGTGTTTTACTGCCCAAAGATTTCTTAGCATTCCGTAAATTCGACCAACGGTTGAAGTGATATGATTGGACCACGTTAACTTATTATTGAATATGACCCCTAAGTTTTTTGTGGAATTAACAAATACGATAGGATCATCATTTATTTTAATCTGAATATCTTCGTTTAGTGTTCTGTTATTTCTGGTTATATGTATACATTTTGATTTAGTTGGATTAATGCAAAGTCCATTATGTGTAGCCCAGATGTTGATTTTTTCAAGGTCTCGATTGATATTGCTCACACACATATGAATATTGTTTTCTTTACAACAGTTATAAATTTGAACGTCGTCCGCATACATTTGAGTCTTGCAGTGATCGGTAATTGCTGGCAAATCATTTATATATAAACAAAATAATAGCGGCCCAAGGACTGAACCTTGTGGGACTCCTCTATTTACATTGAGGGCTTCCGAGTATATGCCATGATACTCCACTACTTGCGATCGACCAATGAGGTATGAACGTAGAAGATTACAGGCTGTTTTTGAGAAGTAAAACATTTTTTCTAATTTTTTTATCAAAATCATGTGATCTACTGTGTCAAAGGCTTTGCTGTGATCCAGGAGAATTAAAAAGGATGACAAGTTTTGGTCAAGACCGGCTCTTAAATTTTCCACTACATCCGTCAAGGCTGTGATACAACTTTTTCCCTTCACAAATCCAGATTGCACCTCAGATAAAAGATTATGTTGTTCGATATATTCATTCATTTGCCCACTCATTATATTTTCCATCACCTTTGATAAAAAGGGAATAATTGCGATCGGCCTGAAATCATTATTTTGTTTAGGTATTGGAACGATTCTAGACAACTTCCACTCATCAGGAAATACAGATTTTGTGAGAATTGTGTTGAACAGATGAGTAATAAAAGGTAGAAGGTTTTGTATTATTGTTGCTACAAACTGAGGATTTATACCATCCATACCAACAGCTTTCGACTTTATTGTCATAAGACTCTGTAAAACTTCTTGTTGACTCACACAGCGAAAACTAAAATTATGTTCAATAGAAGTAGTGCAAAAATCATCGTATATGTTGCAAGTAGGTTGTTGTAGTATGTTGTTGTTAACAAATTTTTTGTTTAGGTCATTTACGTTAGCGTCACAAGTGGAAGCTTTTGCTTGACCTATCCCTATTTTCCTGATTTCTTTCCATTTCGCAGCACTTCCAATAGCCGAAGAAAATTTTCTTTTAAAATAGGAAGTTTTTGATTGGCGAATGATGTTAACAACATTTTTTCGACATGATTGAAATATTTGCCTGAGCTCTGGAGTTTTGAACCTTTTCCATCTTGAGTAAGAATCATTACGTTTTTGTATTAATTTTTCTATATTCGCTGTAAACCATGGCTCCTGATTTTTTCTTAACGGTTTCGTTTTAAGGGGTACATTTAAATCGAATAATGTATTGATATTATTCTGCAAAAAACGCAGCTGGTCATTAACATCATTCATCGTGAATATGTCTTCCCAATAAATGTTCTCCAACTGTTGAGTCAAAAGATTGTAGTCAATGTTTTTGAAATCTCTATAAGTGAAATATTCAGGTTGTAGGTTAACACAGAGATCATAAGTGACAAATAACAAATCATGATCCGAGAACACAGATGCAGAAATCTGGTCATATAGTAAAACGTTTGACAAATTGTTCACAAATACTAAGTCAATAAGAGTGTTACTTGATCTATGGTAGTGTGTGGGAGTAACTGTATTGACCGGAAAAAGGCCTAATGAGGTCATGGGGACAATTAAAGCACTGCTCGCTAGTAGGTTGTTGTTAAAGTCACCAAGTACAATGATATTATTATATTGGATAGATATATCCTCCAATATATTTATAAATGTGTCGACTTGTATGTCTCTATGTGGCCTGTAGACACTGCCCACCAGGATCTTCTGTTTTTGCTTGGTAGTTATTTCAATAAATAGGTACTCAATTTCACTACCTATAGTCGTTTTTAACTTCACTGCACAATTGATGCCGCATCTAACGTAAATGGCAACTCCACCACCCTTGGCCTTGGTTTCGATTCCATTAATTAAAGTTTTTCTATCTGACCGATATAGCTTAAAACCTGGTAGATTAAATATTGAGTCAGTTATATCTAGTGGAAACCAGGTTTCAGAAATGCATATTATATCCACACCCGCTGACACAAAGAGATATCTGAACTCATCCATCTTGTTATGTAGACTCTGCGCATTTATGTGTACGATGTTTAACCCAATACGCTGCTTACTCAGAATCCGAAGCATATTATACACACTGTCCTTGGAACCACAATTACTATTTAAAGACATTAATTATTAGGTTGGCAACGCAAAAGATTACAATTTGTACATTCGGGACGTTAGAATTACTGATACATTTTTGACAAATATTATTACAATACTCAAACTTAAAAAGGTATATGGTATATAAAAAAATAAAAAAGAGTAAAAAGTTTAGTCTATAATACATGGACTGTGATAGAGCAGTTTTACTGCCGGTTAGGTTGTTCATCTTGACCAGGAAATAACTGGTTTAAATGGTGCATATCATCTATTTGAATTAGATCACTATCAATATGTTTTTTAATAAATACGAGACCACGCATAGTAAATGCAGTACTTATAATTTTCTTTTTTTTGAGGCGAATTGCTGATCGCAATATATTAAAATTGGGCTGTGTGAGATTTTCGTTCACATAAAACTTGCTGTTCGAGTTCAAACCGATATCTTTGAGAGTAAAAAAGAATCCTTTATTACGTCTTCTATAATCTGCCAATGATTTCAAGAGATAGTTTTTATCATAAGCTGACCACATCTTAACGATTATGACGGCATCTCTGGAGTCATTTTTATGTTTGTTGTTATGATTCTTTAACCGATAAATCGTTTGTACATTTGGTATCGCAGTGCCAATAGTATTGCATATATTAGAAAAGATATTCATTAAATTTTCGTTTTCAGCAAAGGGAATTTCATTTAATCTCAGTTCGGTTGAAACTGTGTGGTTCTCTTGCTGTTTTATTTTTGTTTTTAAGATTTTTATTTCGTTTTGCATGCTTTGTATATCACATGTGGTGTTTTCTAAAAGTGTAACTCTTTCATTAATGCAAGCAATTTCTGATTTCAGTGTTTTAAATTTTTCATTTATATCATTTAGAAGTGCTTCTTTATACTCCTTAAATTTGGTGTCCATCATATTTAAAATTTGCTGGCTAAATTTATCAAACCGTTTTTCCATACAGTTTAGTAATTTAAACGGTGATTCAGCAATAGAGTCTCGAGTTAGACGTCTACAGCTAGGGGTGTTCGGAAAAACATCTACGGGGGATGTATTTTTAGTTGATGACATATTTGTATTTGTATTTCGATTTTCCAATTTAGTTTTGTTAATATTTGTATTCTTTTTTATTTTTTTATTACTTGTACTTCTTAACGTGTACATTGAGTGTTATAAAGTCTTTTATATTAGTTTAAAATGATTGCTCAGTGTGAACACGGACTATAGAATTACTAACTTGGCAGCACTTTTCTGCAAGGCCAACAAATTTGATCAATGTTGTTTTGTTCTTGTAAATTTTTTGTACACTTGTAGATTTTATATGTAAAAATGTATCTGCTGTATAACTTTGCAATTTATAAATGTCCGTCCATCCACTCGCGCATCTGTCTGTCCATTTGTCTATCTGTCTGTCTGTCTTACTTCTGTTTGTCTGCCTGCACTTTTTCCCATTGACTCTTTCACCCCAGTTGATTTGATAAAGAACAGAATAGAACCAACCGATCTATTTGTGTTCGGTTTATGCAGAAACTTTTATTTTTACTTAATGTACTTTAAAGGACTTTGAATTTGAAAGTAAATATTACAAGCACCAACACACACACACACATACACATACACGCACAGCAAGACAGAGGCTTGCACTCAGATACTCTTCCATGCAAGTAGCCGTTCTGTAAATTCAGATTTTTGTCTAAAAGGAAACATTAAAAGTTTTGTGTTTTACTTACGTTTAGCATCTTTCATCTTTCAGCCATTGCAAATAAATTGTAGAAAATCCTTGATTTTTTACTGGGCGCAATAATAAATTTTCGCTTTAAAATAACTACCTCATTCACTGAATACTCCCGCCTGTATTGCAAAGGACAAACTTGGAAGCACAACTAACTATCTTTACAGATAAAGATTGACAAACAAAATGAGAGGGAGCAGTAATTTAGTCGTATTCCACCAACAACTAACAAATTCTAATACAAATGATTGACTTTGTTGAGGAGCATGTTGCAACACGGGATCACAACAGCTGCTGTCAGCTGCATTTCTTTTTGGGTACTTTAAAGTTTTGCTCAATGTGGCCATCTTGTGTCAATATTTATTTTTTGCTGAACAAAAACTTTGACCAAACTTGAAATTTTTGTTTTTAAACAACTTAAGTTTTACACAATCAATTTAAGCGCAAGACGAAAAATATGCAATAAAGACTAAAATATCTTTTCTAAATATTTTATATGTATTTGTAACAAGTCTAAGTTTATCTTTTTTTTATGTCTCCAAGATAATTACACTACTCGACAGGCAACACAACACTCATCTTTTATTATATCGATATGTTGACAAAACTCAACTAATTTCTATTGGAATTACAATTTCGCTAAGAACTTCATCGGCCACGAAATAAAAACCAGACATGCAATTAAGAAATACTTTCATTAAATCTAAAAATGTACAAATCAAGTATTTATAAATTAATAGTTTTCGATTACTTAAGCTTGATATTATTTTATGTAAATCTCACAGGCTTTTTGTTAAAAGAAATCGATGATTCAGCAGGACTATAATTGAAGAGCTCTTAAGTTTTAAAGTTTGTAAATAAAATCAATATATAAATGTAATTCTGCGAAAGAACGAATACGAGTGACATCGTGGGCCTGTTAATGTTAAAAAATATATTGATTTTGTAAAATAAAAAACTTGTCAAATTGTTAACGTTTTTTAAAAAAATTATGGCAATGCCAAATTGGGGATTTGGGGGACATTAGGTCCCCCCAAAAAGACCTATTGGTGTAAGCCTTCAATACACGTACATTTGTTTGCCCTCTACCACAATCAGATTTGAAAAATAAACAAATTAAATTATTGCACAGTGTTACTTTTCGGAAAGTTTTTTTTAGAATATGACGCTAACTTATAAAAGTGTCCCACTTACTTCTTATTACTACACATTTAAGAATTCTTCTTTTGCCTGATGTATTCTAAACATTTTTATATCTGCTATTTTATAATTTTTTTGCTAACAAAATCTCAAACTAATAAATAACGAATGAATTTTATTTACTAAAATTAACTAATTTGTGGGAAATTTTTTTGAATCGGTTAATCAATTAATCCAAAGCTATCCGGTTATTGTATCAGTTAATTAATTTATCGATAGCATAACCGAATAAAACATGAGCGCAGTTAACTGAATGATCACCTTGGTAGATACTTTAGAGAAACATAAATTTAATATTTAGAATTTAAGCCCCAAAATTTGGTCGATCAGTGTAATTCATCCTGCAGTGCAGGATATCTAGATTGTCTTGCAGCAATGCTGCTAATTGTTTCTTTATATTTTCAACCTTCACGGCCTTTTGCAAACAAAAAATTGTTTTCAAATTACAAATCTAACAATTTCCTCCAATCGCGCCAAATCGGCAACCCTGGCTTATATTCACTCTAATGCGTTCATCGCTGATTGTATTACTTTCTGATTTCGTTTTTTTGTTTTTGTTTTTACTTCGCTCGTATCTTTTGTTTTACTTCCTTTAGTTCGGTAACGTTTATTGCTTCCTGTATGATGGCGGTTGGCAATGTTTGTTCCAGTATGTGCACTTTTAGGTACGTCGCACATTTTCATGGATACATTTATATTTGAAAATGTGTTTTTTATACTTGCATACACTCGTCGTATATTTATGATTGTATGTGTGTTTGTATGTAGATATAGAGAAAATAAAAATAAAAAACAGAACAATACAACAAACTCGTAAAACATGTACAATAAATATTGTTTATCTGCTAACGCCAAAGACTTGTTTTCATTAACTTTAAGTGGTTTTTGCAAGTAATCAAATGAACAATATATCAAAACCATTTGTTTGACTAACGAAACAACAACAACAACAACAGCAGCAGCAACAACATAAGCAACATCAAAATTAAAAAAAAAAAGCAAAAACAAAAACAAACTGAATCAAACAGTTCTGAAAAAAACATATAAAACTTTTGAGCAAATTAATTTACATTGCATTTTAAAGTTTTCTTTTCAAAATGATATTGAAATAAAACTGTGCTGCAGTCTAGAGAAGAAGATGCGCTTAAGCAAATGCTTGGTACTAATGCAAACACATACATGCATATTTGTACACAAACACACTCATACGAGTATATACATACACTCATGTATATAAAATACAAAATATTTTTGTTTTTTAATCATTTTTACCAACAAAAACAACTGATGCAAACATCTCGTTCACACAAACAGAGCAGCCAAAATTATTATTACATGTTAAGTCTTCTCGTACAATGAATTGTAAGGAAAATAAAGGAAAGAGCAGACGAGAACGTTAAACAATCTCCAAATAAAACTTTACTCTTTGACACAAGTGTTGTCAAATAAGTGGATCTTATTCGCACGTTTTCGACATGTTTGACAATTTGAAAATACATACGCATATGCATGTGTGTGCATGGAAATATGTATGTCCGACTCTTATTATTTTATGCGATTTATTTAAAAAAAGAGCGTACAAGAAATTTTACTTCCAAGCATTAAAAAAACGTTAAAACTTCTGCATATTTTATTGCAGTTGGCATTATTGCTCGAAACTTCCAGCATTTCATTCAAGTCTTAACAATACAATTATGAGTTTTTGCTTATGTATATTTATATATATTAAATATATATATTTACAAATGCATATTAAATTTAGTTTACACATACACAGGTGCATAATATTTTATGAACAAAATAAAATGAAACTGTAAGTAGATTCCATTCTCTGCTACAAAAAAACTACAAACAATTAATAAAAAAATGTTATTGTTTTCAAAAACATTTATTATAACAATGAAAATGAAATGGAATAATTTTAATAAACACTTTTCAGTAAACAAAAACACAGTTTCAATGTCTTTCTGAAGAATTTAAATAAAAATAAAACGAGGGTAGATTAAAAAAGTATTTACAATCTCTGAAAAAAATCTCATTTAAATCTGTGGGTTTCATGAAGTTTTCAAAAACCGGGAAAAACATCATGTATAACATGAAATTGGCATGAAGTTTGCATAAGCGATGAAATTTAAATGCGTCTTAACAAGTTTAACCATTAAAAGTTTTGTCAACATAAAGAATGCATTCTACGGCGATTTCTAATTTAAACTTGTAATAAGATGCGTTCGATTTCGCCACTAATGATAACTTTTAGCTAATTTTTCGTTATAAATAAGGATGTATATATACGATGTCCTGAAAGTAACTAAATAACAGTACATAGAATGTATCGATTAATTTTCGGTTTGTTAGTTTTGGTGGCTAGTAGAGTTGTAAGTGAAAAACAAGCAGTTCAGTTGTAAGAACCTTTTATAAGATTTTTATAAAACATTATGAATAAAGCGGCTATTCGACGGGCATCTTGGTGTGTGAGCATGGTATGATGTGAGAGAGCGTTTTGCTATTATACAATCATTCCAAGTATGTCATACATAGTATTATTCTCATATATCCAGTATGAACGTCTAATAACCGCTTCTGGCAGTAACAAGGAAGTGTTTTCTTACAAGTACATTAAGTCTGATTAAGTGCCAAAAAACCGTTGTAGTTTCTAAGAAAACATTTAATATTTTACCAACATGTTAAATATTAGTTTGAGAAATAATAAGATTAATAAATAATTTTCAAATAAACATATTTCAAATAGTTCGTGATCCCGAACAGTAAATTGTTTCAAGTATTGTAAAAATTTATTAATTTAATAGAATTCCTAAAGAAAATAAATGTTTAATAGTAAAAGAAACCTTAATAGTTTTAATAGAATCTTAATAGAAGTAATTTACACAAAGAATAATTTAGAATATTTATTTGCACAATAAATACGAGTGTGTTCACATACTTTAAATTCATATTAGAATGTTGTTTAACTAACTCTTTTAAACACGTTACGACTCAGGAATCGTTTGTGGCACCAAGTTCTTAAAAAAGCTTTAGTCCAGAGGTCGCCAAACGTATTTGACTACTTTCGCTAAAAACTCAATTTGCAAGGAATCATTAAACATATTAAAACGATTATTAAGTATTTCGCTTTTTTATTAATGTATTTTTCAAAGGAAAACCTATTTTTTTCAAGGACTCGTTTGTTAAAAAAAATTATTTCTATGTTTAATATTATTTTATTTGCTTGTATAATCTCTTTGTTTAAATTTCTAAAACACAACCAAAACCTTTTTATTTGAACTTATTTTTTTTCTTATATTTGAATTTACTAATTGTATCAAAGGTTATATTTCAATGTACAACCATGTTTGGACTTAATACTAAGTTTACAAAGTCAACAATTTATCTTTGAAGGTAGAAAATATTGAAATAACTAGAAAAAAGGACTCGTACCATCAGTCCTTTTGTGTCAATATCAAAATTGGACTATTTAAATCTTGTAATATTTAATTTATTTATTTCTCTGGTTGGTTCTATTTCAGATAAACTTCATTTGATTTTGTTCGTCCGATTATGTTTGGAATGATTGCTCTTCTCTGGCGCAAATATGACAGTCGTTTTAAAATCTTAACCCCAAAAAACAATCTAAATCTATTGCATCAAAAATGGTTATTCGTAATTTTTTTTCGAAAAATTCTTAGTTTAAAAGTTATGGTACCCAAGAACATTGTGGTGATGTACGGTTATTTCGATGGGGAAGAGTGGAAATTGATCATACATATTTTTTCCATACATTTGATAGGTTTTCTGCAAATACTTTTATAGTTATTCAGTTTTTTAAAAACGTGTTTCTGCTTAACTTTAATTCTGCAAAACATTGGGAGTCATAAAGATTACTTTGACGACCGCTGGTCTATTTCCAAATTTTGTGTATTGATTTTGTACTTTTAAATCTTTATTCACTTTATTTTTGTTACATGATATTTTATATATTTATTTCTTTTGTACAATTTGTCAAATAACTTCTAAATTAAAATCCTTTTACTTCTTAAACGTGTGTATGTTTGTTGATATTTTCATGGCCTTCGAATATGGAAAAGTACAACGTATTTTAAGTGCTCTTTTGCGGGAGCAGATTTACAGTACGTGTTCACATTGCAGGGAATTCGCTAAACGCTATAAATGTTAATGTTAAACACATACATACATAAATTTATATTTTCCATACATAATATTTTTCACATACATCCATACTTACATACACATTTATTGTTTCGTCGAATATGTCCTGGGAGTGTAATTTAAATTTTCCTTTTCAAAGAATCAAATGATTATTTTGTCTCGTACGTAAATCTTTATCCAAACATTTCCTTTAATAGTTACAAAGCACGCGCATGCACAACCATTGAATTAAATGTGATTGCTGTTTGCTTCCAACGCTTGAGGTTATTTGACAATGCATTTTCAAGTAGAAGAGAAAGAATTTAAAACGCCACATAAAAGGCAAAAGGGCGCTTCAAAATTAAACTCTTTAAATTTATGTATATCTTTAACATACACGGCCATACATTGCGTTAACTGCATGTGTTCAGACAAAGCAAGTTTCAAAAACTAACATAGTCCTGCTGCAGCTTTATTTTTATTGTTTGTTCTTTAAAGCAATTTATTTGTAAGAGAATTTCTCGGAAGAAAGGATAAAATTGTTGTTTGTAAATAGTTCGCAAGCTGCTGATCCTTTCGTTTTATGTGGTAGATGGGGTTGCGAATGTCTTTCGTATTGTTCTCGTATTGCAGTTGTATGCAACAGAGTACGAAATACTTTAGCTACGAATATATTTTTGTAAGAATAACATTTTGACATTAATTTAAATTTATATGAATAATATACACATGCAAGGATGCTCGTCTCCATTGATTTGCGCACAAAGAAATTTTGATTATCATTATGGCCTTAATATTAGTTGTATCTATTGATTCATAAGAACAAAAAAATCTAGCTTTCATTGAAGCAGGTTTGAAAGGAAGAGAAGCGGCACTTTCTTTTTTCAAAAAACCAATATTCAAGATATAAAATTAAATCACTCAATCGCTACAATTGCTTTTTGAGCACAAGTTTTGATTACAGGAATGCTGATAAAAATAAAATATTTAAAGAGTTTTCTGATAAACAGCATTTTTTCACCCCAATCAATCTAAATGAGAGTAATTTATTGACAAACTACATTTACTAACACTTAATGCGAATTTAACAATTAAGTAAAAATCGATTACGAATTAAATTATTTACTTTAAAATATTGTCTTCCATTTCCAATTTTTTAAACAAAATGAAATGTTAATTGCAATTTTTTTAACTCGTGATTTTTACATTCACCGCATCATTTTGTAAAATGGAAATTTTCTAAACACTTGAAATTTGTATGAAAAAAAAATAAAATTTCTAAAACAATTTGGTATTTTTTAAACAAACTGGAAACGTTTAGAAAAACGTTTCATTTTACAAAATAAGGCCAACAACGTTTTTTAACAGTATTTTAGCCACTTCTGGTTCAATATTTAGCCGTTTTTTGGAGGATTTCTGACAACACTGCAAAACGTCTTCCATTGGTTTCCAGCGTCGAAAATCCTAAAAATGTCCGGGATAGTAAATGACTTAAAATTCAAAACACATCAGTCAGCCTGTTCTTCTGTATGTATGAACGGGGGAGCCCCGTACACTAGTAAATAGCGTACTAGACTATTAGTCGAGGGGTTGCAGGTTCGATTCCTGCCTGGACCCTGTGTGTTTCTGCATGCAAAAGGTTGTGTTTGTTCTTTCAAAAAAAAATTATAAGTAAATAATAAAAAATTAACAAAATATTTAAAGAAAAAATTAATATATTTTGTTAAACTTTGGTGTGGAAAAACTTTTGTTCCTTGATTTATATTGGACACCAATTGTGGCGAGAAGATATTTTTTTTAATAGAAAAAATAAACCAAAAGCGAGCGCAAAAATTTTATTGATTTAAATAATACAGGAAAGCTAAAATTAGCATTAATTACTTTCTTAAGTTGATAACATTTTTTGATTATTTTTAAATGAAAACCTTAAAAATTATTGCATTAAGAAGTTTATAGAATACAATTTTATGTGATTTTTGCAGGCACTCTTTTAACAGTCACAAACTGTGCAGATGCAGGCATGTCTATTATAAATAATCTATTGTAAACAATATATTATAAATATATAATGCCCTTCTAAAAGTTTAATCTTTGTTATTTGAACAATATAAGAACCGTCCCACAATAAATATTTTCGTGTTGACCTTTAACTGTTTTACTTTTCAATATTTTTCATTATATTATTTTTGATAAACAAAAACAAAAACAACCACATAGAAAAACATCTTTACCAGCACACTTCGAAAGTTTTTAGAAAGAAACTTTTAACCATAAACTGGTGATTAATATTATGTGAACTTTAGCTGGTAAACAAGAGAGATGTGTTGCACGTTTCACATTAATTTATCATGATTAAAAAGTACACAATTACGGTAAATCATCAAGTGCAGGTGAATACGGTGGACTTGTCTTTAACCACTACAGGAACAAAATCACACATACATACATTTTTATTCAGTCCTTTTTTACACCATAGCACACTTTGAGTGTGTGCACTTCATTGGTATTTTTTAGATTGATTCTTATAATTCTGAAAACAAACATTTTTTAGTATATAAATTTTATAATTGAATACGAGTTCGGATTTGTCTGTCCATATGACAGATGAACGGCGTGTGAATGTACTTTTACCTGCTTGTATGGGAGCCACTACTGGCGACAGTGTATTGACTCAGGACAAAGTACCATTTTTTTGTTGTTTAATAGTTTTTTACGAAATGTACAAATGTAAAGGTGTTCCTTCAATTGATACCATATTTGTATGTTTGTATGAATGCATGTCTATATTTAAAGTTGAATAGGTTTTTGTTTAGTTAACAAGCACATGTACGATTAGCCTGCTTATGGCAACTGATAAAAGCTTTGCTTTAAAAATTAATTAGTTACTCGAAGTAAATATTCACACAATCTTTTGCAACTTATTTGAAAATGTTCAAAAATGTCATTTAAACAAAACAGCCTTTCATAAAAAATTCTATTGAAATTTTTGCTTAAAAATACTCTTTTTAAAAGATACATCTTTCTATATGTATGTGTCTATGCCATGTTTCATGCATTATATGCACACAGATACTCGATTGGGGTTTGCTTTTCTACTTTCATTTCATCGTGATATCATTTTATATGCAGAAAACAGTTTGTAATTAGAAATCTTTACCTTGCGGCAATCATCATGCAGTTCATATAACTACTTACATACTTGGAGACTAACATACATACATACACGAATACATATGTACATATGTACATATCTACTTAATATATATTTTACTTAAAAACAACCACATCTCCAAAAGACATGCATGTGCATGTAAGTAGCTTTCAATATTCATACATACTTATGTATGTATGGATGTATGTGGTACGTGTGTTTACATTTAAATATATACATTTGTATGTGTTAAATGCAAACATATGTCAACTAATGGCTGCAAAAGTATGTACTACATTTGTATATGTATTTTGTATGATATTTTCTATTACAGATTTCTTTATAATTTTTCTTTTTTTTGTATCACTTATACAAACAGTCATTGTAATACACACACATACATACCTAAAAAGATTCTTATTAGTATTTAGCAAAATAACAATTTCAAACTTTACTAATTCATACAGTTTTTTCAAGTTTAATTAAAAAAATTCTCAAAAGAAAGTAAATGTTGAACAAATGACTGCTAATTTCGACAAATTAAAAATTGCATCTAATAAGAGATGAAAATGTATAAAATCGCAGATTTGGCAATAAGCTTTAAGATTGCGAATACAAACACTCAACAACTCAAGTCATCTTAAACTAAATTGTATTGGAACGATTATCGATTACCTTCTATCATATCATTATGCTCAATTATCTCCAATTTTTAATTTCTTGTGAGTGTTGACTTGATATGACCATTCGTTCGACCTGTCAGATCAGATTATTTTTTCTGTATTTGAAATTACATTTCCAGGAACGATTGAATAGTTGGAAGACAAAATCACACGAATTATTATCGTGAAAACACAGAACCATTGCTGATTTCGCAAACGCTTAGAATAGTTCTCTGAGTTTTACTTCAAAAAGTTTTTCTCATCTAAATTAATAGAATTCCCCAACAAAAAAATTTAATATAATAATTTAAGAACTGGCATAAAAGCATAATCAATATTAATTATTTCTTCTTACTCCCACAAGATATTTTTATTAGTATATAAGCAACTGGTAGTGCAATCGTTGTATCCTTCTTTGAATCTTACTCATTTATTCAAAGTTAACAGGAAAATAAACAAATGTATGGAGGAGGAATATAAGAAAAATAATATCATAATTTACTCTTTGTATTTTTTTTTTAGTTTTATTAGCTAAAATATATAAAGATAATTATTTGGTACTAAACTCTCATTGCCCCTTTTTAGTATATTGTGCCCATTATTTTGAAAGTAATCTAAGTAAAAAATTTATTAAAATTATTTTTTAGAAAATTAATAATTTGATTTCATGAACTAAAATAAATATAATTTCAAAAAATAAATCATTAAATATTTGTTTTTTTTAACATTAGAAGGAATTCATTTAGTGTTAATTATGAAAGAGAACTAAAGTGCGGTTTCGATTGGCTCACGGAAGGTTGCGTACTTGTTTGGGTGGGGAAACCCTTTATTTTTAACTAAATTCTATTTTTGGTATTTGTTGTAGCGTTACACAAAGTGTTACGTTATACAATTTTTGCCAAAGCGACAGCAGTAGTACACACCCTCTGAGAATTTTGATTCTCAAAATCTACGCAACAAACATAGTCAATTTAATTTTCAACATTTTTGCTGGCTGTTCTGTGGGACAATCTGTGTTTTTCATGAAACCGCCAATTTTCGGTGTTGTTTTCTAAACTTTTTTATTGTGGCTGTCCCACGATGCATGGCACTTAAAGTGCACTATTATGCTACCCATTATATTGACATTGCATGCTCTGCAACTTTTAAAATTGCCATCTTGCCAAGGGAACATTCTCGCTCATGTACTCTTCTTTCCCTAAACAGAGCAGGGTGTGGTCTAGAAGTGCTAATGTATAAAACTTAGTTAATTCACAGTAAAATTACTGCAATGATGAGTTGCTATATAAAATTACTTTTCGAGTTTGAATAGTACCAAAAAAAGTACAATTGCACCAGTTTTGCCATCCCTGATTCAAATTATCAGTACGGATCAATACTGATTTCAAGATCGCTAGACTTCAACAATACAAAATGTAAAAAAAACATTTCTTATTTGCCAAAAAAAAAACAAAATGAAAACATTCGCCGACGGCGCAAGAAATGTAAAAATATTGCACGAGAGAAGCAATCTCCACATCTTCAGCTTCCTCAACATTTGCAATCTTAGAATACAGATAATCTTTTCATGCTAAAGTTGAGTCTAGGTAATCATTTGTGGGCGTTCTGGCATCAGCAAAATCGCACACCAGTCGAATTACAACAATTATCGAAATCGTTTTTGCTTTCATTTATATAAAAAAATTGTTTGCGTGTAGTTGAATAATATTTATTTAATGTTTTCAAAACTGTAAACGACCAAAAAATTGCTTCAGGTTCATTAAATCGTGCTATTGCTCGTATAATATAATACGAATATCTATTCAATAAATTTTTATTTTAAGTATTCTTGGCCTTTCAATAAACTACAAAAAATTCAAAATGAAAACAAAGAAAACTATTATTCTATTTTAAACACATGCATAAATGTTTGTAGGTGTAATATTTATTACAATAATTTCTGGTTGAATTATCTTTGAAATAAAACACATTCTCAATGCCAACTACAGCTAAAAAAAAGTGACTTATGGACCTTTACAATAGCAGTTATATTTCGGTATAAAGGTTTGTTGGACTCCACAAATAATGTACATAAAACTCCTTTCTCAAATCGTTACATATTAAAACAAGCACTCAAGCCTGCTCGCTTTAGGCCATATTAGAATTGTTATTCGAATAAGAATTATTCGCAAAATAGAAAGAGTGAATGTGATAATATTTTTTTATTTTTATTCGATAAATTTTTCACAAAAATCTCATGTATTCAAATAATTTTCCGATCGTGGTTTTTATAAGAAAATAAAATTCTCACAAAATTTAAAAGACAAAAGAAGTATGTTTATTCAATCATTCAGATCACCAGATACCAAAGAAAACTTAAGGATATAAAAATATTTGTACAAATAAACTGCATTAGAAAATTATTGATGCGTCTTTTATTAAACTAAGATGACGTGCATACTTACGAGCTCTAAATGAATTTCTTTTAAAAGCACTTTAAGCTCTGTGTCTTTTACGAAATGTTCAACCTGCTTATTAAATTCCTTTAGCCAACCGTGCAGCTAATGGACGCATTGTATTCTTCAGGTGATAAGATAAATGTAAGACAAGATTCACACGCAATTCCTTTCGCAAATCGTATCAAAGATTTTGAAACTAGTCAAGTCTTAGAAGTTTTTAAGCTTAAGTTTAAATAACTTTGAGCTCGAATAATTGACGACTCTAGAGAATGATTATACGTGCAATAATATATTTGCCTGTGTATGTGTTTTTTAAGACAGTTAACAGTTGCCAAACCTTAGACTACACTTAAACTAAATGCCACAAGTCAAAGTGCTCTTGATGCCTGCTTCTGTTCTTGTAACCACTTCTTTAAGGTTGACTAGCAGAACAAGAAGAAGAAATCATGAAAAGCCAAAAAGTTACACTTATTCTGGTATCTTGCAGTTCTTCCTATTTTATTATTATTTTTTTTTTTGTCTGCCTCTCATACCACCTCTAGGCAATTCTTGAAAAAATCTTGAGCATTTAAAATAATTTCATTTCTTTTTCCCATATAACGAACGTTTCATGTGCTTTTTAAGTATGGAATGTTCTTGTATGCAATTTTCTCTTTCTCCTGCTTCTGATGTTTCCTTCATTTTGTTATTATTTTTTTGCTACGACTGTATTTTTTTAAGTCTCACCGACAATAATAGAAACAACAATGTAAACTCGAAGAAGGAATATAATCTGAAAGAAATCTTATAATAGTTCTTGTGGCATTTGTTACACCGTTGTTGTATATCTTCCATATGCCACGTAAGAGATGCTTTCGGTACGTTTTTTTACTTTATTTCAGTTCTTTTTTAATTTTTTTATATATTTTATGTATTCCCAGAGTATCTGTCTGTGGTCTTTTTTGAACATTACTCTTTCTTTGAAAAGGCGTAAATTTTCTTAATAGTCTGAAAATTGAGCAATTTTATAGCCTCATGAATAAAATATACAAGTGTTCGTTCGCATACCCACTTTCACACATTTATATGTTTTTATTTTAGCAAAAATTACTATTAAATACAACGAAAATAATATTGTTCTCATCCGTACGTACATGCATGCATATGTTCTTCCTTATAAATGCATGTGTGTGTATGTATGACATCCACACATACATACGTACATACTTATTTTATAAATAACTTGGGTGGTTCTTCTTTTTAATTCAATATACGATAATCATCATTTTTTTAAATATATTTTTGAACAATTTTAAAGGGAAATAACGCGAAACTAATTGTTGATCAAAATCAACTTGTGATAAAATTTAACGTAAATATAAATCTAAATAAATATAATAAAAATAAAATGAAGTTGCTTAAGTAACTTTGTTGTTTTGTGCACAGAATGCAAAATATATTTTTTTGTGGGATCGTGATAAGTTTTTTGAAAATGCAGCTTTGCTGTTCTCTTTTAGTAGTTTTAAGTCGTTCACTGATGAAACCTTTATCATTCTCCTTGAATTCAATATTACTTCAAAAGGCTTTAAGCGAATATAGGGTACACACATTAACTGCCGTTGGCTTTTATTTTCGCTTTTGCCAAACATTGTACCATTGCGCCGTCTTTCGCACAAAAATGACATTAATTTTAAAAGCCGGTTCTGTTCGTCGGAATTCCATTACATTGAAAGACATTCAGTTACAGTCCGCAGGGTGTTAATAGGATATTTGTAAAAGTAATGAGTTTTGCGGATATCAAGATTGAATGCAATAAGGACAACTTATTATTTAGGGCTTCAATTGAGGGCAGATTCTGCAGTAACAGAAGCGGATACATTTATTTACATTTTAAGGAAAATAATAATATTGAAAGAATTACAATTTTAGGATTATAAATACGGTCATATGAACGAGCCAAGCAGCCTAATAATTTTTCATAACTTTACAACTGAGCTAATTAAATTGATTACAAATGCAAACTATTTTCATTATGTAAGCGATTTTTCAGAATATTGTGAAATCAAAAATACGGACCTACAAATTGAGCTGGATGATTATTAATTTTAATATAAAATATTAAGAATAATCTTGAAGGTACCAAAAACACAAAACCGCAGTCATTTAATTTTTTTATTGTAGAACTTCTGATTAATTTTCATCCCAGATCAAAATTTTTACAAATTTTTGTCAATTGCCATAGATTTTTAAGTAAAAAATATGTTGAAATAATTTATTCTTTATTTTATTTCATATTGCTAAGGAAAACTGAACTACACCATTTTTTAATGTAATTCAGAAAATTCCAAATGAAATTGAGAATTTCAAGTTTAAATTCAGAAAGTTCCAAATGAAATTGAGAATTTCAAGTTTAAATTCAGAAAATTCCAAATGAAATTGAGAATTTCAAGTTTAAATTCAGAAAATTCCAAATGAAATTGAGAATTTCAAGTTTAAATTCAGAAAATTCCAAATGAAATTGAGAATTTCAAGTTTAAATTCAGAAAATTCCAAATGAAATTGAGAATTTCAAGTTCAAATTCAGAAAATTCCAAATTAAGTTGGGAAAATTTCAAATGAAATTGAGAAAGTTCTATATAATATTAAGAAATTGATTTGTTTTAAACAAATAGGTAATATGTACATAGAAAGAACACAGCTTTAATCAATTATGATATTACTTAAGGCAAAAAATAATTGAAACAAATTACATAAACTTCAATTATTTTCTGGTCAAGTAAGCTTTTTAAATAATGTTACGGGAAAGCAATAACATAATGTTTAATTACTTGAGCGAGGAAAATGGAATTAAAAGATAATTGTGGAATATGTTTATGCAACATGACACGTGGGGTAATAAAGCGACTTATACCGTGTCGCCACTTATTTCATGAAAAATGTATATCTTTGGTTAGAACCCATTGTCCTATATGTAGAGGAGAAATAGAAGGTTAGTATACAGCTTGAAATTTGTCGATGACTTATAATGCTTTAAAATATTGCATAAAATCTAAAAGGTTCAGAACGTGTTCAACGGAAGACATACAAAAGGTACTCGAGTACAGATCGACATCGCATAATGGATGCAGCCAATAAAGGAAGTGATTGGGTAGAATTGGCGAGATCCTTAGATATATGCTACAAAACTGCGCATTGTTGGGTGACAAAAGCAAATATAAGTTCAATGAAAAGAGGTGGAAAAAAGCCCCGATCCTTAAGTGATGGGGAACTAAATATTATTTTAAATTGGGTAGAAGAAAGGCCAGAGTTAACACTCCGTCAAATGTCTGAAAAAATAACTACCGAATTTAACAAACAAGTTTCCATCACAACTATAAGTAATGCTCTTCACGGTAAGATGTATTCTATAAAGTCCGTTCATATAGAACCAATATCAATGAACAGTCAACTTAATAAAGAAAAGCGTGCGGTATATGTCAACAAAATTAACGACTTTGTTAGAGCTGGAAAACAAGTGGTCTGGATAGATGAGACTAACTTCAACTTATTTTGCCGTCGAAAACGTGGTTGGTCTCGTGTTGGATCCCGTACAGTACAAACGATACCTACTTCCCGTGGCCCCAACATACATTTAATAGGTGCAATTTGTGCGTCAGGCGTTGTCCAAATGAATAGTCGTAGAGGTTCATTCAACGCCGATACTGCAAATGAATGGGTCAGAGGGCTTTTTGAGAAATGGGAGGATTTGGGGAATCAGTTATCTGAACTCGTCTTGGTATGCGATAATGCTCCCTGCCACAGTCGCTTACATCAAATTTTTGAAAATACACCAGCAATTCTTTTGCGATTGAGTCCCTACTCACCAATGCTTAACCCTATTGAAATTATTTGGTCCCAAAATTAAAAGTAGTGTAAAATCCAAAATGAATATACCAAATGTAAGTCCGCCAAATGTAGGTGAGCAGAGGCTGACATATCTTGAAGAAATAATAAACACTTCCAAGTCCTGCATAACTACCGGAGATTGCAGTAGAGCTATACAGCACACAACTACATTCTATCAAACTGCTCTGCAATTAGATGATATGCCTGTTGGGCAGTAAAATGATGCAAACATGTACATATTTATAATTATTTTATATCTGCATTATTTTAATGTTACATATGTATGTATGTATTAGTAAATTTGTTAAATACAATTTCAATATATTTTTTATTTCATTTAGAATTTGAAATTCTTAATTTCATTTGGAATTTTCTGAATTTGAACTTGAAATTCTAAATTTCATTTGGAATTTTCTGAATTTAAACTTGAAATTCTCAATTTCATTTGGAATTTTCTGAATTTAAACTTGAAATTCTCAATTTCATTTGGAATTTTCTGAATTTAAACTTGAAATTCTCAATTTCATTTGGAATTTTCTGAATTTGAACTTGAAATTCTCAATTTCACTTGGAATTTTCTCAATATCATCGGTAATGTTCTGAATTACATTGAAAAATGGTGTAGAACAATACAATCTGTTGTACATACAACAATGAGTTTTTTCTTTTGGAGTAAAGAATGAATACTTCTCATACCAATACACGACATTCATTGTCCTAAATTAATATCTTCTGCGAAAATTATAATTTTTAATAAATGCTCATCAAACCCCTCATGTGGGGGTATTAAGAAGAATCTATAAATCCACACATTTTTATTATGTCCAAAATTTCAATTGGCTCAAAAATAAAAAAAAATCGCCGAATAGAACGATCCAAAAAATACTTGTGCTGGAAAAATTAAGACTTTATTTTTTTTTCTTCATCTAAACTTAGGGCAATCTGTTATTTTTAACTACTTTGCGAAATATAACATAAAACAAAACTTAAAGATTTGGTCTTTAAAGTCGCAGAACAATTTTCGTGTTCGGATCTTCAATCAAATTCAGACTGCCGCACTCCAACAACAAATTTTAACATTGAAAAAGTTTGCAACCAGGCCCACGATGTCACAAGTATTCGTTCTTTCGCATACTTGAAAAATTTTCCAATTTGTTTTAAATGTAATTGTAAGAAAGAACGAATACGTGTGACATCGTGGGTCTGGCAGTTAGAGTCGATCATGAAAATTATAATTTTTCTTTGAAGACGTAATTGAGAACCACTTCGTGAGCATTGAGATGCCAGTTCATGGTTATCATCTCAAAATATGAAATCCAAAAGTACTTTTCAATCACTTTTGCTCTTTCGTAAAGAAGATGGGCAGCACATATTTGAAAAACAACGCAAAATTATATTATGTTAGTGACAACAAATATAATATTGAATAACATTGCCTTTTTTATATTCTATTCGATAATTTTTGATTTTGATATCTTTAACTACAAGATATTTCAACGTTCACGAGAATAAAGTAAAAGAATAGTTTGTTGGCTCTGTAGATGCATTTGAAAAGGCTTCGATGAATATCGGAGGTGACAATTAATTTATGCGCGCTTTATGCAATTGTTGTCAAAGTCTTAACAAGTTTTGATGTGAAGTTGAAAACTTGCGTGGGAAACTCTTCTAATATTAATGCAAACTAACGCCTTACTATTCCCACAAACTTATTCATTTAATTTCTAAGAGTAACAAAGTTCCAATATTTGCAGTTTCTTTTTTGTAAAAAAACAAAAAGGAATCTCGAGCAAATAATAGAGTCCTTGGAAATATATCTCAGTGGAGAGATAGGGACCCCTCTTGCAAAGCTCTTTTATTGCGACGTTCTCTAAGCAGCTTTAAGTCTTTTTGTAGAATTCATATTTTGCAAACACAAGATCTGAAAATTTTAAAATGTACAAGGCGCGATTTCCAGTTGTCAAATGCAGCTTGAGCATTAAAATTTAGTTGTCTCGCTTTCCATAGAATTCTGCTGCTCATAGAATTCTTCCTTTACAGTCAGTTCTGATTTTTCTGGCGGATAAAAGAAACAATCAGCATAATAGAAATAAAGAGAGGAATGCTATTATATTTTTTTTAAATTTATAAATACTTGATTAAATTTATTATAATTTTCACAAATTAATACAACTACAACTGGCATAAACACTTAAACTTCTCTTTCCACACAAATCTCATATTAACATTAGAAGCACTTGCAAATAAAACACACATTTAACAACAACAAGAAATGTTGAACAAAATATTACAAGAAACACTTCATCTGAAAAATACTCACTTTATTTTATTCTAATTTTTCATATTTTTTTTAGTTCAGTTTAGTTTATGAGTGCAGCAGTAGTAGCAGCATGAAGTTTGTTGCGACAATGACTCCAAAGTTATTTGCATTACAAATATTTTACCTACAACGTCTCATACATAAATACATGTGTTTGTTGTTTGTTACATTATACATTTGCAACTATTAGTTTTTTTGTTTTTTTTTTTTGAGGCGGAACACTTTATATTATAATAAAACTTCATATAAGCAGGCTTACGAGAGAGAGAGAGAGAGAGCTGCATACTTTCGCTTACAAGAAAGATTTGTATATGAAGAATTCCTACTTAGAAGCAACACAATTTAAAAAAACCCGATTTTTTTACTAAAATTAAAGTTTTTACAACATCGAGCGAGAGGAGTGAATACAAAAATCAAAAAGGATTTAATGTTGATGATCATGGGAATAAATGCGGATACTTTGCGTATATTTACAATGACAGTCATGTAACAAGAATAAATTTGACAAATTTGCTGTGAGTGTATTTATGATATTAGAGAAAATACTCCTGCTAATTTCAAAATAATCGTTCACAAAAAAATACCCTTTATTTTTAAGTAGGCGAAAGAATTTATATCAAAAACAACAATAAGTAAATAATAAAGGAAACAAAAATGAAATATATAGAAAGAAGTGACATGGTGTTCCAAAAAAAAACCAAGAAATTGAATTAAATCATGCTCTACATCTGCCACAGAAATAGCAGTTTTACAAAATGTTTGCCTGTATGATGCCTTACACTAGAATTTATGATTGCTGTGGTGCTGTTTAAAATTATTATGCGCAAGTTCACACTCACGTAACTGTTCGCAGTCACATCAACATACAAATACACAAAGAAAAAAATTCCGAATCTCACAAAACTAAGATCGTGTTTAAAATAAATTACAACATATAAGACCAGGAAACAACTCGAACCAAATAATGCCGATTTATGTATATTTATCAGGCAATTGTTGTCACGTGATTATAATTTCTAAGGGATTCTGAAAGGAACTGATGATTTTTTGGTTCTCACAAACTCCGGTTAACTCGACCAAGCGATCTGTAGACAACAGATCTGCCGTTCGTGTGCGCAATATTTCATATTGACTTTTTTTTAATTTAGCTAATTGAATCGATTAAAAATGTTTAAATGCTACAACAATTGCTAAAGCCCGGCGTTTTTTCATCTAACAAAAACATTGGCGGTATTCAGTGTTTGGTGCAATTGCTCTTGCGAAAAGGCAAATGCAAAATATCTTAGCTTTTTTGTAAAATCCAACAACAAAATACACAGAGTTGCCGTTAAATTTCACAAAAAAGCTACGATATTTTGCATTTGCACTTTCGCAAGAGCATTTGCACCAAACACTGAATACCGCCATTGATTTTATGTCCATGCAATCTGCAAATGGAACAAATGGAAAAAATACATTCACCTACAAAACATGAACCCAAGAAGTTGAGAAGTAGAATATTGTTTACCCTACACTCTGCGGGTAGTAGTGTACAATGAGTTTGTAACATTCATAAGTACTGAACTTAATGTATACCTATTTCTTTCGGTTTCACTTTCGGTATATCTGTATGTCCATTTAAGCACTTTTAGTAAGATATTGATGGCAGGTAGTTCTTGCTTGAGAAAAGGAAAATTTTAAAAATTGTGTGATGACGACTTTTATATTCCGCATATTTAAACAATAAAAGGTTAGATTAAATAAAAAAAGCAAATCAAAATCTTATGTGATGATATGATGAACAGAAATGTATTTAAATTTCTCCTAATGACTTTTTAAAAAGTTTAATTTTTGGGGAAAAAAACAGACTCGTAAAATTTTTTCTTTAACGTGTTTGTTAGAAATTTATTTTTCTCTGTGAAGAACAAAATGTAAAATAAGAACGAATGCAAAATAGATTAACTACAATACGATTATATTTCTACCTATAAAAATTGGTTTTGTTGTCCATAAAAATACAACAAAAATTAATTATTTTAAAGACAGTAGATACTTAGAAAATTATTCGTAGTAGACCTCTATAATTCATTACAGAGAAGAAACATTAGATGGAGAGCGGAGACAGAAGACAGAGGAAATGGTGAGACACTTGTCACATTACATTAAATAAACTTTACATCCGGTGCAACACACATGTAAATATATTATGCATGTAAGTAAGTAGTTCTTAGTGGGGGAGTTGTTGCTTTTGAACGAGTTACGTTTTGAGTGTGTCTTGAGTATGTTGAAAACTTTTGCATAGAAAAGAAAGCATACCGACTAACTGACTGAATAAAACTACATAAATGTATGATTGCACTTCATGTAGACTGTATGTAAATAGCACATATTTGCTTGCATTTATAAATATTTAGATACACATGTACGAATGTGTGATTTGAAGTTTTTGTTTGTGTTGAACATACTTATTCTTCTTCTTGACTAAAATAAGAAACAAAAACAGAACGCATAAGTGAATGTTTCACATTCCGTGAAAATACTATCCCGCTTACATTCATAATAAGAAATATTTTTACAAACAAACATCTACTGGAGATGTTAAGATTTAAAGGGGATTTAAACGGTCACTTCGTCCCCATTTCTAATTTTTTGTTTCTCAGACACAATTTAATAAATGTTATTGTTTTGTCTCAGTTAATTTAGAAGAGGATTTTAATTATAAGCCACAAAGTGAAGTCATTTAATTTTCTTTTTCCGTACATCCTCATAAATGATTTATTTGTGGAAACACTAAATACAGCAAACAAAAATTAGCACAAATTCGTACCAACATGAGTGTCACTCGTATGTAGTACGTGAACTCAACACGTACACTTGACATGTTCCAAATCATCAAAGTTTAAACTTACAAATTTTAAGTATGAATTAATTTGTTAGTGTTTTTCGCAAATAAATATAAATCTAACAGAATTACACGCAATAATTCTCTAATATTATTTTTTTAAATATTAAGTTTTTTTCAATGTAATTAAATGAATTTCTACAAATTTATTTATTTCCTTTGAGGATGCTTAGATGGAAATGAACTTAACTTTAAAAATAAATTTGCTTTTTTCAAATCATGGCAAAATATAAATAAAATAAAAACAGAATCCTATTAACTCATTATTGATTTATGAAATGAGATTAACATCATGTCAACAACATTTTCAAAACCGATGTTAATTTATCTTCCATCCCAGCTACCGATTAAACAAATAATTCTTTTTGAACATTTACTTGTTCTTATAATAATTTAAAAACAGTTCTAATAATAAAATAATTAAAAAAAAATTGATATTTCAATTTGCAATTGCAAAATAAATAATTAATTCAAAGGAATTGTTTGGCTCAAGTTCGAATCTGACTATAATATTTTTTTTAATTAAGACATTTTGAATAACTTCAGACTATTCTTTAGTCTGTTATACCGGATATATAATTATCAAAGTATCAAACCAATCAGTAATGTTTTTGAGGTCACTACACCATCTCATCAGCGTTCTTTGTTCGATTACAAAATGTTCGAACCACAAAAGACAAAAAACAAATAAACATCAATGGAAAACGCTTGATCTCAGCAGCCAATGGTGCTGGAAAAAGCCAAGAAAGTAATAATATATGAAATAATAAAACAAAAGAGAATAAATGTAATTTTCGAATGCAAATTTGTTAAAATAATAAATCAATTAGTATTCCCATTCGCTACTATACATCTTGTTGAGTGGTACAATCGAACATAGAAATCAGTACTGATCGCTTCAGCTAGCGTGAAGAGATCAGTAATCTTCCAATATTACTTTCTTAGCAAAAATAACTTGAAGTTATTAAAAATATCCTAATAAAATACAAATTGGTAAAGTCTGATTTGAAGCTGACCCTGAACAATTAAACTAATTACTTATAAATTTAAATTTAATTTAGTATTTATATTTTTATATGAACGTAGTTGTTAATATATTTCTAAAAATAAATATCGTTAAATTAACAAATAAATTTATTTTTATTATTAACTTATTTGGCGTTCAAGCTGAAAACTGCATTAAAAATGAATAACTTTCGTTTTTTTTTTCTTAAATAAGGTAACACTAGCATTGAGTAATTTAATTTTTTTTTTAATTTCTCGAAGGAATAAATAAATATACATACATGGTGAATTTTAGTCCTTCAGAAACGTTTTCTTATTATTTCTTTAATTTCGACAGTTTGAATTTTTTTAATTATTTCGGATGAAAATTATTTGATGAAATTAGAACGAACTGGTAAAGTTTTGGGTTCGAACTTTTTAAATTCTTAGTGAAATTTTCATTAATTGATAATTTTTTAAAAAAGCAGCGACACCAACTCACACCAGGCAGTAGCAAGAGCATTCACCTTCGCAAATATAATTCTTGAATGTCAAAATAGACATTCCAAGTCGAATTTAATACCAGAAAGATATACCGATAACACAATATAGAAATAAATGAGTCAGCTGAGCTGTCGACATCAGTTGCTAGAAATTCATTTAAAGTAGATTTATATATTTTATTTTCTTGAGAACCTTTGAAAGACTCACGCGCGTTTTATTTGGTTAATTTTCATAACATACTCGTATACACATTTGTGGCCTCAAAGAAAATAATTCATAAATACAGCTGCAATATAAAATTTCAGCGTTAATCAAATTAAAAAGTGAAGAGTGTTTTTATTTATTGTTATTTATTTATTTATTTAGTTTATTTATTTTATGTATTTATTTTTCTCAAAAAAGAAACATGTGTATTGTGGCCTTATTAAAAAATAAAACACACAGAATTTAAACTTCCAACACGACAATCTTGTTAAAAACAAAAAAATCTGTATGTTAATTTAAATTTTCATTTAATAGTTTTTTCAATAAATACTTATTGATACATTTTCAGTTATATTTGATAAATTTTAACATGAAATTCACATTCAAAAAGGGTGCGTCATATTAAAGTCAGGCAAATATTTACTCACAACTTTAACTTTAACTAACAGCTTTGCAGTTACTGCATCAAAATATTTACAATAAAAAAAATGTGTAAAAAAGTTATCTACACTTGAAGTGTTTAATGGACGTAAATATTTTAATATTAACTGATATGAAATGCAATTTACACGAATAATGTAAAATAACAAAATGTACATATTTTTTATCAATTCTGTAATCTCACAAATCCTTTGGCCGGATATTTATAATTTAAATTAGTAACAATTAAAGTAGAAAGTGGCAACAACCGCTGCAGAAATTTTTTTGAAAATTAATTAATTATCCTTTCTTTTTTGGTAAGAATTTATTAATTGAATATCATGCTACTTATCACACATTATAGTAAAATATTAGACATTTCAGATTTCAACGACACCCATCACACCACGAACGCTGGCGAAATGTGCGTCGAATGCATGTGTTCGCAAACTCTGCTTTGGTAGCGAGGAAAACGGCGATTTGATAATGTTTAATACGAATCCCAAATTTCCTTTTCCATACCAAAGAAACACAAATTCAACAATCCTCCAACAATCTCAAATAATTTGGAATATTTTTCCAATTCAAACATAAAAGTGCCTTCAAAATGCAAGGAAATAATTTAATATACAAAGAAATTTCAATGATATAAGAAGAAATATTGGAAGTTAAAAATAAAAAATTAATTACAATAAAAAGGAGATATTATTTAAAAAATATAAGAATAAATTTTTGGTAAAAAGAAATTTGATAAACTTATTAATTCACAAGAAAAAGAATTTGATGTGAGCAACGATTAATAAACTCGATTATATCTCAAGAATGACAGATAACTTCGTCTTTAAACCCATTTGTTCATTTACAAACTCACCTTCTTATGAACGTAATAAATATATTAGAGAAATTCTCAAACATATCACTATATATTCTTAATATAACATTTAAAATTCAATATATTTTAAGGACAAAGTAGAACTAGTTAGAATAGATGAAGATGAAATATTGGTACGGCGTCCAAGTGTTCCTAGAAAACCAGCGATTGGAATTATAGAAAGAACATGAAATAGGTTTGCAGAACATACGGATATAAGCAAATACTTGTTTTTACATATTTAAGATAGAAGATATTTGCATTATTACAAAAAGATTATGACTTCGGAAAGATTAGACGAATCGGATATTTTTGATACAACATATAAGATGGCATATAACAAATTAGAAAGATTATTTAGTGAAACAAATTGTAGAAAACATAAATTGGATAAATCAAATGTTGTTTTCAAAATTACATCTCACGAAAACGATAAAGATTAGGTGGACATAAGTCTAATCTTAAATGCAGAAACCGTACGTCATCACTAAAAAAGGGCATACTTTTGGCCGCAAATTGGAATTATCATCCAAACGTAAATAATGAATCTATTTTTAACTCAGAAAATAAGTATAATTGACGATATTTTTTAGAGATCTCAGAGGTAAAATACTTAAGAATTAACTATAGAGATGATAAAAAGTAAATAGACTGCAGAATAGAATAGAATAATAAAATGTAAATGTTTCAAAATTTTTTTAAAATTAATTTGAATATACAAATTGTTTAAGTATTCATTTAAATATCATGAATATTATTGTTAACTGATTTTATTGCTATCCTGCAGAAGCTACACAAAGGAATTCCTAAATTGTTTGATGTATTTTTTTTAATATAAAAATTCACCTCAAACTCATTAATTGAATTGGAATATTGTAAATCAAGAAAATAACGAAAAACCGCTATAAATCGATTATAAAATAATTATTTCGCACGACAAATACTTACATGAATCATAATATGATTCAGTTGACTATAATATATTAACCTGAGAGCATGTTTTTTGTTTGCCTATAAATACTAAAATTCAGTATGTTTGCTGAAGAGCGTGAGTTAATGAATTTTATTAGTTTTTTCTCATACTTTATGGTTTTTTTTACTCATAAGGCTTTTGTACATACGTGTGTATGTGTGTACATATAAATAAAGTAAATGCAAACAATTCTTTATTGTCCTTTCTACAGTAAAATTGTCAATCGGTGTTGATGTATTTTTGTCATTCGAATTGTTGCTTTTAATTCAATTGAATCAATGTTTGTTTTTGTTTGTTGCTGGGGCTTTGATTGTATCTCTATTGGTAAATAGCATATTTATGTTATTTACGACAGCAATTTGCTAAAAGCAACATTTACTTCAATGATAATGATAATTTCTCAACAATGGAAATTGTACAAATCCTTGAACGTGTAACATATTTTTCTGTCATTGTTTGTATTTGTACAGTATTGAAGCACTTGTAAAATGCAATTATAAAAACATCAAAAACATTTACGCGCTGCCATTCATTCACTCACTCATTCATTCATTCATTTCGCCATTTCGTTTGTTCTCTCGCACACACACCCATACACACACACACACACACACAAAGTAGTCATCATCATTATTATTGAGACCATTCACGTCATTGTCATCATCATTATCAGATTCATATTAACCATGGTTTTTATGAAGAACCGCGTAAATCCATTTATTCCTTTATCTGAAACGTTCGTTCCCAGGGTACTCAAATATTTCAGATATCCTGCAACATCTTAACTTTTGTATTTATTCGAATAAACTTCATCAATAACGAATAATATCTTATAAACTTTTGTTTAATTTTTTCTCATTTTTCATTCTGTAAATAAGTTGTATGTCGACTTAAGCGACTTTTATCCGCACACAATTTAAATGAAAAGTTCAAAAATTTTACACTGAATCCGTCATTTCAAAGAGAATTTACTGCGGCTCTTATTTTAAGACATAAGTCCTTATTCGTGAAAGCCACAAAACTGTCGTCCTTAAACACTGCATCTGGCTTCAACTCTTTTGCTTTAATGCTTTGTTGTATTTAGTTGTTGTTGCTGCTTTTATTATTAAGTACAATCAGAGGCAACACTCGGGAACTTATATTCAGTAAGAAGTAAGTAAGCAGTACCACAATAGTAGTAAACTAAAGCAGGAAAAGGGATCTACTTGAAATTCCATACCCGCCATAATACAATATCACGACAATAAGGATTGTTTTCATTTTTTACTGTACAAATTTACACTTAAATACTTGGAATCACGATGAAATAGATACAATGTACAGACACAATTAAATACAATTATTTGTAGGATTGTTTCTATAGATGAATGCCAGTTAGAGTGAGTGTGTGTGTTTGTGTGTGAGCGTGTGTGGATTTTTCAAAGCTTTTGTACATTTTATAATTAGAGAGTTGTTGTCATTTGTATGTTACTTTGAAATAGTATTCAAAGAAATTTAAATACAAAACTTGTTTCCTAAGTTTGTTAGTTCTGCAATAAAAGAAAATTAACTTTAGCAAATACTTAAGATGTTATGATTTATTTTCTTTTTAAATAAAATCTTCTCCCATACAAACTAATCTATTTTGATATTCAACTAGGAAATCCTACAAAATTTAAATTTCTAATAGCCCTCTTGCTTTTTAATTCACTTAAAATATTTAAACTAAGAATACATATTTGCATTCAAAACAGCTTCGGTAAATATTGGTTTTTTATACAAAAGATTTACTTGAATTATCCAATAACACAAAATACATGATAAACCATTATTTGGATTGCGGCAATAACATGAAATGAATAAAAACCTTTAACCACTAACACAACTACGCCTCAGCGACACACACTATGACTCTACATATCCATACGTACACAGATGGTGAATGAGTGTTTGGTATGTTTGGGATGTGTGTACCCACCCATAAGATCGAGGTGTGAAGAGGAGTGAGTAATACATATTGGTACTTATTGAAAACCGAACAAATCAACATCAATATTTCAACTCATGTACATTTGTATTTGTCAGAAAATTCAATATGAATCTAGTCACGCCATATTTGATTTGTTATGGAAAGTTCAAAAAATACCAACTACAAACAGTTACCACCATCATGTTCGAGATGACAATGCGTGTCTATGTGCAAAATCATACACATCACTGTGTGTCACATATGCATCCATACAAGAATTCGCTCATATATGCACATCACTCACTTTTATACATGTTTATGTGATATAAAGAGTGCCTTTACATCGACAACGACATAACTCGATAAAACTCGTTATTTAGAAAACAAGTTCTTTGATTTTAATTGACACACATCTCAATGGAAAAAGATATAAATTTTTACACAAGACGTACAATTTTATACTGAATGAGTTAACCCCGTTATTTGAGTTATGACGTTGTTTGATTAAATGCCCGATATATGACCAAGAATCTAAGAAAAAATTTGCATTTCCACTAAAATAGATTTTTTTGTGTCTTGTTCAATCATTCCAATACACATGTCGTCAATTGTTCACTTCTTAATTTTATTTTAATTTATAACCCAAAGAAACCGCTTTAAATCTAATAAAATGTTTCCCTTCTTTTATTAATATTTCTCAACTCAACAACATTTAACAAACCACAAAAGTTTCCAACCCATTTTAATCAAATGCCACTTTTGAATTCAGTTTAGTAAAATGTGATACGTTGATACGTTGACAACTTTACAAGGAATGTCCTTCAAAAATGTTTAAATCCGAGTTTCTTAATATTAACTTTGTAATATCATTTTAAATGTCCAAATGTCTAAATTAATAATTGTTTGAGATGTCAACGAACAACAAGTTTTGTTAAATGTTCTTATTTAAGCACATTTATAACAAAAGTTTCGATCCATTTTGTAAAGCTTTTTTGTGTTTTTGCTTGCGAAGTCATAAAGGAACAGAGTTTTTTTCTAATGACCATATGTGACATTGCCAAAAGAAAAGGTACAAATAAAACATTATCAATAAAACGATTTGATAAAAGTCAATTAATTATGTTCTCCAACACTACATATAGAAAACTGCTATGAGAATTTAAGAATGAGCATGCAGTATTTGTATTTAAAGAAAGCTGAAATTTTTCATGGATATTGCTCCATGAAAATAACATTTCTATCTAGTTTTAGAAAACTAATATATAACTTGTGGCTGGGTTAGTTTTTAAATCATAGAGATCTAGATCTATAACTTTATATGAAGTCGGTTTTTCACCGTGATACTGTGCATGCATGTGCCTGCAAGGACTTTCAAATGGATACAAATAAATTTGTCTGACAGTCAGAGGGACTCAGGAACAAATACATGTAGTACATTCATTTTAAAAAATCAAATAAGGCACTTAATGAACTTTTTAAGTTGAATAAGAACTGGCAAAACTCCATACATCTTTCTACACGCAGAGAAAAACATGATTGATAGAACCTCAATTGGATCTTAAGGGAAATAACATGATCACTGTTACGCGATCATAATTCTTTTTCTTCACAAACAAAATATCTATTGTGCTATTATTCCCATAATAATTATAAAATTTTTCTGAGAATAAAATAACTTTTATATTTATGTGATTTTTCTTTAAAAATAAAACTGATACCAAAAAAATTCATATCTAAATGTAGTTGTTTGTTAACTTTTATTTGCAATTCAAAAATATGTGAAATGTGAAAGAAAAACATATTTTCTTTTCTTTACGTATCCATTGCTGAATAGTGCAATTAATTTATTATTTCTTTAACTTTCATTTATTTATTTTTTTAAGATTTGTCACCTTTGATCTGATTGAGAGAAAGTGACGTAGAGGAGATATAAATCCATCTAAATTTCCACATAAAACTTCAAAGTATGATTTCTTGCTATTTTAATACAATCATGTTTTACCTCTGAAAAACCAGTGATGCAACGAATAAAAGTACATATTACGAATAAAATTTCTTATTCGCATCAATAAAAATAAACCACTTTTTAGTCTTTCATAATCGGCACTAAGTTCGATTGTTTATTTCGAAACTGTATTCGTAATTATAACGTTCTCACATGGAAGCGAGGCTTCCATACACAGACAAAAATTTTACAAATTCCTATTGAGTTTAACTGTACCAAGTCCTATCGCAAAAATAGTAAACTTCAGAAAACCAAAGAAGAATATATTTATAGAATCACACATACATAAGTAGTTCTGCGGTGCTCATTTACTCATCCCACAACAAAAGGCTTGAAGTGGGAAGCCCTTAGAAACTAAAAATTTTGAAACTTAACATTTCTCTATTGAGGTTCGCTTTTTAAATTAACATCCTAGAAAGAAAGTCGTTTAAAATTTTTTCATTTTATATCATATCATATGATAATTTTAATAGAGCCAATATTGTTTCTAAAAAGTTCTTATTTTTTTAATGGTCCTTGCAAATTTAAATTTAATATTCGCGAATACGAGTGTTCGCTACATTACTAATATGTACGTACGTATGTACAAATGTACATATACATATACTACATACTATGTACGTATATTACACATGTAATTTACTTAAGGCACAATTTTGTGTCTGAGTGATGTGATTTAAAAACAAATCTCATCGCACATTTCAAAGAACAAAATAAAAAACATGTAAATATCTGTATGAATATGCGAGTAAGATATTAAATGTACTCGTATATTCGTATGTACAAACATGCGTTTGCACATACGAGTACATGTGAATCTTCCATGTATTAATATATTTTCCTAATTTTACAATTTAAATGACTTTTTCCCACATATAAGATTTGTATTTGTTTTTTTTTAGGTTTGAAAAATTGGCTTTATTTTTAATGTTTTAAGCATTTTTGCTTAAATCGCATTCACATATTTTGCAAAAATATTTAAGGCCTGAAGACTTACATACATTGTGATTCCTCATAAAAGTTAAAACAATTAATCAATTCTCTCTAAAAAAACATGGAATATTTACGAAATAAACATGCATAAAACATCATCTATTCCATCGCATGTATAATATATTTCATGGTAGAAGGTAATTTACAACTTTGGCACACGAATAAACAATCGCCCACATACAAACTCACATGTGTATGCGCATGTGAATGTGTTTTTAAGCCAACTTGGGTGTGTGTGTGTGGGTGTATGCATGTGTTCAAATATTTGCTTAAATTTGTATGTTTTCCTTTCTCTAGCAAGAGCTAATAGGCCTCCTTTTACCACATTTTAAGCTTAGTTTGTTTTATCTCAAATTTTCCCTTATTTATAATTTTGTTTCAGTTTTTTTTTTTTTTTTTTTTTTTTGAATATTATATAATATATTTTTAACAACGAGTCATATTTATAATAACGCAATCGCTTAAAGCATCGACATCACAATCACCACCGTCAAGATTTACATCATTATCGTCTATAATAAAAAATTTAAGCAGGATTTTACCGCAAATGCTGATGATAGTGTTATGTAAACCTTTTACTTCCTTTTAAGTGCTTTACATACACACTTTTAGGCCCAAAGACTTCTTTACATAAACGTATAAATATATTCGGTATTCTTAGTTGTCTTTTTACGCATCAGACATTTTTTTATTTTGAATATTAACTTTCTAAAGTCTTATTTAAAAGCAGGTGTTGTGCGTGTTGTAAACACAGTTCTAATTATCTTAATATGAGACATTTAAAAGAAATAAAATACATTTATATTTCAAATCAGGTAAAAGTTAGTTAAGAATTGTTTCTTGTTTCTTTTATGAAAATTAATTATTTACAATTATTTATTAAATGAATTACGATACTAAATCATCACTTTTTGGAATATAACAATGAATGACAAGATAGAAATACGTGCTATAAAAATGGCCTCACCTACTTTATAGGCTTTGTTTGGTTGAATATTTTTTAATTTTTATAAACTCCTCTACATCGTTCAAAACGGAAGCGGACAAATAGTTTTTAACTCAATAAATTTAAATTAAATTAAATTTCTAAAAGTTTTTTGTTTACTTAAATTTCAAAATATTAGTTACGTAAAAATAAATGTATGTAATTAATAATTATTTATTAAAACTATTGTTTACTTTTGGCAAGAAGGTTCTTTTTACTCACTGCGAATGCGTTATATATAAGAAATTGGTTAATCATACGCAGTTTTGTCAGTTTAGCTTTTTCGAAACTGGATATGCTGAAGAGATAATAATATTGACTGAAATCCAATGCTGAAAGCTTTTACTTTATAACTGCAAAAATGCTTTTAGTGAGTTGCGACAATTGAAGAATGCGCTGGAAGAAAATTAATTTTTGATTTGGTTAATCTAGTATTTAATTATCTAGTATTAACTTGCACTAACGCTGAGATTGAAAGAGTTTAATAAATAAGTAATTAAAACTAAAGAAACAATCATGAAGGAAGCATGGGGTTAAGTGTATCCATGTCAATATTTTTGTCTACAATTCTAGTGCCTTTTTAGTGACACTGTCAACAAATTGTATTTTTTTTTGCTTTTGATAGGTAGAAAAAATGTTTGACGGCTAAAAACATTTCCTTTATGTCATTTAACAATAAGAAAATTATACCTTAAAGAAGCATGCAAAATATTTTATACCTTATTTTACTTTTAAATACTGTTTTAAATAAATACTTGTACCTGTTTGAACTAAATTAAAATAATATTGGTGACAGCGTCAGTATAATTTTTATATTAACAGCGTCTATAGTGAATCAGTACAGTTTTACTACGGACATTTCCCACAGTGTGGTGATATCGTCAATAGTATGTCAGTGCAAACTTACTATTGACATTTTCTCCATATGGCCCCACAATAACTACTTAGTCAGTATTGACACAGTCAACTGGTAGATTTCGTAAAACAAGCCTTATTTGGGGTATAATTTGTCAGTAGTACTGGTGACATCGTCAATAGATAATCAGTATAATTTTACTATTGACATTTCCTGAAGGAAAGTACTACAATTAAAATTCTAAATACTTTATTATACATTTAAAAAGTTTACAGAAATTTCGCCATGGTTTCACAATTACCGATGATTGGATAAAATTATTAGACATTCCTGATATTTATGCGAATCATAGTTCCGACTCTACGGCCGATGAGGAAATTATGATACATTTTATATCAATTAATAATAGATAAAATTAAAATATATATACGTTGCGAGCTCGATTTGAAAAATGACCTGGTTTATCGATTCGTCTATATATTTTTTTTAATGTTTCTAGACGCACTTTTAAAACTAATTTTAAAAACTCTTTTTTTTTGTTTTGGTTCCATAATTTGTTTTTTTAATCGGATGGAGAATTTGCCTGCCCGAAATATTGATTATTAACCCAAAATCATAAATTTTGAGAGAATGTGCAAATTTGAGAAGCACAAAAACTTTCCATGGGACGGACAACCGGAAAAAAACATTTCTTATGAAAAATTAGTTGTTATTAAAAACTTATGAGAGCTGCAGTTTCCTAAAAAATTTAAAAATCTAAAATTCAAAGCAAAACTTCAGATTCTTCTTAATCATGTATAAATTATAATTATGGCCTTATTCATAAACGATAAATAAAGTTATAGTAGGTTTATTGCACGATTTTTAAAATGGGATATCCGGTTTGATGCACACATAAACTTTAATAATCATTTATGAATAAGAACGTTAATTTATTACATTTGTTGAATAATTGAATCTTTTATGCAACTTTTCAACAACGATCACCGAATCCCTTTCGGTTGCCCAAATCGACCACGTACTATAAATATGCACTTATTGAATATATTTAAACACAAAAATTCTGGTTTAATTTTTGATCCAATACTGAATTTGCTCGTAAAAGAAATACTCCATTTTAATGATATATATATATTAATTTATATAGATTTAAAAATATGTTGCTTTTTAATCTGTTTTTTATGTACCCGAGCATATTTTTAATAACTTTTAACATGTTTTTATTAAAAGTAATCAAAACGCTGAATAAAAAATTTTAAGGCTCTTTTTAGCTTTTTCTGGCCTTTAAAAAAAACAATTTAGCTTTCTTTTTCTCCAGTTCCTGGCAATAGGGATCAGGCGCATAAAAATCTGTTGCGTACTTTTTCGTAATTTTTGGCGATTGAATATTTCACCGGAACGTATAATAATTTTAGAGCAGTCAATATTTTTAAGGAATCGTTCGTAACGTTAAAAATTTTTATTATTTTGCAAATTCCCATTTTTACAATATAAATTTTTCGAAAGAATAATTTTTTATAAGAAACATTATACGATTTTCGAGAGAGTAAATTTTAATTGTTTTTAACTGTCAACGCCAAAGTCGAAAAGGAAGCCAATGATTTTAGCAGTACATGTGCATAGATATATATGCATGTACATATTGTAAGTATGTATGGAATAATATTTTAGGGATATTCCAATCTGGCGGATGGAAAAATAATCAAAGTTTGCTTTCTTTATGAGTAAACTCAGCTACAATAAAGTTTTGCAGATATGATTTCGAATTAAAACAATTTGGTTGCACTGAGTACAATCGTGATTTAACTCATATTAGAAAGATATTTGCATGTTTGTTTTTAAAATTTTATTTAGTTGTGTATATTTCAACCACATTAAGAGACATTTTATTGAAATAGGTGTAAAACTTTTGATATTGTTCACAATTAACTGACGGTACTTTATTTTTAAAAACTGCGATTTCCTTACAAAATCCAAACTTATAAATTTGCGTATTTGTCTTTCTGTTGTATTGAAATCACATTCCAGCAGAGTGTTCTTAGAAAAAATCATAGTTAGTCTAATATTTCTTGCTTTCATGTTAAATTTAATTTTTAATATTGTTTTGATATCATTGTATTTTTTTATAAACTTGTCCTATCTGTGCATTTAATTCTCAGACGGATGTAAGTAAATTTTAAGAATAGATTTCTGAAAACGAAAATAATAATCTCTAATAAATGGAATTTTAATGTTGCAGTACATATTAACTGGCTGCAATGTACGAGAACATCCATTTACTTTCCAAAAAAAACTTCAGTTGTGAGATTTTATGAAACTAAAAGTTTTTTTTAAAAGAAAATGTTAGCAAACACTAAGCATGAGGGCAATAAATACACAATAAGAACGAAAACAAAAAGTAAATAGTTTACAAAAGTAATTTTCCATGTCATTCACCTTAAAGGCGTTTGCGAACGCCTTCTTACAAAAAGAACACAATAAAGTGAAACACACACACATACGCATAACAGTTAGTAAGTGTTTCTGGTTTATTTAATACTTAAGAATGAAATATAATATGGTTTACAGAAAAGGAATCAAAAACGACAAAAAGTTTTTTGCTTAAAAGTTTTTTGTCATACGACAAACAAAACTCAAATAAAACTTATTGAAACATACAATGTACGTATCTTATGCGTATGAGATTGAGTACCAGGAACAAAAAATAAAATTTAAGCCAGAAAAGTGTGTTTAATAACCTTAAGATTTGTGTGCTAATGACGATATTTTTTAAATCGAGTTAGTTGAGTTTTGGATGTTCGCACAATTATGTGTAATCATACGTTCTGTGTGACTGTTCTAGTATTAATGACTTTTTCAATTTTTTATACATACTTACAATATTTTCTTTAGTAAAATTTATTCAGTAAAATTTAACAAGCAATCAAAAACATTTTTGAGTGGAATAAAACTCACAGTTCATTTCATAATTGAAATTTATTTTTTTTTCATTCTACAAAATGTTTTCGAACGATCGATATAATACCGATCTTTTATTTTTGATTTTTACGCTGAAAAGGATGTGTAGAATCCAAAAAATTAATAAATAAAAAGTTTTGTTTAAAAATTTATCATAAAATATATTCATAGTAATGTGTAATATCACAATTAAACAAGGAAAATTTGGAAAGCTGAAACAATATTAAAATTTGATGTTCCAAGTGTTTTATGGTTCTTAATAAAATAATGAATTTACGGAAAATTTCTTAAAATTAAAAAGAAAATCAGTAAATTCAGATTAAAGCTTGAGCCAAACAATTCCTTTCAATATAAATGAGTTTTTTTTTTGTTCGTATGAGTTAAAAATCATTTCATTAAAAGTCGTGAATTTTTCAATAACTTGAAGCCTAAATGTCCACTTAATGAACAATATAATAGTTAATTAAGATTTTACCAAATAAATTTATGAACATTTTTAAATAAATATATTCTTGCAATAAATTATTCCTAATTTTAATTTCTTAGTAAAGATAATTTGAGTTTATTAAAAGAAAAAGGAATTCATAATTATTTTACAATTTCAACTTGACTTCGACTTTCGACTTAAGCCTAAAAGCTTCAAAGAAATTACGATTATATATTAAGGAAAAATTTAAATTGTTATTTATTTCGGTATTTTTGAAAGACTGTATTTCAAACCTCATTTGTTTTTTAATTTATTTCTAACATGCCCTTAATAGCAACTAAGATTAGCGTAATGTTATAAAAATCGGTTAGCAATCGATAAAATTGTAATATATTTTAAGGGCTGCCCTAATATTCTCATATATACCCTCTAGGGAATGTCCATAGGAGAACTATAGTGTCGTACTAGGGACATTGTCACCACTACTACTGACTAGCTAATATTTTCTACTATTGCCATTTAAGACAGGCTTGTCAATACAAATCCACCAGTAGATTGATGAGGTAGTACTTTTAGGACCACATCGAGACATTTGAATAAAAAATTTAATAGTACATTTTAGTGAATCTAATCTAAAAAATTTGGTTCTACTCATTCGATTCTCGAGGTTGTTTTTATTACTGTGGTTGAAGCAACATACTTAAACACATATATATTTTGTATAAAGAAGATTTTGTATGAAAAAAAAGCTTAAATTAGAAAATTTAAAGTAGAACCTTAAATAACTATAAATTATTTACACCAGTCTCTTTTTAATATTTTAGAGGTCATAATAAAAAAACAAGCAATTAATACATTCGTTGACAGCATCATTAGAAATATACTAGATCTGTTGTCTGTAGCTAATTTCCACTCGTGCGTAGAAAGAAAGTTGTCGACCAGTGCAGTTGTCGCTGGAGAAAAGAGTGCTGACAAAGAGACACTTGGTCTCAGGCTGACTGCAGGGTTTGTATATTAATGTTTCTAGTCTACAAAATTTATTTTATTTCTATAAGTAGTTCTTTAAAGAAGCAATTTGGAAACTCTTTAAAATAAATACTCATTTGAAGCGTCATTTGAAAAATGAAACAAAAGAAAACCAATTGAAATTCTTTTTTATAATTTTCTTAAAAAACGAAATGATCTAAGCAAACCCAAGTGTAAAAGTTAACAAAAGAATATTTGTACTTAATGCAGGCAAACACATACACATACACATCTTAACGTATGTCCCATATTTGCTTTTAGATAATTGTTTAAGTGTTCATTTCTTAACATTTCCATGTACATTTATGTTTGCATGCATGTGTGTATGTAAATTTTTTATTTACTTATTTCATTTTAATATTTATTTTGAAAATAACTATTAATTAAATTTTTAGTGTATGATACAAATATACAATTGTGAAAATGCACACTAAAGCAAATACATAAATAAATAAGCCAGGAAACGCTTAAGCACACACACACATATATACAAGTACATTCAAACGAACACATTTGTACGTAAAATTACATTCATGTACGTATTAATATTTATTTTCATGTTTTTTATACAATTTAGTATATTTACACTTGTAGACTTGTCTTTAAAAACTTCAGTAAAAAATTTAAAGAATGTAAACAAAACTATATTAAAACAAATATTTGAGTTTTCATGCAAATCAACACACTCATACATAGACATCATACATGCATGCGTAGTGCAAGCCAGGTTAAGGACAAATAAATAATGCACACACACACAAATAAACACAAATGCATGTGTGTATGTTTATATTTGTTCTTATTTATTTAAATACGAATAAATATTCTTATTTATAATGTTTTATTTAAATTGCAATTTAAATTTATTTAAACATATGTTTGCTGATAAATAATGTCGAATAATACGACACATGATTTAAGCTGACACAAACATATTGCACAACACATGTCCAACAAACATTGAAAAAAAAAATCATACATTCATTTAGAGGATGAAGAGGAAGTCGAAAAAACTAAAATACAGCGAACAATCAATTAGCTGTATCTGTCACCGTGCTGTGCTGTGCTGGCTCATCGTTGCAAATGCTGTTCATTGAGGTAACAATTGTAGAAACTGTACCATTTGATATGTTATGTCACTCTAAGTTTTGATATGATATAATATGACACTCCTCAATTATCAACTCAATTGTGTTAAGCATTGCAACCTGTCGTCATATTACTTCTACTAAACATAATGTTCTTCATGTTGCATACACTGAATGTATTTAAATATTTTACTAATTAATTCAAATTAATGAAAGTTTTAAAACAACAATTAAATCATACAATTATGTTTTTTAATTTCACATACATACGAGTATTTTATTTATTTATTTTGTCTTATTACCTGACTGCTTGATCATTTGTTATCGAGCTTAAAAAATATTGTTAATTCATGATATTGTTTAAATCCATGAATAAAAAATAGACGCATAATAAATTAACTTCTGTTCGATGTTGTGGTTGACCATATGAAATTGTAACATTAATATGAAAATTAAACAAATTGACATTTACTACACCCACAAACACAATCAAAAAATGCACACATGCACACAATTACTTGCATGACTTACTCACTCCATCTTTTTCATGGAGAAGTTTCGCAACACACAGTAAAGACTTATTTCAATGAACCGATGTCCTCAAATAAAAAAATGAGAATCGAAGTAATTTGTCACAGCAAACTTTATTTGATCTACTGTATTGGCGATTAATATTATTATAATAACTTCAATTGAATTAAATTGTCAAGTTACACACACACACGCACACACATATGTAAGTGTTAGTGTATTTGTATTTATAGCACATTATTATAGCACACATAAATATGAAAATATACACAAATACATATAAATATTTATTTGAATACTTGTATATACTTATTTCCTTTGCAGATTTATTATCTGTCTTTCCTAAAAGAAGGCTCCCAACAATTTCTTTCTTAAAAAAATTTCTTTTCAACACGCATTTCTATTTCTTTTTCATAAATTGTTAAATTCTACTGGGCACATACTAGTTTACGGTTTCTAAACTTTATTTACCACAACGTGTCTCCCGATTTTCCTTTATGTAAAAATGAAGTTACACTTTTGGAAGGATTTGATCTCTTAAACATTTTTCTTTAAGTTGGAAAAAAGATACCAGCCAAGTGCAGTCATCAGAATTGATGATCACACGGTTCCTATTTATTGGATTTTCCATCACTGTTTCCCCTAATTTTCGTATTCTAATTTGATAAATAATAGATTATAAATAATATATTGAATACTTTATATTCCCAGTCACAAGTATCCACCGTCAAAAGTGGCAAAATCGAACAAAAAAAAAAACCGCTGATGAGATGGTGTAGCGACCTCGAAATTATTACTAAACTGTTCTGTTAATCTAAAAAGCAGAAATGTTTGAATATTACTTTCTTAATACAAATAATTTATTAAAATTATTTGTCAAAACTTTCTTAAATTGAAAAGAAATCAGATTTGAACTTGAGCTTAACAATTCCTTTCAACTGAAACCACCTAATTATGTACAAACATTAAAACCAATAAGAGTTTACAATTTGAAGTGCATTGTACGTTGAAATGCTCAATAAATGAATGTCTATACCGATAAACTTATCGACGAAGGAATTAAATTTCCTAAACCTAAAACTCAGACTGAACTTTATTCTGTTCTTTAGATTAATGATGATTTTTTTCTTTCCACCAATTTTTTCTTGTTTTCTTTTTTGAACGGATTTTGCTTTAACAAATATGTAATTAGAGTTTAGTTTTTATTTTAATACCATGTTTTATTTTTTTTTTTTTGTTTTAGTTAAAACCACATTTAAAAAAATGATGAATCATAAAGAGTCTTCGCTTTTCAGCTCATTTAAATTAATTACTCCGAATAATACAGAGCACTCTAAATTTAATTTACTCCCAATTCAATTTTGCCTTGTTTTATTTAAAGAATGAAATATATAAAAAGGAAAAGCAAATTACAGTTATTTTGTTTTAACTCGCTAAAAAAACCTTTTTGCGTTGTCATCAGGACCAGCTTAAATGTATTTTTTTCACTTTGCTTATTAAATGCTCCTAAATGTTAATTAAATATTTTTTGCTTGTTGCATGGAAAGCAAAAAACAACTTTATTATAAACAACAACAACAACAACAATAGAAAAAAATTAACCTTAAAAGTGGATTATCATTGTAAACTCGATGATAAGCTCCTAAATGCGTGAAGTCGATATGAAATTGTTTTCTTAAGACTTTCTTTTGAGCGTTTTCTTTTCGACGCATCTCCTCCTCAATTTACACTTCTATCGACCGCTGTATATCTTCTTCTTTGCTTCTGCCAACACAATTACCCAAACGCATAAGAAAAGGTCATGCCAATCAGCTTAGGGCCTTAAATAAATAAAACTTGAAAAAGGTCTGGAAAAACAAAACAACAACAACAGATAATATAAACGGAAATTATTGTTAAAATGCGAAAAGAAGCAACTCAAGAATGAAACAATAAATAAAGTTCTGCTCTTAATACACTGTGCGGAGAGTACAAACAGCTACAACCGCACAAATGTAGCACCAATTCATTTTATCATATTAAATAAATAAAGTAAACTTAAAGATAAGCGCAAAAGAATTTAAAACTTATAAACCATAATGGGATGGAATATAATAAATAAAGAAAAAAGAAACCGAAGAAAGCAAACATTGGACTGAAATCAATTCATTTTTATTATACGCTCATTGAATTTAATAATGCAACCATCAAATAAATAATAAAAAAATCTCTTGACTAAAAATGCGTATCTACGTATTTATGCGTTCACATGCACGCACAGCGAAACGTTCACTTGTGTGAGTGTTAATATCCACTCGTATGTACGCATATCATAGCAAATACTGAGAATCGGTCTTAGAAAACGTGAATTCAAAATGATCTTAATAAAATACTGGCTGAGACGCAACGCTTTTTCTTCATTGAGCCTGCTGGAAGCCACTTGCAGCCTGTTATTGAAATCGTAAGCGTAAAGTAAATATGAATATGTAAAGGATTATTTTTTTTTTATTTCTGTTTTATGAATTTATTGTCTATGCCAGCATGAACTACAAGAGCAATCAGAAACATTTAGAACACAAAAAAATTGAAATAAAAGAAAATAAAGAGATTTGGAGACAGCATTCAATTTAATTCATTGGAATTTTCGAATAAAGAAATCAATAAAATACGTGAAAGATTATTTGAATTTAGCTTTATTTTATTCTTAAACAGTCATCATCATTCAAAGCACGTAACAGTTTATTCTTCTTTATCATTTTCTTGTTTTTTTATTTCCCTCTGCTATTTAAAGTCCACAAAAGCAACGATGTAATGTTTAAAGGTGTTAAGCAATTCTGTTTTAAAAATAAAGTTATGATATTTTTCTTGTTATTTAATTTTTGTTGCTGTTAAGCATCACGAAAGCAAGTCGTCCCTCTCTTCAATCGGTCCATCAGTCTATAAAATTTTTTATGCTTCTCAAATTTAAAAAGTTGATATCCAAGAAATCATCACAAAAATAAAAATAATTAAATTAACTAAAGGGTGTTTTTTTAAGCTAGATAGAACTTTAAATTGTAAAAAGTAACACAAAAAATGAAATTTTGATGAAACATTTTTTTATTTGTTTCAGTATACTCTGACAAATCATCATGAATAGACTCACGCTTGAACAACGCTACGAAATTATCCAAATTTACTTTGAAAATCAGTCGTCGATTCGCGCGTTGTTTTATCGCAAAATTGTGTTCAGCGATGAGGCGCATTTTTGGCTTAACGGGTTTGTTAATAAGCAAAATTGCCGCATATGGAGTGAGACCAATCCACAAGAGACCCTACAGACTCCATTACATGCAGAAAAATGCACCGTTTGGTGCGGTTTTCACGCTGGTGGCATCATCGGACCTTATTTCTTCAAAAATGAGGCCGGAGCTCGCGTTACGGTCAATGGAGATCGTTACCGCACCATGATCAATGATTTTTTGTTTGAAAATATGGATGACATTGATCCGGAGGAGATGTGGTTTCAACAGGATGGCGCTACGTGCCATACGGCGAACGCAACCATCGACTTATTGAAATCAAAATTTGGCGATAAGTTGATTTCGAGAAATGGACCTGTCAATTGGCCTCCAAGGTCGTGCGATTTGACACCTCTCGATTATTTCCTGTGGGGCTACGTGAAGTCACTGGTTTATGCTGATAAACCAGCAACAATTGACGCCTTGGAGGCCAGCATTGTTCGTGTTATTCGTGACATACGGCCAGCAGTGCTCAAAAAAGTGGCCCAAAATTGGACGTCCAGAATGCGCTTCGTCAAGAACAGCCGCGGTGCCCATATGCCCGAAATCATTTTCAAATGTTAATGTCACGTATTGATCTTTCGAATAAAAAAAAAATTTTGATTACAATTTAATTTTTTGTGTTATTTTTTACAATTTCAAGTTCTATCGGGCTTAAAAAAACACCCTTTATAAATCAAAATTTATAGCACCAAGAAAAAAACCAACTGGCGTAACTTAAAACTTTAAACTTTCATAATATATCGAAGTTTCTTAAATACATTTCCATATATAAAAAAAATAAATTACATGAAAAAATTAATTCAAAATAACGAATTAAAAAATAGTAAATTACGCCAAAAATATAAATTTTATAAGAAATTATAATTTCAACAAAAAGTTTAAATGGAAACAAAAAAGTTATTGTTTTTAGAAGAAAAGTGTACTGAATCAAAAAACTATCAAACTATAAATTGTTCACCAACTCAAAATTATTTTTAGAAATGAAAATTAAAAAAAAAATTCACAAACAAATATTTTAGAAAAATGAAACTCTTGAAGAATTAATATTTTGCAAGTAAATCAAAATAACATCGAAAAGTCTAGAAAAATGCGAGGTTTCACTAAGAGATCGAAATCTCAAACAAACGAGAGCCAAAGAATATTAAAACAAAATCTCAACAAGAAATAATAATTATCAATTTCTCAATTTCTCAATTTTTTTTATATTAAAAATTGTTGATGACTTAAAATTATTTTTATTATGAAAGCAATATAAAATAGCGAACAAATTTTATTATTAGATTCTACGACAGCTTTAAGCTTTACGAACTTCAATGATTTTGAAATCAATCTAAATAATTGTTTAATGACTTCAAGTTTACTCTGTCGTTCAACACCGCTGTCGCAATGACTAAAAAAGATGAATTTGAAAAAGATTTGTATGATTCAGTTAGTTTTGGATTGTTTTGTGTTAAAATCCCCCAATTATCTTTATTAAATAATGTTTTGAAATGTTCAAATAAAAAAAACATAAATCACTTAATAAATAAATATACTCGAGGAACTCTAAAAGCATGTAATTCCAGCTTCTACGCCTATTTTTCCTTGTTTTGTTTTGTCTACATACATACAAATATTTAATTTTGTTTTTGCCCTTTTGACTGTTTATTTGTCGGTGCCTTTTTTTTACTTTAATCTTTTGCGTTCGTATGGAGTTAACAGGTCATTTTAGATAGAGTGCGAAATTAAAATTTATGGTTTTTGTATAATTTATTAGCATATTTTGACTTAAACTTTTAAAAAACAGCTCATATTTAAATCCATTAAGACACAATTTATCTTTGTTTTCCTTCCTTTCGTTTATGTCTATCGGCTTTAAAGGTGAATGGAAAACATTAATATAAAATGAAACCACTTAATTTTGTTAAAGCATTTTGAAGAATGAAAATGTTTTTATAATTTTTTTTCTTTTAACATGATCTGAAGTTAAACTTCGTGTTTACTTTATTATTTTGTTGAGCTCCATACAAAATGTTTAAACACATGATTAATTGTTAAAAAAAATTTGAATTTACCAATTCTTTTGTAAAGTAGAAAGTTAACAACATGGCAAACAGGAATCATAGGCAATGTCAAGGTCTACAATGGCAACTAAATTGAAAGCATCCATTCTGTTGTTTTCACTTTATGTGAGTTAAAACTTTCACTAGCTTAAGGACATTAGACATGAACTTTTTTTTTAAAAGGAGCGATGAAAGCAGTTATTTGAAAGTAATTTGATAACACACAAAATGAAATTCGCATAATTAAATAAACAAGCGAAGTAAATTCAATTATTCATTCACAGAAAGTGCTCGTTGTATGCTCAAATTCAACAAACAACCATTTAAAAATTATTTATGTTTAGAAAATGCTTGAAGTACGCTTAAAATTATGCTCGTTTACCATCTCTATAATTCAGCTAAACAGTTATTGAAGACAATTTTAAAGGAACTCGTCTTAACAATAATTTTGAAAAACAAAATAGCATTTAAAAATTTCAATAAGCGAAAGGACAAATGCAGAATTAGAACCCTTTTGTAATTTTTCTTGTTTCTGATAATTTTTTAATGAAAAGAGCACTTACAATAGTTTATTCAGCAGACCGGAAAGATAATTATAAAATGATTTAAGAGTAAAAAAGATTCAGCACAGAATACGGAAAACTTTTTTGAAAACACAAAAACTTTGGAGTCAAAATACTTTTCCAAGACCAGTTATTTTATATGTATAGACATTATATATACATTATATACATGTTAGCCCAGTCCTACACAGAAAGAAAATCGTCGTAATAAATTCAAGTATTTTCTACTTACTTTGAGTACGAGTCGTTCTCAAAATTTTGAGTACAAATAGCAATAAAATATTCTTTAATCAAGCCAAAACGGGATTACTTTACATAACCAATCCTGGAGTTTCTTAAAATGAGAACAAAATTCTTAAATCAACTAAAAAATTCTTAAATTAAAATTAGGTTTTGAATCTTTCCGTACTTAAATCAATCTTTCTGTAATTTTAATTTTAGTAAACCTAAATTACCGTACTTTTAACACCGCTTTTGATTGATTTAAGTACGGATGGATTGAATTTCCTTTTGAGTGTACCAATATCAGATCGGCAAGATGTCTTTAATGTTAGACTCGAAAATTTTGGTGGTCATACCTCTAGACCACTCACTGTTTACTGTAAGGATCTGACCACCATCAATTACGATGAGTTTCCTGGATTGTACCATTTGCCAAAAAAAACTGAAAGTTCTCAAGTCGGCTGTCACTAAATACAGATGTACCAATTTAAAATTAAAAAGAACTATCCGGCTTGTCATTTTTAGTTAAATAATATCTATAGCACACAAATTTTATATGAAATTGCAATTAGTAATAATAAATATTTAACTAATAAATACTAACAAAAATAAATAAATTTTAGTATTTGTTTTATTCAAAATTCGAAACAACTAGGATTTCAAACTAATCAGTGTTTCTTGGAAATAAATAAATACCAGACATACAAATGTACATTCGAATACATACTTACATACATATTTACAAACATACATAAAAATAAGTTTTTGAATTAACAGAGAATATTAAATTGACCATTGTTTCTACTTCTGCTTATTTCGTATTGTTTCGATTTTCACTTATAAGAACGTAAATAATAATAAGCATAATTATTATATGTGGTTGACATTTATTATATTCAATAATGATGTTGTTTTCCATGTCATATTGTGTCGTGTAATAATGAGTTTTATGAGTTGGACATACAAGCACATGCACTATTTATATACTCATGCAAAGAATGAATAAGCAAACTAGTATATATTTACTCCAAGGAAATAGAGGGGGGAAAAATTAAACAATAAAAATAAATTTATTTACTTTTGCTATAAAAACAATAACAACAAGTTTAAATGTGATAAGTCCTTTAACGAATATATTTCAGTAAAAAAAAACACTCACGTGCCGAATATTCACATGCACAAACAATCACCCGCAAACAGCCACAACTTGATTTGTATAAACAATCACCCACATGTGTTATCCATTTTTTTTAACAAAACAAAAAACAAAACAAAACAAAAAGAAATAAAAGAGTCACATTATGACTTCAATGGCGCCATAAGAATTGCATTTACAATGCATTATTTGCAGCATATAAATTATATAGAGATAGTAAGTGCATCTACATACTCATGTACATATACTATATTATATATCTATATGGACACATGAATTAAATGGGCTTTTGGCAAAACATCTTAATTCGAAATAAGAGATTTTCCCAATTTTATTTCAACTTTTTGTTTCAGCTTAAATTAAAATATAAAAAAATTAGAAAAAAATTTCCAAAGAATAGAAAAATCTGTTTTATATGCAGAAAGAGAAACGCCGTACTAAATTCAACTATTTTCTACTTACTTTGAGTACGAGTCGTAGTCAAAAATTTTGAGTACAAATATACAATAAAATGTTCTTTAATCAAGCCGAAAACGGGATTGCTTTATATAACCAATCCTGCAGTTTCTCAAAATGAGTACAAAATTCATTAATCCCGTGAAAAATCCTGATTCAACTAAAAAATTCTTAAATTAAATTGAGCATTTAAATCTGTCCGTACTTAAGTCAATCTTTCTGTACTTGATTTTAGTAAATCTGGGATTTTTAACACCGTACTTTTAACACCGCTTTGGATTGATTTAATTAAGTACGGATGGATTGAATTTTATTTTGAGTGCATAAACGAAAATCGAACTTAATTCATCTTAATAGTTTATGTAGTACTATTTGCAAATTGGACTTAAGATGTTTTTCCTAATTTGATGACACCTTTTTGAACGTTAAATGACTCAGGATCAAAATATATTTTGCGCAACCTTTCTTGATAACGAACACTTTAAAAATTGTACACAATTTGAAAATTAACATTGACAATTAGAATTTTATGTATGAAGGTTGTAAGAATAATACTTCATGTTAATTTTTTTTCGAACTCGACTATTTTAAGCAAATTAGTTCTAAGTCCGTTAATTCATCTGTTGACAAAATATTATATAAATAAACAGATGTTATGGAGTTATGGAGATAACACAATGCATGTTTTATCGTATGTAACAGTTTTATAGTATACTCGCATAATAATAATAATAATAAAAATAAGTAATAAGAATGATTTGGCATCAGCACCAGTGAAACGGAGGCTTATAGACAGACAAGTTTTTCGGAGAATATCTCGAATAATTTAATACATATTTAAACAAATGTTTCAAGCTGTGGTACACAAAACTTGACCGTTCATACTCAGCAACCAAATTTCATACTATTTTAGCGGCTTTAAGGCCACTTTAAAGTTCCATATTGATACATTTTTAAGAACAAATGATTTTTAGGCAAAAGTTTATATTTTCAAAAGCTTAATAAACTTTTAGTCATACAAAAATACTGAAATATTTGTTTTTGGCTTTAAGTTGTAAAACATTAATTCTTATTGAATTGATATTCCATCAGTTTTTAAGAATACACTAAAATGTTTATCTTTCTCTATTAAATAAAATTTTCTTTTCTTTTCTTTTAAATCACATACACTTATTATAAGAAAACTTTATCATGCATGATGTACTATACAAAAATCCACACGTAATGTCACTTTTATACTTCCATACATCTTACAGATGAAGTACGGGAAAAAACAACAAAGATATTCAAATAATTCTTTGCCTCCCTTGTTGCCCCATCGCCCAACTTATTCAATAAACGGCTATTACATTCCAACATACACATACATACACGCAAAGTTTCTTAACTAAATACAAACACAAAAACACAACACAAACACACAAACTCATACACTAGCATATCCAAGTGCGAAGAGTAGAAGGCTATAAAAATGCTTGTATCATGTAGTAATTTTAAGCAGATGAAATGTTAATATGTTGCAACATATTTATGTCAAAAGTCATAAAGTCACGTAAACATACAGCGACAAAAATCTCATAAATTAATGTAAAATAGCAATGAAATCAGGCGATAAAAAGTCTTTGACAAATAAATTAGAATGATATTAAGTTTTATGACTAAATAGAAAAAAATGCCGGCACACACACACACACAACACATTTACAATTATATTGTGAAATCATAAAAAGAAATTTAAACAGTTTTATATTTTATTTGTACTTAACATCTACAACCATAAAACAATTAAGTTTAATAATAAACATTTATATTTTTTCCCCTAAGCCAAGTCAATGCCTGCGAATAGATAAATGTTAATTAGAAGGACTTAACACTATGATGCGCTTTTAATTTTTATTTTATAAGTAAAAAAATATGGTAAACATAGAAAAACAACGTTAAATGGAAAGAAAAAATCTATTTTCCATTCGAATATATTCTACCATCTTGAGAGTTCAAAAGGCGTCCCGTTTCATTTACATTTAAATTTTATATTCTAATAAAAAAAATCTCACATATATATTTCTACATGCTGATACACACTCAATATATTGTAGATTATAGGTCGTAGAGTCGTCCCGTTTTGGTGTCTTTGGAAAGAAACTCCATGAACTAAATACCCAAAAAGAGATTTGTTGTAAACTCAAAGTTTACAACAATTCTCCCAGTCAAAATAAATGTTATTGAAGAAAATGTCAAACAAATATTTTAAGGAAAGCAATTTATGTACGTCTTCCAACCTTCTTTCGGAAAGGGATAGTGTAAAAAGGACAGATGGTGAAAATGAGAAAGCTTAATTGCAAATCTGCTATTGCCCATTTTTATTAATTATTTTGCTTCGCCGGTACTGTTCAGCGACCAGTACTATCCCTTCGTCCGATAAACAGTCCCCAACAGCAACAAACACAATTACATACTAATTCACATCTGAAAAATAATGGCTTTAGTGACTGACTTGCCTGAAATTGGGCTCGAACCCACGTTCACAGTCATCACTGACTTTGTAGTCAACGCGCTAAAAACATCAACCACAGCTCCTTCAATTAACCATTTATTGATTTTATTTTGTAAGTTATTAAAAAAAAATTTTTCCTTCATCTGTAAAACTACCAAAAGTTAAAAAAAATCTTTCAAGTTTCTTATTTCTGAAATAGCAAGCATGTCTCATTTATGTTTAAATATCAGAACGAAAGATTCTTTCTGTTTGACTTTATGTATTGAAATTTCAAAAATAATAATATAAAAACATTTAATAAAAAATCTATTTTATTGTTTGGGCATTTTTTGGTAATAATTTTTCTCTGAAGCTCTTTATTTAAAACTTTTATGAGTAAAAAAGTGCTTCTCAGTTAGTTATTGATATTTCGAGTTCAATCAATTTTGACATTTATGGTGATTAAAAAATTTGTATTACATTTTTTAAAAAAGTAAGACCTCTAGATGTCTATAATATAGCACCTCTGGACGGGTGGACTCATTAAAACGAAATCGGAAATATATTCTGAAATAGCCTGAAGCAATTACAACTCAATTATTTAAAATTATTTTGAATTGATTTTCCAATCTTATTTACGCAAATGAAGACCATATAAATATTTTACTATGATTAAATATTTAAGTTTTAAAACTTAAGTGGAAGCTTAAAACAAATTCTTTCAAAAGATATAGAAATACCCCACCACCCACAATGCGTTGGAAGTTTTCTTTTATTTGTTCTCAATAGAAAATGTTTACTGGGTACATGTTTTGAAACTTTTATATACAAAATGTGTGAATTTATTTATTTATAAAAACAAACAACCGCAAAATACAATCATTGTGTGGTCACTGCTTGAATGACGAACAAAATGTAATCGTTTATCTTTGAATAGCTTGAAACATCTACAACTTTAGCACAGACAAGTTTAAAAGAAACATGTCTTTTTATTCTTTTACATACATGTATTTATGTATATTTGCTTGTGTGTCTGTTTCATGTTTTGGTATGTCGGTTGTAGCCACTTGTATGTTTTAATTGATGTGACAAGTGTCTGGTAGATGACCTCCTAGAACAATAGACGTTTTTCACGTTTCTGTTAGAAGAGGAAAAATACATACAATAAAAAGGAAATCAGAAAAAAGAAGAAAAAATTCATTGACTACAACAAGAACAACAACAACAACATCAATAGTATTATAGTACTAATTTTACTTGTTGTAATTCTTTTTTGGGTTTTTTCTTGTCTACCATTGTTTGGGGAGATTAGAAGAAATGAGAAGTCCTTTTGCGAAAATACTCGTAACACAACAGAGTATTTGCAAGAATTAATTGTGTTCGTACTTATCAACTGCATCCCAACCACTGAAGATTTTTAATTTTTATCTTCATATTGTGCAAGCGTGTAAATAATATAAATTAAAATTAATGTTGCTTCAATTTTTTTAGAACAATTGCAAAAACTTAATGAAAAGTCTTCATCTATTACTTGGTAATCGTAAGGTAACATTCATTCTTTGTTCTATAATTTGTTGTCAATTAGGAAAAAAAATAGAAAAAAAACATGAATTAAATGAACCAAATTTTCCCAGAATCCTCGAAAAATCTAATTTTAAAACTTTTAATTTACAATGTTCATTAACATAAATAAATAAACTCTAAATAATCAGATAAGAGCGCGTGTTCTATTTTTCTTAAAACTTAAACATTAAAATTGTCGAAATAACATTTGACTGTGCTTTTTTTATATTTCAATTGTTTCAATCGCATGATAAAAGAGACCTTAAGCTTTAGTTTAAAATTAAATATTTCAAACTACAAATGGGTAAAAAAACGTAACGTAAGTCAAGCAAAAAAGCATACATACACCACGAGGAATTTATGAATCTATTAAATTTTGTAAAAAAAGACTTTGTTGATGTTGGTGTGGGTGATGGCCACTATCGATTTATATCGAACTTTACCACCATACGAGTTGTTAAATTTGGGACTTCATCAAACGAGTTTAAGGATAATTCAGGAGTACAAGACTACGATTTTCTCCTACTCTATTTTCTATTTTCTATATGACTTCTACGTCTATATTATTTATTATTTAGCAGATAATGTGTATATTGGTATTTCCACAAAAAAAAATTTGTTTTTGCAACAGACGTAGGGAATCAAAATCTTTTGAAGATTTTACAAGCCTTAAAGTATCTTTTATATACCTCGGTTTCTTTTGATCAATCTATATTTGAAAGAAAGTGCAACACAACTCTCATGTATCGGCCGATGTTTCACAATATATTCTGTAACTATTTGACCGCGTGCAGGAGAGGGTGCACACGCTCATCAATGACTGGAAGTATACAACTTTATTGACTTATTGGATCATCGACGAAATGTGATTCTATAAATCTTTACAATCATGTATGCAGACTTTTCTTCTCAACTGTATGTAGCATAAAATGTACAATTCAAAAGAAAATCATTTTGTGCTTTTCACTTTTAAAACAAGATAATCTTTTCTTATTTTCACATGAACATTGCAATTTGTATGCAACATAAAATGTTGAAATAAAGAAAAGAAATAAAAAAATTAATAAAAAAAAATCCACACTATATTCGTTTTCATAGGAGTTAAGGTTTACGGTTCGAACGGAAATGACTTTATGCAACATTAATTAAAGGAAATTGCAGCCACACTTTCTGTGCTCAAATTGAATTGAAATTCATGCGTTCATGAAATGAATGAAATAGATACCGGAAAAGAAGAATGGGGGGAAAAAAACTAAGTCGTTTTGCAACACACAACAGCAAAAAATATTTTAAAAATTATTTTATTTCTGTTCGAAAGTCTTTTAAAAAGTCCATTTGAAGCCACTGTGGTGCAAAACAACTTTTTCTCTCTACACAAAATTATCCGTTGCAGAACGAATAAGCCATGGTTAGTGACGCGACGTCTAGGAGTCCGAAAGTTGGCTAAAGACTTTTGTCGTTGTTGTATTATACGTTTAGAAAATGTGTAATGACAAATGAAGAAGCCAAAGAAGATAAACTTTTATTTTTCTTTAAAAAACGAAAAACAGTTTTAAATTGTTAGTAATTTTTACGAAAGCAAAATCCACACAAATTAAAGTTAATAAAATGAGACAGAAATAAAAGGGGCAAAATTAAAATTTATTTACTTCAGCAGCACATTATTAAACTTAAAACTCTTCCACTTCGCTTTTTCTTTTATTATGCTAAAGAATGAATAAATTGCAACAAATTAATAAAAATAATGTTGAAAAAATAAATATGAATGTGAGAGACCATGTGACATTCGTTTAGGCTCACACTCACACACACAAGCCATACATATAATGCTGGGTGAATGCGTGCGTGTAAGAATACGTGCATATGTATGCTATCATTATGCAATTAGTCTCATTAAATAAATTGCAAAATTACACACACGTTAAGCTAATGGGAAAATCATACCCCATATATAGACCAATCATAATATCCATGATGATAGTAATGATGATTACATACTCTTGCAATGATCGTGTTGATGGTAGACATACGAGTACAAACGTGAGTGCAATTGTGACTAAAAATATACACATTAAACGTGATGAACGAAAGTTACGCACATATGAACTGAATAAGTTAACGCAACCAAAAATACACGCGACATTACACGCATTCAACATTTATGCAAAAGTACTGTGGCATTTAAAAAGCCACAACATTTACACACACACGTACACATATGCATTTAACAGTATACACATAACGAGTTAACGAATTACAATTCAATTGAAACCGCTGGCGATAAGCTGTAACAAAAAAAGGGAATTCCCGAATTATAATAATTATTTTACCCATTTTACTTTCAACAAATGGCAATGCTACTTCTTGAAAATCGAGGGAATGGCCAGAGAGAGAGAGAGAGGGAGCAGAGAAAGATTAAAAAAATAAAAATTCTTATCTAGTATATTCCACAAAGCTGACCTAAATGAATGCATTACAACATGCAGCATGTCGTAGTCGCTGTATTTTCATCATGCAGCCCAACAATTTTTACTGTTCTCGCGGCGAGCGATCTGCCGATGTACGAGGAATTCGTTTTCAGAGAGCGTGGTGCCAATCGTGGTGGAGTGCTATAATTTGTGTTTGTTTTTTCCCTATTCCAAGTTTTTTTTGTTCATATGATAAAATAAGTCAATAATTTCACTCATACGAGTACTTATTCCTTTACTTGTGAATGCGTGTGATTTTAAATTATTCAAAATCTTTAATATCTTATGAATGTTCTAATATATTTAAATTCCCTTATTGCTTAAATGCACTTTCTACGGAATGCAATAGTGTGAGTGCGAACTCAAGAATATTCGAAATATTGTATGTATGAATGCATGAATATATGAATGATTGTATGTGTGTATGTATATGTGTATATACGTGTATTAGGGTTCAATATAAATAAAATAGATACAACTCTAAAAAGTGTCCCTAAAGTGACTGTTCACACGTATGAAATGCACCAAATTTAAAATTAGTCACTTTCTAAAAATCGATTTCTTGTTCAATCTTTAAAAATACAAGTATGAAATAAAAATTCTGTAACAAAGAAAGGTCGTTTTATTACATTTGGTTACTTTAACCGCGAATGGACGCGCTTTAGAAATTTTTGATTTGTCTCAGATTTTTGGACGCTAGTTTCGTTGAAATGAAAAAATCAAAATTCGTTGTCAGTCTAATGTGCATTATTGCCACATTATATTAATTATTTATTGTTCATTTATATTTTATGTGTGTGCGCACAACTATTTATATTAAAGTTTTAATTTTCCTATTAATTTAATTGTTAATATTGACAATATAATCAGTGTTTAATTAATATCTGTACATAATCCTATTAAACTGTAAAACTGATTTTATGAAAGGATTTAAATTATGTAAATGACAGCGATAATAATCGGTTGCTTTTCTCGTTTTTTCTGTAAATCTTTTACTCGTTTTATTTTATATTTTTTTTTTGCTAATATTTCTTCTTTTTTATAAAAATTTCATAAATGCATGCAGTGCTTAAAATCAATTATAAGGTTTTTAATTTATTTATACAACTTGTGTTGTGGCCAAGTCAAGTATTTATTATGGTCTTATCACTATTACGAGTATTATGAACAGAATTCATTTACATAATTTTTAACGGATGTGAAACAAACTATTGAAGATCTTTTAATCTAGAAAAGTCATGTAATATTTATAAATAAATAGAAGAAAGATGTATAACGATTAACAGTCAGGGCAAAGAAGCTAATTCCATAACTTCATTCAGGACTAACTCTTCCGCCAACGAATATGAGCTCGTGACAGGACTCAGAAACCTCAAATAACATCTGAGAGAAATATGATGCTTGCAAACTTTGGTTGGAAAAACTTACGGCGGCAGCGAATGTGGCTGACATTAGACTGAGAAACATACCAGAGATTACTACTTGAAATTGTGTGGTTTCTATACTGTTTAGTTTGAAGTCCCAAAAATCTGTTTGTAAGCTGACGTTAATTGTTATTCTCAAACGTTCTTTGTGCCATGAGGTAAAAATAAAATACATATTTGAAAAATATTTCTGAAAAACTTTTAAGAAATTGATAAAAAAATATATTTTTCAAATTAGAAAAAAAAATCGCAAACTATTAAAGCAATTTCTACAATCTACAATCTACCTTAACTGGGTGGAAGATATTGCAATAATGTGTTTCCATTTTCCTACAAATATTAGTCTAAAGTTTTAGTTTTCAGTATGAGTGTTTATCTAAATGTCCTACATATTTAAACTTATCGTGAACAAAAGGCAAGTACTGATTTCTTTCCTCGGAATTGCACTTGTTTATTTGGTAGAAAACAAAGTTTCGAGGGAAAAGTATTAACGTCTCATTTACAGTGACGTTTAAAGTTTATGGGGGCGTATGAGCAACACAGAAAATTTAATTTTCTTTAAAAAAAATCAAAATTTTTTTATCTTTCGCTAAAGATTTTTAAATAATTTTTATTTGAAAAGTATGAAATATCAGAAATTAATATTTCATGTTTCGCAAAAGTAATTCTTTGTCCTCAAAGAATGTAATTCTTTTAAGAAAAAGTAAAATAGTTTTAAATTTGTACAAGAAGAGAAATTTAAATTGCTGCCATTCAAAAAATTGCTGGCTAATTTCTGCCGATAAATCTGGAAACATATTTTGAAAGATTAGGATACAATTGAATAGCAAATACTGGTTTATACTCCAAATATTTTTAAAGTTAATTTGAAAATTTACTATAAATATGTAAAATATTGTAAATAAGCGTTAGAAACATTAATAATTATATTGCCTTCCGACCTGTTACTTAATTATAATTAATAAACATTCAATAATAATAGATTTTTCAAGCACATTATATCCTGCATTTACAAAGTTTTATCAAACTAAATTATTATAATCTCTCCTGCAGAATTGTAATCTTTCAAAATTTTTTTTTAGAATAAATGGACAGACATTAAAAATACACATCTAAATTATAAATATATCGAAACGTTTCTATGTGCTTGCAAATTCATTCCTATTAGTGTTTGCAATGATACACATACATTTGCATTTTTTCAGAGCTGTCTAATTTTGTGAGGATTCATTCATTCAGTATTTTCATTTGTGCTTGTATTCATGAATGGGTGTGTGTGTGTGCGTGTGTGTGTCAAGTACAACTAAACGCTTAATTAAACAAATTTAAATTTGTTCTAAAAGCATCACGAACAATAACACAAAAAACAATCACAAATACAAAAATCCTTTAAAATATAATTTTATTTAGCACATACTCGTACATAACAATTTATGGTTATTTATGTCTACACAATGAAATACATTAACAAGTAAAGCAAATTTTAACTTTGACTGAAATTACTTTATATTTTCAAGCTTTAATCCTTTCTTCCTCTCTCCTAGTTAAATATCTATCTGTCTTATTTCATCACTTATACAATTTTTAATTCATGTATTTAGTTTTGAGCTCATGGAATGTAAAACTGCCATTTTTGGTTACAAAGCTGAGCAAAAAACAAAATTAAATAAAAATATTTTTAATAAATAATTTTCAAATGCTAAGTGCTATTGCGGTACCGCACAAACTGTATGCAAACTTACTTACTCACTGTGCATGTAGAAGAAGTACATGGAAGTACATAAATATCTACAGACATGAATGCAACGCACATAAATATTTTCAGAGACATTCGTTCATGTGCAAAATGTAGAAAGTTTCCCCAAAAAAAGAAGGAAGTACTCATAAGTCCACAAATTAGTCGCATCCGACTGACCGCTATACCAAAAAGGCAACAACGACATCCATATCAGCAACTACACAACATCAACAAGAAAAACGGATGTCACAATACAGACGATTTGTTGCTTTTTATTTAAAAGTTCCTAATTTCAATAAATCTATGTATGTACTCTACACACACACACACACGTATGCATGTATGTGAGTGGGAGTGTGTATATTCGCTTGTGCATGTTTTTGTTTTTATTGACCGTAAAATTATGTTGAAATCTGTTTATAACGAATTTTCCTTCGTTTCTTTATGCAAAAATAACAGCAAAACAAAGTTTATTAATATCTTAATAAAATATCGTAGCTATTATAAATGAGTAACATCTTCTGTTGTAGAAACTACTAAATAACATATTCTATAAATCTTTTTTATTCAACAAAATTGAACAGTTTTCAATATAAAACTGCGAAGCCGTTCATTCTTATTCGTTATAAAGCAGTTTTTCTGTAAATCTCTCGCATGAAAGGATAGATATTATACTTGTTAAAACAAGCTAAATTTTTTTTGGTAACATACACTCCATAACCCCATACATAAGACAAGTTGAATTAATTCATTCATTCATACATACGTGCACAATCAAACAGACACCCACATATTTATAACTGGACATGTGTACTGCAAGAAGTATGTTTAGAATTTTTCCTACATTCATTGAAGTATCGGCCTACTTCCGGCATTAAGCCAAACAGCTACACTTTCATTTATGCATTCATTCATGTACATGCGAGCGCATATACATATGTATGTGTATGAGTAACTGCTCTTGTATTTGTGAATAAGTCAACATTTAACTATACCATGGTTGGTGTACCCTCAAAAAAAGTTTCCAAAAAAGAATTATAGCCTCCTTTAATATACGAAACTAAAGTACTAAGTGAATATTCACACACACACACACACACACATACACATACACATACACATACGTACATGGTGACTTAAACATTCGTCCTTTAGTATACAGACATACTAACGTATGTATGTTTGTTGTAGCTTGATAGTTTATACCATCCAAAGTGCATTATCCTTGCAGCACGCGACTCCAACACGTTCCATATGTTTGATGTAGCCAGACAAAATATGTACTCGTACTAAAGTATGTCATGTGCCGCCTGCTTATTTATTTTTTTCTTCTGCAATTGCTTTTACTATGACGTCCCATACCGGATGTGGTCATTTTAGAACAATACCCTCTAAAAGCCTGTTGATATTAGTTCATTTTTTACATGTGACTGGTTAGTCAAGGCTGGCTTATAGTTTATAGTTATTTAAGTTATTTTTCCCCTCTCGATTCCTGTCTGCAGAGAAGGTTAATGTTGGTGTTGAACCAAAACAAAATTTACTTTGTACACTCAAACAAATCAGCTACAAAATGATGTAGAAGTTTATTTATTTATAACTTTAGCAGTTGATGAAGTTGTTACTTGTTGCATTTAGGCTTAAAAAAATTATTTTAGATTTTCAATTTCAAAAGTTATTCATTTTAATTATAAATTTTATACAAGAGTATCGGATTTACAGAATTTTTAGATAATTCTTCGAATGTTAGATTATATCTTTGCCTTTCGATAGTCTTATTAAATATTTTTGCGAGTGTACAATTAGTTATGACAAAGGAGGTTAATTAGGATACATGAATGTGTTACTTAATTAAGAGAGCAAATAAAGTAGTCATACTTTGGTTTTATAATTTGTAATTTATAATTTATAGTATCAAGTTTTGTATATCTTTATATACTTTTGCCCCTAAAACCAGGAGTCTAAAATGGATTTTGAGCTCGCGGAAATTCCCAAATATGTTGCATGTAGCGCTTCATGAAGTTGAGCATAAGTTTTATTAAATAAATTGAATAGTATTTTTTAGCTTAAGTTCAAATCTAACTTTAATATTTATTCGATTTTACAATTTTCGAAGTTGGATACTGCTGACTACGAATGTCAACTTAATAAACGTATGATTTAACAAATTAGAATACGAACATCACTTCTATTAATTTTTACAAGTCAAATCAATTTCGATTAGTACAAAATTCCCATTTTTGATGATTAATTATTCCAAATATTCCATGCTATTTTTAATTTTGGTTTACTTGGGTTTTGGCTTTTGTATTTTGTAGTTGAATTTCTTAGTACTCAACGTATATCGCCGTTTTTAAGAATTAATATTGGCACGTAATTGAACGGTTTAAGGTTTCAGTTGAATTGTATTATTCGAATCAAGTTCAAATCAGACTATACAAATTTCTTTTTAATTTAACAAATTAGTTTTATTATTCATTGGGCACAAGGCCAGCATTAAATATAAAATCAAGCAAATAATTAAATAACAACAAAATACGTTATTCGTTGTTGTTATTGTAATTATATCCTGGTTCACAATATCTAAATGTATCCTTGCTCAGCGGAAATTGTATCACTTCCACAAGCTCGAAATCCATTTTTGATCTCCGGTTTCTACGGGAAAGTTGCTTAGAATTCTTCGCAGAATCATTTTATATCTTAAGAAGAATCGTATTTCTTGCCATCCATGTTAAAAAGGAACAAATTCAATATTGCCTAATTAAAGGTAGTCTGCAATATTCTATACAATATTTTAGTTTAAAAATGCATTTTATTTAACGCAAAACGTGTTTACATTAAGTATATAGAAGAAAAGATACACCGATGAATGACAACAAAGAACACTTATTGACGTTTAGACTAAACAGGATGCGGACTAGATAGATTTAATAAAGAGCGAAACAATGGTTGCAAAGTCTCCTCAGTGGGTTTGTCGACTCGAACCAATTGTGTTTAATATAAAATTTATTTAACAATCTTTAATTCATCCACATAAAATTCCAATTTCTAAGTACAGCGTACTTGTTGATTTAGAGGGAAAAAAATTATATAGAATTAAGCTTTCAATGACATCCATCATTAATTGCGAGCACAAGGTGCGAATGTATAATTAAGTTTTTAATGATTTCGTGGTTTGAAAGTTCTTTGATTAAACACAAGTCAGCAATTACTTCTAAACAACCATTGACATTGAAGTAACGTCATTCATTAATTTGCATGCATGTGTTATCGGTGTGAATGGGAGAGTATGATTGAACTGTGCAAAAACCACAAATCAATTAAGCAGTCATACTCACACACTCACTCACTATATCAATCATGTCGTAAAAACGCGTATTCCATTGGAGGATTATGTCTCAGCAGTAATTGAATGGCAAACTTAAATGGAAATCTTGAAATAAATTAGATTTCCGTTTTAATTCTATTAAATTTAAAAGGCCACATCGATCAAATCAGAGTCAAAATAATGAAATCAAATGAATAAACGAACAAACGAATAGAAATTGTCTCGAATTTAATTAAAACAGTGAGTAGATTAATTGTCGATTTATTAAAGAGTCAAAAAAAATAACATTGTTTTCTTTTTCTTAGGAAAAATGTAAAAAAATAATAATTTTTAAAAGGGAAATAAAATACATCTTCTGATGACATCTACTACTTTATTTATAACTAGATAAGTATATAAATTTCCTTTGCTGCTGTGATTAATGTCACATAAATACCTGCTGCCGTGTGTGTCATCCTCGTGTGGGAGAACATAAGCCAAGCAGCCAACATATGAAAAGAGCATCGTGCACATAAGAAAAATCATTTTTACCTTCTTGCTGCATGTTGTAAGAATGTTGAATGAAGAAAAAATCATGCTCTATAAATAAGAAACACAAAAGAACAAAAAAAAAGAGATTATCAAGTAGTTTACAAGATTTATACGATAAAAGTTGAATTCGAAATGCATTTATTTCTTTCAAATAAAAATAAATATGTATGTGTATGACTCAAATTACGATTATCTTTTACAAATGTGTCCTAATGTGAATGTTTGTGTGTGTTTGTGTGTGTGTGTGTTTGCATGTGTGTGTGTGCGTATCAATGCAGATAATATAATTATAATGCAATTATGTGTGGATATGGATTTAAAAATATCAAATATTAATGGGATTTATCTGTTCGCTAAAATATTACGCACACATACACACGAACGTAAACTTCAAATGCAATCAGCGGTAAAATTGATGAGGCATTCACTAAACAGATCTTAAACTGCCATATTCGTCATTCCATACATTCTCTGGACGGCCTTCTAGAAGGCATCTAAGTTAAAAACGTGACGAAAACCAGATCACATTCCAAGGACATAAAAATTAAGGAAGATATCGGAGAGCTCTTTGGCAAAACAACTTGTAGTAATAATGTAAAAATAGTGCTTTACACAGACGATCTTGTTATTTTAGCAGATACTCCAATAGAATCACAAAAAAATACTGATAGTTTATATAATTACTGTTCATCGTGGTGCTTGAAAGCTAATCTAGATAAATCTATAGCGGTATTTCGTTCCGGCACAAGAAATTCGTCAAACTTAAACTTAGTTTTTGGTGGCGATAATAATGAAATCTTAAATGGCTATAAATAGCTGGGAGTAGACATCACATACAGGTGAATATTATGAGAAACTTTTGATTTTTGATTGTGGTCGAATTAACTAATCGAACGAATTTTCATTTGGTATTATGACGCATATTCGATAAAAATAGCGCTACCGTGAATTTCATTCCATTAAGTTAAATACAAGTTAATATTAAACAAGATCTCGAAGGAATTATTGTTCGATGTTTGGTCTAATTATTTAACTCCTGTGTGCTTACCCATTTTCTTTTGCCGCCTACACTTATATACAAATGTTCAATTAGAGAAATGAGATTTTCCAATTGTTGTTTTATACTTAAAATCTTAGAACTGCATGAAATTCAAATAAAATATTTCACAACTGGTATTTGTAAAAAAAAAACAAGAAAAAAATTGACAAATTCATATATTTTCAATCATTTTTACAAACCGTCGAAAGCAAATTTGTTCGATTGTAAATTCGTTGTATAACGAGAATTTCGACAGTGCTGCACATAATAACATCCTTAAAGTATTCCAAGCAGCTTCCAGATCTATTATGTAATATGCAGCGCAAGTATGGGCCTATTTAAAATATGATGAGGCTGAAAAGCTATTTAGATTTTTTATTAAAAATGGTTTAGCTACCAAACGCAACACATTATTACACGTTGTATATAGAAAAAAACTTAGAGTCACTATACGTATCTACCTTAAGACTTCACCTTTGCCACATCAAAAAAATTATTAAATATGAGTCCTCACAGACGAGAATAAATCATGTACTGAGAATATACAATTTGCTCCTGATATCTCAATATCACCATTAAGCAGACAGTGGAAAACTATATTGCACCAGCTAAAAGTCAATGAACTAAATGCTGTACGCTTCACAGTTTCATGATCAATATCCGAAATTGGATTACAGTGTTTCATCACCACGTTCAGTCAGTTTAATAATTTGGACTGGATGGGGGTGGCATATTATACCTGAATGCAAGAATAAATACAAAGAATTATGTTCAAAATATAGAAGGTTTATTTTAGATGAATTTGTTCTTTAATTTTCCATTAAAATATGAACTTTTAAATTATCATATAATTTTTATATAAATTAAATAAAATCAATAATGTGTGAATATAATTTAATTGCAAAGAATAGTGCCAATCTGGCTTACAATAAATTTTTTATACCAAATATAGATTTAGATATTAATCGTATTGTAAACCTATTAATCTATAATAAATAATAATAATTGTTAGTAATTTTAAAAATATATTGAGTTATACATTAAATGCATACATACGTATATACATAAGTACGAGTATGTATATTAAGGAAGACCTCAATATTAAGCCTGCTGAGGCGAAGGAAAACGGAAGGGATCGCGGAAGATCTTAGCATGCACTGGCATTGTGTGTAAAAAATAAATGAGTATGAATTAGAACTACTAATATCAATTCAAATATTTTATATCTGTAATCAAAAAAAAATGTGCATGAATATAAACGACTAGAATTCAAAAATGTGTGATTCAGTGTCTTTTATCTGGTCATTCTTATGTGCTTTATTAATCAATAATAAAATTTCTATAAATTATTTGCATGTTGTTTACAATTATTTCATGGACTCGTAATCTGTTTAATTAGTTTGTGTTATTTCGATTGCTGCCCATTTGTCCACACTTTTGTCAGTTTGTGTATCTGTCTGACTGCTGGTCTGTCTCTTGCATTCTAATTATCTGAATTTAGAATTATAAATAAATACCATGACATTAATTTGTAAGGCAATCTTTTAACTTGAAAGCATAGCAAAACGGAACATGTGAGATTAATCTAAAACATTTTCTTGTGGCTTTCAAAGTGTAAATTATGTCTTTAGTTTACTAATGAAAGGAAAAATATGAAATACCAGTTTCTGGTGTTAAGTATTTGATATAAAAAAGTTGTTCTTGCTTGAAAATATTTCTGCATAATATTGTTCCATGGTCTAACAATTTTCTACACTAAGAAATTGCATAACAACATGCACAAACTCAACTAAAAGGCAACATTTCTGGTCCAAATGTGTAACATAAACTTTTAAGATTATTCAATTGTTTAAGTAAAACGGAAACGTAAAAACCCCGAAGCATTCGTTCAATTAAATACTTCTACACTTTTTTTAATTTCATCACCACTTTTATTTTTCTTCCACTGTGTGTGGCGCGTATGAGTAAAATAGATTTTCAAATAAATAACATTAAAACCAAATGACACCCTTTGGCAGATTGTCGTTATTTACTTTTGCTTTTTTTATGTCTAATAATAAGACACTTTTTTTTAGAGCGTAAATTAAAATGTCATTAATCATTTACATTTTGTGGTGTGCTTGTGTCTTCTTTATTTCAAGCACATTTAAATTTATGAACTTCCGCAAATACTGATTTTGATTAAGCATGTCTGACAGTTTTAATTACCGCTGTTGAAAACTGATTTATTATGAGATTAATTACAGGAGATAATTTCCAAACTGAAATAAAAATATTAAAAAAAAAATTACAAGACGGAGGAAAAACTTTTTACATTGATATGATTTTCATTATCCACAAGAAAATATTAATTTTTAAAAACATTAAATTTTCATGTTTTTCTTTTCAGCTTGTCTATGGCTGATGTCTCTTTATTAAAAATAAAAAATAAAACTAATAGTAATGATTTTTTCGGACGTATTGTGTAAAAAGTTTTCTCAATTTCTGCCTGAATGAACTCTTATAAATTAATCATGTCACGTATATTGTATAATGTCCGCAGACATGATTTAATTAGTTTTGATTACGGCAAATATAATAAAGATACAATTACAGCAACAGATACATATATATGTACATACATAAATATGTATGTAGATACAGATAAAGGAATCCATAATCAAAGAACATCTGAAACGAATTTTAATTATTAAATGCCACAAATAGTCTAAAGTTACAAAAAGTTTAAGCAAAAATTAAATAAAAGAATCGAGGCACAAAAAATTAAAAGAATCTTAAAAATTATCGCAATAAATTTTATATACGAATACACACACATACATGCATAAGTACATATAGTGCAATCTATCACACCCTTGATAGTAATAAAAATTAAATTCATTACACATGTACGTACACACACACTTAGGCAAATACAATACATATACATATGCACATGTAAGTGTATAATATCCTTTCTTCACAAGCACGACACTCAGTTAAATTGACAACAGAAAAGAAACAACAATAAAATAAATAAAAAATTTACAAAAAAAATAGAAGACAAATTTATGTAATAAACATTTTATTTGTTTAACAAAAAGTAAATAAATAAACGTGACTTAATACGCCAAAATTGCTTTGATTGCTTCTTTTTTTTAAGGATTTATTGTTATTGTTTTTGTCGTTGTTGAATCTTAATATCTGCTGGCCGTGTGACAAAATGTCTGAATCACATTCACTCAAATGCAAAATGTTTACTCTTCCGACTTCGTGCTGATTCCAACAAATCTGATACCTCAATTATTATGGAAGAAGTTGTAATTTAAAATGATTTCCTTTGATTGATTGTCTCTCGAGAATGCTGGGTTTTGTATACGACACTTTGAAACAACGCATTTTAACGTTAATAATTCTCTTGCTCCATCACAAGCAAACGATTTCAGATATTTTTAGCATAAAAGCTTTAAATTTATTGTGTATGATATCGAATTGATTTCCCAAATTAAGCTGTTTCACAAACATCGCAATAAAAATTTCTTGTTATGATAAGATGTCTTTGGTATGAGAAGTTTAAGCTCTTTATATTTTTCAATTTAAAAGTTGCGTAAGCCATGTTAAATCGAATTCATTTTGAAGATATAAAATTAAATATATTCTCAAGTGTTGTACATTTATTTATTGAGCATTATTATGCGATAGATATCTTAATGCGAATGATATCTTAAACAATTAATTTCATTTTACTTTAATAACAATTGAAATAATTATTTTCTAAAAAATATTTATTTTATCAAAATTAAAAAATTAAGTTGGATTTTGTTTAAATTTATCCAAAGTCTCTTTCGGTCACTGCACTTTCTTAAATTTTTAAGAAAAACGTAAAGCCATTTTAAAAATATAGAATTTTATTACTATTCACGAAAATTGAAATAAAAATAATTAAAGGAAACTTGTATAGAGAATATTTGCAAAAAAATAAAACAAACAAAATGTAATTGAGGTCAAAAAGAGGAATATTGAAATTCAAACACAAATTCATAACTGCTCGTAAAAACTTGCAGAAATCGGCCAAAGGGGGTTATTGTTTTTGATTATAGAGCCTGTTGCCGTTACTGCTAAAATCCCTTAAAGTCTCATCACTAATTTTTAATAGCTTAATTTGTAATAGCTTAACTGGAAATGTCCAATTATTTTTTTTGGACTAAGCACGACTCGCATGTTTACTTAGACCATTTTTATATTCATTTAGCACCATATTTTACTCACTTACAATTAGTTTGTCTTGGCGTGGTGATCAGTTTATATGTATACAGTGCAGTTATTTAAACTTAACTCTAGTGACTTGAATTGTCTTATAGGAATTTTAATATAAGAAACCCAAAATTGAATAAGTTTATAAATAAATAAATTTTTTTTTAAATTGGTGTTCTTTATTGAAAACCCACGTGAAAGTCACTAGTGAGGCGGATTCCTCATCCAACAAAACCTGTTCCGAAGGACGTATAAAATTTATATTAAATAAAAAACACTGTTTCTTTAAATTTGACTTTTACATATTTTTAATTGAAATATCAAATACGTATAACAACACATCTTGCAAATTATCTCAACCGGTCTCATATGGACTCTGTTGCGGTTTCGAGCAATTGCAATTTTCTTATTATTAAAACTGAAAGCATATTTAAACATAAGAAATCGAATGTAAATTTTCCAATATGTTTACATGAGAAAACTCTCTCCTTTCTAGCAAAAATTTTTAATTTTCACATTGAAAAAATTCATTCCTGCAAAACTTTTATATGCAATTTTATAATGGCTTCTTTGAATGAAATGTTTAATTAGCGGTATTTATTGAGACTTCGAACTTTTGCGCTTTTCACTCTGTAAATGCAAATTAATGCAAACTTTGTCAAAAATAAAAAATAAACATAATTTTTGTTTTTAATTTGTAAAAAAAAACAGAATTCAACAGTTAAAGCACGAATGTAAGAAAACAAGAAATTTGATAAATAGTTAACATCCTTGTTTTTATGTCTTTAAATTGTAATTTAGTGAATAAATCGAAAGCTGTAAAATATTTGGCATCATAAATATGCAACCAGAGCACAGTGATTCGTTTCAGAGACAGATATAAAAAAGTTTAAAAAAAAATTAAGTGAACACAGAACAACATTTTTCAACTCATTGATTTAGGACTCCATTCTAAAAATCGCAAGTGAAAGAAGTCCTCATTCGTTTTGTAAAGCTGGCTGCATTAATAATTACATTTTGAAACCAGACGAACAATGAATATTTCAATATGGAAAATAACAAGTGTACGTACGGTATACCGAGATATAACCGTGTTAAAATATAGAAAAAGTGATAAAAATCCACCTTGAACAAAAAATTCGTATGGCCATTAAAATATTAATGCACCCGCCAACTTGTCAAAACGAATGATGCAGAAGTTCTTATTTTGGGGGTACATTCAGTTTCAGTTCTCAGAATTGAGTACCAAAATCATGTGTTGTACTGTGTAATTTACAATAAAAAAATATGGAAAACGAATGGCCTTTCGATTCATCCCAGAAAATTTCTATTAAGTTCAACCCTAAAGCGATCATAAATTTATAAATTTTCTTTCACCAAAGATACCCAAAAAAGCATTAAACTTTTGTGACAACGATATCTCTCGAACCATTTGTCCGATTGATATCAAATTAAAAAAATTAAATGAAATCATATCTCTTGAACGGATCAATCGACGTTGGCTTTCGAGCTTAAGAACTGGTCTCATTTTTTTATTCGATTGGCTTATTGGCTTAAAATTTATTTGAAAAAACATTTTTTTAAATTGAAAAGTATAGATTAGTTTGAGTTAAAATTTATCTTTTTATTAGGAATTTTAATAATTTCAATTATTTTTTTTATGTTAAGAAAATAATATTAGAACAATTTTGATCATCAGACTACTACAACTTTACCACATACCGCGGTGAATTATAGTGACTAGAAATATGAACTATTTCACAAACTAGAATACGAAAATTACATCTACAAGTTACAAGGTTGGTTGGTACGAAATTTCCATCTCCGACGATTAATTATTTCATATATTGTTACTCTCTTAATTTTTCTAGCTCCATTGGCTGCTAAGGTCAAGGTTTGCTCAATTTCTTTTAATTTGTTTTTTCATAGCGGGAAGTTAAAATTTTGTGTTTTTTTTAATTTTTGTAATGAAGGTCTTTGTGTCATGTTGCACTTGATACACGAGGCAAATGAGAGCTTTTCATTATATTTATACCGACACTTTTACGCCAACGCAACATTTTTGCATAGACACGATGCTACTTGCACATATCCAGTTCATGGTGGTTCTTGTTTTCCAGTTGTGAGTTAAATAATTCGGAAATTGATTGTGGTAAAAATGACTCAAAACTGAAATTTTTGGTCCTTTTCGATGAGAATTAATATTTTCTTGTGCAACACTTTGCGTATATGCTGCGTATAAATATTCGAAATTTTGCTTAACGATTAGTTGCTTAGAAGACACTTGTCTATTAGTATTATTTTTGTTATCTGCTCCACGGTGGGAGTTGTTAGTCTTTGAACGTATTAACATTCACCTTTACACAGTGTCCTTTAAATGTCTATCCAGCAGTTATCATGCGATGGTATCAACAAATTAAATACTGAAATTAAAATAAAACAAATTTGTTTCCTGTTATCTGTAATCACGAAGCCCATACAGTTGCATGTGTGTGCATACCCTGCAGAAAATATTGAAGTACATGGCCCATTGTAGCTGAAATGCATTCACCAGGCCTTTTCCAAACAAGAACTTATTGCTGCACAAGTGTTTGTGCGTTAATAATCAGTGCAAGCAAACTGCCTGGAAGTAGTTTTTGGATTAGACCGATGTAATGCCAGCCTGGACGATATGGACCATATTTTCTTAATACATTTAAGTTGCCTTGGGATTAGTTCTCGTTCTTTAGAAAGCACACTTTACGTTCGCGTATCGACTAGTCCCGTTATCTACCGGGCATGCACTCGTTTGCATAATATATGCATGAACTCGTAAATGCGTGTATGTATCTATTTGTGTGTGTTTTGTGTTAATGTATAAGTTTATAATTTATAATACTGGCTGTAGCACATTATTTTCCCATTTCATAAATTGAAACGTAAAAGTTTTGTTTCTTAATGCATAAAACATTTATGAAAATTATTCTAAACATAAAGTGCGGCTTATTTGGTAACATTGTGGAAAGTATGTTTCGTTGCGATAGTTGTGCTTTGTTGGCCTAATTATCCCCCCAGTTGCATGAGGCTGTTGTTTGTTTTGTTTTAGCATTTAGTCTAGCTGCATTTCTAGGTTTCAGTTTTGTTCATTTCTTTTTATTTTTTTATTTTTGCTGTTGCTGTTGCTTTTGTGCACTTTCAAACAAAATCACTGACCGAGATTTTGCACCCAAGTTCAATTTAGTTAAATGGAAACGTTAGTTAGTATGTTGGTACAACATGCTACAAACAGTTGAACAAAATGAATTGAAATAAAAGAGGAACACCCCACCCCTTCTTCCCATCCTGTCTAAAACAATAAACACTCGAAATTAAGTTTCTCATTTCGTTTTTTCTTTTATTTTATTTACAAAAATTAAACAAAATGCTTAAATGTGCCTTTCATGTTTTTGATTATCAATATTACGAGTACTTGTTTAGGGCGCGTATGCACACACGCATACACTTTCCGCATTCGTATTTTAAATGAAAATACATAATTTTCATAGAGAAAGATTAGTAGTCATCGTAAACATGAATTTCGCTGTTAAAGTTGCAATTTACAGTTTAAGTTTATTGTTCTGTTTTAGTAGTTTGATTGAGGTTGTTCGTAATTGTGGAATCAAACTAAAGTTTCGATTGTTACTTAGTTGAAATAAATACTCCTACTTTATTTTGTTGTTATGTTTCATTTTATTACCACTCACTATTATAAAAACATTCAGATATATACTCGTATATTTTTTTTCTAAAATTAAAGAAGTAGAAAATATCTAGTTGAAATCATAACATCATTATTTCTATGCTTGCTAGCGTCTCGATTTTTTTCTTACACGTTTGCGATTATTGTACTTGTAATAGAAATGCAAATAAGTGTAAGAAATACTCGTATATTTGAAACATAAACAAGGGCCATAAACTTTGCAAATCACAAGTATGGTTTACCAAGAACAAAACATAAATGAATCTTAACAGTCCTTTTATTTTGTTTGTTTAAATATTTTTATTTTGCTTTTTGCTATAACCATAAATTCGACTGAAGTGTATTTGTTACAATAGAAATGTGAAAAAGTATGACTAAATAACACACCTTTTATGCATAACGAAAGATGTAAACACGTCTCCACAGTTGTGAGCAAAATTCTTTAAAATTGGCAACCGATACCGTATCACCGTTTCGATATAAAAAATCTTATAATACATCAGAAACGAAGAAAATGTTTCAAATAATATGCACAAAGCACTTTTCTTTGAAGTCTCTGTGTGAGGGGTAGAGATGGGAGATATTTTTCCAGTTGAAAAATTAATGTTACTAAAAAATGACTGCTAGTAAATTCATCAACTAATTGTTTCTTTCAGTATTTCTATTTTTTATACATTCAAATATATTCTAAATTTTAAGAAACAGTGATGAAATAGCATCCTATGAATATCCTAATGAATGGTTTTTATGTTTCAGTAAAAATAACTGAGAACCCCTGATCACGGTCACTTTTCACAAGAACGGTGAACGGTCACGTCAAATGATTTTTCATCCTGAAGAAGCAACACAAAGGAGTATTATATTATCAATATAAATTTAGATGTTTCTTTTATATGAAAGCGATTTCAAGCTCGTTAATGAATTAAGAAATTATTTAAATATTTTTATTAAACTTTTAATTTTCGAAACAAGTCGATATAAATTTATTTAATGTCAGTTTCAAGAAATATGACAAAAATAAAAAACATAAAATGTTTAAATGTTTTAAAATTTAAATCCCCTATATTTTAGAAACTTCGTGTTTGGACTCAGCATAGTAAAATCCAGATCAATTGGCTACCTTGTGGAAGGATGCGTTAAACATTAATTTATATATTTTTTTAAGATTTAAAAATTACATTTTTTTCTTAGTTACAGAATCATCAATGGCGGCTTAAAATCCAAATTGCAAAACAATTTCTGTAATTTTGACGTTGTTTTTCATTTTTATAACTGTTACCGCCTTAAAAACGAGACACGGGTCATTCGTCTGCCTCAAATATTAAAAAGTGATAGCGAATTATATTAAAACAGTTCCAAGAAATGTTGATAATTTTTCGTACATTTTTTTTGTGAAATGTTAGTTGCACAAGAATTTTGCTGTCATATCAAGTTGTAAGAGATACTTCACTCCATCTGATCTCCTTAATATTTACACCACCTATATCCGACCGAAAATGGAATACAACTCTCATGTATGGGCCGGTGCTTCAAAGTCTATTTTGAAGATACTCGACCGGGTACAAGAGAGGGCGAAGAAGCTTATCGGTGACAGTAGGGTAGCCAACTCTATTGACTCACTGGAGCATCGACGCAATGTGGGATGTATTTCACTGTTTTATCGTTACTACAATGGAATGTGCTCTAATGAAATCAGGGAACTTGTCCCCGAAACCCGCTCATTTGTACGAACAACACGTTCTTCGTTAAGAGCGCATCCATTTGTGGTTGATATGCCAGTGGATCGCACTACGCATTACAGAGAAAATTCGTTCTTTAGCCGAACAGTTCGCATGTGGAATAAACTTCCTGAAGAGGTCTTTCCTGTTACTTTCAGTGTGGGAAAGTTCAAATCGAACGTCCGCAAACACTACTCCCTTTATCCTCCTTCCCATAACCAATTTTCCTAGTTCCGGCACAATGCATTGCATATGTAGGGGTCATCCCCTGAGTGCTGGTCCAAGTTAAAAAAAAAAAAAAAAAGTTTAATTCGTTTCTAAAGTGGTCGGGACCAGAAGCTCGCTTATTTTCTTAATAGTAAACTATTTCGATACATGAAATACTGGTACCGATATTCGTTTCTATTGCCAACATGGTAAACTACCAACAAAAATATAATTTTCTATCTTAAAGACACCCATTAAAATCTAAAGAGAGAAAAAAAACTGAAAAGCATTTACTTGAGCGGAAGTCAAAATCACTGCTTTTGGCATCTCTTGAAATGATTACTGCAAATATCTTGAGAAATTATTTTAAAAAATATCTAATTTTTGTCACACAACTGCCGCATAAGCATTTAAATGTACATGTAAGTATGGAGAATACAATTTAACATTTTTACAACTCCTTCAAAATTTTTTTTAGTTTTATCTTTGCCTTTTTTATAAACGCAGAAATAGAAATTTTATATCAGTTTGCTTCCGTCATTGTTTGTGTGCTTCCATTTTTAGTCTTCGAGATTATGACGGTATGTCAAGTTTTTTTACGAAAAAACATTTGGATGTAAGTTTATGTATACGTGTGTGTGTATGTGTTTCCGAACTTATAGCACATGTGTGTGTGTGTGTGTGCATTTGCTCTTTAAATAATATTGAAGATTTTGTTGCTATTGCCACTGATGTTGTTATTGTTATTGTAATTTCTGTTGCCATTGTTATTGTTGTTGTTGTTGTTGTCATTGTCATTGTTATTATTGTTGTTGTTCGTGTTGTTGTTTATAATTTAACCTTTGCTAACAAAAACATCATGTTTATAACCTTCTAACCACTGTAACCACTAACAACAAATATATATGGGTATGTGTGGGTGTGTGTTTGTGTTTGTTCGTGCGTGTGTGGGTGTGTGTATATGTGTGCAAAGAAATGTTCTTTTAAGTTTATAATAAAAATGCAAAACAGCATAAAACAAGAACATAAAATAAAATGCAAACTGGAAAATGATATAAAATCGTACTCATGAAGGAAAAATGGAAAATAGAAAATATTCACATTATTTTCCTTTTTCTTGTTATTGTTTTTGTTGTTGTATTTGTATGTTATTTGCTTTTTATTTTATGTTTTCCAAATTGTTAGAAATATGTTTGTTGGTGTGAGTTTAGATGCGATTATGTTTGTTGTGTTTAACATGATTTTAATACAAGTTTATTGCTTCATCCACAGAGTTTATATGTGTTGCTGTGTGTGTCAGTATGTCTCTATGTGTGTCACATACGAAATGCATATGTGACCACAAAGCATTGACGTTCTTACAAGGGACTTTTTGCAGGCTTCCCATTTATGAATTTAAGGGAAAAATAATTTCATTTCTTGCTCAGGAATTAAGATTGGGATTTTTTAGCATTTTAAAATTTATTACAGAAATATTGAACTTGAAATTGTTGCAACAAAATCCAAACAACGATATTTACAGCATCAGACAAAAAGTTAGCTTTTTCTAGTTCTTTTAGCAGTTTTGATTGTATTAAATAAAACTGTGAAACTTGTAAACAGCCAATTCAAGTTCACCTGTTATGCATCCAAAAGTCAAACTTTTTAAAGAAGAAATCGAGAAGAAAAATGTATTATAGATTACGTTTAGAAATTAATTAAACTTGAATTTTATTTTTTAATATTGTAGAAATATTTATCATAAAAACTACCAACAACATTTCAAAACTATTGAATTGAACTATTATCATTATACAAATCCAAGATTGGATGTTTACACAAACAGTATGAGAATTCCATTTTCGAAAAACAGCTCCCAACAATTTCTTGCAACTTTCATAGAAAAATGTATCACAAGCCATAAAAGTAACTCTTCAGGCAAATGTCTATTCCAAAACAGCTCTAAAAAATATATAAAATATTTTAAATGTTCCCAAATTTAATCGCTCGCGTTTTATAAGATTTTATTTGAACACTTTAGCAATCTTCTGAATTTAATCAACTGAAAAGGGTTAAACAATCTTGGCAAACTAATAACCTTAGCACGGGTTCAGTATCAAGTACATGGTGCCTTATAAGCCAACGTTAAGCAAAAAGCGGTTAATAGAGCATACAACGACCGTTTCTTTTTGGGTATAACCTTGGCCTCTTCAATCAATGAAAGAACCCGAATCTCATGAAAAACACAATTTTTTACAGAGCAGTTAAATTCATTAAAGAAAGAAAAATATAATTCGTACTTACATATTTAAATGTGTACAACACCAGTTGATTAAGTACGTCCGTGTGAGTTCGTCTAAATGGCATTTGCAAAATGTTTGCAAATTGTAAAACGTTTAAACTCATTTAGGAAAATCATCTCTTCTGACCCATATTCTTATTTAAAAGGTATCATCGCCATACCCAATTGCAATTTTAAATGGTACAACTCGAATATTCAAAATATTTTTAATTTTTTTTCTCATTAGAACTTTAAACTTTGTTAATTAACTTTGAGTTTCTGCATTAAAAAATGCTTGTGTGTAACAATTAAATAAATTTCAATATTATTATCATTTTATTCCGTATGTACGAGTATCATTCTCTGCTTTTGGCAGGACAACAGGATCATGACCAACAGCATTCTTCGTTTGATAACACGGGTCTACGAAATATGGTTTTTGTGTGCCTCTTTCATGACGAGCTCACAGAATCGGAAGCACACAAAATATTTTTTGGATCGATTCTTAATAAAAAAAGATGGCTAATATAAAATCTGATGTTTCGTAAAAATATATTTAAAAAATTGTTTTGCTGTTATTTGTTTTGCTTAAAACTTTGAATATATTATAAGGAAATGTTTAATCTATTTATTTAAGAGTTTAACTTTCTTTTTGTTCACTTGTCAGCTAAATTTTTTTTTAATATTTCACTGCATTTTCGAAGAGCTTCCAATTGTTCAAAAACAAGATATTTATTCTGTTTTTGGTTTCGCATTGTGAAAAAAAAATCCTCAATTTGTTTAAGATAAATAAAACAGAAAATAAATAATTTTTGCAAGAAAAGTTAGTTGTCCTAAAACACTCACCTGCATAACTCAACTGAAATGGAAGATCCTTTTGTCTATCCTGGCGAAAAGATTAGTTCTAAAACAACTACAATTCCTGATATGCAGCAAATCTAATATGGGTCATGCAAGTCTATCTATTTATTCTGGTGTAAGTGAATTTTGAGTAATTGAAATCTATAATTTTTTAAATTCAATAGCAGTATTCGTCGCAGCTTGAATATTAACACTCAATTAGTTGATTATGTAGTTTTAGTTATTGATATCGTATTTCTGATTTTTCTGTAGAAGCCATAGAATTATTCAAGAATATGAAAACATCGCATGAAATTTCAATACATATAAATTCGATGACAAAAATTTTAAAATTATTAAAAAAGTTTTGTGTTTTCTTTTCCTTTTTAAGAAACTTCAAAATTTCAAAACGATTAAATTGAAGTAACCTTTTAGTGCATTTAATTGCTAATTTAAAGATGTGTCAAACAGTTCAAATTCAAAAACGTCTGTACCGTGGAAAATTGAGTCTGAATTGTCGGTGTTTGGGTCAAAATTAGCAAATTGAAAAAGATTTCTTATTTTATATTTTCATTTCTGCTGAAGCGAAAAATTATTTACATTAATTTGTTTGCATAATTCTGATACTTACAACTTTGAAATCTTGACCTCAAAATACTGCGAACATAAATTGTTTAATAGAAACAAGTACGATTTAGCAGCTTTAGAACAATAATAAACATATTTTTCATAAATTTAATAATAAACCACAATTTTATTCGATAGTTTTAGTATTTATTTAGTTCTAAGTGTTTTCACAAAAATCAAATAAAAAAGTTTGCTCGAAAACACAAAAATAAAACCAAAGCAACCGAACAATAGAATACAATACTCGTACAACATTTTTAAAAATTACTAAACTAATTTATGATTGGAAATTGATTTATTAAACAAAATCAAAAATAAAATACTTAATTGCATTACAATAAACACAAAATGTTCACAGACACAAAACTATTTCAATGTACTTTGTATTTGCAAGAAAAACTTTTCGCAATAAATGACTGGACCTGGTGAACGACGAAAAGATACTTTTGTGTTAAGAGAAAGAATAAGAAAAAAACGAAGAAAATGATTGTTAATAAAATTATTCAAACGTAAATAAAAGTTTTTTTCTATTGATCATCTTTATCATTCCAAATTTTCTACAAATATTATGGGACAATCTGAAATTGAAGAATCTTGTTAAAACTTGATTGTATTCAAACAAATTCAGGCCAACTAATACCTTCACATTCAAACACATACTTACATGTACGACAAGTCTGCCGAAAAGTTTAAAGAAAACTTTATAAAATAGTTCTGTTACCGAAAAGAAAAGAAAAAATAGAGTAAAATAAAAACATACTCGTACCTTGGCGAAAAAAGTCTATAAGTTTTCCAAAGAAATACTTTGAGGAAAAACAAAAACCCCAAAAATTGAAATGAGAAACAAAAACTTTTTCCACTTAATCGTACAAGTTGTCACCAACGTAGTTTTCTCTTCATTTTTAATTTGTGAAAATTCATTTCTTATTTGGAAAACTGTTAAACTGTTGATGATGGAATTCAAGTTCTATTTTAACTATTATTGCATTATGCTGTATTGTACTGCTGTGGCATTCATGGTGCAATGTAGGGCGAATTGGAGTGATGTAAGCAGCTTAACTTTTTCTATTTTATCAATGTAATGAATTTAAGTATCCTTTAAAGTTCTTATACCTTAAAGAGTCTTAAAATAAAGACAAAGAGGCAGACAGATACGCAGGCTGACAGACAGACAGACAGACAGACAGCCAGCATCTTAAAATTGCCTTGCTATCAGTTTAAATATTTTTGTAGTTGTGAACGTAACTACACTTGCAAAAAGATTGTTAGGCTTTAACCAACCTAAGATAAATTAAATAAAAAATAGATAGATAAGTTTTACACGTAAAATAAAGTTGAAAGAAAACTTTTCAATTGAATGCGTTTAGTCAGGTGTGATGCGTATGATTATTTCTTTATCAATTTTAAGGCATGAGTCTCCAAATTATATATCAGTGTATTTTAAAATACAATTGCCACATCATACGCAAACACACATACATACATATTTTGTATATAAAATTTTACATACATATGTATGTATGTATGTGTGAATGTAAACATATCTGTTGTTTTTATTTAAAATTATTTACTGCTTTGGCGTTTTGTGGGTTAAATGTCATTTTGTTATCATATGATTACAGCAATTGTGGCAAATTGTTTTTTAAAAATAGACAAAATGTTGCTCAAAACATTTGCGGTCATTTTTAAATGATGTAAAAACAGAAATGCAAACGATGGATGACATATCGTTTTAAATAATAAAATAGTTTTTTTTTATTTTTTGTAAACTTGAAAAAAATATAATGATCATAAAAATAATAATATCTAAGTAAAGCATAGTTTAAAGCAATTAAATTAATTGATAAAGTCTAGATAAATAAATTTGTCGTATTAAACTATGAAGTTTTTATACATTCAAAAGGGATACCGAAGCAGGCCACGAATTCCCGTAATGCGCAATCGGACCAATGATCATACAGGACGACAAATCAACTCATCAGATTGATGAGCGGGCTCACAAGCTCGAAGGCGAAAGATTTTATACTGACTCCTCTGAAAGATCTGAAGAGGAAAGAGTTTGCAATTGTTGCTATTTTGTGAAATTTTGTTCAGTTTAGTTCCGTTCAATGGCACAGCATACTTTTAATTAAATATATCCGTTAATAAGCGGAGGAGTGTTCACCTTTCAAACGTTAGTAATCTATAAACTACACCTTGTAATACATCAATAGTGAAGACATTTAGTTTCAGCAGATCAAAGTCGTACATCACATATAATTTGTTAAAAAAAAGCTTTACCAATACTGATAAATTCATTTCTAAGCTACAGCTTGTTTTTTCAAATATTTTAGTAGAAAAATAAATATATCATAAATAAATCACTTGGTGCATCGCATAAATTTTCTTTGGAAACGTTGAACTTTAAATTAAATTTTCACATCCTCTTCATAGTAAATCCGCCTGTGGTTCTGTAAAACGCGTCAAAATTTGAATTCTAAGTATTTTGTTATTTATATTCTTAGTAAAATCAAATAACTAAAAATTAGACAGCAGCTACAACATAAGCAAATTCGTTTTATTAAATGGCATATTAAACAAATTTGTCAAAGACAACATTTTAATGAGAATATATTTTAATGAGACTATTCAAGACAAATTGATGCAGCATTAAACTTTTGATGCATTAATATATTGTTTCCTATAAGTCTTTTCTAAATATCTAATTTGAAATAAAGTTCTTATTTTGCAATCACAGTTTAAATTAACTTAATTATTAAATTAAATACATACATACTTTCGTTTATTTAGGCAAAGGATTACATGAACGATATACATTCTTGTAAGTGCTTCTATAATTATATTTAGTATAATCATAACTGGCGCATTTGTGGGGATCAACAAGTTAAAAATTAAATAAACGACATAAATACATATACATAATGCTTTACGGCACTATCTTCTTACAAACACCGAGGCAGACAAAGTAATAAACACACACACACACATACACGCACACAAGCATACGTGCACTTTCTTACACTTACACAAGCACACACAGCAGACAAATCAAACCCACATACTGGTATTAAAGAAACAATAAACAGTTTGTCTCTAATTCAGTTGTCATGATCAGATTGTATGGAGCCCGAGTAAAAGTTGCAAGTGAGTAGACACACACTCAAACACCAGCAGCAAGTACAATAAGAACATTACAAAATGATGCTTAAGTACAACTACTGCCAGACAACGAACCGACTAATTAAAGGACTCCTGCAGAGCCAACTCATGTTGAGCCGTAATAAATAAACAAACGGAGCGACAGACACTTTCATTTGTTTTAATGCTGTTTTTTCCTTCTAATCAAAAATTATATACCGACAAAAAGAATCACACAACTTTATTAACAATTGCAAAGTCAAAAACAATGAACAAAAATAAAGGAAAAAATTAAGCAAAAACTTGTTTCAAATATTTCAATTACACAATAAAATGAGGAAAAACTGCAATTCTTTTTCATTTACAACAGTTTTTTTTTCTTAGCAAAAAGAATGTTTACAAATTTATTGCTCAGCTTGAGATATTTTTTGCATATTTGACAATTATGTTCATATTTTAAATTAATTTCTTTTGACTTCTTGTGCAGACAAATTTGTTTAAACCTATTTGAGTTTTTGTAGCTGCCTGTTCTTATGTTTTGAAACACTTTTCATATTCGTTTTTTGTGTAAAATTGGTTTGATTTAATTAAAAATAAATCAAAACTTGTGGTAACAAAAATAAAATATCTGAAAACGAACTTTTTTACAGGAAAAATAAAACGAAAACATGCAGCAGCAACATTGATTGTTGACGATTAAACAACCATTAATCATTTGAAAATAAATGATTTATGAATAAAGTTAAAATTGTGATTATTAGTTCATTCCCTGTTGTCGTAGTCATCATTACTGTTGCGTCTATCCTCAAAAATCTCCCACTGCCTCTCACACGCTATTGTCTCATTCTATTGTCGGCTTAAGTGTTAATTAGTGAGATGACAACAGATAATTCCACAAACAAATGGCATTAATTACAACTCATTTTAAAGACAAAAATGTATAAATACATTCTCAAATGTCAGCAAATGTAAAGAAATCAGTTTCAAAAAATATTAGCAAGGCCGATTTCATCATTGTGCTGGCAGGAAATAAAAGAATCTTAAAAGCACTCACACATCCATCTACATCCTAATATTCTTGTGAACATCTTATGGCTTAAAATTATGAATGTATTTGTAGGCCTACAAATAAGAAAGATTGTTATAGATCATTAGCGTAGCTAAGCAAAATTTTCAGGAGGCAAATTACAATTTGCCACACTCTTCTATCTCCTCACCCGGAATCAGTAGACACTTGATATGTTCACAACTACATACGAGTATACAGAAAAACATACTTACACATGTATGTGTTACTAAAGACTCTAACAAAAAATTATAGAAATGAAATAAAATGTTTATAACCCAAAAAGGTTATTTCTTACATAGAGCGCCGGTGCCTTGTGAACCAGAATAGGTAGACGCTTGATGGTCCCACAGCGTGTGTATTAATAATGGCCGATATAATAACAAGTAAAACTAAAAAATAAATACACAATCGTTACTAAAAATCACAATTCCGCGTTTTTTGTTAGTTACGTTGTTTTGCAATTCAGTTACCGATAAATAAATAAATAAATAAATAAATATGGGTTTGCATATTTTTCATTACCCCCTTTATGACTTGGAGCACATTTCAAAATGTTCCTTCCCAGCTTAAGCTTGTATGAGTTTATGTTCCCATAAATATCTTTTAAATAATATTTGCTTTTTAAGCAGTTGCAAAAATTTTAAAGAGATTTTCTTTTTCACATTCATGTCAAATATGTTTGCATGATACAGTGATCGAGAGTTAAAAACATGCTAAAAGTTATTCATAATCTTTTCTATTTTGTTATAATCGTAATTTGCAACAAATGGTGAAATAAATTCATTTCAGTGGTGTGCGCTTCTTTGCGACAATTCAACAATGTTTGTCGTATAAGAAAGATCATTGTGCGTTCATAAAAAGGCCCTGTGCACTGTGGCCCAGAGCATATTTTATGCAGCCAATATCTAGCAACTGGAAATTCACAGAACACATACTCTGGTTTCCCTTCTTCTTTTTCAAACTTCTTCCGAAACAGAATAATAAACTCTTACGCCTGCTTCCGAACGGAAATATTTCATCAGTTTGTCCAGAGATGCAATGACATCTAGTACGTCGGCCGGTTTAACCTCATGGATAAAAAAGTCTGTTTGTTTGACATGAGAAATAATTCCATACAACTTATTCTTTTCCAAGGTCTTCCCGTTTTGAGCTATCAGCAAATTCAACTTGTTCGTCTTTACGATTTTGTTGACTTGCTACTTATGAAACCATTATAGTTTCCACGTCAAAATAGTGTCGGCTTTCTTTTGCAATTTTTTTTTTCAAACAGTCGGAGTATCCACCATCGCAAAGACCCAGATCACTTTTGTGTCTACAGGTATTAAAAAATATCATTTAGCAGACAGAGCAAGTGTCTTGGTGACTTTATTGGTGGCATAGAAAATGTGTCCAGTGAGTGAGTAAAATGTCCTTTCATGTCAAACAGATGACTTCATTAATTTGTAAATATATTTAAATTATTTTAAATTTTATCTCACAAAACTAAAAATTTTACTCCACTCAAATACCATATCTTGGTATTGGGAACGACCACTGTTTTTTTAAAGTTATTTTATTTAGAATTTTTTTTTACAATTGCAAACACATACACACACACATAAGTGTATGTATTTGTATATTTTTTAAATTCCAAATAAAGCTAACAATAAAAATAAATTTGTTGTATGTATATGGACCAATTCATAAACATACTACTACTAATATATACACACATATCGCTGCTTTACTGCAACGTAGTCATATCTCAAAAAACTCGTCCGTGCGAAAACCAGTTTAAAGTTTTTAATTTACACACACATCAATGGAAAAATAAAAAAGTATCAAGAGGTGGTTAAAAAAAATATGAAGAGCAACACGACCAATAATTCTGCATTCTTAACTCAGAAATCACGTTTTCTGAGATATGACTATGTTGCAATAAAGGAGCGATACGTATGTATGTATGTAAATATATTTGTGTATGCACTCATACGATACACAAAATATGCAAACTCAAGTGTAAAAATACCAGAATATTACTGTGTGACCATGCGTTTTAATTTACACATACACACGCACACACACACACACACACACACATGCACATACATATTTAAACTTCCTTTATGTGTTCGGTTAAGTGTTTGTTTCTGTATTTGTTTAGTAAAAAAGAAGAGATGAAAGTTTGCTTTTGGTTTATTTAGAATCTCTAGAGAACAATAGCCCACACATGTAGAACTGTCAGGGGCAAATACATATTTATGTGACACTAAACAAATGCCAAACAACAACAATGCAAAATTAAAAAAGCAACAGGAAAAAAATAGCAAATAATAAAACGAAAATCATTTTTGTTCATTTACTTAGAATCTTTAAAAGTTTAATTTTTTTTTAAATTTAATTAAACAATAAATCACATATTTTCAAAGAATAATAAATAATTCAATAATTAGTTCATAAATCTTTTTAAATAGTTTCAGAAATTAAAAACAAATTATATAGTTTGCGATGCCAACAACACAAACAGATATGCCGAAGAGTACTTACACATGTATTTGTTAGATTTTGTTTTTTGTTTTGTCCAAAAACAACATTTGTTTCTAATCTAAATAATTTAACACTTGTGCTAACAAATTTATGAAACAAGTGACAATTTGCAATAAAATAAGTGGTTGCCAAAAAAACAATAAAGTTAAAATTAAGAAAGAACTTTTATGGCCTAGAAATTAATTTCGAAAAATATTTTATAATTATTTTCCTAACGAGTTTTAATTAATTTTCCGAACTTGAGAACAAATGAAATATATCTGTGAACACAAGTGTATCTTTATGCATAATTGGCATAAAGTAATTAGGCAATATTTATGAAAAATAATAACAATAACATTAAATTTATTTATTTTAATTACTCCAAATAATGTGCAGAGCAACAACAGCATAATTATGAAAATTCAATTACATTAAACGAAAAATATTTCGGTAATTAGATGAGTAAATTGTTTAAACTAAATATTAATAATTGACATGCATTTCAATTGAAGGCAACCAAAAGCGGACTCAAAAAAATATGCAACAAAGAAAAAGAACTACAGTAAATCAATAAATTTACTATTTAAATTAAATGTTTTCATCAAGAGAAAAAATCGCCAAATCTTTAAATTCGATTGATGAATTATATTACAATTGAAATTAAATTTAAACTGTCATATTCCTAATAATTTTTCACAGCTTCTTAAACTTATTTTCTATTATTAAACCCTTAAGTCTTTGATTGAAAATTACTGTTTTGGAAACTGTTTTAAAATAGTGTTTATTCTAGTTGAAAATTTTGTAAAATAAATTCTTTTTCAAACTCTACTTGGTAATTTCAGAATCAACAAACAATCATCTGTAAAAACTTTAAAATCGGTTACTTAGAACATACATTTTTCGTATTTTTTCCCCCGAATATCTTTATATTTGACTCCACATCTATTTTTGTTCAATCAGAATTAAATATGGTTCTCATTAGCTCAGAAACACTCATAATTCACAGCAGTTGTAAATTATGTTCGTACTCTGGCAAATAAAACAAAATAGAGAACGTCATTGCACGCAGCTGTTCCGCAAATCTTTTATTATTCTTGCAACACATTGTGATTTGAGCAAATTAATTCCGTAAATTTATATGAAATCCAGAATATTTCACTTTGGGAATTAATCAGCTACAACAAAACAATTTAATAAAAAGCAATTTAATTTACTGTTTGGATTGTTAAATACAAATTATTTAAATTTGTAAAATTGGCGTTTCCCAAGATTTTGGCATATAAAACTTTAGAAGTTCGATAAATTAAATTCATGCTGCCTTTTTACAAATCATTTTTCAATCAAGAATGAAATTAGAGAATTCGTATATTCAGCCAGTTACAAATGATCAAACCTTTAAGCAAAATAAATTTATAAGTAATAAGGAAATTAGATAAGACTGGGAATGGTTAACTTGATCCGCCAACACAATTCAAAAAACTTAGTTGAAAGAATAAAAATAAAATGAAGTCTTATTAATGACTAATAATGTACAACAACGTAACTTTATTTTTATAAGAGAAACTGTTCTGTATTCAAAATTGAATTTTTATAAAACTGTTGGATAAAACATCATTTACAGTGCATTTCTCCCCCAAAAAATTTCGGTTTTCTTATCAAATTTATTTTAAAAATGGTAAAAAGAATTGACTTTTCCACAGCGTATAATCACAAGGCAGGCAGTCTCAGGTATGTGTATTTACTATTAAAAACACTTATAATTACTTTAATTTTCGGGTATTACTATCGAAATATCTTTACGTTTAACAAATTTAAAAGTTATTCTTTACAAATTGCCACATACTTCTTTAAGTGAGAAAATAAATGTGAAAATGAAATTTCCATTGCCATTTTGATTCTTTGAAGAATACTCATATGTGCATCATCTATTCTTTTCCCAAAACTCACTCATACGTGCCATGATTCAATCTGGTATAACGAGACCGCAAAATAGCAACAGCTGCTATCCCAGGCTTATGAAATACAAACATAAATAGCATTATATTGATTATGTTATGAAAAATCCAAAAAAAATTCGCGTTCCTCTCACATGTCCGTAAATTTATTTGTGAAATATATATCAAAAATTTTGGTCGGAAATTTTGACATTTTTGTCGCAATTCTTTGTATAATTTTACAAAACTTGGCGCTTTTCTTGTTTTATAATACTTGAATTATAATACTTTTGATTTATTTAACTCTTATGATCATTACATAAGAATTTAGTTATTTGCTCTTATTGTGGACAAATAATTGCAAATAATATTTATATATTTCAATATATTGTCCTTAAAATTTTTAAGTACAGTCAATTTTAGGTTAATGAAGTTCCATTATAGTGAACTTTTTACTAAAATGAATATTAATTTCTGTATATGAACGCCGTAGATTATTGAAACTTTTTAAGTTTCAAAATAAAATAATTTAATTAAATTTATTAGTTCACATTATCACATTATAGTTAATTTTTCACAATGTCCATGGATCTTTCAACACTTTTAAAAGTGTCATAACGTCCATGTACATTATGGCATTGGAGATTATGACTTGCTACCATTTTTTCGCCAACCGAGTCAATCTTTTGAAAATCAATTATTTGCATTCAACACAATTAATGTTGCTGAATCCTTTGAAACCCTTCTGAGCAATTCAATGGCCATATCCAGAGATATTAAGGTATTGTTGATTGCTAACAAAATCAGTATTTCGTTGTCTATTAAATCAGGTAAGCAATTTATAAATGCCAGGAAAATTTTGAATCATATTAGCTAAAATGGCCGACAATGTTTTGTATCGGGTTTCCTTTTTTGTCTTAAAAAAATAAAAGAATTGAAAATTAAACATTTCTTATTTTATATATAATTTTAATAGACAGGAACTAATCTAATCAGCAAGAAGTGTGAAAAAATACTTAAATATATTTAAAAAAACGTAGAGTTTAATTACAAAAAAAATTTAATTAATTAAACGATTACTTGACTTAAATTGTTCGAGTAATTGAAGGAATTCGAACAATGGTTAATCTAGTGGATACTACTTGTATAAATTAGATTTGATTTTCAAAAATTGAATACAATATTTCGTATATACTGCATACGTTACGTGTGTATGTATTGTTGTCCTTTATTTGGTTTTCCAAACGAAAAGGATTTTCTTTAATTCAATTCAATTCAATTTTTGAGTTCAGTGCTTTTCCTTTGCTCGCTTTTTCCTAAACTTTTTGAACTTCATTAAGGATGTGTAGAGAGAAGTAGGTTTATGAAATAATACTATTTATTATTTATAGTTTTGCTTCACCTTATTCTTATTATACGAATATTAGTTTCTGTGTGTGTGTGTTGTGTGAGTGTGTGTAAGTGGAAGTGTTCACTCAATAAGTTTGTCAAACTTTTAAATATATCACGTGCCAAGGAAGCAATTTTGATTTTTATATTCCAACCGTACAGAGCTGAATACCCATAAACACACACATGCAAACTTATCCATTACGTTTTAGCTTTCCTACATACATATATATATTTTTTTCCTCTTTACAGACGGACAAGTACACCTCTCTTTTTTTGTATTGTGAAAGCCTTTTGAAAAGTTTGGCGACAAACTTTTTATTTTCCTCAGTTTTAGCAATGTAATTTTGAAACTGAGACGTGACATTTTATAAGTAAACACAAGAAAAATGTATTATGAAATTTAATGAGATATTTGTTATTGAAAATAATCCAAAAGTAAAAAAAAATAAAAAGCAATTACACACACTTTCTTCCTTTCTTTCGTTGGGCACAAGCAACCCCAGAATTACAATAAATTGTCGCTTTACTCCTGTTAAAGGAAAACACACTATAATATTTATATTTTCATTTGAATTTTAAGCAAAAGTTATTTAAAATGTATTTGATAAGTTTAAGTTTTGCTTTCTTTTTAAATTTAAGTTTCTTTTTAACAAGTAACAATCTAACTAAAAATACAAGAGTTAATCTATTTAATTTAGGGGTTTGGACATAATAATAGTTTGTTAAGTTTTTGAATTTTCAATGAGTTCAGTGTTATTGAAATGCAAAGAGGCAGAAAGTAATTTGTGGGCAAAGAAAAAGAGGTAAAATGTGTCTTATTAGATGTACGAGTTGTGCGAGATCAAAAGAAAGTGTTCTTCTTCTACATACTTTTAAACCTTTTTACGTTTTGAATTAAATTTAAAATTTCTCATGATCTACAAATTTGAAATTAATAATTTAGAAGGGTGCCTGATTACCACGACTGCAACTAGTAAAGGGTTTTGCTAGCATTCTCCTCATAATATAATTTGTAAATGTCGTTATATGAAATACGAAATCACGTAGTTACTCTAATTTTATAGCAGAAAGAAAATTTTAAATAAAATAATTGAAGTAGTTTTCCTTTTCAGCTTTGTAACATTTAATAAATAAATGAATAATAAGTTGAAAATCTAAGCAACCTGAATATATTTGACAAACATCTACAAATACAATTCATGATACATTATTAAGGATTTCAAAATCAAATATCAGCAAAATGGTTACTCGCAAATGAATAACAATATCGTTGAAAAACCTTCAATGTTTATGAAATCTGAAACTTATTTATATAAGAGAACATAAGCACACTATTAATTTTAGTTTAAGTTCTTAATCCTAAACGTTTCGTTTTCAGTTATCCGTTTTCCGTTTTCCTCGCTTTAATACTTGAATTTACATACATACATAAATATTTACATATCAAAATTCTAATTTAATTCAAATAAATAATAAAGTAAAAGTTGTCGGTTGAAGAAACCTTAACTATGCGGTTGGAAAATAACTGTGTACGTACTCAAACAAATAAAATATGTATTATAAATAAATATTAACTGGGAGAGTGTCCGTGTGTGTTTATTAAATTTAATCTTCTATAAGATCTCAACAAACAAGCCAACATTCGCAAACACAAAAGTACAAATTTCAATAGTCAGTCCCTTACATCGCACGCACTTACACATGCCACAAAGTTTACACAGCAACGGCAATGGCAAAGGCAACAACCACCGCCATTCTAACAACATGCGTCGGCTAAAGTGTTAAGTCTATTTTCTTTCCGCAACGCAACATTAAAAATATTAAAATCTAAAATCAGTGAACGAACGAAAGGAAAACTGCGAGAACATGCGGGAGAAATGGAATTTAAAAGTTGCGAAAGAACTAACTTTTTCCTACACAATTCGCATGAATACTCGTACACTGAGAAGCATAATAAACATACAAATATGCTCCACAAATTACTGATTATTTATTAAATTTATTATAATTTATTTTACATAAATGCATTGACAAACAGAATACGAAATTTTACAAAGTATCGCACATTTTCAATATTTCAAATTTAATTAATATGTATGTATGTGTATCAAGTTATTCCAGACATTTTCCACATTAATTTTTAAAATTCGGTTGCCTACAAAGTTTATATATTGGTCGCGTTCATAAGACGTAACTGTTGGGCAACCGTTGAGTGTTTGGCTTAGAAACGCAGAGTTGAGTAGTTCGGCTCCACACAACATTTGAGTATTTGCTGCCATTTTTTCCATCATAAATTTTTTTCAAGCCTTTGGTCAGTTTTGATTTTCTATACAAAAAAAACGTATATTAATTTTATTTTTTATATTCAAAATTAAAACTGACCTAAAGCTTGAATAATCATTTATAATTATTAAAACAAAAGTCGAAAAATAAGAGAATATTATAAATTTTTTTGGCTACATTTAGTCAACACGTTGTGTTTGGCTCTACAGCTGATCAAGAGAGTTATGCACTTTTATATTCTAATGCAACGCAGTTTTTAATGTATCGATCGCAAATCAATTTGTTAAATTTTGAAATAAAATTCAAATACTAGTTTCATTAAATATAAGTAGGTTTATTATGGTGTTTATTTATTTGAAATATATATTTAGTTCAATATAAGGTTTAAAGATTTTTTAAACACAGTGGCGGCTTAGCGTTGAAATATAAATACTATCGGCGCAGGTTTATCATTTTATTGCAATGTTTTGTTGTGCATTTTTATGTTCTGAAATTTAAATTTGTGGTGCAGATTTTAAAATAAAAATTGGAAAATTCCTACCAAGAAAAAATCCATTGGAAATTCTATGTTGTCCATACTTTTTAGTATAAGGGAAACTAATTAATTTAGCAAATTTAAATTATTTCTTTTGCAGCACTTTTATTTATTTTAAATTGTTCATTTTCCAATTATTCACCAAGCCGTTTCACAACAGTTGAGCTCAACAGGCACGTCTTATGAATGCGCCCATTGTAATTCTCAATTGAGAGTTTTTATATGAATATATGCGTTTAGAAGCTTTTTAAAGTTAATGGTTAAAGATCTACTGATTATTTGGCATAAGCGTCAATGAAATGCAGACAAACAAAAGTTTTTTTTATAAATATTGAAGTTTTAGAAACGAAAAACAAGTTTTCTTCCAGCTGTTTCCTGCATATAAATATTTTCTATCCTCATTAGATACTTGTTTAGAACTCTTTTTCACATAGTTGACTTAAAAATTGTCTCTTAATTGTAATTGAATATTTTGGTTTACGGTTGCTGCACAATAATATTTAATTAAAAGTAACATCAAATTATGAAGACAAATACAATTTGCTTTAGTTTGCTGGCCGACAGACAATGTAGTTTTTCAGTTTTACAAATAATATTAAAAATAATAGATACCAAATCGAACGCAAGTGTCTGAACAGTTTACAAGGTTTTTTCTTCTAAAAAGAAAATTTATTTTTCATATACAATACATATTACAGCCGATGAAAATATTCTTCTCTGCCAAACGATTTCTGATAGGTAAAATAAAATTGTGTTATATAGAAATAACATTTGAAACCGTTAAAAGTTGTTTGAATATTTTTAAGAGGAGGACGCCGAGAATTCTTTAGGTATTTATTTCACCTAAATCAGACAGAGAAATGTTTTAAAATATAAGATATTCAGTTAGTCGAATAAAAAAATAATTGAATATATTTTTTACTCAAAACTGTACATTCCTCACTTTCATCAGCATCTTCTCTTCCGGCCTATTCAAAGTAAACTGCTGACACCGTCACATGCCACCAAGATTGCTAAATTCATTTCTTTTTTTCATGTGTTATTTCTGCACAAAAACTTTTTAATAGTATGAGTTTTAGACAACTTTTACACATGTATGAGTGTATGTGTGTGTCTGTGTGTGTGTGTGTGCATGTATAAGTTTATATACTTGTACGCAATTTTGGCAAAATGATGTCTGAGTGTCGCGTAGACTCTGTTTTATTATAATTATTATTTAATGTTGTGTTGGCTTTTGCTTCAAATAAAGCTAATCAAAAGCCACTTTGTAGAATAAGAAATTTTAATATATGAAAATGTTTTTGTTTAAAATATTCAAGAATGCGTCTGTTAGATTTATGCAAATTATGTTGAAGCATAAAAATATGTATAAAAAGTTCAAAACTCAATACACAAACAACTAAAAGTTGCTGAAAAGGTTTTAAGAGCTCAAAAGTTTATTTCCTAATTTCAAAATGCATATTTTATGTTTTTTGTTTTATGAAAGTAAGTGAATGGGAGACAAAGAAAAGAGACAATTTCAAATAATAAAAGAAACTTTAACAAAATCCTACAACCAAAAAAAAAAAGAAATAAAATTCAAACTAATGAAATTTAACCGAATCATAAGAAATGAATTTATTAACTTTTAAAGCTTTTCGCTTTATCAAAAAGTTGTTTAATACTTGAGATTTCTATTCCTGACTTATTTATATTCAGGTCTTAAAATTACAATATTTTTATCTTCCAACAACAGATACATTGCCAAGAAATCATTACACACAAACTGTTTGGGAATAAATAAAAAAATGAAATGGTTACGATAAAATATTAATAATACAATACTTGAACAAATGACAGTGATTTAATAAAATACCTTCATAAAGACACATTCTCAGCCTTATCGTTATTAATAATAAATCCAACCTGACTACATTTTGTAAACGACACTGCACATAATACCTTTTTTTTGTTGCTATTTATATCAATAATTCATTTGGCCAATACCAAGTGGAATGTGAAAATACAATTTGTGTTGAAAATTATATTCAATTGTTTATTGACAAATAAATGAATCAATTCGAGTTTATTTCTAAATCTTTATCTGAAAAAAAAAATAAATTTAAAAAATCCTTTTTTGCAACAAGTTTTATTTTAATGAGTAATTTAAATCAGACACAAGTGAGATTTTTTCCCCCGATTTTCTATTAGAAATGAAAATACTGTTACATAAATCATTAGTTAGTTAGTGGGAATTTTTAGGAAGATGCCAGGAAAATATTATAAAAATATTAGATAAACTGTGGAAATGCTTATTTTCTATGCCACCTCTTACGTCACTAACGCTAGGATCAGGTATATTTATATAAAATGGAACTTAATAATATAAAAATGTAGATATGTTCACCCTTGATTTAAGGAAAAAGACTACAACAAACAAAGTTAATGGTAACGTTAAAAATGATATATGAGTGAAATTTAATATGATTATTTTTCGAACTAAATTATTTTTTAGTGGTAGTAATCCAAAGGGATTATTATTTTCGCTTTAGTTCGTAATATTATTTTAGTCATAAAGAATTGGGTTCTAACAACATGCGTCGGCTAAAGTGTTAATTAAGTCTTTTTCTTTCCGCAACGCAACATTAAATATATTAAAATTCAAAATCGCTGAACGAACGAAAGGAAAACTGCAGAGATCATGAGGGAGAAATAGAGTTTAAAAGTTGCGAAAGAACAATATTTTTCCTACACGATTCGCAAAAAGAATTGGATGTGAGACTATATTCCAAAGGAACAAAGGAAAAATTAACGTCAATTAATTTCAACTTACATGGCAGAACAGAAGCAATGTTGTTTTTCGGGAGCCGCTACACTCCACACCATCATTAGTGTTCATGTGTGATTCCATGTATCCACCACTGTTTAGGTGGCTCCGTTGAATGAGATTTCAAAGCTTATTTAATTCAAATCATAACCCGAAAAAAACCATTTTGATGATAATTCATTTCTAGTCCCTCGTATTATCGTTAAGGTAGGACGTGGAAAATAATTTAGAAAAGATGTCTGAATGCTGATAAAGTGCGTTGCGGCACAGGAAATACTCAGAACATGCCACTGTATAATTATAGTCCAACAAGTCTGCTTAGTACCTTCAAACAGATCCGACAATTATAATTCCCAAATTAAAATTGCTTATACCGGCACCACTAAATAATCGGATCCACTATTTTGCAAAACTTATTCGTAGCCATGCGTATCATATGGAAGATATAATTAAATAAAACACTGTTGTAATCAACGTTCAACCTGCTTTTCAAGGATTGTTCAACAATAAGAATTCGGTTTTTTACAAGCGCGGCAGTTGCCAAAGAACACAGACACAACAATATTAACTGATTACGTGTAAATTGTTAAGCTGAACTACTTTGTTGCCTTACAATTTTTTTTAAATACAATACCTAAACTTGTTTAAATAATCCTTTCCACCATATTCGTTTCCAGATTTAAAATAACTTATTGTCTCCTCTGCCACTGACAAGCAGCGTCTTTGTTGCATGCTCACCTTTGCTGCAAGATCAACTCTCGCTACCTTTCATTAACAGTTCCTTAGCGCATCTCAAGTGAAAAAGTTTGTTGTTAATTTTTTATATTTTTTATTTCATTTGAGATCCTTTATTTTCGCACAGAAAAACTTTAATGACAATAGCTCATTAAGTGGTATATGTTTAAACTTTTTAATTGAATTAGGTTTGTATGTGAGTGCAACGGACATGAAAAAAGTTAAATATTAGAACATGCTTTTTTGCACAACCAGCTAATTTTTTTCTAACATTTTTTATTTCTTTGATTCGCTTCCACCTCTTTAAACTTTTGCTGAAATACAGCAAGAAAAACAGCAACTAAACTTGACGATAAATTATAGGGAGACAATGAAATGGAAACTGAGTCAATTAAACGAATAAGCGAGAAATGAAAAAAGTTTCTTAAATAACAAAAATGACAGGACACTTGTGTGAAAATAAATAGAAACCGCTGGATGGAAACTTGTTTGAAATACAGGATTGATTTCTTCTTATTTTATTAAGAGAATATTTTTAGTGAAGTTAATACCAGTTCTTAACAAGGCAGAAAATTTTAAATAACACCATCTGGGAACACACGCATCCTGTGCCACCACCACGCATTTAAACAGCCCCATATCTTTTTATTTGATCTGAATAAAAAATATAGTTTATTTCTAATTTAATTATTTTTTCAGTCACTTTTTTCAAACAATATAGAAAAACCAATCAACTCTGATAATATTAAAGCATAAAATGCCGCAACATCCGATCGTTAGAAATTTCCCGAATTATTTAATGATATAGAAACAAAAAAAGAAAACTCCTGACTATCAGGTAGCTTCTGCCCGGCGGACTTTGTCAATGTTTCGCAGTCCGACATATAAAAAAAATTAATTATCTACACTTCAATTAGTTGATACACGTCTGAAAGGTTGAACCAAGTAGCGTTAAGTTGCACTTACAAATTTTTATTACGTCATGCAAGTTTCTTTTAAAAGGATAAAATTATTTTAAAAATTTAAAAATTTCCAATCCTAAATATAATTATTTTTATATCCCTGTAAACAAAAGCGGATGCCAATAATCTACTTTAAAAGAAAAATAAAAATGTTGAGGACTTTGAAATATTGCAGTTGCATCCCTCTAAAACACTTTTCTATTAGTAATAAGTCCTGTGGCAGTGTACTTTCAAATAAATATAAAAAATGAATAAATTGCTCTCTTATATATTAAAGAATTTCATATTCCAATAGTGTGATGTGTTACCATTTACATATTTCGCGTAGTGTGATGTGGTAAAAGCATCTGATGTTAATACCATCTATCGTTTAATAATGAGTTTGTCATAGAATTAACGCTTTTTCGTTTCGCTTTGTTTTTGGATTTCATTTTGCCAAACGTTCTACATGTACACATACGGGTCTTTAGCATTTCTATTTACCAAAAGCACATTTTTTCCCATACACATACATGAAACAAAAATTTAATAATGCATGAGTTTATACCGCCACAGTTTGATGGTTTTAAATTTCATAAAAAAAATAAACTTTTGACTGAATTTTTATAACAAAAAAAGTGATAAAAGTATCAACAGTTTATTTCAGGATATGAATTAAATATTTTCTTTTTTTTTAACACAATAAAAGAATGGTGTTGAACCGTACATTCAATATGATTTTTGTGCGTACTTTTATTTGTTCCGGACCGGAAGCAAACAGAAAAAGTTTATATATTTATATACATGTATATTGAAGCAGAGAAATAAAAATGCCTCACGTTCGTTTAAACAACAATTCATAGAAATTTGTCAGCAATTGAATTTACGCCAAATTATATTGGCCAACTACAAGTGATGCCAAATAGTCACTCAAGCGTGACAACGAACTTTTTATTTCACCCCAAAATGTAGCAGTACGTATTTAAAAAAAAGAAGACACAACGTACAAGTATATACATACATATATTCGTATTATAAATAATTTTATAACAATGAGAAATGTATTTTTTTTGGTTCATAAACATTTTCTTCAATCATCCTTGTTATGCCCACATCCCTGTGTGAGAGAAAGATCAAATAATAAAAATGCATACATACATACATATTTATAATGAACGTATATTTAGTATGACTGTATGCGTGCGATTTTGTGTGGATTCCAATGCATGAGATTTGATGTATTTCATGATGGTATCAATACACACACACACATACATTCATTGGAGAATTTTTATTTCCGGCAATGCATACATACATATTATGCCATCTTTTAAATAATATGCATATAAACATACAATGGCATATACTCACTCGTACATACACGGTACAATTTCATAATAGAAGACGTTTGGCATTTTGCCGAAATGCAATCAGCAATAAATGAATCGTGTTTAACTAAAACAATTGAAAAAGTAAATGCGTGTCCGTTTACAAACGTATGTGTATGTGTCACATGCATTTTTATATTCATTTGAAATTCTTTAGATAAAATTGATTTTTTATAAGATTAATTGTCTCAAGCTTTCTAAGATTTTTTTCAATTGTTCATTATTTTTCTTAGAATATTGACCCTTTTCTATCAAATATTGTTATTCATGTTTCTCTTTACGTTTTAAATATTCATAAATATTCCTTGTCTAAAACTTTTATTTTTTTCTTTACTTTAAATGACCTTTTTAATTTTTATTCAATTTTAGATTTGTCCACTAGAGCCTGGGCCTTACATCGCTCCTCCTTCCCTTCCTTCCTTGGTGATATAGAATTTACGTTTCTCTTTCTTCTAAATATATTCTGCAACAACAAGGAACGACGTTGCATTACAGTTTCAGTCATTCATCATTACTTCAAATTATAATCTCAAGAATTATGTTAATAAGAAGAAGCAAAGTAAGTCAGTAAGAGTAAGTGGCTTGTTCACCCAGAGCCACAAGTACTTCTGAAATTGATACGAGGGTTGATTTTGTGTTTTAGAAAAAAATATGATAATATAATTATAATTATTGTTGAAAATAAGTGTAATGCTTTTCAATGAATTCTCCATGACATTCAATGACTTGCTTGCCTTTGAATTTCCAAAGCGTTTAAATCCCTTAACAACTGCTTCAACTGCTGAAAATGTTGACAATACGATACAAAAAAATACTGTATGCCAAATCGAAGACTCATCAATTCAGTGTTTTCACCGATAAAATTTTTGAGTTAACTCAGTTAGTTAGTACTCGCTATTAGTTTTCGCATCAACAAACTTTCAACGTATGTCATACGAGCTTGCCTTCTCACATAAAAGGCGATCCTCGTACATACACCAGTGTATAGTGTGCATTGAAAATCTTTTATAGGAAAGATGTGGCAAGTGAAACAAGAATTAGAAACGCGATATTTGTTGGTACCAGCCAACCACGATTTTCAGAGTAATTTTCATAAAAATTTATATGTATTTTTTCTTAAGGACTACTATTTAATTTAAGTTTTTAATAATAAGATTCATAAATTTTACTAAGGCGGAAACAAGAGAGCGTGGGTTTTACTTCAGTTGCCAAAAGATATAGTTTGTTTTACTCTTAAATCTAAATCGTTTTTGTAATATTTTTATGAATTTATTGGGGCAAAAGCTTAAAGTTAACATTATCAAATAATTTTGAATGAAATATTTATTTGTATTACCTTGTTGCTTTTTTTCCTTTTTTAGTAAAACATATAAGATTTTACTTTTTAATTTCAAACTTTATTGAAATAACACGATTTCGTGCATTTTGTGCAGTTCTTTCTGGAGAAACAATAAAAAAAAATACTAAATTAAAACACAAATAAAAAACACTCAAAAGTTATTTCTCCGAAGGACTTTAGCTAACAAAAATGCAACATTAGATGAAAATTACATTTAACCCAAAAGTGTTTAAAACATGAACTATGAGAAGAAAAAATTTCAAGTAAAGTAAAAAATAACACATGAATTCTGCAAAGCTCTCCCTCCGCACTTAATACCCTGACCACAAAATTCGATTTAAAATCCAACAAACAAAGTTTGATAAAAACTTTATCATACTTTTGAATGGCCTTGCACAACTACGATAATATAAAGTTTTTCTTTTTAAGAAATAAATCAAAGCTTTCGTATATTTGAATAAGCAAGAATTACTTTTTATTTCTTTTGCTTCAAACTTTGTTTTTTATCGAGCATGTTGCATTAAAAACTCGATACTAAAAAAATATTTAATTGTTCGGTTTAACAAATCTGTAGAGAAATACAAAGTTTCTCTTACTACTCAACATGATTGGAATTACAATTTGGGATACCGTTCTAACTTGACAATCAGTCAACAATATTTTATTGAGTTCTTGTTACAACTTTTCATTTGTTTTAATGAACACTTAATATAATATCTCTACTTGTTTTAAAAATAATTGGATAAAGGTTCCCTGATGATCTGCATTACAAACTGTAAAATGCGAATCGGAACTAGCAATTCCCCTCAATAGTCAATTTTAATCGGCTTTTAATAAAACAATTAATATTTTACTGAAAATGTATTATTTTATGCAAATCTTCAGCGACGTAACTCTGGTAATTATTATAATAATATTCTGCTTAAGGATAAACAATAGAATTTATTACCTCTGTTTTATGCATCTGAATAAATCATATACATAAATCAATTAAAAATTAAAATCATATCTCGGTAGGAATGACTTTTTGACGATATTTGTCTTTATGTAAAAAATTTCAATTTCAAAAGTTAATTTAATTCACTTCAAAATTTTATAGATTTGAGGTGTTCAATCCAAAGGATGTGATATGTATATACAAGTGTCCTTGATTTGTTTAAAGAAAAAATTAATCAAAAAAATTTATGAAAAACTTTCAAAATATCACTTTGAAACATGTGTGTCATATTTCCCAAGTCTAGGATAATTTCTTCAATTTTTTCCACTCGTTATGTGTTAAGGAATCATTATATGAACGACAGTATTTTATATGATACGCTTTCTAAAATTGTTTTCTGTGTACTTTTATTGACAAATAACTTTTTGCACAACTGCTCGGCAGAGAATCCCAGATGCTTCACGTACGGACACGGCCCGGCTACAGGTTTATTATAAGTGTCTAGTAGATAATACGGAAGACATCCGAATGATCATGAGAAATTATGTATTCTTCATAACAGCTCATTGTAATAAAATTAAATGAATAAGTATAATTTTAAATGAAATGCAAACAGTCAGTGTATTTACAATAGGGCTGATATTTATTGCATCAGGCTTTTGCTGCAATCTATAAATCGATCGATTAATTAATGAAAGTTTTTAGTACAATCGGTTAGTTTCGTATGTCTTTGAAATAATCGGATAATCGATTAATAACAATTTTAATAATAAATTATTCATTATTTTGAAATTTTATTATTAAATTACGGCATTTCCATATTATTTAAAAAAATTTTGTATGGGGTTTCGTTCGATATCGAATGCCGTAATTTGCTCCCAGTTCATGAAATCAGTTCTTGATCAAGCAGAAGAAAAATTCACAAATGTGTATTAATAGAAAAAGAAGCATTTTCAAATAATATTTAAAAAATATTTTGGTTAAAGTTTTCTTAGATTTTAAAGGATTTTTTCTTTATTTATTTAATGTGATTATTTTTCGAACTAAATTGGTTATTAGTAGTTGTAATCCAAAGTGATTATTATTTTTGGTTTAAGTTCATAATATTTTTTTAGTCAGATAGAGTTGGATATGAGACAAAAATTAGCATCAATTAATTTTAACTTACATGGCAGAACATAAACAACGTTGTTTTTCGGGAGCCGCTACACTCGCTTCATCAACTTTAGTTTTAATTAGACTTGAATCAGAAAAAAAATCCTTTCATTTATTGAAGATATTGCAAAAATCGAAACAGTCCGTAGTACAGAACATCCGCTTTTTTTAAGTTCATTTTCTAATTTTCTCTAAGCATATAGAATCTGTTAGTTGAGCACCGTTTGAAGTTCGTTAGATTAAATTACGCACATAAAAAACATTTTCAAGTACCACAAAAAAATTAAATTCTCTTTAATCGATTAATAGATCCAGATTAGCCAATTAATAATTAATCGGTAATAGCCAATTAAATTAGATTAAATTAATCGAAGAATTAATAGGATTATCCGATTAACAGTTAACGCTTAACCGCTTGGATGCCCTAAAAACAATTATATATTGTTACAAAGCGAATTATTGTTGGTGCAAATGCCATCCAAAATCAAGCGAAATAATTTATAGGGGTTTTGTCTTTTTCAGAGCGCACAATTCATTTCAACTGTTAAGTGTATGAAAAACAAATTCGTTTGTTTGTTCAATTATTCGAGTATTCATGAATAAAACATATTATTTTTTGAATGTTTGAATGTAAGTGACACAGTTAAATAGCTGAGACTTGTTTATTTTTTAAAAGTTTATGCTTTTTATTGCCTTTTCGCGCCATAATTTTCTTAGAAGTGAAGAAAACGAAACACTTATTCTTTAACAATAAGAACACATTGTGTCTATAGTATGGCTGGTTGTATTTCTTTGCAATTACACTCTGAATCATAACAAAAGGGCAATAGCATTAAAAAAGCATCAAATTTTAATGGTGAAGAAACTCCTGGATAGTTGTAGTCTCAAGACAAAATTCCTTAGCCGTTATTTGCCAATGAAGGAGCTGCGCTGCAGGAATTTTTGTAGCTATTTTCATTATCATGAGTGTACAAGAAAATATATTATAAAATTAAGAATATTTCACAAACGTAAAAGAATAAATATTCTTAAAGCCATAAGTAACAATTCTTTTGAATGTTCTCTAGTGTGCTAGGTTGTGTACATGTGTGTGTGTTTGTGTTTGTGTGCAGAGAATTAATGCCAAGCCATAAACGCAAACACTACAGTAAAAATCCTACACATGAGTCAGATTCAGGCATTTTTCACGAAAAAGAATGAAAACACAAGGGTAACAAAACCAACAACAATAACAATAACTGCAAAATACATACACAAATAAACATTAAGACAAAACTGTATTTGGATGTATGTGTATGTGTGTGTGTTTGTGTAAGCTGATGTATGAAATCTTGAACTGCATAAATTTTTGTTAAAATATTTTCCTGGTATTGTTATTTTCGTTTTAAGGATTCTTGTTTTCTTTACTGGAAAAATCATTTTTATAAACGTGGCTTACTTCTCGCTCATACTTTGATCATAATACATACAAACAAATACACACTAATGTGTATACATATGTATGTGAACATATTTCCCTTTGTTTATCTATATAATTTTAGCTTTCTTGTAGAATATTTGTGTAATATTTGTATCAGAGTTGCGAGCGTGTTGTGATTTTAAAATGAAACAGTGACTTTTTACATACTCACGGAATTACATCTTTGCCCTTATTTTTTTATAAAAAAAAACTTATCAACTCTAAGCTTTGCGTTTTTCAAAATAAAAAACCTATTTTTTAAGGAAAAATTATTCTGTTAAACCAGGCAATAGTTGTTGAAAAAGAACCGGTATTCTGAAATTATTGGGAACAGGCGTCGCAACATTTAAAACACAAACAAGCAGCCAAACAAATGTGAAACTACCCTAAAGAGAAGAGAAGCTGTCCCAAAGTTGTTCACGTGATCATCGGTTCTATTTCTGGTGGTTTGCATGAAAGGAACTCGTCACTTTCACTACTTTTACATGGCGTTATCATTGGAGAGGCTTAATTGGCATAATTAAGATACTCGATGACAGGTCCAATAGCTAATCCCAATTTGCTTTTTTAGTGTACGAGTATTTTCATCGGTTATCAAACGGGTACATGCAGGATAATTGACACAAAACTTTCCGTAGGTTGTATAAAAACTATTTAACCAACCATTTTTTGAAAATAGAATACGGGAAATGTACTTTTTCCCAACATAATTTCAATTTCAGCAGACTCTTCGAGAGATCAATGTATATCTGCTGTTTCGATTATTCTACTTTGCAATTTGTATTCGTAGTGTGTAAATATTGTCTCACACATACAACAAATCGTGGAGGTCACTTCTAAAGTACACCGATTGTAATAGATTTTCAATTTGTTCAAATAATTATTTACTCTTATTGGACAAAGTGATAAAAAACAAAGAAAACAAATGAAATTCGTAAATAAAGAAGTGACATGTTTAATAAACACATCGAAAGATGAAAAATCAAAATACTCTATATTAATATTGATTGCTTTTATTGCTAGAAAGAAACAAGTATTTACTCCGGTTATAATGAACAAAAATGTCCCAGAAGCTCGTTATAACCGAACGCTACTCTATAGAGCTTTGAACTTTAGAGCATTTAAAGAACAAGCCAAAGCAAACTAGCAAAATATATATATATATATATACATTAAATTAAAAACAAACAAGTCTGGCATCGTGAAGGATCGTTAAATCCGAATACTATTGAATTACAATCAGACACCAATATATACGAAATTATAAAAATTTTGATACTGGTATTTTAATATTGTGTCAGTTATGTTTGCTGTGATTTCATTTGAGACGATACGAGATTAAAATGATGGCGATAGTGATCGTAAGAATCTACAATTAAATTTGTAGCGTGTCTGTAATGGATGTGCGAGATCGTGAGCTACAAAACACTCACGCGCACAACTTTGCTTTGTATGTCTAAATAAGTTAAATGCAAAGAATTTAACAAGACTAGAACACTTTTCTTTTCCTTCTGCGTTGTTTTACTTTTCCTCTGTTTTCCTACTGACACTTAGAGAAGACATCATCCTCAACGTTTGTAGTTGAAGTTACAACATTAAATATGGCCATAAAATAATTGCACATTGTAATGTGGTTGGCATCTGTGGTGTATTTATTTTTTCAACACCTCCTTTAATTTATTCAAGTGTACGAGTATGATATAATATTTGTATCTGTTCGTAGAATTAAAATGTTTTCTTATAGTGTGTAAAATAGATTTTAATTCGCTAATGGGGGCTCTTGAACTTACTAAAGGAACGAAGACAAAAACAAACAAGAACTATATAAAACAACTCCAGATAAATATTTAATTCAATTGTAAATTACACACTGCAATAAAAAGGGATAAAAGAATTCAATCTACAACTAAATATTATGTAAACCAATTCCAATTAGGAAGTTGCCTCTTGGCGATACTGAGCACTAGAAAAATTAACACAATTTTGTTGTATTCATTATATTATTTCAAGAAACAAAAAACATTATTATATCATGTGCAAATTACATTTGCACATTATATATTTACACTTCATGTATTGAGCTATGGGAAAATTGGAAAGGCTTCACATTTGGGGTACTTTTCAGTTTCCTGAATTTATAAAATTTTAAAAAATCATATAAACATTTTCAAAAACTAAATGAGAATTGTATGAATACGAATTTTGCATATTTTCTAATGAACACATACATACATACAAACAAATAATAATTTATTAATAACAGTGGAAATAATCACGGCATCTCCATGTTCAATTCGTAACACAAAAAGCCACCATGTGGGCTGTGAAGAGTTGTGGAGATTGCAGCTGACGTATGAACCGAAAATTATCATATGGATCTTTAAAATTATAATCAGAGCTATCATTAAGTACCGCGCGATTGTATGGTGGCCGAGAAGAAGGTCCAAATGATGGCTTGTCTTTTTGCTACCGGTGTAGTGAGGACTTGCCCAACCCCGACTATTGAGGTCTTAATTGGTCTTATAAGATCATCTACAGCAAAGGCTGCTGTAGGATGAGTATCATCGATCCTGAGTACATTATCCTGTAGAGAAGTATTGAAGATATCCCGTCACAGGATTAACTGAAAAATTATACTCGACAGGGATAATGTAAGGTGGTAATCAAATTTTAACCGCACTGGGATCGTTTATGCGTGGAAGAAAATGAAAGATGAAGATATATTTTCCTGCATTCATGGCTGATTATGAAGAATATTTCACAAATATTATTTAAACATGTTCAATTTAAAACTCTTTGGCGAAACCCAAATCGTAGTGAATATTCTGTTGAAAATGTCACAAATTAAATGCGGAATATTAAACATAAACAATTGCGGCAATGCAAAATATTTCCGTTGAATAGATTTTTATACGCACAAATAGGAAATAGCTGGAAATTAATGCAAGAAAGAAATATAATTATTTAATACATGTATCGCTAAAATGATGAAACTATGAACATCCAAACAAATATCTATAAAAACAACTCAGTAATTTTCGAATATAAAAGTTAATAAGTATTTGAACTTTGCTTTGTTTTCCAAAAATAATAGTACTAAGAAATAATAAAATTCCAATCAAAAAATTATAAAATCTCAAGATAATTTGTAATGAAGAAAATGAATACCCCCACCCCACCCGTCTAAATATTAATGTTTGGTGAACTGTGGCAATCCTCATGTAAATATCCTTGATATTGGATTTAGTCATACATATTGATTCCTTTGCCAAGGGCCATCTACGATATCTAGTTCGTCGTTGTTTATGCATTCACTCCTCCACTTGTTCTTTTTTTTCTTCTGTTTAATGAACGTGTGTGAGGTAAATTGTATTTATGCTGAGTCTTCTGAACTCAGATTTGACAAGCTTTAACCAACAGCAAACGGATAATAAGTTGAAAATAGCAAAACAGGTGAATAGAGTAAGTGGATTTGTTTGATACTTGAGGACGTCCTTATTTGTATCGAAAGAATATTAGCTCACTTTGCGGTTTTTTTTTTAATTTTCCTTACAATTGTTGTTAAAAGATAATGCCCATCAATGATGTCATCAGCTTCTAACATCACACGCACGCACACAAAACCAAATATAATCATTGAATAAAAACAAACAAATAAACAAACAGACAATTGTATCATTAGATCTTTTCATTCCGTTGCTGGTATGTGTGTATGTGTATGAGTGTGTGTATGAATAAATTTAGTTCTTTTTTGTTCGTGCTAATGCCTGTCATGTTATAAATGAAAATTGAAGTTACAAAATGATTGTCAATCGAAATGAAATAAACTGAAATTCAAAATGATACTCGTACCACACAATTATCTTGCAATTTTGTTATTTTTATTGTAGTTGATGTTTGTGTTGCCGATATTGCCGTTGTTGTTGTTATTCTTGTTTTTGGTGTCCATATTTATTTGTTTTCTTTTTCTATTGCTGCTGTTACATCCTATTCGTTTTTCATCTGTTTATAACTTGTCAGAGGTAAGTTGTGGAGATATTGAGATGTCTAAGTGCTGATGCCAGATAATCAGTTTGCTGACAATGAAATTTTTGCAATTGATATTATTTTTCATACAAACCTATCAATATCAACAAGATATGCACATACACATCTACTTACACATCCACATCCAAATCCACTTGTGTATGTGTTTTTTGTATGTACAAAAATAATCAGATTCAAATGGACAGACAAAATAAAAAGAATTTATATTTTGTTCTCGTATTTTTAACACACACATGCACATATAGTTGTGTGCTTTTATAAGCCTATATGTATGTATGTTTGTGTGTATGTGTGTATGCACACTCGCAATCATTCATCAGTTTATATTGTTATTATGTTTGAATATTAAGCTTTTATATCACAAATCTCCCTCTAGCAAAGTTTTGTGTCAATTAACACAAAAAACACATCTTCTATTCTCCTTTATATTTCCATTATTGCAGATACATGTACATACAAATGAATTTGTATGTGTGTGTGTGTGATTGGTCTTCTATACTTTACAACTGTATCGCATTGCAAATGGAATAAATTACAAAAATAACAAACAAACAACAAATATATACAGACAGACAGGCAAAACTACCGACCCCATACAAATACACCTAACACATACAGTCAAATCTCGACCATTTGAAACTCGTTAATTTGAAACTCATTAATTTTAGTCTCTTGATAATTTGAACAGTTTCCCAGGAACATCGCTGGCACGCTTTAATTTGAATTGTTCGAATCTACAGTAAATAATTTGAATTAAATAATCATTTATTTTCGTTTATATTGATTGCTTTGTCATCTATTTCGCTAGCGTTCTATAATTTAAATTTTAAATTTTCTATACCTTGGCGAACTGCTTTAAATAATTTACTTTTGTTGTTATACAGGCTTTACCATGCGCCACAACCTCGCATTATCATTCAGGATGTCAACTCCTGGCTAACTCTAAGGAGGTAACCTTTGAGAATTGTGTCCAAGTAGACGATAATATCAGTGTCTACGGTGTCTTAATCGATGCTGAACTTGTGAGTTTGACCTTTTTGGACGAGGAAGCGGAAGCAAGCGAATCTGATCAACAACCAATTCCAGTTTCTTTAAGTGAAGCAAGGCCGTCTCTCAATACTTTACGCGCACCTTCAACCTTAGAACGCAGTCAACTCTTATCGCTATCGAATTCTTATTGGACAAATACAGATAGAAGTCGCTCACTCAAAAGAATATTATGTTTTTTTTTCATAATAATTTTGTACATTTTCAGAAAATTGCAAAAAAGTTTAAAATAAAAAATCTGATATTCTAATCAAACTCTTGTTAATTTGAATCTTTTCCACCTCTCTTGATAATATGAAATCTTGCTAAGATTAACTCTTAATTATTTGAACCTTTTTTAAGGTCCCTCGAATTTCAAATTATCGAGAGTCAACTGTACATACATAAATAAAAATTTACAATGTACATAAATACAAACATACATTGGTGAAGAAGAATCGAGTTCAAGGTACATAAATATTTTTTTAACATTTGTTATTATATTGCAGATATTTTTTCATAAGTCGTCAGCTGAACTGCAAAACCACATAACAGCCGGAATAGTTAACAACTGTGTCTTCAAACTTATAGGCTTCCGGCACAAAAAGCAGCGATATATATATTTGTTAATATAAAAGAAAATTAAAATAAAATCAAAAAACATGATTTTGCATTTGAGCCTACGATATATTCATTTTATTCACAAAACAAAGAACACGACAAAAAAATAAAGTAATTTATTTTCATTAAGTGAGTATTAACTATTAAATAAACAATTTCTATCTGTGAATACAAACCAATAGGACAACGAATGCCACTCACACACATACACAAATTTACCATAAACTAAATGAAAAAGAAAGTTGCTTGCGCAAATGGTTGGGTTAAATTTTACGCTGAAGTTATTTGATATTTGGCTTTGAAATAGACAACATATTTCGAATTAGAGAAAATTTTAGTTTATGTTTGACAAAATTCAGAAAAATTTGTACAGAAAAAAATGTGTGAAATTCTTCCAAATGATTCCGGAAACTGTTGAAGCCATTAAAACAATTTCATTAAGGTTTCAAATAATAACAACGATTTGCACACAAAATGAGTAAACTGTTTTTAGTTCCTTAAAACTCTACGGTTCACTCTCCGGCCGATCACAAAGTAAATGGTGATAAAACTGAAACTTCTGGGCCACTGAACAGATTCTGTTTGCTAGTTGTTCCAGCATAATGGGCCAAATTCGACCAGCTCGTGTAAGAGCAATTTATTTCTTTTTGTAACTTTCAGAAACATTGACAAATATCAAGGGTTCTGGGTTGCTTCACTAATACGGGGTTCGAAGGGGTTTTTATTATGTTCGTTAATTGTATTTGTAGCATTTAATTTATTTATTTACATTGTGGAATTCTGTTGAAGCAGCACTTTGTATTCTTATGTTTCAAATATTCAAAATATTGCGGTTGAATAATTTTTTACTATTAAGGGTGAATTACTCGCACGGGATAAAAACACTTTCTCATGGAGAAAGGACTTCGTACGTTCGCAATTTCCCCGCGATTCTGATAGCTTTTAGACGGCATCGAAGTTTACAATTTAGTAGCAATCAAGTCACGAGAGTGGAGTGACGCCTCGCTACTCACAGCAAAACATTTCTATTTCAATAACTGTGCGCATAAAAGCGATTGCAAAGTGGCAACAAAATGCAAATGAGACATAAAATTACATTTACTTTTGCGATGCAGAGTTGAATAAAGTCAGCCTCTGTAGAAATGGTAAAGTAAGAAAGTAAAAGTATTTTTGATCGCTTATTGAGTTTTTGTTTAAACTTTTCATTTGTTTCAATTTGTTTTTCTGGTTTTTTCTAAAAAATATTTGATGATATTCATTAGCAAAAGCGGAACGCGCTCAGGAATTGATATTTTACTGAATGTGTTAAATATTAATTTTAAGAAAAAAGGCGATTATAATTTTTAAAATCCAAATTTTAGCAATTTTAGCTCCAATTAATAAATCTTTATTGTTGATTGCCTTTGTGTTTATATGAGCAACTATTTATACGTTTACATACATAAATATTTACATACTTATCGATGCAAAATGCTTTAAATTATTTTACTATTCGTTTTCAAGTTCAAACAAATTTAAATAAAATAAATAAATCCCTTTGCTCTTCAGTTTATAAACTCATTCAGGCCGTAATGAATTCCTTTATAGTTGAATAAAGCATTATTTAAATTCCGAAAAACTACTTTAACCTCCTCTTCAATCAGCACCATGCGAAAGACAAACATCAGCATCACCAACACAACAACAATAAGAAGATGAAGAGCTGCAACAAAAGCAAAAATAACAATAACATTCCATTAGTTTATTTCATGTATGGAAAAAATGTTGAATGCTGTTTGTTTATTGAATTTGTTGGTTGTTTGGTCGTCATTCGTTGGGTCAGTTGGTTGTTTGGTTGGTCAGTTACTAATAAAATTGATTTCTTCTACTCCTCGTATAATATCATTACCACATTGATTATTCAGACACAACTTTAGCATACAGTTTAAAATTGGAAAAAATTATATAAAATCGAGATACATTTACGTAAAACACAAACAAATATATGAAAACCAAAAAATGACTCAGAAATATGTATTTAGTTGTTCACATAATGAAAACATTTCCATGCATGTCTGTCTCTCTTGGTCTCTCTCTCCCTCTCTGTTAGTGTATATGTATGTGTTGATGTGTTGATGTGCTGAAATGTCCGAAATGTCTATGAGTTGTGTTTATTTGTGTTGTATCTAAATATGTTGTTTGTGGATCTGCTTGCGTAAACGTATTTAAGCAGCACAGGAGGAACACACATACACATTAATATCCTTACAGAAATGTGAAAGTATGCGTGCGTGTGTAAGTATGCAAGGATGTGTGCCAAAGAGCTTGAACATCAGTTTGCTTGATTGTGTGTTTTCTTTGTGAGGTTTTTGGGTTCCAAAATTAATCTTTGGACAATTTGTTTATAAACCACATAAAAGCAATTTTTTGTTTTGTGAAATTCTTAAAACGTAAAATCAAATAATAATGTTGTTTTTCTGCAAATGAAAAAAACAAACCCAACATTATAGATACTTTTCTAGAGCAAAGTACTCGTGTGTGTATGTGTGTGTTTGTGTGTGAGTGTGTTCACTGCCATTTATGCTTATTCCCAACATTAACAAACTAATTTAACCAAAAGAGTTTACAAAACTAAATGGAATTTTGCTAGGAAAAAAGTAAATTAATTAACTATGAAGGAAACCTCACATTGAATCCTCTGTAAACTGAGTTTTGTTGTGCACATACATGAATATTTTTCTATGCTTAAATTCATAATTTGCTTTTAAATTTAATATCTAAATGTAAATACATATGAGATATGCAAATGACATTGGGTTTCGTGAATTCCGGTATTCGATATTTTAGAATTTCAAATCCCAGCATTCTTAGATTTATTCAGCATCCCGATAAACAGATTCGGCGCTTGATTTATCGAATTTAAATCTCTTGGATTGATATAAAAAAATAAAAATTAGAGGTTCAAATTTAAAACAGCATGTTGGGTTTTACTGTCGCATTTTAGTTGTCACTAAATTAGAGTTTAAAGAATTGGCAAATAAGCGGTCTTAGAAATACACATTTTAAGAGCAGCTAATAGTTTAGATTTGGCTGCGAATCTGCTCGAATTCATTTGTATTTTTAATCCATTTGTTCATTTTCGTATTTTCCATCAATTATCCAATTTGATAATCTTCTTTATTAGGTTAAAATAATATGTTAATTTTGTGGCAACAAAATATGCATGTTACTTTCAGCAAGAGGTTTGTATGTGCCTGTGCTCTGTTTGGCTTAAATTGTGATGTTACAACAACTGACGCTTGGCATACTAATTTCACATCACATCGCCGAGAAATGTACGCATACACCGACATAAAAGCAGCAATATTCCCATCTACATACGTACATATATACATATTTACAAGTCGATACTCATACAACTATGTGTGTGTAAGGTTGTGTACTCTAAAAAATACGTAAAAACGAACATTTAAATATAGAAATGTGACTTGAAAAGAAAAAAGCTTTAACTGCCAAAAAGCAGGGCTTTGAAATAAAATATTTCTCTCGCAATACATTTGACTAAAGTGCCAAATAAACTACATCGTTCATATTGCAGGTACACTGACTGCATACAGAAAAATTCCTCATCCAAACCACGTATTTGGACAAAGCAATTATGATTTATTAAAATTTTTTAAAGCGATTCCTTCGTTTCGAAGTTACGATGCCGCAAAACATTTTTATTTGCTGCGACGTCTTAACTCCATGAAATAAAAATTTTTGAAAGGTCATCGGATTAATACAACTTCAATGTCGGCTATGAAATAAAAATTAATTAAATCCAGATGGGAAAAAAATTTCTTATCCACTTATTTCACTGAAATTAACGAACTTGACATCCTCCGAAAACTTCTCCTTATTCCTCACAAAATATCATTTGCTCAAATCTTTGTTGATAAAGATGCCAGTTTTAGCCTAATATAAAATTTAACTTGGATTAAAATCAATATAAATCCAAAATAAAAATCAATTTAATAACAATTACATAAATATGTCTTGGGTTCTTTCAATGAATTACATTTGGGTCTTTTTCGAATTGCTTCCATTTTACACATGCATTCATTCTCGCATCATTTTTAGAATTCAAAACAGCTTCAACAAATATTATATTTAGTAAATTTCTTCAAAAAAGACACGCACATGCACATCATTTTTTCCCTCACGCCATCACATTCATGGAGAAATTAAAAGGGGAACATTTGCGAAATTCCACATCGTTGTTACAAACAAAGAACCACATCAACATTTAAATCTTAAATTTTCGAAGTGTGAGTGAAATAAATTGTCTTTTACTCTTTATTTTCGTGCTAAAGTTTTTGAAAATTGTCTTCATTTTCATTATTCACTACGCAAACAGACAAGTTGATTTGCATTGCATTTAATTTGCAGTTATTAATTATATTATTTGTTTTTGTTTGTGCTTAAACTTAAATTATTTATTGTCTTACCTGAAGAAACATTTAGGGACCTTGATGAAAATCAATGAAAGACTTATTGTGGGTGCTCCTAAAAGCTTAATCGCAGCTTTGCACTCTCCAAAAACACTTAAGCTGGCAAATTTCGATCAAGTTAGTTTTATATAACAATCAGCGCTTTCAATATAATTATTCTTAAAAAAACACTTTACATTAATTTCTAAAAGCTTTTTTTAAAACTCCAACAAAGTGAAAAGTTGTAAAAGTTAAATTGCCTTAAAATTGAGAATTCAAATTCAATTGCCGCAAATAGAAGGAAGTTTGGTTTGTGAGAACTTCCCATCTTCAAGTGTTTCGTGGGTCATCTCTAAAATATTAAGCAAAATTTTTATGTCTTGTTGCTGTAAATAAAATTATATTAAAAATTTATTTACTTAAAAACATTATACAGGTTTGAAAAAAATTATATTTAACTTTAAAATTACTTTCAAAAGCACTATTTTGTGTAACAAAATTATATAAAAAATCTACAAAAAACCAGCAGTAATAATTTAATAATAATAATAATAATGATAATTATAATAAAAAGTATAAATCTGAGTGCACCAATTTCTTAAAAAAAATAAATATAAACAATTTTTAAAAACTTCAAATTGTTTTTTTACTGAGAAAATAATATTGGCAGAATGGATCTTGAGCGATACAAAACATTTCCAATTAAACCTAAACAGCTCAACTAATTATGAATAAATATTAATCATTGAAAACGACGGTGCCCGAGAAGTCCATCTTTCCTTCTTAATAGTTGGTTGAATAATAAGAAATTCAACTACAACATCTACACTGTTCTAGTGCTCGCGTACCCATTCGGTATTATTGTATGGTCGAATACGGATCTAAATAATCTGGATATGAAAATCAGAACAACCGTAACAAAAAATAACAGTCAGCATCCAAGAGCATCCCCAGGAAGTATAAACATACACAGAAAATTAAGAGAAAGAGAAGCATTGAATATAAAGTTGCTACATGATCGTCAACTGGAAAAACTAACTAAAAACTTTACAGCTTAATCAACAGTATCGCAGCTCTTTAGCGTAGTTATTAATGTTAATGACAACTTTGCGCCATTCAATCTGAAAACAGTAACTACAATCAACCAAATACAATAGAAAACATTTTTTGCATTAGAACGAAAGTATCCAAACACGATTATCCGACCTTATGAAGATGTAGCAAACACTTACAACAAGAAGCATTCATAATACAAACAAATACAGGAAATTTATAACCTGCGACAGAGAAATAACAAACGGTAGTTGAAGTGGGTACGGTAATTCCCCGGAAACCATCCCACTTCTGCTTGGCGGTTGCCCAACATTATTACTCCACAATCACTAGAAGCAAAGACATGACAATGTTGAGAAAGTAGTAGACATAAACATAATAAAGCGGCTGCAGATCAATGAGCTAACAACGTATCATAAATACGACCCGAAGACTTTATTTTTTACTTTTTTTGAGACCCTCGTATGCTTATTGCATTCACTTCTTTAAAATATACAAAAGGTTACAAGTTCGTTCGAAAACTTTTACATTCTAAAAAAATATTTTTATAATTTTTTTAATATTGCTTGAATGCACGTACATTAGTGCGACTCATGAAACAAATTTGTTAATAATCCCTCCAAACTGTAGATCTAATTCTTTTATATGACCTCCCAAAACATTTTTGGGATCAACAACTGTTATTATCTTTATTCATATCTTCAAAGTTAGTTTATAAATTTACACTTATCGAGATTTTATCTTTAGAGGATCCCTTAAAAGAACGTTGAAAAGAACTTTAACTAAGAATTAATTTTTATTTACATTGGAAATGGTAGGCCAATTAGCTAAAAGGCAGCAAGCTAAAAAAACTAATATTTATAATTTAAGAACGTGTTTTTCCTCATCACACGAGTTGAGTCGCTCTAATGTACATACCTCGAAGACACTATTCACTGATATTTGGCTGAGAGTAGCGAGTAAAGAAAACAACTAAATTACTAACTACAACTCAAACAAAAACAAAAACTTCCTGTAAAGAATTTTATGAGAACATAAAAATCAATTAAAATAAAACTGAACAATATTGCAACCTTGCGAAATTTTTCAACTACAAATTTTGGCCGATTTTTTCCTTCCTTCTTAAGCATTAACTACATAAAACTTGTACTTTAAGTATGAGTTATTTAGTCTGCATAGAGTTCAGACAAGGAATGCAGAAAATTATTCGCCGAAAAAACAGCAGAACACGAAAAAAAGGCAAGAAATAAATAATAGTCGTGTATAATTAAATTTTGGCAAAGTTTTTGGTCGCTCGCAGTCATTTTTTCTTTTAAAATTTACTCGCTTATTATTAACGGAAGTTCTACATAAATTATTTTATATAATTTTATTCGTTTTATTCATTTCTGCTGGATAGCAAGAATTAAAAAAAGCGTTAAAGCAGACCAAAATACTCAAACATGCAATTAGTTTTTTTATGTGCGTAGACGTAGAGCGAATAATGGGGATGCAGCCGTATCTCTGTCTGTGCTATTTTCGTATCTATCTGTATAAACTAAAACCATTTGTGCATTTAAATCAGTGCTCGGCAAATAGAGAAAACTAAATAAATAAGCAGAAGTTGGGTATTTTTGAAAATATGGAAACATCCGCCACACTCCTCTTCCTCTATGGAAAGCTAAAAAGCTACAAAATGAAATTTATGTGACTCACATTTTGGTTGTTGTAATCAGCAGGACTTCTTTTTCTTGGGAATTTCTTAACAATGAAATTAAACTGTGTTTTCGGGATGTTTTAAATGTCATTGCGAAGATGCCGTTAAAAAATTATTTTTTTTTAGATTTCAAGGAACATTCTTGTGGGAGCATTTTTTCCTTTATCACAGCCCTGGCTCTAATATTCACGATAAGCAAAAAAATAAAATCCCAACCAACTTCATAACTCATGCAAATGAATGCCCAACGCTGATTTAAATATACAAATAATATTAATTTACTGTGATGTAAAACAAACACATAGTACGAGTATACAATTATCAATAGTGTACATGTATTCGTATGTATGTATGTTTATGCAAAATGTGTATGTATGTTCATACTCTAAAAAATAAAAATATTTATTTTCAATTATTTGCAAAAACTTCATCGCATTCATGTTGGAAGCCTGTCAATGATACAAAATTCGTTTTTGACATTTTTGTCAAAGCTTGTGCATGTATGTGTGTATATTCAGTGGCTATGTACGTTAATATAGAAAATGTTATATTACGAGAGTTATCGCTTATATGGCATAGTTAGTAGTATTCATTTCTAGATTTCCTAAAGTATTTGTTTTTAAATTGCTTTATTTGAAATTATATACCACAAACAGATGTGTTTATTTATTCTCCAAGGCACTCGTTCATTCAATCACTCATTCCTTCTCTATTCCATTTACACTGCAGCGAAAGTGGTTGGCAAATAGTGACAAATCGATAGCATAACTAATAAATTTTTTTAATATAATTTTCAAATTTAATAAAAGGCTCCTGAATTTAAATAAATTTGATTTTCAAATTGTCGTGTTACGTTATCAAAAACTGAACTATAAATATTCATATTAAGAAATGACTTTGCTTTGGAACGAGCACTATCAGGTGATACATTGATGGCTCCAGAACGCCGACAGGCTTTGGCGTGGAAGTTGTAGGACCGAAGGACTACGAGTCCTTGGGGAAAACTTCTACCATTTTTCAATTAGAGATTTATGCCATTGAAAGGTGTGCACAATTTAATCTTGACAAGGGCTACTGAGGACGTAAAATAGCAATCTTCTCGGATAGTCAGGCGGCTATCTAGGCATTCAGCTCATATGAGTTTACCTCTAAGCTGGCTTGGGAATTTCGCAGTAAGATTAATCAGCTAAGTAGGATGAATAAGGTCACACTCTGCTGGATTCCTGGACACGCAGGGGTGGCAGGAAACGAAAACGCAGACAAAACGGCCAGGAAAGGGGATAGTAAACCCATGGTCGGACCATAACCGTTTTGTGGGCTTGGATTGAATAAAATCCGTGAAGATATATCAATGGTAACTAGAATTAACAGGGAATATGACTGGTCCAATATCCCTGGAGTGAGGCATGCAAAGCTAATGATTGGAATGTATTACCAAAACCGTTTCTCAGCTCTCATGACCCTTAGTAAAAAAAATCTAAGAATGCTCACTGGCTTCCTCACAGGCCATTGTAGACTGAGAAAATACCTCTACAGACTTTGAGAATGATAGCCTTTGCAGATTCTGTGATTACGAGGATGAAACTCCAGAGCATATTCTGAAGGACTGTGAAGCTTTAAGCCACAGAAGTGTAGTTTCACTTGAGAGTAAGACGTGTGTTATTGAGCTCTACTATAACCTTTAAATTCTGTCTTAAACTGTGTACAAACAATATTAAAGTAATTCGACTTGAAATAATTAAATCTTAGTCGTGTTTTAAATCTATTTTTAATTTGTTAAAAATGAAAACACTGTGATTTTATGTGGATGTAGGAAACGATGGTCCAAAATCATTCGAACTAATCATGATCGTTCTAAGCCAACGGTTCTCTAGTGGGCGCCCATAATACTAAAATATCGGGAAAATATTGTTTATAAAACTATCAATTATATATTTTTGTATTCTTATGCTGTGATTTAATTTCTTTTTTTACTTTCAAGTTTATTTTATGGAATTTATTGTGACTCATATTAAAACGGGCTCTAATCAAGTGACACCGTGACAGGTTTCAAGATATTTTTTCAAGGTTTGTAAATCAGATAAAATAAAAAGTTGTCAATATTTTGCCCACCTTCATTTAATAGCACTCAAAAACTAATATGATAAAATTTAATATTTTAATATTTTTAATATTTAATATTTTTAAAAAAGAAAATAACTGATAAAAAACTGTAAAGGTGCGGTCACATCTGTCAAACATTTGCCCAAAAAAACGTAACCACTGCTTTTGCTTAGGGTTAGTGTAATTTAACTTGGTGTTTATATCACAAAATGAAGTCAATTATGCCGCAAAGTGCTATTTTTATATTATTTAAAATAAATGCGAACCCATATTAAAAAAATATTGGATTTAAAGAAAATCTAAATTTATCTTGTCTGTTGGTTACGTTTTTTTTTCGTACCTTAACTCTCTTGGACTGAAATATCTTGTTGATTTAAGAAAACATCTTTATATAATATTTGTATTTAAATCAAAACTCTGCTGATTTTAATATATTTCGTTAGAAAAAAATATCACCTACAAAAATTATTTCAGTGTAGTTACTTGCTTTATATCTACATGCAAATACATACATACGTCAACTCACATACAACTAAAGTAAATGTATGCGATTTGGTAAAAGTGTTGAGTAAGTATGTTTTCAATATCAAAATATTTACTTAAGCAAATTGCATAGAAATCACTTTTAAATACATTCTCTTAAACATGTACACACGCACACACACATGCAAACAAACTAATATTCACATACAGTCTTATGCGGAAAACATGTCCTTTAAGATTTCGGGAAAGCTTTGACATTTTCCTTTAGATTTTCGGATAAACCGATTAACTTTATATAAAGCTAACGAACTCCAAGGTGTACGAAAATGATTGACGTACTTACAAATCACTTTTAAATATTATTTATTTTCAATTGATTGCAAATTACTTGAAATGCTGGTAAAGTAATATTTTCGAACGTAACATTTTAGCTCTTTATTTATGCTCGAACTTTTAATATTCCGAGAATTTGTTGTGCCGCTTTTGTAGGTTTTCATGTTTGCAGCAGAGGCAGTATCTGTTACGGCATCTCGTAGCGCCGTATTGGAAGTTTATAATTTAAATCAAATTCCAATCTACTCGTAATGTAATGAAGAAGATATAATTTTCAAATGTTGGCTCTATGAAATGAAATGATTTGCATACACAAAATTTTATGAAAATATTCCAACTGTGAATGTTACTAAACGTCATTGATCTTCACTAAAACCACGAAGCAGATTTGCCTTTGAAAGAAATGGCTTGCACCTAAAATAGGAATTTGGGAAAAAACCGGCACCTCACTTAGACATGTTCGAACTGTGTTCTGTGATACTGTAAAACAGGAGCTTGTATTGAAAGTTGCAGTAGAATACCCTAAAACCAAATATAGTACATATAAATATATTTGGAGTACACAGTACTTATGGATATAAAAACGATTATAGAAATAAAAAGGAAAAAGCTTAAATATATTTTCTACTTTTAATAAACAAGTATTTACTTTTTGATGTCGAGAACTTGATTGAGATAATCAAGACGAAGAAAATATCGAAGGAGGGGCGTCGAGAAGATGGAAAGGCAGAAATAGAAGTGCACTTTTAATTTCTATTTATCGAATGTAGTAAGAGTATAATATTGCACTCAATATCCTTTTATAATACTTAAATGGCTTCGAATTAAATACAATCTAAATGTTTTTTAAAAACTAAAAACTAAAAACTTTATTAATATTTGTTGCATTTTAGCAAAAAAAAGTTCTTAGTTACACACACGCAAAGATTTGAAGTGAATGTTTGAAACTATTTCAATAAATCTGAATAATATTTCATTTTTCTGGTTTTGTTTGTCTGTTTGAAAATGAAATGAAATGATAATAAAATTGTCGTAATATTTTAATTAAAAAATGTTTTCTTCACAGAGTTTTATTTCTAACTTTGTGTGTGAGTGAGTGATTATGAACAAGGACTTTATTAGTTAGTATCTGCATGTGAGTATATAAAATTGTTTTTTTTTTGTACTGTTATTATTATCATCATCTCTCTAATGTAAAAGAATCCTTTATTGTTCTTATACTTGACTGGACTTTTAATGTTTATGTCCTGTTTTATTATTATCTGTTTTCTCCTTCTTTGCGATTTCTAATATGTTTGTATTTGTTGGTTTATATGGGTGTGTGAGCGGTATTGTAATAAATATGTTTCATAAATATCTCTTTGTTGTTTACAAACTCAAATAAACATTCATAATTTCTTAAAGTTGTCTTCGTACAGGACTTAATAAAAAAGTATTTCCTATTCCAATCCCCGTACACAAATACGAATACTAGCACACATACATACTGATGTTTGTGTGTAACATAAACAGTTTCTTGACAATAAATTCAACAATTTTACAATTCATTAAATTTGATTAAGAAAATTTTGCCAATAAACTTTTTTCCGCCACAAATGCAAAGGAAGACCTTAAAACATTTTTTGTCGAATTTAAACAGCAAACAGCAAATAAAATGTGAGCATTTTGGCAAAAGGAAAGAAAGTATTCGGAGTGGAGAAGATAAAATTAATATTTAACTAATGTTTATAAGTAATTAGTCGAACTTTTTATTAATATTTTTATATATTGAAACGATTGATTTTGGCTCAAGTTCAAACCCGAATTTTACCCATTTATTTATTCTAATTTTTTTTATTTTTAATTTTTATTAGAACAATTTTTTGGATAAATTCATTATTATTTTTTTTATTAAGAGAGTACTATATATAGAACAATTTTTTATTATTCATCATACTAGCAGAACGGATCAGTACTGATTTCGAGGTCGCTACACCATCTCATCAGCGTTCTTTGTTCAATTTTACCACTTTTGACGGTGGATACTAGTGATCAGGAATATCAACTATTTAACCGTATTATTTAACAAATTAGGATACGAAAAGTACAAACTTATTCATTTTCACATGTCAAATCAATTTCGGTTAGTACGAAATCCCATCTATGATGAATAACTACTCTATATATTTCAGTCTCTCTTGCTTATTCAGCGCCATCGGCAGCCAATGGCGCTGAATAAGCAAGAGAGACTGAAATATATAGAGTAGTTATTCATCATAGATGGGATTTCGTACTAACCGAAATTGATTTGACATGTGAAAATGAATAAGTTTGTACTTTTCGTATCCTAATTTGTTAAATAATACGGTTAAATAGTTGATATTCCTGATCACTAGTATCCACCGTCAAAAGTGGTAAAATTGAACAAAGAACGCTGATGAGATGGTGTAGCGACCTCGAAATCAGTACTGATCCGTTCTGCTAGTATGATGAATAATAAAAAATTGTTCTATATATAGTACTCTCTTAATAAAAAAAATAATAATGAATTTATCCAAAAAATTGTTCTAATAAAAATTAAAAATAAAAAAAATTAGAATAAATAAATGGGTAAAATTCGGGTTTGAACTTGAGCCAAAATCAATCGTTTCAATATATAAAAATATTAATATTTAACTTTATTTAGGAAAGTATTAACAGCCATGAATAACACCGAAATTTATGAATTTTTCATAAAAAAGACAAGTTAATTTGGAGCTCTTTTCATATGTGTATGTGTATGTGTGTGTGTGTGTGCATGCGTGTGTGGGTTTGTTTGGTAGTGGGTTGCTTTTAAAAGAAGTTAAGAAATATTCATTGATTTTTGTTTTTTGTTTTCCTTTTACGCTGCAAATATCAACAGCAACAATGAACGAGCATGAATGTGATGTATGCGTAATTGTGTGTTTGCAAGCGTGTTTGCTGAGTTCTGTGTGTCTGTTATAACAAATGACATTGATTGAGTCACATTCTGAATCTCGACGTTTTCTGTTATTATTTCTCTTCGTTTCGTTACTCTAGAGATTGTCATATTGTTTGACTCCAGGAGTTTGCAAAATAAATATATTCAATTGCGTTCTTTTTTTGCTTTTATTGACTGCAATTTTTATTTCATTTTCTTACGTTTCAGGGTTCCTCATCAATAAAATAGATATCAGTTTTCACTTGTAAACCTTAATATCTTTTATAGAAAATGTTACTGAAAAAGTTGGAAGCATTCGTCATTACAAAATTTAAGTTTTACAGCTTGACTTACATTCCAATAATTTTCAAATATCAGCGCTCTTAAATGGAACACCCTTTTGTATTGAAAGATAAGTTCCCTGTCGTATCTGTTGCAATATTTTGCAGCGAAAAGGAGACAATTTTATATGTAAGATATTTTCTTCATATATCAAAAAATTTATTTGTGAAAGGACCAATAATAACAGAACTAAGCTCTGGCATATTTTCTTCAGACTTAAACTAAATAATTAATTGGTAAAAGAATTCTTTAATTCTCATTTCACCGCAAAGTCGTATTGCCTTCTTTTTAAGTTTGTTTTATTCGAATGATGTTTACTTTTCCGTTTTTATCTCTGTTAAACTTCTTTGCCAATGAAGTAATTAATGCAAGTAATTTGAAATTATTTCTTATTATCATTGTCCCTCCTCAAAAGTTATTGTTTCTACCTTAAAGCAATAAATTTTAATTTTATCATGACAGAAAATCGTTATTTTCTTTTTGCTCTCGTTGCTACCGTTCGCAAACATTAAAGTGATTGTAAAACTTAAAAGCCAATAAATGTTAATTAAATTTCGAAATTTATAATTTACACAAAGAAATTAAAAGAACAGGACAAAAGGAAAGTAATCGGATTGGAATTGTAAGTCAATTGTAATCTTAGAAATTAATATTGCGAAACTTTATTTACTCGTATTTATTAATTCACAATGCAGCAGTGATCGAAACAATAAAAAATATATTTAATTAAATATAAAATTGAACAGAAAGTACAATCGGGGGCCTATTATCCACATTCCGACGGAGTCGCGGAAATAAGGACTCCTGAGAACTTGCGACCTCCAACAATATTTACGATTGTCGTCTAACAATCTAAGCTTTAATTAATATTATATAATAAGTAAAGTGAATGAAAAAAAATAAAGAACACACACGCTTATAATTATCTAGAAAATAAATTAAAAACTTTGTATTAAAACCATCGGACTCACTTAAATAACGAACTTAATCATTTCCAGACTTAAATTTATACTGTTTAAGTTTTTTTGTGAAGCGTGTTAATATAAAAAAGTTTATTTAACACTAAAAACTTTTTCATTTCTATCTTTTAAACTGTTTTACGACTAGTAAAACACTACATAAAACAAAATCGATTTACAGCCGCAATATTATCATTGCGAAACTATCTTTATCAACCTTTGCATGCTAGAGATGCCGTAAGCTTGAGATGCATGAGGCAAACAGAGAGAACGAATTGCAAATGTAAAAAAAGAAGGAAAAATCTTTTGGAAACTGATTTATTGTTGTTATATCACCTTAGTATGTGTTTGCAATACTTCAACACTTTATTACTTACTGCTCGTTCAACAAACCAGCCAACGAACTAACTGCAACATTTCATCTGTTCGAAGTTACATTTGTTGATAGTTATGCATACTTGGATGTTCTTGCAACTCCAACACCAACAATATCATCGCCACCAACACTTACAACTGCAATCAAAATTGAAGCAAAGGAGAACAGCAAACAATCATACACACATACACACACACACGCACGCACACATAGTTACAAACAAAAACTTTTCACATTTACGTGAATTCATTTTGATTACAGACAACAACTATGAACGAAACCAAATGAAAAAGAGCATTTTTCAATTCATTTTTATTTTCCAAATAAAAATGAAAAATAAAATTAAGACTTACGAAATTTGTATCATGAAGACAATTTGAGATGGAGTGGTCAGAGAGCCCAACAAACCCAAGATCGACCTAAGAGAAAGTTGATGTTAGTTTAACTAAAATTCACTTGTAAGCAGAGGATACTTTTATTTTGCTTGATTCGCTTTTGAGTGATCGCTTCCCAGTCTCAGCGACGATTGTAACATCCTGAACGCTGGCATCCATGAGATGTAGTTGCCCTATTATCAATATCTGAAATCGACAACTGCAACTGCTGTTCACTGAAAATCATAAGAATTATTCTTACTTGTACGCCCGTTTACTCCAAAAGAATCTTGTTACCGATTTCATCAATGGCAGGAGCTTCTTGGCCAAAGCTACTGATTGAGTAGCGGATCTCAATCCTCTAACATTCTTATCGACATATTTTCTAAGCAATGAGCAAACTGATACGTATGTTTGTTATCGCAATCGCAGATAAAATTTCATTTGAGTTGCAAATGGCAACAAGACTTTGCATGTGATCTGATGTAATAATTCTGAAACAATATTACGAAAAACATCTGTATTTGTTACTTAAGACTTTACGATACTTCGTCAAAGTTTGTTTTTCACATTCTCTATTAAATTAGACATTCAAGCTGAAAGGAAAATTTTCGGCGCCTCTGCTCGCGGTGTCGCTATCTGTTGGAAATGTAATTCTTTTTTATTTTATTATCATCAAACCGCCAATTTAAGACATTACACAAAATATTTTTCTGATATTGGCTCTCTGTCGCAACGTCTACACTTAAACTGTACATCTTTTCAGAAAAGCAAAGTCTAACATTCAAAGTAATTTTTTTTAATATCTCTGCCTTCAAATATATTCGATCAATCAGCTTCACATTGCGGTTGGAATTTTTCCCATAAACTAAGTAACATTGAAATATTATTATTGAGTAATAACAGATATTTTTGCTATTTCCACAGAAATATGAAACACGTAAAAGCACGACTGTATAAAGTTTATGTTCTATAAATCAAAAAAATTCATGTGAGATTTCAAAAAAAAATTTTATTAAAATCTTTTCAGAAATCGCTTTTTAGCGATAACTTTAGATTTTTGCGTTTTTATTTAAATATCCGAAAATGATAAAACCGCATTAAGACACTTGAAAAAGTTTTAACATTGTTGCTATTTCAGAAGCACAATTCGTTTTGAAACATAAATGTTTGTTGGGCCGTTTCAAAAGCACTAGTGGGACTAAATGTGTTTCACAGTCACAGGAAGTTGTGATAGTTTTAGTTAAATGGTGCAACAAATAAAGAAAAAATGGAAACAAATAAATATTTTGTATATATTGTATTTGAAGTGGTAAAAGTATGTAAAAAATATTACAAAAGTTTTGTAAAAATATTTTGAATGCAATAAATAATGACAACTTAATAATAGTCCCTCCTGTACAACCACGATAATCAATTTGAATTTTTTACGAAAACATGTCTTATGGCTTTATATATTGGTTTTTAAATGGGTTTTGATATTTGATTGAATACGTTATTTAGACCGAAAGAATATTAACCTCTTCCACTGTCTACAGTATTTATTAAGCCACAAGGAAAACACGGATTTTAAAAAGACTTCATAGCAAATTGGAATAAATATTAGCTTGTGAGATTTGCAACTTGACATTTTAAATATTTTCGGAATATAATGACCATGAGTTTGTTTTTACGACTTTAAATAACTCCTTTAAAGTGATTGTATTTAAACGAAAACAGATGATGCACAAGGCTGATTTAAAACATGTTTTATTAATTTGCCAAATAAAAATAAATTGTTAATTTTATTAAAAACTTTTTGATCGTATATCATATTTTATTTTTTATTTTCGCCTCGATATACTGTTTGTGTAATTGAATACATGAATAATAACATCATTTTAAATGCACACTCATATTCACTAAGTACAAGGATGTACATACATATTTACTACAAACGCAAGTAGATATAAAAAATATTATGAAACATACTGAAATTGACATCTCAATTGTTCACAAATACAACGAAGACCACACACACACACATAAACACATGTGCATTTATAAAAACGTGTGGGTGTGCAATGTGAAAAGAATAAAACAGTTACGAAAATAAAAATAATAAAATTACGCATTCAAATTAAATACAGATCGACGTGAAGTATGAATGAATGAATGAACGAGCGAACGATTGATTGAATGAAGTAAAATTTGCGTAATTTTTTTAAGGGAAAGCGAGAGAAAGTAAAAAATTTACATTCAGTGTCGCATGATTCATATTCACTTAAATGCAAAATTCAATATTTCACTGAGAAATTACTAAAGAGATGATACCTTAAGCTCTGTCTTTTGTGCTAAAAATTAAAATATCCTTAAAAGAGCAACTTATATCCTTTCAAGTTACTTCAACTTTGTTAAGACTAAATAAAAAAATAACCCAGGACGCTACATTTAATGTTCACAATATTACATACGCCAGAACTGGGAAGATCAGAAGTTCTTTTAACTGCATTTTCAATGAAATATTAAAATGGGTTTCTTTTTAATGAAAATGCTTTTTAGTAAATATTTTTGACTTGCAATTTCATTTTGTAAACTTTTTTGCAGGTTGGCAATTTTAAAGTTGTTTTCTGATTTCCGCAATCGGAAATCACTCCATACTATTATTCTGCGTTTTGGATTTCTAATTATAATCTTGGTTTTTCTGTCAAAAAGGCTGAGGAGCTTGTGTTTGGTAAACAAATTTTGTTAAGGAATACTTCTAAGGTTTTGCAGTTTTATCCAATTTTAACTAATTTAAAGAGAGTTTTTTTTAAGAAATTTCGACGTTTTTATTATTTTGATTTAGATTTTGATTTTTAGACTTTTGTGAATTGTTATTTAATTTTGATTTTTTGCATGTTTGTACATTTGTACAATGTAATATTATTTCGATCTTCGTTTATTTTTATTTAATTTAATTCTTTACACACGCATTTAATTTGTTAATTTTTTATTATTTATTTCGGTTGTTTGGTATTTTTCAACTTAATGGTGTTATTAAGATTTTTGGTGAAGTCAAATTGTTGACTTTTAGATTTTTCGCAAAAAAAATATTTTCATTAGACAATTTTTCAATTATGCTCTTTCGTAAATTTTCGATTTTATCATACTAATAACATTTTTTTTAACTTTTAAATTTTCAGTGTTTGCAATCCAAAGTGATTATTATTTGGCTGAAGCTTGTAACGCGTTTTTAGTCAGAAAGAAGTATACGAGACAATATTCCAAAGGAACAAGGGAAAAATTAACATTAATTAATTTCAACTTACATGGCAGAACAGAAGCAATGTTGTTTTTCGGGAGCCGCTACACTCCCATCATCAGTGTTCATGTGTGTTTCCAAGTATCCGCCACTATTTAGGTGGCTCGGTTGAATGTGATTTAAAATTTTTCTTCATACAAATTATGACCCGAAAAAGAATACGAGACTTGTTTGTATTATTAATTGTTTTTTAAGCAAAGACAACTTCACCACTATCAATATTTGAATTTTACCATGACTATTTAACGTTAAATTAATCCATTGCTACGCGTTGGTTTTATCTCATGTACCATTTTCCTTTCTAATTTTTTGTTTTTGCTTAAGACAAACTTTTTTTGGTTTGATTAATACTTAAAAGTACATTTGTTTTTTGACACCAGGATAATTTTTTCATTTATGTGATAAATTTCAACTATTTGTGTGGTAAAGAATAGCAAGAATTGCGAGGATCAAGCTAGCATCTATTGGCTTATTTAATGTGATAACTTTTCGAACTAAATTGGTTGTTAGTGTTTGTAATACAAAGTGTTTTTCGTTTAATAGTAAAATTTGGACTTGGTTTTTTGTAAATATTTTTTAATTTTTTAGTTTTAAACGATTTTTTAGCCTTTTTTCATAGCTTTAACTTAAGATGCGGACAAATATCAGTGACTAAGTTATCTTTTGTTTGATAAGTTTACTTAATTCTAAAAAATGCAGCAAATGAAAAGACAAAGACAATTTTATATACACGAGGGATCAAAATAATTCATTACATTTTTGTAGACGTTCACATGAATGTAAGTTCTTAATGTCTGACTTTATCAAATTATCTAGATCAACACTTAATGCTTCTATCTACAGTATTTTATTATTAGTGATTGAAACATGAAGGATTCAGTGTTTCAAAATTCATAATTTTTTTCTCACGTATTCGAAAGAGTTTGTAAAATAATAATAAAAAATATGTGCTCCATTGAATTGTATTTTATTCCGCTTTTATTTCATTTTCCCCTCATTTACATGAACTGAATAAAGAAATAAAAAAAAACGAAATGAAGGTATTAAAGTGAAAAATTAATTTAACAATGTTTTTGCCGTTTGTATGTTGTGCGAGTTAATATGATTAAAACAGTTCGCAGCACACACACAACAATTGCAATTTTACTTTGTGATATCAAATTATTTGTATTTTTATCTTGTTCGATTCTGACAAAGACAAAAAAACAAGTTTATATGTTTTTTATACTATTTTTCTCGTTTTTAAATCCATTGTCTGTCTCTGTCATCTGGCAGCTGTCAAACAAACATTTTTTACTGTTTTCTTGATTTAGATATTTTCTCTATTAAACAAGTTCCATACTCAGTTCATCACTTGAGTTCTCCATGCCCTGGTTTAAATATTCAAATGTCAGTGACAAGTAACAAAATCATTTATTGAACAATTCAATGTCAGTTTGTGGTTTTACGTGTGAATGAGCGATTGTATGAAATTTGTTTCAATAAACATTTTTGTATTGAAAACAAAAATGTTTCTGCTCAATTTTCAAGCGCGTGTGTGTTTGTTTTTCACATAGACATGCATATATGTGTGCAATTTTTTATTTTACATATTTTATTTTGTTTTTATTAATACGTTAAATGTGTCAATTTTATTTCACTCCATGGGGCATGTCATAAAAAATTAAAAGAAAAACATATAAAAAATGTTGTTTAATATTATTTTTATTCAATAAAAATGCCCACACACACACACACACACACTCACATATGAATGTTGGTGTGCGTATTGTCATACAATTAATGTGGTTAAACAAGACAATTAAATATTGACATATAATCCACACACACACGCGAACCCACTGATGGACATACATTTGTATATGTCATGTATTTATTTAATTACTTCTATCATTCTAGCAAAATCTATGACCGGAATTCAAATGGTAATGCCTTCCCGAATGCATTGCTTGAAAATTTAAATAAAGTAACAACTAAAACTTTATAGCGATTTAATTTAATTTACCTGAATCGATAATATTTTTATGAAATGTATGTGAGTAAATAGATTTAAGCAAATTATGTTTGTTTTTAACGTTTTTTATGTTAATTTGAATAAATTTAAAGTAAAAAATAAAAGAGCATACATATGAACTTAAATTCTACATAACAATATTGTATTTTTAAATAGAGTGCACAAATTAATTTTCGTCTATGATCGTACCCTGCAGACCTCTTTTTGTAATTGGGTTCCTCGCGGAAGTGAAATGTAGGCGACTTGAAAGAAATGTACAGGTCGCTACAAATAATAATGTGTTAAGAGCAGGAACAGTGGTAAAAACAATTTTTCAAAACCTTCTCTAGTTCCGCTATCACCCGATTTCATATTATGTTAATGTTTTCTCGGACTCTGAACAGTTTACAGAATTAAATTGCAAACTTCCTTTGGACTAGCTTCCAAAACAGACTGAGTGAGACACGACTGTTTATTGGCATGTACTTGAGGTATTTAATTAATCGACTTTCTGTTCTAATCGGCTAACCGCTCGATTGATATACTCGATTAATAATTAGTTTGCATTAATCGGCAAATGAATTAATAAAAATTATCCACGAATTAATTAAATGGTTTAAAATTTGATCATGTTTCTTTGTACGTAAACAAACTTTATGAAATGTGTCTTGATGACTACTTTGAAGGCAAGGATATTAATCCTAATGCATAAAATAGTATACACGTGTCAAGCCGAACATCTTTATGCGCGATTGAACTTTTCAATACTAAATAGAGGCAACCGATTACTTTGTTTTAGATACACCACTTAGATATCTAAATACCAATTCTTTATTCATGCTATAAATATCTTTAACAATATTTCCTACAGCTCTCAAGTAATTAGTAACGCTCATAAATTCAGGAGAAATATTATCTGTGAAAATTTAACTTACATAATTTTACATAACTATGAGATTAATTTTATTTTGATAATTATGTTTTTATTATTTTGCTTTTTGTGTTTATAGCATAGTCCTTGAGAACTATTTATTAACCTATCTAACTATAACCAATTGTTATTAAATGTATTTTTTTTGTATGTACTTGTACTGAGTTCCATACTGTAATATGAGACTCAGAGTCTTGTGCATGCAACATCGAAAATAAATAAATAAATAAATAAATCAATAAATAAATAAATAAATAAATAAATCAATAAATAAATAAATAAATAAATAAAGAAATAAAGAAATAAATAAATAAGTAAATAAATAAATAATTAATAAATAAATAAATAAATAAATAAATAAAAATAATTAATTTCAATGAATCAAAATAAATAAATAAATTATTAATTTGCGATTTTATTAGTTTAAAAAACCCCAACATAACAAACATAACAATTCTTGAAATGTACAATCAGAATAAGAATTCCCGAACATGTATTGATAAAAAAACAAGTAAGTGAGATCCTTTCATAAGTTTGTTTCTCAGTTTAAGGAAATCTTTCCAAATGATCTTTTAGAGATCAATTTGGTTCCAATGTTTAGTTTTTGAATAATTTGTTCTTTAGCTTTAATGAAACCTGACTTGAGGCAAAATAATTTCACTTATAGAAAAAGTTGGAGAAATCGAAAATAATCCTTTCTCTGTTCTCTCTTCTTTTTGGTTTTCTCTCAGCAGGTAAGTTCTTCCATTCTGTCAATCGAGTCCTGTTGTGATTTTTTTTAAGTTCTTAATACTTCTAAAAGTTTAAATTTCATTAGATTAATTAGAATTTAACAGAGCATTTAATCAGTTTGTAATTAATCTGTTAAACGATTAACGGTTAAGGTATTCTTATTAAATATTCTTTTGTAATAGAAAAACTGTAGAGTATTTTATGGTCGGGAACCTGTGTTTGCTTTTCATGTCCTTATAAGAACATTTGACGTTTCTGTTTTTATTATATTTATTTGTTTTTAATAGAAATAAAAAATATAAAGCAACACAAGCGTGGAGAAAATATTTAAGTATTTCGCATTGTTTCACTTTTATTTCAATTTTTAATTTTTTTTATCCTGTCATTGTTTTCAAACTGCATTTGACATTCAAGTTTTTTATTTCTATTGTTGTGGTTTCTATTTTAAGTTTGTACGCTTAATTTGCAGCATTTGTAGCTGCTCCTGTTGCCTCATTGTTGTTGTTTTTTTTGTATTTCTTTCTTTAGGTATAGTTGTTTGCTAAACGTTGTCATTATTTGCTTTTATCAATTTCTTTTGTGTCTGTCTTATTCCACTTTAGAATGATTTTTATTGTGATTGTTCATTTAGTAATGCTTGTTGTCGAGAAATAGCGATGTTATTTGTTTTACTAATTGATACAAAAGAATTTTAATTAGCTGCTTAAGTGGAAAACCAATATGATGGTACACATCTCACAAACACTTTAGAGATTCTTGAAGAAAATATTTATATTTAAAGTAAAAAAAATTAAAAGCAACAGTATTTGCCAATGATATGTATACAAAGATATGTGTATACACATACATATTTAAAAAAGAAAATAAACAAATATCAAATATAATAAGTTTTTATGAAAAGATTACTTAAGCGAATGTTAAAATCAATCAAGAAATTATAGTCATAATATCTGTGTGACTGATATTTTTTTAATTTAGCATCAAAATGTCTAATTTCATTTTTAATTCTAATCTTCTGCTAAACATATAAAATCATTTAGAAACATATTAAAAATTGAATACGGCAGCGCATTATGTTTTTTAACAATTTTTGCATTCACAATAGAAACTTAAATACATCAGTACATTAAATATGTACAAAAGTGTTTTCTTTGAGTTTAACAGCAATACAACGTCATAGTTCAAGTTAAAAAGGATTTGCTGTATTAATTTATACATTTGAAGTGAAGTTTACCACTCTGAATGAGTAGTATCTTTATGGAAGTTATAATGCTGTCAACGTACGTGTGGTTACTCGCAGCTTTTATTTAGTTTTCTTTTCCAAATGACAGTTTCGATTCTTCTGACGTTGAGGAAATTATAATTCCTGTTATATGAATATTAATTAATAAATTTGAATAAAAGTATATACAGTGGGGCCTCGATTATCCGTGTTTCGATTAACCGGAAACATCGGTTATCCGGGAAAGAAAATTTGCAATAATTTCTATAAATTAATTTCTTTTTTTGCATCGATTAACCGTGATTACCTCTTCTATCCGGGATTCTAAACATTTTTTTATTGCTTTTGAACAAAAGGGGAACTCGCTTTTGAGTCAGAAGCATGGATACATGCACAGTTAGTTTAATTTAGATATTTGATAAATATGAATCATAATTTTTTATTTCTACAATGGCTGCAATAAAAAGACAAAAAGTACTTTTTTCTATTGATTGATGTATCGTTTAAACGAGTTTTCCAATATCGTAATTATATTGGAAGTATTGCTTTATTTTTTATTTAAGATTTTTTTTAATAAAGTAGTTATTTTATTAAGAGAATAAATTTTAAATGGGTACACACAGATTACAGCTTGAGCCAAACAATTCCTTTCTATATAAATTATTTAATCATTAGATTAGATGAATGGTTGAGAAGATATTTGAAGCGTATTCGCATTAATCGGAACACATCAATCATACGACACGACTGCATCAGATATTGCTGGCAATTTCTTACGTTCGTTTATTTATATATAGAAAAAAGTCTGTTGTTCATTTATATTTAAGAGTGACTTTCAATGTAAATATTTTTTGATAAGAATGTAAATAGTTTATAAAATTTTGCGATTAACTTATTACATATTTACTTTAACACTTACCGAACGTTTTCCATTTCAATAAATATGTAACTGAAGTGGTTCAATGATAAAATTGATCCAAAAGCCCTCTAACTCTTAACCAATGAGAAGGTCTAGGCACTTTAAAGTTTTATGGGAGAATTCATATGGCTCAGATATAATTTCAAAGAGAATTATCGCCAACTACTAGAGTTTTTCTCACAAAATTCATACTATTTTCAAGAAAATATCCTTGACATTAGAAAACCCAATAAAAATATTAGAAATCGGGAAGGATCACAAAAATTACTTAATTGTGTGACCACATACGAGTATATAATAGAAATAAAATTCATGTTCGCATAACATTTATAATTTTCATTGACATCAAATATTAGAGAATTATTCACACATCCAGTATGCATGAAACATTGATTAAGATGACTGTGAGATTATGAAACCAACCGAACATATTAAAAGTGTTCAAATACTAAAATTAGTAAATAACTTATCTCAAAACACTTGCGTTGCCTTTAATTAGTCTTGAAATGAGATTGTGTTCGCCTTTACTTTAATGTAGCGTATAGTAGAACAATCACAACAACACATACAGACATGCACACACATGTTTATGGATTTTCATATAATTTAACGCATTTCAGCACATTCACTCGCACTTTTCGCTAACAAAACAAAAGGGTCATTGAAATTATTTCACTCTTTGGAAAACAACGAAAACATGTGCCGATACTAAACAGACGGTATAATTTTATTGCAAATTGTTGAATAAATTAAATTCACAACGTGCTGGCGACATCAGTGAACGAACGGTAATGACAGAACTAAAAGCTACATAATGCTGGTGTAGTCTGTGCACAACAAAAATTTGCTCTGGGGGTTGAAAATGTTAAAATTCAAAAATATTTATTTAACAAAATACAAAAATCTCACGAAATTTATTTAGTGGTCAAGTGTGAAAATGTGCACAAAGCAAACATTTTAAATTGAAAAAAAACAACTTTAAGGATATTTAAAAATATTATAAATGTTTGTACAGTATTGGATGAATGCTGCTGCTTTGTTTCAAAATATATTTAATTAGTCAGTACGGAAATGGCTCTAATGACACATGATGTGTTTGGGTCATTAATTTAAATTCATAATCATTTGTGTGAAATCCTTTAGTACAAAAAAGCACTCACAGCAATATTTTCATTCTTTTAAAGTGTGTATGGACGTATAAAAAACTATTTAAAACTTTTTGTGTAAATTTTTTAAGATGTTTAATATCATCATATTTTGATAATTTTAACTTATGCTGGCATGTTACACCCCCAAAATATAAAATACATTTGCCAATATATATCCCTTCCTGCAGGTGTATTATTGAAGTTCTCAAGATCGCCAAACATACCGGCTATCTGGTTTCAGTAGTTAGAAACGGATCTAGAGATTGCAACTCACTTCATCGGCACTCACGGTGTCTTCGGCTAAATTCTTAGTTTGCATAGTTATCATATATTTTTGGGTTATAGATTACACAAATGTTAAAAGAGTTCATTACAAAAGTTTGCTATGTCAATCCATACTTACATTAAATTTACAAGATGTTCTCAGAAACTTACCTGTACAATTCATTGAGTTTAAAAAACACCAAAATAACAACAACAACCACAATAATAATAAAAATAGCAACAAGTATTTTCTAATCGTATTTAATCATTCTTATAAATGACCATCAAAATCTTTTCTAATTACTCTTTGTGTATGTGTTTAAATACTGATTAATTGTTTCTGCGTTGTACGTTAATTTGTATAAATGAAATCGACAGTACGAGTGTACAACAAGTGAGAAGATGCCACAAATTCTAAGATGTATTAACTAAGTGGTCGTTTGTTTTATTCATTTATAATTCTATTTTTTTGTTGCTTTTGTTCTTTTCTTCTTTTGTTTTATAATTCGTTCACTTGTTCATTCATTCATGCAACACAAACTTATTAGCACGCTAACCGCTGATGCTGACGAAAATTTTGTGGCGGCAATATGTGCCACACTCTTAATGCTCTCAGGTATGCGTGTTAATGGACTGAATAGCCGGATATTTGAATGCTAGTCTGCAATCAAGATTTATTTGTGTTAATTTTTTAAGCTTTAAGTTTTAGAAAGATCCATTAAAATAATTATTGTGGTTATTTAGTTAGAAAAGTGTATTTTATTTGTGTGAATATTCGTTGACATGAGAAACCAGCGAAATTATAATTTAGACTAGCTTATTTCTAAAGTGTAAATTTCTGTGACTTTGACTTCTGTGACACACTTGCATAACTAATGGTGGGGGGAATGGACGTCGACAAACTTCAGTCTACTGGCAGCAATCGTTAAAGTCTAAAACAAAAGGTGGTGTTGTTGTGGAACTGACTAGTTACTAATAAGCAAAGCAAATCCTTTATACATGTACATATTTTGTCAAGTTGTCTGACGTTTTAACCGTGCAGTTAAAATTATCTTAGTAAAAATATTATACAAATAACTTTTATTAATTCAAAACACATCTTCTTCATACGCACATGCAATAAAAATTCACCCTGCCAGAATTTAATTTAAGTCTTTCTAAATGATTATAAATCTTATTTAAACTTTCTGCGAAACGGGGATGCTTTCAATTTTTATTAAGTATGATTACAAAACTTTTGTTGGTTAAAAGCCCATCTAACTTAGACTTATTGCTCAAAACTTTGACTTCTTCTAATGTGGTTTCATTAACCCTTAAGTAACTTTTAATTTAAATGGCATAAGAAAAGCATATTTAATTAAATATAAAAAACTAACTTACAATAAAGCAAGTCAAGATTGAAAGCAGAAAATGAAAACAACAACAGCAACAGCAAATAACAAGCAAACGAAAACAAAATAACATCATCATAAAATTGCAAAAATAATATAGTAATGTGTGTATTGTTATGACTCCCGTTGAGGGGTCTTCGCTTCTGCTGATTCTTATTCTACCTCATCACTCCGTCAATTTAAACTTGATTCAAGTTGAAAGAAGTCTATACGTTTCAGCTATTGTCTGAGCTTATTCTCATTTGTGTCATGTACTCTCGTACACACTTTGGCTGATGAACGAACGAATGGCTGCTTTATTCAAATACAGACACACACACACACACACACACACACACACACGCCACTCGTCGTACCAACTACCAGGTTAAGACACCGACATTCATACAAATTCATAATAAGTAATGACAACAGATACTCGTACAAGAACAACAGCTAAAAGAACGGAAAGTCAATCCAACCTACTCGTAACTGTTCAACCAACAACACTGCCACTACAACAACAAAAGAAATGGCAGCAACAGGATTTTATGCTTTTGTAACACAAAAATACATCCAACGACGAGAAAAGCAACAAGAACAACAACAACAACAGTTACAAAAGAAAGGAGAATAAAATAATAATAATAATAACAAGGCAAAGGAGGTTAACAGTAAAAGCCAGTTTTCAGTCGAGTCGAGTCGAGATGAGTGGCGTTGCGTTACGATGCGATGCGTTGAATAACAACAATATTCATATTGTTAAACGTTCAGTAATAAAAAAAATAAAGTAAATAAATAAATACAAAATAAAATAATTATTATCAGCATCGTCAACATCATTATCCTCGTTATCAACAGAAACAACAAGAAAAGTGCCAAAGGCATCTTATGATCTCTGTTTGCTGTACAGTGAAAGGGTGTTGACAACAGCAATAACTTTAATTGTTAAAATTTATAATTATTTGCCATTGGAGTCGAGTCGAGTTAACTCAACTCATACAACACAAATGAATACAAATTACAAATTCTAAAAAACTAAAAAAACGAACAACAAAAAATACGTGTAAATTATCGTACAGAACAATAATAATTAAATAAAGATCTTTTCTGTTGTCGCTGTTGTTTGTTACATTTCGTTGCCGTGGCATTTAAGGTATGGAAATATACTACGAGTATTAGGAATATATGAATATAATAAAAACAAGTTATTGCTAATTTAAAGTAGCCATTCGACCGAAATTTACGAGAAACGCATGAATGGCTTCTTTCCAGAGTCGCAGTTAAATTTGTTATTGTCTTTTGACACTTGTCGCTGTTGCTGTTCTTTTGCTGTTGTTTTGCTGTTATTTTGTTTTGTTTTGCTTTAAGGATCTGTTGTATGTTGTAAGGAGCATATTGAGCTATTTTGTTCATTGGAAAATCACAACAGTTGTCCCAAACTTTTAAGATATTTTTAATATTTACTCCTTTTCCTTTTGAATTAATCAACTTTATGGAAGAACTACCTATTTCTCTAGAATAATAAGCAGAGTTGGGCAAAATGATTTGCTGTAATTAAAATTCAAATTCCAAAATACTTTTCCGCATGTATTTTAAATACAATATACAAATGCAGGGACTTAACCATTTTTATTCAAAATATATAATACATTAAAAATGTATTATTTAATGATTATTTTTCGAGTTCCATTTCCTGCTTTTATTTTGAAAATATATTTTAAAAAAATATAATTTAAAAAAATATTTATTACATGAGCATTATTATTGTAAAATATTGCGATTTAGCTGGTTTAAACGCCAAGATCATGTCGAAATCTATCAGATCTACCGGAAAACTTTCGATTAACAAGTTTTAAAAAAATGTTGTCATAGTTTTGTGTTAATATTTTGTTTGTTTTGTAAATATGTTTGCTAGGATTTCATATCTTTATGCTTGTGATTCTGTTAAAGGTCATTTTCCTGCAAATAAAAAAGAGCGGTGTTTGATTTAAGACCCAACCGTTTCCAGTTTTAAAAGATTAAAACATCCCAGTATTAAATAACTGGTTAAAAATCAGATCAGTTTTCAAAATATGGCATTTCTTTTTTTAACTATATTATTCGTTTTTTATCTTATCGTACGATTTAATATTTAATATACTTTTCATATTGAATACAAATACGAGTATATAATGTCAAACACACATACTGACATGCATGCATACATCTTAAGTGTATCCTTGTCAGTTTAGAGTGTTTTACAAGATTTTATATTCTTTTGTTTTCATTTTTATTATTGTTTTGTATATATTGCTTTGTGTCCTATTGTGTTGTTTTGTCATGATTTACAAGATAACAAAATTTGATATCGTGAGCTCAAAACTATTATAATATCAAATCGATTTGTCATATTATAGGACACACAGAAACGCACTGACAAATATACATACTTAAATAGCAATAAAAAATGAAGGCAAGAAAAAATAAAAACATCAAAATGAGGGCTTGGCAAACAAGAATTCTTGGTCAGGAATTCTCGGGAAACTCGCATCCATCTATATTCCTAAGAAATTCAATATATTAAAAATATGCACCACTTTTTATGACATAAATATAATATTATCATGCTCAAAACAGCCAACTTAAAACTGGAAATTTAAAATTTTAATATCTAACGCAATCAAACAAATCGGTGTGTGAACACTGAAGTTGATTTTTTTTTATTAAATATATTTGCTTAGAATGTGATATTGCGCTTTCCCATTTCCTGGGAAACCCTAATCAAAACGAATGAAAATGCCATATTATAGATCATAAACTATACGTAGTGAAAGAATAAGAACTAACACGATAGTACATTTCTTTATAACCTTCTACTCGCATATAATTTCACACTAACACACAGGCACACACACACATACACACGTACACAAATACAAGCATATATATGGGGTATAAACAAGTGTATTACATGTGTTTGAATATGAAGTATTAGATTGCCACAGTAACAAATATCACTAACACTAGCACTCTGACTACCGTTACTAAATAATAATAACAATACCAACAACAACAACAACTACAACAGAAGCTTATTCCATTTTCCATTCTATATTACGGATGGATACCACAGTTATCTGGATGTTTGCTAACGTTCTCACATAATACTTGTCCCCCATGGCGCCATTAGTCTCAAAAAATTGAACACGAAGGAAAAAGTGAAGGCATGAAGAGTTCATGATTTTACTCGTACACATTTATTGCACTTTGCGTCTGGCCAGGAGTGAGAATGTTTGTGTTTGTATTTATATTTCCTTGGTTTGTTTATGTGTGCGTTAACGGCAATATTGTTGTGTGCTGTCTCTAGTTTATCATCAATCTTGTTTATATTATAATGATTGGACAATTGAATTATGAATGAAGGAATTTTTTTTTATTTATTCTCTCACTTTCGTAATACTTTTTGTTTTGTTTTGTTTGCATATTTTATTTATATCGAATATTGTCCAAGAATGGATTGTGGTGATTAATTTAAGGAACAGAACTTTAATTTAAATTTAATTTAACAACAAACTCTTAGGAGAAACAATGTAAAACAAATGTTCTACTTGTAAAAAAAATAAGAACAAGTAAAAAGAAGAGATGTTTATTTTTATCGACCATATTATTTCAACATCGTTTAAAACAAATACCGTGTGAAAGCAGGATTAGGTTTGCAACAATTCATAACCGCTTAAATGGAAAAGATCAGTTTTTCTTAATTAAAATAATACAATTACTATTAATAAAACATAATAATAATGTGAACCAATTCGCTCAAAAGTTCTTAAGATAGAGCACCTACAAATATGGAAAAATCCCAGCTTTGTTTGCATTAAAGCAAATATAAAATAAAAATATTCAGAGACCCAAAAAAAAGCAATATAAAAGTGTGAAAAAATAATCAAATGAGCATTTTTAGACTTCCGAACACAAAGTGTAAGAAAGGGACCCTGTCGTCACAGAGGCTGCCTTCCTATTTGAGCATGTTTTTTTAGAAATTTGAAGAACTCGAAAAAAGCAAACCAAGACTTAATGTACGATTTTATATGTCTAGCGAAAAACAGAAAAAGGACTGAGAACAAGATATACTGTATTAAGGTCTTTTTTTATTTCTCAAACATTCATTAAAACATTTGATTCGGATTATTTTTCAAAAGCTTCCCTGCAGGAAACGTCAATAGTGAAATTATACTGATTATCTATTAACGATGTCACCAGTACTACTGACTAATTTTACCACAAGTAATGCTATCTGCTGTTGACATTTAACACAGGATTTTCCTACGAAATCTACCAGTAGACTGTGTCAATACTAACTAAGTAGTTCTTGTGGGGCCATATGAAGAAAATGTCAATAGTAAGATTGCACTGACTTACTATTGACGATATCACCACACTGTGGGAAATGTCCGTAGTAAAACTGTACTGATTCACTATAGACGCTGTCAAAGGAAATGTCAATATTAAAATTGTACTGACGATGTCACCAATATAATTTTATTTTAATTTAGTGGAAACAGGTACAAGTACTTATTTAAAATAATATTTAAAAGTAAAATAAGGTATAACATATTTTACAGTCTTCTTTGCGGTATACTTTTCTTATTGCTAAATAACATAAAAGGAATTTCGTTTCGTTTTAAATTAATGATTTGTTTTTAACAATCAAACATTTTCTCTACCTATCAAAAACAAAAGACAAAAAAAATTGCTGACAGTGTCATCAAAAAGACACCATAATTGTTGACATAAATATTGACATGAATACACTTAACCCCATGTTTCCTTCAGGGTTATTTCAGAAGATCTCCTTCAACTGTGATACCAACTTATAAAAGAACCTCAATTAATTGTTATATTTTATTAATTCATATTTATGCATTTTTCTTCTGCCTGATTTATTTAAAGAATTGTGGTTATTGTATCGAAATAATAAATAAGAAGTAAAGAACATGATTACGAAAATATTCGTACCTCAATTGGCAGGCATTTATCAGAAGATTTTGTATAGGAATATATAAAACCGCATGTTTGCGCTGATAAGCAACAAGCAACCGGGAGCTTTGATGTCGATATTTGTCGTGGTACTAACGAATGAAATCGTTATTTAAAGCGACACACACAATTAGACCTCTCGACCATGTTATGTATGGAACAGCCGCAATCAAATTGAAAATGCAGTATCATGGACACTAAAAATACTGTTCCGTATTTTATTTGAATTTAAAGTTCTTAAACCCCACTTATAAATATTTTGTACTTGGGCGAAAATTGTACCTCACCGCATCGCTAAACATATTCTTTCATGTTGGAAATCTTGTTAAAGGAATGAGTATTACATAGTACAACACTTTTCAGCTTATTGATTGGGAACTCAATCCTGAGAATTGCACGTGAAGAACATTGAATATTTTAATGTGGAAAATAAGAAGTATACGTACGGTATACCGAGATATAACCGTGTTAAAATATAATTAAAGTGATAAAAATCCACCTTGAACAAAAAAATTGAGTGCAACGACCAAAATGAACAGTAAGAAAGCTCTTGACAAACATTTTAATCAAGTTGAAGAAAGATTAACTTTCACTAATGCACTAGAATTATAAGTTTTGAAATAGCGGGACCGTATTTATATACTTCGTGCTTCAGATCATTGATTAGAAGTGTTAGATTTAGTCACTTATTATCACCAAATGATGGGTGTTCTGAATTTCGATGAACTTTTTAATTTACATAAATATATTTTTGACAAATTATAAAATGAAAATATTTCAAATTTTTTATGCAGGAACAATTACCAACAATAATTTTAATTTTCCGCTTAACATTTTATATCCAAGAAACTCTCAAAGTTTCGAATGTAATGTGATCCATATTGTGTAACTCACATGTCCTAACAAACACATTCTAGTTGACGTTTTTAGTTATTTCTAAACATTTTGAAATTTTTACTGTTTTCCGAAAAGTGGAGAACATGACTGAAACAAAGAAAATCAGGTTCACAACCTCCTGCTCGTAAAGATGCAGAGCAACTAACTGTTTTTGCAATTAAATAACTGTAACATGTTTCAATTCCGAAATGTTTCGCGGATAAAGAAACACAAATCCAGAGTAGCAAATCGTGGAATTATGAAAAAGAGTCTTTCGCAATCAGAGAGCAAAACGGAGAGCATACAAAGGCGTTTGCAACTGAAAATTTAACAGGAAAAATATTCTGTTCGCTAAAAAAGCATGTCAGCATATGTTTGTATTAATTTGTTTGTTTGTTTGTTAGAAGGTTCGTATGTATTTTTTCGTATGTATTTATAAACATTCACAAATGTTCGTTATTGTTATGAATTATTTGATTATGAGGTTAAATTAAATATTAAGTTTTTCTTGGTTAATTACAATAAAAGAGTGAAATGTACTCGTACCATCATTAAAAGCAATATCCTTGACATCATAAATTATTTCGAATAAATTTTAAAAATTATATACATGTATGTACATATGTATATACAATAAAGATAGTATAGTGCATATGTGTATTGACAATACATGTGTATGTATGTACATATGTTCATAACAGTGATCGCATTTTGGTGATTTTCGGGTATTTTTTGGTCCATTTTGCCTGAGAACTGTTTTTAGTTACAAAAATTGGCTATTTTTTTAAGCACAAATAGTATTTTTTCAGCAATTTTTTCCGCTGAGGTTGAACGAACATTCAGCTTGATGAATTTGTTTAAAACAAAAACTATAAACCGGTTATCTTTAAATTCCGTAAATGCGTTACTGCATATTAAATATCTACTGTTTAAAATTTGAAAAAGCGTCATGCAATTTTTCACTGCTTTTAAATGTGTGTAACAAAATAAATTCAAACGAATCATACCAAAAATCTCAATATTTTATTACAACCGTTTTGTGGCCTGATAGCGAAGACGAAATGTTTTTTTATAGCAAAATAAACGAAAATTAAATAACAATCAATTGAAATGCTATCATGAATTTCTATCGATTCCGTATTATTTAGAGTTTATAGAAATTTATATACTATACATGGCCTTATTAATCCAACTTGATCATATTTAAAAAATATCAAAACTTTGATTTACCTAGAAAAAAATATGTTGAAGGTATCTCATTATATGTCAAGAGTTTTTCAGTAGCATATGTATGTTTAATCCAAACCAAATGTAACTCCCACTAAAAAGCCAATACAGGCCATATACATACCTGCTAACATTTTTATATTCAACTTGTGATAAATGACTTCGGTGGAAAAAGGAGCGATATGTGCATACATACATACATATATGTACTTTTATATTTTGTCTAAACAAACTATTTTATGTACTTAATGTACATATATTCTTTTACTCCTGCTTCTGTTTTGTTACGTTTTTTTACTTTTGTTAAATGAATTGTGATTTTATTTTAATTAATATCTTAATAAATTCTGCTATTTGATCTCAAGTCCTTTATTTATCTTGAAGCAAAAACTTTAAATTGTATTTTGGGTATTTACCTTAACTTTTTTATAAATTTATATATTTTGTCATAACCAAAATTTTTAAATATTTTTTATGGTGCTTTTAGCCCTCTTTTGTATTTTTTTGCGCTTTTTACCCTTTTTGGAACAGCTAACGGTGCTTTTGTTCTCTGTTTGTTTGAATAGTTTTGAGACAATTAGTTAAAATTCCAAGTAATAAGGCGTTCTTTAATTTTTCCTTCTTATATACATATATTGTCGTATATACAATATGATTTAATATAATAACGTAAATATTATTAAATAATTTAGATTTAAGTTCTAGGATAAATTTTCAGATTCAATTTAGGGTTTTTTCCAATGATTAAATTATTTATAGGATTTTACAGGTGGATGTGCACTGATGGCGGTTTAAAAAGTAAGTAGTTGTTCTCACCGAATTGCAGATCTTGAGTAGCCTTTGGCTTTGCCTTAAGCTTAATAAAAAAAACTTCGGTAACAAACCCAAAATCAAACGGTTTGACCAGTTGACATCTGCATTGCAGTAAGAGCAGCTTTACATATGGATAAATACAGTGAATTCAAGGTAGGTATACTTTGAGGTAAGTATACATATATAAATCAAAGTAGATAGAATTAAATTCAACTTTAGGTTTATAATTCTAACTTAATATTAGATTTACAACTCATATTCAATATTACATTTACAATTCAAGTAAGTTATTGTCCAAGCCAGTTTGGACAAACGTTGTTGAAATTTTGTAAATGTTATAGAAGGATTAGTGTTTCAAAATATAATATTGTTGTATTTCTTTCGTTGAAATGAACCCCATTGAATTCATTTACTTATATGTAGCTGATATTATATTCCTCTGCTCAATTTTCTGTAACATAATCATTGCCATAACAAATTAACTGTTATGTGTAGGTAACATATATAACACACTGTACTTTTCACTTCTAAATGATAAAATATAAGAAAAAAATTAAAATTTATAAAAGGATTTTAAACTTTTGTTACTGGCATCTACACTTTTTTATCCTATTTTTCGTTTTCCGCCTACTTTTGTACAAAAAAATTTGAGCTCAAAATAAATAAACCATTTTTTTATTCTTTATTCTTGTAAAAAGATTTTAATTTAGCATCTTTGAGTTTTCCATTAACATTTTTGTAATTATTATTTTTTATCTAATGAGTTTGAGTTTTTCAAGATAAATAAATGAAATGTGTCACAAAGTTTTGCGATATGTCTAACATGTTCTGTAAAAAAATACAGCTGCGATTTCAGGATATGAGAGTAAATTAGCTGATCTCTAAAAACAGATGGGGAAGAGACACAATCTTTTATTTGTGTCAATCTGCTACAAACTGCAATTTGATAAATTAAAGTAAGTTTAAAAAAGAATCAGCTCGACTTTAGGCGGAATGTCTCTTGTGTAAACAAGAAACTATTTTCAACTCAGATTCTATTCTCTTTTCTAAGGCAAGTTCAATAAATTTTTAAGTTTTAACAATTTGTATCGATAGATTTATTCCTCAGCAACCGGAAATGTTAAACTAATTAAACTAAGATATAGATTTTTATCACACAAAATCTTATTTTAGGGAAATTAAAATATAATTAAATTGAATTAAAATGGATATTGTTGTTGTAATAAACTCTCGTTTTAATAAAATACCTTTTATATTCTTTTAATATTTATTTTATTATCAGTTTATTATATTTTATTTTAGTTCTGTATTTTTTATGTCTAGTCGTCTTCTATACATTCAGTTGATGAGTGACGTGTTTTCTTAAATTATTATGATCTAAATCTAAATTGTGCAAGTACTATAGCGGTAGATACATTCCAATCGAGATCCGTATTTACAACAAATGCAATCACTATTTACTGTCCTAACTTTAAACGAATGCAATCAATATGCAATAACACTACAGTTGTATTAAAAATCTTCAAGCTCAAAATTAACAATTAAAAATGTAACAAAAACTTTATTTAACCAATATTTACTTTTCTCTATGGAAAGCTTCTTCAGGGATATTTAAATAATATTCTTGGGATCGTTTGAAAACTACTAAGATATGATTCAAGCAAATTTAATCGAAAGTTTTTATAAACTAGTAGAACTTATCTATTAGTAGAGAAAATAAAATGTTGTTGGCATATTTTCAGTCAAAGGAAAAAATTAGCTCTTGAAAATATTACAAGTTTTATTATTTTCACGACTTTTAAAATTTGTATTCTACAACTTCCTAAAAAATTAAAAAATGCAAGCTTTTTAAATTATTTTTTATTTATTCTGGCATTACATTAAAGCCTAAAGAAAAAAGACGATCTTTGAACTACATAAATAAACGTATATTTATTTTTCTTTAGTCATTTGTAAAAGTGTGTTTTTCTAGTTACAGTACCGTGTGAATAATATATTAATTACCACGTAAATTTTCTTCAAGACGACTTTTCCATTCTCATTCGAAACAAAATTGCAAAACAAATTAAAATTCTCAACACGGAAACCTTAAAAATATAATCTGTGCGTGTTTAATTATACTTATAATCGTCTTTTCAAAACTCATAATTACATCTCATCAACAATTTTATTATATTAATAAGCTATTGAGCCTACGTATTGGACAGGAATCCGGCAGCATTCCGTTTTGCTTAGAGATTTTATTTTTCCTCAGTAGCTGAGCATTAACTTTGAATTGACTAAATATGCAAACATACATGCATATCGTAATACGATTTCCAAAAAAACCCTAAGTTACAAAAAAATTTAAAAAGGACGTCTTGATTGATTACGATCCACCATATCAAAATACATGTCCCTGGAAAATTTTGCATATTAAAATTATATTAAAAAATTATTAAAATTATATTAAAATAATTCCTTAATAATTCCTTAATAAGAAATAAGCTTAAACTGAAAAAATGTTGCTTAAATTTTCATATTAGAGAGTTTGTGCTTGTGCTCTAAAATTTTTTCAATATAACTTAGGGCTTTTATGAATTCATACATATTATGTATGTGTGTATATATGGTATCTATGATTAAGATACACATGTATATCTATATACACAACAAACAAACTTTCAGTCATTAACCAAAAAACTCTCTTAAGATTAAAATAAGAAAAACTCATTGTGGATATCTCCATGCAGATAGTTCTCACAAAGTTTTATTGAAAATGAACTTTGCAAACGACTTATCTATTTCTCATGACTTACTTTGCAATATGTATATTTTACGTGAACCTCAACCAATTTCATATCATTAACAGATTATATAAATTCCTTAACCGCACATAAACTTCAATGTTGTACTAAAACTCAGCAGATTTTTGGCTTAAAAAAAATAAACAGACAAAATACATAACAAGCATTTTATCACCACTTCATGCTGCAAATCACAATGTAGCAACAATAAGAACTTAAGGTTATCCAGCATAAAATACACACACACTCACAATATTCATCAAGCGAGAAAAAAAACTGAACAGTTCAAGCCACACGCTAAAAACTTAATCAAAAAGGTAACAAAAACAAGGATGTATTCTGTATAAAAGAGAGCGGGAGCACAAAACATCAAAAGCCGTAACAACAACATCATCTGCATCTTTGATGTACGTGTGTGTGGGTGTGTTTGTATGGATGTGTGCTAACGTTCGTCTAACTATAGAAGACTATGATCTAAATGAGTGCGAATGGTTGTGAAAGCGAATGTTTTACATGAATTATAAGCAACGGGAATGAATGACAATGGTGGGGGAATTTGCACAACACTAATAAAGTCATAACAATTTGAACAAGTTGGTCAACACTAGACCTCCTGCATATAAACATTCTAAATACTTGACAATAAACTACTTCTTTTTTGCCACCACTTTCATTTACGATTACTGGCTCACTCGCCAACTCACTGACAAGATGTCTATCGGACTGACTAACACAATGACCGTAGAAAGTAACAAGCTGCTGACGAACAACAAAAAGTTATATTTGTATGTGTACGGGTATGAATAAAAATTTTACATGGCCACTAATTTCAATACAGCCATTCGTACCTCTCTGTGTGTATTCACTAGTGCATGTGTGTGTGTGTGTGTGTGTGCATCTGCTCGTTGTATACAGGTAAACTGCCCTTTTTATGTTCTTCATTCGCCAAACTGGAAATATCTCTATTCTAGGATGCAAAAAGTTAATGAAACCTCACCGCGCCTCAGTATTCAGAACTAACAAAACACAAACTCAACCACGGCTTATTTTACTTCAATTAAAATGTAAAAAAGAAGTCCTTCACAGCCACAGTTAGAGGATGATTTGCAAAAACAAAATAAACCTGAAAAGGAACTCAAAATATTTTTAACTTTTTTTTTTGTTTCTGTTGTTGTTATTTTAGCGGCTGAAAGCAATATGGCCATGCTTAATATTTCATGCTTTATGAACCAGAGAACCTGGTTTAAACAACTCTACGAGTGTAAAAATAATTTAACAGGAAAAAAAAATCTGCTGACTCCAAACTATAGCAGTAAGCGCCACTGGAAATGTAAAACATTGCCAGAATTTTCATTAAAAACAATAAAACAAAACAGCAACAACTACAGCTACAGCTTCTCAAACGTAAACGAATTCACCAGCGAAAACAAAGGAAAAACTGCAACTGTAAATATTCTCCAAATACACAGGCTTGTTTGTGCCATGTTTGCAACGAACCTCACCTGGGCGCAAGTAAACAAGTGCTCGTTGTACACATGAATTCACACAAGTGCCGTGAATATTTTTGTGCACATTCTACACTCATACGAACAAACAGACAAGCAAAAATGCTTAGAAAGTTGTATCACAAACAACAGCAGAAACAATGATTACAGTTACAACATCTACTATGACATCGACTTCACAACCAGTTATTCGTATTATGTGCACCACTCACTGCCATCAGTAAAGTACACTTTACGATTTCACCTAACTGTCGCATGGACACTATATTCTACCCTTAGTTGTTGCTGTTGTAGCCAGGCACTGTTCTTAAATAGCAAAAAAAACTGGAGAACAATTGCATATTAATGCATGCAAAACATCATTTCCAACTGACTATACGTTGGATATTATTTAAGTGACGGTTAAGCGACCAGCTCCAGTTTGGTTAGCTAGTCCTTTTTTATGCTGGCATTGAAAATATAAAGCACCCACTCCCCCTCAACCCGCACACAGACAGTGAATAAAATATTAAGTCAAACAGAACAGAACAGAAGCAAACCAAGTGCCGACCATATTTTTTTATTACTCAAAAGACAATAACAAACATAAATGTTACGATTTAAATAAAAGTATGAATAAAATCTAATGTTTTTATTTTTTCATTATATTTACTTTAAATAACGTGTTTAATTCATCTGCAAAACTATTTCGATTTAAGTAGAAGTGGGGCTTACGTTTAATGAATTGTGGTTGGGACAATCATTTCTGTAAAAGATTTTATAACGTCTCATATGTGGTATCATGGAAATAAAATAAATATTATTTTTGTATTTTATAGGATTCTTTTATGGGGCCACGCATCAGATGAAACAATATTCCACGACTGAAAACAAGTGGCAACATATCTGTAAAGGCTTGAGTCCAAGCCAAATCCACTAGTCCATGACCTCTTAAAACTTAGTGGATACATTCGTTTACGAAGTAGTAACACTGTTGTTGCTATTAGACGAGCACAAGAGAGGAATTCGAAATAATATCAATAATCATGGAAACAAATCTACTGGTTGCTTTCCAGTGAGAGCCCAATGAAAACATTGTTTCGTCATATTTATACTCAAAAGATTTACTGCCGGAACGCGCAAGATCATGTGGGTTAATTTTTGGGAAGACACAAAATAATTTCTCCACAACTCGGAAACTGGTTCTCCAAAAAAAATTATATATTTTTATATACAGAAGGTTGTAGGAACTTGGGTTTTAATGGAATACAGAACACTTTTATGCATCTTTATGCATTTCAGTTAACGATATGTTTTATATTTTGCCATTAACTCAGTTTTAAATGCCCACATGTTGTATGTTCATATTTTTTAAGCACACGAAGTATTTTATATTGATATTTACGATCTCAGTTACATTTTATCTCTACTTAAAGCCACATAAAGTGACATAAAGTGACCTTAATTCCGCGCTTAAGCCCAGTTAATATGCAGCACTGAATTGAAGTTCAGTTATTACTGCCATTTTAATTTTTTTGTTATATTTTATTTGCCATTGTTGTTGGTGGTGCTGCTGCTGATAGTGATGCTGATGCTGATGCATGTCGGTGAAGATGTCAAAGCTGTCATTATTTTAAACGCCATTTTGCGGTTAAGAACAATTTATTAAAAGTTTAAAACCATAAAAAAATAAACATTCATTTTCTTAAAGCATGTTGTTAAGCTAGAGAAAATAATAATTTTGAGGTTAAAACAATAAATGAATGAATGTACGACGACAATAAAGTCAATCAGTCTGCGTTTTATCCAACACCATGAACTGCGGGCAGCAAAATATCGAATATTTTTCAACTTTTTCTTAAGTTTTAAGTATTTACAAATTTTATGCATATATAAACGGATATATCTACTGACCATAATATAAATTCAAAAAGCACGCTCATAACGTATAAACATATTTTCCTACTGGAACTGAACATACTCGTTTCATATCATGTAAAGAGTGGACAAACACATCACTTGACTTAACATTTAAAAGAGTGAAAAAATCTTATCGTTAACGTACAAAAACAAACAAACAAACAAACTTGTCAAGAATTTTCTACACACTGAATCTAAAATCTAAAAATATATTTCTCTACCTTCAGTCGAACTTTGGCACTTGGCATCAGGTTGGCGCGGGGAGTATTGCGGCAAATTATTTATTTATTGGTGTCACGTAAAATTCAAAAGATCGCAACTAACAAAAATTCAAAATATTTTTTTTTTACTGATTATGATCTAATTAAGCAAAATATGTACATGTACACAAAAGTCCTTTATGTTCGAATGCATTCGATTTCATTAACGAAAATCTAAAGGACTTAAATGATAATTCTGACATTTTTGAATTTTGGCCTGAGCTACTATAGAGAGTGGCCATGGATGGGTTTATCGGCTGGCGATTTGACGGCGCGGCGACAGTTTGAGAATAATAATAATGAAGGAGCATTTTAAAAAGAAACAAACAATTTTGACCAAAAAATAATAAATAAATTAAAAATATTTTGCATCAGAAAAACGTACGGATACGCAAATGTGTAGCTGCCATGACATAAATCAATGACTTGAGCTACGAACTGTTCCTGCCCCATTCACCACGTCCTCCCGAATTAGCCACAAATGTTTCCAAGCTTATATATGTAAATGGCTCGGTAGAAAGATATTAAGCTCTAATGATGATATCGTTCAGCAGGAAAGAAATGTCCAGAACTTTGGAAATCCTGTGCTGTGTTTGGAAAGAATAAGCAAATTTAAAAAGTCTGTTTTCAAATAGTGAAGGACTTTTTGGTTCCCCTAATTTTTAAACGTTTAAAAATGAAATAATAATAAAACCATTAGGAGCATACGAGTGGTGTGTGTACACACATACAGACATATTTGAATTTATTGTAATTTTGCAAACCCGTCTCCAACAACAACGCAAATAAGTTAATATAATTTTATATTTTATTTAGTAAAACTCTCTGGGTTTGAGTCCGTTCAATGATCCTGGCATCAGGGCGTCTTTTGAAATTTCATTATGCGGATTCACACCATGAATGTCTGCTGCTGTGTGTGTGTGAGTGTGTGTAAGTAAACTTGTGTACCAGGCAAAAATGTTTGCTAGCACACACTTTCATTCCTGAGTTGTTGTCCAAAGAGCTTTATTCATAAAAGTGTAATGTGGTTACATATTTAGAATACTCGTATGAATTTGAAAATGTTCTAGTTTGTACGTACAATCAAACAGTGTGTGATGCAAAATAGTCTATGATTTGACCCCAACAGCAAATGCATCATTTATTGTAGTTTAAGCAAATAATATAATACTTGCAAACATATTTCTGTTAAGAACATATAAAATACTTGCAGCATATTCTTATGCATTTTTGTGTGTGTGGTTGCAACCAGTGATGGGCTCGTGCTGAGTTTTTGTCAAGAACTTGCCAAAATGTCTTGAATAATGTAAAAAATATGTATATGAAAATCGCATTGTGGAAAAAAATTTTGAAAGGATTTGATGATATCAAAACATAAATTGGAAGGAGTTCTTTCGAATATTTCTGCACTTTAATAGCATAAATTTTAATTCTACCATTTTCTTCCCCTAATCTTCAGCGTTCTTTCTTTGGACTGAAATATCAAGTAATATATACTTGTATATTCTATTATTATTATCACTGCTGCAGTTTTTCGAACCATCTGCGGCCATGACAGCAAAATATCCCAATCGTTAATTTCAGAACTTTTTTCCGAAAAATTCCTGCTTTGCCAATTTTTCGGTAATACATTTCTATACGTTATGGCACATACAGCCTCACCTTCACATCATGAATACTTTGTTGTATCTATAAAAACCAATGGCAATAGTTTGACTTGGCAAAGCGTTCCACTTTTTCTCCCATGGGTTGTCGTAGAATATCCATTTGTAGTCCTTAGTCGCGATCAGATGTGAAAAATAATTTATGTGGCTGTTGATTTTGCTACTCGAAAATAGAAAAAAACATCCTTATAGGTTTTTAATTAAAACCATGGATTTAACTCACGTAGAAACTAGTCCCAATGACAAGATTGATTGAAATTTTCTTGTAACAATGCATCTGATTCTTTGTCTTCGAATTTTGATAGACAACTACTCGTAAAAACAAAGATCTTTTATGAAACAAAATTTTATTGTAATCGTGAAAATCAAGTTAATTTGCAATACCGTCGATTTTCGTGAAAACAAAAAATAATTTGGTGAAAATAACATGAAATCAAATCATATCAAAATATAAAAAAAGTGCCAAAAATAAGTGAATATTTCCCATCACTGGTTGCAACTGAACTCAATGTAAATACGAGTAAATAAGTAGCGCTAGATTGCGACAAAGCAATTGCAACTTAATGAATTATTTCAAATTAAAACAAGTAGTAAGTCGTGTTTAGTTTTAAGTACCTTCCAATATCCCTGAAATGTTTTTCAACAGTTTTTTTATGATATACAAGTAGCGCGGGCAAGCGTTGTCACAAAGGATAAACCGGAAAAGAAAATTTTCCTGGCAAACGTTTGTATGAAATTCACTTTAAATTTCAGTAAATGTTTTATTTGATTCAGCAACGTATGAGGCAAGTCGAATTTATGCCTTTCCTTGGTATGAGGTCCTTGCAAGGCACATCAATAAGAGAAGCCCATCGGCGAGTTGATACAACAAATCAAGCTTTTTTAAAAAGCGTGGACAAGCGAGTTTTGCCAAGCTTAGGATTTCGGGAATGTTGTATTTTCCTTTTTCGAATTTTTTCCACGAATTAGATTTTTACAGTAAATTTGAATTTCATGACTCATAGTCGATGTTTTGATGTGAAAATGTCGAGCGTTTTATGAAATTTGTTTTCTTGTTTTTATATAACTTTAATTTATTGTGAAATTTTCAAAATTTCTTTGGCGAAATTGTTATTATTTCTCTGTGAAATTTCAACTTTTTTGTGAAACTTCGATTTGGTTGGAAAAATTTTTATTTTTTATTGCAACTTTCGGTTAAACTTTCGATTTCGAGATTTGGAGAGATTTATATTTTCAACAGATTGACTGAAACAATCATAACGAATTTTACGAAAGGTACTATTAATTCATATTATTTCAAATTGGCGTGTTTAAAAGTTTTGTAAAAAAATAATATAACTAAATTGTCCGCTCTTTGAAATAAATAAATTCCAAAAAAGCCCTTGATTTTCTGACTTGGTTTTCACGACTTGGTTTTCCTGATTAAACCACACCTTTCACAAAAGCCCAATAAAAACGAAATATTCAAATCTTTTGTCGTGCATAAGCATGCATTCTCAAAATCGCACTACCTGTGGTGTCCTCCGTACTAAAAGGATGGTCTTTAGCCTGGCAATATGTTGTTTAATAACTACACGTACTTACACAAACACATATATACATATATATAATTATATCTTAATTTTTGTCTTTAGTCATTTTACATTTGTGTATTTGACACACTAATTATGTTGCGTTAATAATTTATACAGACATATGTACATATTTATGTACTGTTGATTAATTCAAAAGGTGATTCGCAAAACCAACACTCACATCAAATGTTGCAAGTAGTACCTGCCGACGAACGGGCCCAAATGCACACACACATTGGATCAATATGTAAACCAAATGTGTGTGAGCATTTCATATACAGCAAACACACAGGTGTGATCTCAAATTAAAATTGAATTGGAATCAAACTTTATCTCAAATTATAAAAGTCTGAATATGATTTGTATGTAATTTGAGAAACAAAGCTTAATTTACAAATTGAGAAATGGGTTAATTCTCTAACTTCTCTAACTAGCAAATGTTCTTCTAAAATGTTTTTCAAATCTGGTTTGTAAATAAATATAAATAAATAATATATATAAATTATTAATTTACAGGTGATTGTAAATATTTTTGTTTGTTAACGCTGTTCTCCACTGCGTAATTCACAGCTGTTTTAATGTCGAAAGCCTGATTGTGTTTCGCTTAATATATTTTATATATTAAAAATATTTCGTCAACTGATAGTTATTTGCTAATCGTCATTAACATATTCATGGGTCTTGTGCTGAATCTTCCAAAGTTTGGAAAATTACATAAGAATAACACTTGATATCAAATTGAGAATGTGTCATTCGACAAGCATTTATTCTCAATTGAACATCAATTTGCATTAACATTTCAATCTCAAACCTGTGAATATTTTTGAAAAAAATTTTAGAATAATGTTTGATCTCATGTGATAAAATTACAATTTTACAAACGTTGGATTTTGTGTTTGTTGGGTATGTACATCTGCCACTATAAGTTTGTGTAAATACTTAAAGCATACATACACTTAAACGGAAACGGAAATTCGAAACACTCAAGTTAAAGTGCCACTGGCCGGATATAAATTTCACGATAATGTGTCACAAACAAAAGGCAAAATATTTTATGTAAAAATGAATATTCAGTATAAGCAATGGAAATATATAAATTTGCAAATGTGGACGTACTTTTATTTTGATTATGTCGGCCCCACTTGATTTGGGCAAAAAGGTATTTGTTTTTTGTCTGCAGAAATACCCAGGGTCTAGGCAGGAATTGAACCTACGACTTCCAGACTAGTACACTATCCACTAGCCTCAGAAAAAAAAGGTGATGTTTAAACTTTTTTAAAAGATCAGTGAATAAATTTGGTGAACTGCAAGATATATTAATCATGAGATACACCCACTTCGTCTGCTGATTAGTAGCTGATCTCTCCTGAATTGTCATATTTTGTTAACAATTAAAAAAAACACTCGGATGAAATAATTTGATTGGTGCTTGAAAAGACAATTCAGAAAATATAGCAAAAATAAAGTGTTTGTTGTTTTTGTTGTTGTAATTGTTCCAACGGGGGTGTAGTATCAAAGGATACATATAAATCAAACATAAACAAATTTTGACAAACAAAACAGATTAAAAATAAGGAGCAAAAAATAATTAGCTGATCTGCCCAGACGAAGTGTTATGAATTCGCCTTGAGTAGAATAGAATAGATTTGAAAGAATATATAAATCAAGTTTGAACCAAATTCATGTAAAGGGTTAGCGGCAAATGGGATAAGATATTTGCCATCATATTCATGAGAAAAGATGAAATGTGAGCGAAATATACTTTGGTCAAACTCCAGTATTTTTAGTTGCCTTTAAGAATTTTAAATGCTATTTTAATTGCTCATAATCATGTATGTTCTGCAGTCCATATCCACACGAAAATTAAATAGTGTTCAATGTTTCACACCCACATTAATTTCGAGTAGGATCTTGTGAATGTACTCGTATGTATATATACATCGAATGTTATTATTTTAAAATGATATTTACATATATTTTGAACAAGACGACAATTTTTTCGTAAAGTTATGATTTTTCATGATTTTGCTTAAAGGCCAACAATTAAAAAGAACTATTGAATTTAAAGAAATTTATATGTATGTGCATGAAAAATGTGTATGACTCCATTTGGAATTTTTAAAAAATATATACATTAAAAAAATGTATATCACATGTCCCAACGCTCCACAAACGACTAAAGGATTTACATATGCATATATTTATTCCACCAGTAATGACGTAAGTCTTAAGGACAGTTTACCCAGGAGTGCGATTTCTATGAGTTTTTTGTGATTATCACTTAAAGTGTGTGCAGATTAAAACCGCTTAAGTCGACTTAATTTGCATTTGCCGAGCGAAGTTAAACAATTTCAAAATGTAATTAGATACTTATGTTGATTTATTTCATTACTACCATTACGTTGAGCTCTCGCGTTCACTTTTTATTTCTTAGTCGCCTTAATGCGTTAAACTTTAGTTTTCTTTGCTAGTTTTATTTTGTCTACAAAAACAAAAAACTTCGCTCTATTTGGAGCACCCTAACTGGATGTTTTAAATTCCGCCATCCAATTTTATTTCAAATTAACACGAAATACAATACATAAAAAAAATCATGGGCCAGTCCCAAGGCAGATCCACATCTTTCAGTATTAATATAAATGAATTGTATTTTATTTAACAAAATAATTTAAAAAATGTTGGCAGCCAAAATTCAAGCGAATTCAGTCACCTGATCCCTCGAGGCCGCCTGTTGAGAATTCGCCTGACCAGTCGGTAGAATTGATAAAAACTTGAACTAAGAGAAAACCAAATCTGTCTATCTGACGAAGGGTGAAGGTTGACTTATGTGTTGACCAGGATGTCAAGCGGACGTAGTCACCGCGTTTAAGTAAAATAACGTCTGTTTTCACGAGGGAGAGACGCCTGGGATAAAACATCTGTCCCACTTTTCACTGTTGAAATAAGAGCATGGGATTCGAGCCCTTATGATATTTTTGACAACATTGGCCCAACTTAACATTGCTCATAGCATATTAAGGAACACCTGCCCAGGCTCTCTGAGCTCTAGCCACACATAAAAGAAAAGTTGCGCATTGCGCAGACATCTTATAGTGACAACTCGTGGGAGTTGAATCGGGGCAAAATGATACCAATTATACAACGAATTAAATACAATAAGACTATAATAGCAATCGTTGTCTAAAATTATATGCATTTAGCTAATAAATAAAGGAAATTAATATAATTTTTATATTGTAACATACTTATAATATTTTAGAAATTTCTAATTTTTAAGTTTTATGTACTTTTTATTATATGAACAGAACAATTTTTTAATTTTTAATTTATCTCCTTTTTAAACCTTTTTTTCAAATAATATTAATTTTTAAATTTTAGTATATAAAGATATCAAATTAATAATAAGAGATCGAAAAAATATCACCAATAACTTTTTGTTTAATATTAAAAAAATTTTTTATATAAGATAAAACTTCTGGTTATTTTCAAAGTATGGTATATTTTCAAAGAAACTCCAAATTTTTTATACTTTACTACTGTTTTCCATTATTTGAAAACATAAAATTTTCCAAAATTGTCAAACTTTCAAGGATAAAAATAAAACGAGTTATTTTTAGCGCCCTTGCGGCTACTTTAAAATAGTCTGGAAGGTATAGTAGCACAATTAGATTCAGAAGAATGATAATGAATGATTAATAGCCTATAAAACATTTTATACTATAAGTGCAGTTAGGAAAAATTAATAAAATAATAGATAAAAATATTAAACTGAGGTTGCTCAACGGCTACGACAGAAAACCTCGAAAGCTGAATAATAATCTGCGTGCAAAAGGATATATGAATCACTGATTATAGTATGTTGATTAATTCATATTTTCAACACAGGCCTGTCTAATTTTCTAATGATACTTTACTTGCTTCCTTCAATATCAATTTGCTTGTTTTTTATATTTTTAAGCGTGATATTCTGTGATATTTATTTCGTTTTTGAATTTTAATTATAAGTTACGATTTCATGCTATGAAAAATACTGTGCTGTTTTATTAAATTTTAGTTTCTATATAAAAAATAAAAAAATTAAATAAATATTTGTTCCATATTTGAAGATGAATAACCTGTTGGGAGTTTTCCCACATTGATTAAAGCAGTAATATAAGAAGTTGCCTGATATTTCTATAATGGATAGTAAATTTAGAACTAAATTCATTGTATAAGAAATCGTATCAGAAATATTTGTAACCAATTTAATTGTTTTACTTCAACAGATTTGAAAGTTCTAGAAATAACGTGTTCGAGAGGATTATTTTAAATACAATATATTTTTATTTAATTTAGAAAGAACGTGATTTTTATATTATCAATATCTGTATATTTTAAATAAATTTAATTAAATTTAAGTTAAAATAAAAAGATATCATACAAATCAATAGCTATATACTTTTTTTTAATATAAAAGTACTTAAACTTTTAAAGTAAACGGCTAAATCGGAATACTACAATGTTATAATACTCTTATGAATCGGAAAACAAAAAATACAAAGTGAAAGGGATCGTTTAAGTAAACTAGTTCTTAAAGAACAACCCATCTTTAGCATTTAAGATTCTGGATAACGACAATAGGAATTACTCTCAATCAACTCGTGTGTTATCCACTCCTCATATAAAGGCAATCGATTCTTAAGGGTTTCAACTTCTCGTAGTATTCGTACAACGTTACCACCAATAAGTTTTTTAATGGCTGCATTGCCCCAAACGCGATCTCGGGCCAATTCAGCCAATAGAAAAGCGTATCCCTTTGGGGCACCGCTCAAACCAATATGATCTACACCAGCTACCTTCCGTACATAATTAATAGCATTGATGGCTTCACGAACACTGATCAAGCGTTCGCCACACCGCTCAAGATTCAGCATGATGACTCCACCGTTGTCGGGAAGTAAACTGAAAAATTCATAGCCACAGTGATACGAAAATTATTAGATCACAAACAGATTGACTAACCTTAGAACACGATCGGGAATAGGGGCTACATTTGTACTGTTACAATAGGAAGAAGGTGCCGAGTTGATCAACAGTACAGGAGCTTTGGCCGTTTGTAGAGCCGCTACCATTGCAGTTTCAGAAAGATGAGAAATTTCAATCAGCATTCCAATACGGTTCATTTCGAAAAGCATGCTCTAAAATTAAAGATCTTTGGTAAATTTAAAATAAATAACAATTTATTTCATCAAGTAGACAAAAGATTATATTATTTTATTAGTTACTCAGAATTGTGATCGTTTATTGTATGGACAGACAGTACGCACAGCATTAAAAAATAAAAAATTAAAATATCAGGTATGTGGTGGAAATCAATCGATTTCAAAACGATTGCTCTGAAAAGGTGTAATGAATTAAGAAAATCTCAACAACTGACTTTCAAAAAGGAAATCAAAAGACGAAAATCAAAATTTTGAAAAGAAATTTATTAAAAATTAAAGCAAAAAGTATTAAAAAGTTTTATCATAAAGGAAATATAGAGCACATCACATCTTTTTTGTATATTCAATCGTTTGATTTTTAAAATCGATTTCCATCAAATAACTGCATACTTATGGTCAAATTTTAAAAATCACAGATATTAAAATCCGATATGAAAACATTTTCCGATTTAAAATCTAAGTGGTATTAGGAAAAAATTTGGTTGACAAAAGATTCAAATCGCGAATTTAGTTTATTATTAAAAAAAAATAAATTGCTTCAATATTTTAAATAGTCTTATTTTAAGAGCCATTATTTTCATTACAATTTGAACGTTTTGTAAAACTAAAATCTTGTGAAGGATTACCTTTCCAAAATCATTAATAGAATTGGTTGCATTGCCTTCAACGAAATAATCCAAGTTTTTTGTAGATGCTGCCCATGGGGTTGTACATTCTAAGCTGGTTATTGAAACAAAGCGCGCTCCCAATAAATACATTGAGCGAAGAACAGCTAAGCTTGCTCCTAAGGCATGCCCACCTCCAAGCCCCATTAATACAGCTACTTCCCCTCGTATGTGCGTTTGTTCCATTTCATCGGCCGATTCAACAATATGCATCGAATCGGTAACAGCTGTTATTCGCTTGGCCTCATCAATCCCCTCTAACGCCAACTGCACTGCATCCAAATATTGAGCACCACATGGTACAGCAATGGGCCACAAGACAGCACCCACATATTTTTTACGCATTTCATGCATGCTGTTGCTGTAGTTCTGCTCGTGTGTTGGCGTCCAGGAACCCTCGATAAGAGGAGCTTCACTTAGTAGACGCCTAATAAAGGCCAATCGCGCTTCTAATAGTGAAGATTGCCTAAGCTGTAAGGCAAGTGGAATTCCACCTGCCATTGCAATACATGCCAACATTACTCCCAATACAATAAGAATACGCTTGCTTCTGGATTTCTTGATTTCTGATTCGGTTGGTGAATCCATGCCCCCCGAACTACCACAAGGATCTTTCATATATGGCGATATGCCACCATTTTGCATCTTTTCACTTCCAATCTTTGTGATTTCCGGAGGTAGTTCAACGATATCCGCTATTTCCGTAAAAACAAAACACTGTTGCTTGCAATGTGGCTGATGTTGATGACGAGGATGCATTGAATGCACCTCAATAAAACCGTGGTTTGGCACTGTGTTCATTACTTAATAACCTTTTGTGATCTGATATGCAAATAATCTTATTTTATAATTTTACTCTGAGCTTAGAATAATTACAAACAAATAACAAAGTATTTTTACATATTTGGTATACAGATATGTACGTTAGGGTGAACTTATTGATTGTTTTTGATTTTTTTTAATGTACACTGTCAGCTCATTCGCATTCAAAACGCTTCTGCGCAGTTATTAATGAAATAATTATTTATTAATAAATAGAATAGAAATTTGTGTTTTTTTAAAAATGATTGATATCAAAGTATAACTAAAAAATAGAAACGTCCTGGATAATAAAACGATTTTGGGAAGTTTAACATTTGTGAACCGTTAAAAATTAGATTTGTTGTAAAAGATATGGCAGCTCTGTTTTGTACCGACTACAGTTTTCTTTGGTCAAGATCAGTCATGGCGGCATTTTATAGTCAAGGAAGATTAACCAGGTACAAAATTTCTTGTAGCTGCCAAAACTAACAACAGGGCGGGTTGCTCTGTCAACACTGAATGGATAAACTGAATACGAAGAGGTGTTCGACAGTATGAAATACGTCATGATGTTATGAATATTTCATCAACCTCAACGAAATTTCATGCAATTGGGATGTAGTTAACTTTTTGACTTACATATAATAAAAAAGTATTTATATAAGAAGTTTGAAACTTTTCAAAAATATGGTTTTTATGGTCTACCGATGATTTGGTATAAGCACCAACTTGTTTACATCGCTTCGTACCATTATTTCAGTGGTATCTTTCTGCAATCAAAGTCGATAAAGCTTATTTGGACCATTTGTAACTGTAAAATTTTATATTTTGGTTATTAGCTTGTGCAGAAAGCGTGGCAGTTGTGCAAATAAAGTGGAAAATCATTTGCATCCCATTTTTAAACTACATTGCAAAAATTGTTTGTTGTACAATTTCCTTCAGTTAAATTTAACATCAACTCTTTTATTAAATTGTGTCGGTTAGGAGTCATTCGTACATTAGCCAAACTTTCGATTAAGGTTGAGTATTATTTAATCGAAGATGGTGAAAACGGGCATACGTGTCTAGCCGAGCTAAGTAGCACACATCGACGGCGGCTGTGAGCCGACCGGTTTCATGCACCGTCACCGCCTGTAAAATTAATTGTCAAACTCATGGCAAATTGTACGATAAACAAAAAACAATGTCAACAAACTTAATAGCACGTGTAAAGAAAACAAGACAATATTTTTTATAAGAAATGGCTGAAATTGATGGATACAAAGGTTTGTTATTAAAGAATATAATATTTTTACATAATATTAATTCGTCATATAATTTTGCAGTTGTTCCCTTGCGAACGTCTTTAAGTGCTGAGAATCATCATAGTATTTATATGAAAGAACACTTTATACGTTTAATGGACCCGAGTAAGCCTAAAGGCCGGACATTATTTCTGTTAAATGTACCTCCATATGTAACAGAAAAAAGTTTGGAGTTGTTCTTTAACAGAACTGGTGAAGTGGTGTTTGTTATATTTGCAGAAAAGCCAGGAAAAGATGAAACGAATAAATGGCGAGAGACTGTCACCGAGTTTAGCAATAAAGAACCTAATTTTAAATTTAAAGTGGCTTATATAGTATTCAAGACGACCAATAATGTACAGAGAGCTTTACAAGTTACTAGTATAGATTTATTCAATGCAACTACGGGAGAAGCAATCATAGATAGTGGTATGCAATTATGGCATTCACAGTATAAAGAAAAAATTTTGGATGTAGTTAAAACACAGAAGTATATAGATGATTATATGGCAGGTTACGATGAAAGGGAAAGAGAAGTCGAAGCAGCTGCAAAGAATACTGACGCGGATGCTGATGGTTGGGTGACGGTTGGGAAACAGGGAAGAAATTCTGGATTTCAACAAAAAGATACCGTTATTGAGAAATTGGAGGAAAAATTAAAAAAGAATAAAAAGAAGGAATTGAATAATTTCTATACTTTTCAAATACGAGAGTCCAAAATGAAAAACATCATTGAATTGAGAAAGAAGTTTGAAGATGATAAAAGGAAAATCGAAACACTAAAACAAACACGAAGATTTAGGCCGTTCTAAGAAAAGTTTAACGTTTTGACCAAATACATAGTACATACAAACATCGATATTTTTTTATTTCTTAATATTATTATTAGTCTTTTTTTTATCTCTTATGTGTAGAAATTACAATTTTCATTAAACTATGATGTGGTAAAGTTTCGAGAGTACACAATAATTGGGGCACATTACCATAAACACAGTTGCTGCTTAAGCCCACTTGAACAGCTTGTGCATAACGCTCTAAACATTTCTTGTACTCGGGATTTTCAGATGGATCAATTTTATCTGCCGCTAAGCGAGCGGCATGATTCTTTAACGGAACGGCAATCATAGCTAAATGCTGAGCACTAAGAGCTGTAGGTGGCACATTATTTACTATTTCTAAAAGCGTTTGAAGCAACGACAAATGCAAATTGCTATAAGTGTTCCGATTTGAAACAATTGGCGATAGAACCGACCACCTTATTAGACCAGCGAGTGGTGTAACAACTGGCATAGCTATTGCTCCAACCGGCAACGCCAAAGGTTGCTGTGAAGCTAAACAAAGTGACGGATTTTCAGTTATCCATTCGCAAAAAACATCTAAGAGGCCATCAGGAGGTGCCGTCAAACCACCTCTCTGTTCATTCAAATATAAATCCGCAACAGCACTCATTAGATTTGCAGCAAAATGTGGTGCCACCAGGGGCAACTGTCTCAATTGCTCGGAAATTTTACGAGAAAATATAATAAAATCGCTGACCAAACTCTGAGCAACTTCCAGGGAAGGAGGTGTTGTGCATCCAACTTGCTGCATCCAAGTACCAGCCGAAGATAACAGTGGTGCCACTGATCCAGACACAGCAGTGCTTATAAGTTTACACAATACTTTAGTACGTTGTGGTGTTAAGTTTGTGCCGAACAATGAAAGGAAAACAGCGTTTCTTGTTGAATCCGGACCTGGCTGAGAAAAAAACTCTATCAGGACTAATATCAGTTGAAACTCTTGTATTTTATTTATATGCATGTTGCCATATGATTGCGGGGATTGGCCCCTCCGTACATCGATGTCTTTGCTTCGCTCTAAGAACACAAATTCTGATATCAACTGCATAACGAAATTTTGTTTACCACGGCCAATTATAATGTTTTCTATCAAAATAAATTTAACATGTTCATATGTATATGAATATATTATAATACTTACCAATACGAGGTAAAGCCTCCTTAACACAAGCAGGAAACTCCAACTTTCTTAGGGAATGTTTAATATCTGCTTGATTCATTGCTAGAGATTTCTAAAGAATTTCGATGAACAATATAAAGAAACAATATTTTCAGAGTATATTTATTTTTTTAAAACCCTTGTATTCAGTCTTCAAGTATATTATTGTTATATTAATATAATTTTTCTTAATAAATCTTGTAAACACCAGTAAATTATACAAAATTTGTTTGCAAACTGCATTAGAGTTTATATTTGTTAGCACTATCCCTGTATTATTTTGTACCGCCCTGTTGATGGCAAAAATTAATCAAAAAAATATTTGACGGCGGCATAACATTCTGTTTATAACAGGGGGTCTTAACTGCACGTCTCCACGCTGAATATTTATTTCTGAACATAAGCAATAACGTCGGCAGCATAACGTCACAAATATGTTAATTTACAAGCTTATGTTTTTAGGTGGAGAACACTTAGTGCACATTAGACAGAAAATTAAAAAGTTCGCTGTGAATGAATACATTAGCTTCAGCGTTTTCTGTGCTTGTTTGATTTTTTTGTTGGTCAAAAAGCTTAGCAGACGCTAGTAAGTAAATATATACATACATATTTGCACCAAATGTCAAGGAATTGAGCAATTTAAGCAATTATGTTGGATATAAACTCTTAAATTTGGCTGTCATTTCATTGAAATTTGAGCTTCGGACAAATTAAATAAATTAGTCTGAAATAAAATGGCGACTTATGAGTATGCTGTGATATCGATTATCTCACACGTAGAGCAGTGCTCATCGACAGTATGCGACTATATGCCGTTTAAATATTTTTAATCTATAGATCTTTGAGTCGGTTACTTTTGCATTGAATACTCAAGTCCGGCAACTTTGGTGTAACAGCGAGCCGGTTGTAAATAAAAATTATATTTTACGCTTATGTACACAAGTAAAGCAAGTATTTTACTGCTTTTCATTAGTAAAAACACAGTTATAACAATTCATTTGAAATAATTTGTTAATATATATAACAATGAGTAAAATTATTGAAAAAACGACAGATTTTTCGGGGCTGCACGCATCTTTTACGGTATGGTATTACACGACAGCCTATTTTCCTTTGTAGTAGATTGATAAGCTATTTTTTACCAGGAAGCGTTACAAAAGTCTTTTGAAGAAGGTGACGTTAAGCTTTTGAGAAAGTCCTATGACAGTTTTTCGCACAACTCTGACCATGATAAAAAACCACCAATGGACCAGGCTTTCAGAGAACTATTGATATTCAAAATGAGCAATGATGTCCATATGATTGGAAAGTTGGTTAAGCTTTCTGTTGCTGCAGTAAGAGCTGAAATTGTGTCGGTTACAATACCAGTGGTACTTTTGGGTGACATTTTCGAAACAGTTACCCTAGACAAGTGTGAGAAAATTTTCAAGTTTGTTGAAGAAATGGTAGAGGTGTGGAAGGAGGAAATATTTTTCTCCTCTTGTAAAAATAACATACTACGCATGTGCAACGACCTCTTGAGAAGACTAAGTCGTGCTCAGAATACAGTATTTTGTGGGCGAATTTTGTTGTTTCTTTCGAAATTCTTTCCATTTTCTGAAAGATCTGGCTTAAATATCGTTTCTGAATTCAATTTGGAAAATGTTACTGATTATGGCATAGATGGAAAGGACTTAGATGACGCATTAGAGGACATTGAAGATATCCCCATTAAAATCGATTACAATTTGTATTGTAAATTCTGGTCACTTCAAGATTTCTTTCGCAATCCTAACCAATGTTACAGCAAAGCTTCTTGGAAAATGTTTCAAACCGTAAGCTTCCTATTTGTTTTTGTATCTAGCCTTATTTGAAATAAAAATTTTCATAAATGCAGCATGCTACAACAGTTTTGGAGTCTTTTTCAAGTTTTAAACTTGAAGACACTCGGTCTGCTTCATCGCAAGAGGAGGGTGGGGATGATTTGGGTGACAAAATGGACTTAGGCGATGACTATAGTATCGATTTCAAAACTGGAATAAACCAATCCGTTCAAAAAGTCGACAATTTCTTTGCCAAATTCCTAACTAATCCCAAACTTTTGGCCTTGCAGCTTTCTGATACAAATTTTCGGCGCGCCGTTCTGGTACAATTCCTTATTTTATTCCAGTATCTGCAACTTACTGTTAAATTTAAATCGTAAGCATTATATTACTTTTCTATAAAAAAAATATTTGGGACACGAATTGACGAAAGAGCCATATCTTGCCAGAGGTCATATTTATGTATTTGCCACCATATACAACAAAGTGTTGAGATGATTGAGGTAAAAGTAGTGTACTGAACATTTTACTCTGGCAAGATGAGGTGCCCTTTGTAATATCGCATCACATATGTATGTACATTAAATAACTGACATATTTCAGAGAATCAAATACACTGACACCAACTCAAACTGAATTTATAAAAGAAACGGAAACTAAAGTTTATCAACTGTTAGAAGAAACACCTCCCAATGGCAAACGCTTTTCTCGAACAGTTAAACATATGTTGACTCGTGAGGAAATGTGGAACAATTGGAAGAATGAAGGATGCAAAGAATTTAAAAAACCTGAGGAGCCAGTAGAAGAAGATAACCCTCCGCCTGCGAAGAAGGAACGCAAAACTTTGGGCGATTGTTTAAAAGAAGCCAATAGGCAATCAAAGTTTTTCCTGGGAAAGTAAGTTGAAAACCGATTTATACTAATTTTTATAAGCAACATCTGTGAAAAAATATGAATGATAATAAAAAGCAATCATTGCGAAAAATTACACAGCATAAATGTAGGAATCATAAAACTCTGAACGTTTGAATTGTAATGAAAAACTATAAAAAAATAAAAAAGTTATTTAGGAAAACTTGCAAAGAATCAGTAAAATTATAAAAATTTCACTGACACTATCGAAAGTTACAAATTAGCCTAAACAGTTTCGGAGACTTATAAATAACAATCTCGGGATTGTAAACCGTACAAATATTGATTTAAGTAATTTTCAAAATCAAATAACATGTGATCAAGCTAAAGTGGATTATTTTAACAATTGTTTTATAACAAGTGTGTCGAACTTTAAAACATTAAACATTAAAAATCAAATCTGTAGATCATTTTAGTTTACTGACAAGTCATTGGGCATTTTCGCATTTATTTGTGGTTGAGATTAGTGAAAGCACAGGACATAATATAGCCTGCATTTTTTATAGAATACAGAGGAGAATTAGAGCCAATGTCTTAAAAATTCACATGATAAATCCAATACCAAAGATCTTTAGATAAATTTAGACCTATTGATCTTCTCTCTTTCTTTTTGAGAAGCTTTCATTATCATAGTTTTGAAAACGTCTGAGAATCAATTTTGAGCCAATCTCAAATTATTAAAGAAAGCAGACCAGAGGAAAAAACATAAACAATGTAAATGAAACTTGAAAAGTAATCTATCAAAAATTATTGAAAAATGTATTAAAACATATTTTAAATTATTATTAAATTTATATTAATCGAGATTGCCTCGATATCTTTTTTCAAAGATTTAAAAAACTTTTGTTTGTTGAGGGTTTTTAGCTAGTCTATATACATGCATTTCATTGGTGCTAAAGCCAAATCATCAGTAGACCTTAAACCTAATTTTTAAATGTTTCAAACCTCTTTACTTATACAAAAACTTTTAAAAAGTCAATGAGAGTTATAAAAATTACAATAGTATAAGCATAGTAGGCTTTGAAACTTGTTCAAAAATCCCAACAAACAAATTATTATATTCGATATGAATCTATTTTATTTTCTTTACAACCTTTATACAATTAGACGCCCTTTGGGTGACAATAAAAGTATTTAATAAGGCAAAACGGAAAATAAAATCTTAACTAGGTAATTATTAAATTTATATTAATCGAGACTGCCTCGATATCTTTTTTCAAAGATTTAAAAAACTTTTGTTTGTTGAGGGTTTTAGCTAGTCCATATACATGCATTTCATTGGTGCTAAAGCCAAATCATCAGTAGACCTTAAACCTAATTTTTAAATGTTTCAAACCTCTTTACTTATACAAAAACTTTTAAAAACTCAATGAGAGTTATAAAAATTACAATAGTATAAGCATAGTAGGCTTTGAAACTTATTCAAAAATCCCAAAAAACAAATTATTATACTGATGATTTGGCTTTAGCACCAATGAAATGCATGTATGTATATAGACTAGCTAAAAACCCTCAACAAACAAAAGTTTTTTAAACATATTTTAAAAATATTCACAAAACAAAAATAATGAGGACAGTACAACTTATTTCGGTTTTAAATCGTTTTCCATCACATACCTTTGTTATATTCCTATAAAAGAAAACTATTTTACGTACAATTGTAAATTCGGATTTAGAAGAGAATGACGAAGAACTGCCGTTTTTAATATAATTTAGTATATTTGGACGGAGTTTCCTACGAAGTTGCTAGAATAGCTAAGAGCTTTGACGTTTGAGTTTGTTAAGGTGTTAAAGGATGAGAACTTTTCTTAGTTAAATATCACTTTAAGAACAAGAATATTTAGTTCAATCACAGTTATACGAGTATTATCTTGCAATTGCAGCTTATAACAAAAATAACGCATCACTTAAATCTCTAAAAAGTATGAAAAATAATTCATAAAGAACTGTTTATTAACTTTTGATAACGTTTTCAACTATCTCATATAAATAGATAGGCAGAACCATCTCACGAATACATATATATATACAAATTGAAGAACTCCTCCTTGTAGATTAGAAATATAAAATAATCGATTTTGTTGGAAACATACAATTTAATAATTTGCCTTCTGAATATAAATCAATAAATCGTATTTCTTTGTCGAAATCATCTTGTAACTACCGAACATTTTTGAAACACTTGTAATATATATCGTTAGGTTAAATGCAAAATGACGTAACTAACTAACTGACGTCTTTTTCTTTCTTTTTGTAATTTGGCTGTTTTTTATGATTTTAAAATTTTTTTAGGGAGATGCGGTTTGGTGTAATACACCGTAGTTAATAAAAAAGCGTGATTTTGAATTTTTTGTTTGTTACGCGGTTTTGCAGTTCAGCTAAAGATATACATACACATAAACATTATACATGCATTTATATACACGCATACATATACATATGTATATATCCTGTTTTATAAATCTTTTTTTAATTCTTGTAAAGTATGTTTTCTTTCTTTTATTTAAATCTACAACAAAACTATAAAAACAAAAATCTTTTGAAGTATGTATTTACGTATAAGTTTGCAACTTTTATTAATTTGCACTTAGTACAGTGTAAAATACTTGCCAACTTTTCCCAATAATCCTTTTGGGACTCTGGGGCAAAATTTAAATGCAAACAACTTATGTCTTTTGCAAATAAATAAATTAAATAATAAAAAAATATAATAATCTGTATTAAGAATTCTTTATTTCATATTTATTTTACAAAAACTATTTTAGCGACGTCCTAACGCGTCTGTGGAACTACTCTCCCGATAATTTGCAAGCATGCAAAAGCGAACAACGGAACTTTCTACCACAAGTCGAAACTTATTTAGAAAGTTCTAGAGATAAAAATGACACATCATTCGAATGGCGAGCATTGCGTTTGCTAGCACGACAATCTCCACATTTCTTCACATTTATCAATTCACCATCTTATAAAATATCCGACTATTTGGAAGCTGTACGTAAACGATTGACTAAAGAACGTTTAGATGCGGCCAAACAAGCTGCGTTAAACGCCAATGGATCTACCATAGAAATTATTCCAACGTTGTCTGAATCAAATGAACAAGAAACGGTGGCCTTGCAGGAGCAAGAAAACGATAACGATGGAAATGAAGAAGGTGTTTTGGGAGAAGAGGAAGAAACAAATGATTTGGAGAAGGCAGAAGAAGATAGCAATGACCATTCTAAGTTAATAACGGCATCAAAAGAACAAATAGAGGAACTTGCGCCATTAATAGGTGACGATTGGAAAAAATTGGGTAAAAAATTGGGCTACACAGCCGATGAACTATTGTATTTTGAATCAGAGCACAATGACCGAGATGGCGGATGTGTAGCAATGCTCGTCAATTGGTTTGCTGACGATGACGATGCAAGCTTAGACAATTTAGCATACACCATGGAAGGTCTTGAAATCAATACTGCTGCCAAAGCTGTAAAAGCTTTAATTGAACGTTTATCAAACAAAGTATTCACTGTTTCAGACGATGGAGATGATGTGGACGTTAAAATGGACTCGACTAATTAAAAATTTTATGTTATTTTTTAATTTCATTTATTTAGAACGAAAATTTAAATTCGATATACAAAAATTATTTATCACATGTGTAGGAGTAAATTACGCATTATCTTTTACGTACGTACATATGTATAAGTATTGATTGTTAGTATAAAGAAGCAAACAACTAATTATTATTAGATATTAAAATATAAAAATTTGTGTTATTTATTTAATTTAATTTTTACAATATTCAGCTCTAAGTTCTAGGTCAAAACATTCTTTCAATGGCAATTTTTAAATACGTTTTTTGGTTGGTTTTGGTTTGTTATGCTGCATATTGGCGCACTTGGGAATATGCCGTTCGGCAGCTGATTCATTAAAACGTCTACTACAGTGAGGACATTGAATATAATCAGGATTTTCCGACGGCGGAGGAGGTGGCAAATCACTTAGTTTACCTCCTTTAGCTAAGTGAGCTTGAACCTTTTTCGCTTCTCGTATGGCTGTTATAAATTCTTCATGCTTTTTTCGCCAATTCCCCTTTTTATCATCAGGTTTTTTAGCCGTTTGGGTAGTTATGCTTTTAGAAGCAGTAGAAGAGAAACTTTTACCTTTTTTCAAATACTTTTCAGCTTCGGTACCTTTAACGCGGTGGTTGGATGCATCGAATATTTTGCGTTTCTTACTCACCATCTTTCTACAAACTTCTTCGTGTTTAACTAAACGTTCTTCATTGAAGTGACGTTGACAGTGTTGACAGGAAGCCATACCAGGTGGTGGAGTAACAATTCTGGGTGGTGGTTTTACCGACTGTAAACAAAAATGCTGTTACAAGTTTGAAACATAACATTGAATTTATTTTAAAATACTTACCAAAATGAATGTTGCTGGCTTAGTTTTATTTCCAGGAGTCTGAAAAATAAAAACAAACAAAATTAACAACGTCTTAATACAAATTTAGTTAAGAACAATTACATAATGAAAATAGTTGACCCAATATATTTAATATACTGTCTTCATTTGTTTCTTTAATATTAAATAATTGTACCATAGAAACCGACTCCAAACGCGCAAGCGGACATTGGATACAATATAAAAAATATTACTTATCTGGAAGTACACATACATATACATATGTATGTATGCATACAAATGTGTCTGTTCCAATAAAACAAATGCAAAACGATTAATACAGCCCTGCAGATAATATTGGACTACGTGGTCCATTATAGCTGAAATGGACTAGTTACAACATGGTCCGATGTAATGCAGTCATGGAGTATGTCATTTTCAAACAAGAGCTTATTGCTATACGACAAATGTTCGTGCTTTCACGATATTACTCGTGCCGAAGAAACTATTTGTGCATGGTCCATTTTTAATGACATAGAGTAGTTTTTGGGTTAGTCCGATGTAGTGCAAACCTGGACCATATGGTCCAGCCCTAGGACATCGTAATGTTAAATATACCATGTTTTCTTCATACATTTGGGTTACTTTTGGACTAGTCCTGGTCCTTTATGGAGTATACTTTACATGCGTGTATGGACTAGTCGCGTTATCTGCAGGGAGATGGTCGTGCAGGGATCGTAACCATTATCAGCAATATCGAAAAATTGCAATATCAACTTTTATTTTCCCCTTGACGAATTATAATTGTATTTACATAAGATAAAATATATCGGTCAAAATTTAACAGAATTTGCTTACCGCTTAAGCTCTAAGAGTTGTGGTTACTGTATACAATAATGGTGTTTAAATGCAAAGCAAATATGTGAACTTTTTGGCAAAGGAACTTAACTTGGGTTGAGACATTTTTCAGATTTATCATTTATAAAAGTAAATTTTTGACTTGCCTTTAATTGGTATGATAAGTAATATTTTTTCTACGGCAATAGGTTGAAAAAATGAATTTGTTGAAAATGTAACTTGCATATAGCATCACGTTAGATACCCTCTTTAATTCCTAGCATGTACATATTTTTAAATCTTTAGATTCTTTTCTTCACAACATACAAAAAAGTAACCAAATTTAAATGTTTCTGTGGTTTTCATCTGATTAAAAGGGTACCGTAACGTGATAAATAGTGGACTTTTCTGTGGAAATGCCCATATTTCAATTTTATACTAATTTACGACTGATCACAACTAATATCAAATAACTATGGCGAAAAACTAAAATAAAATCTAACTCATACACAAAAAATGTTTTATTATGCACTAATGATTTTTTGAAATTCTTGATTTGTTTCATTATACTCCTTTCATGTTCTTGATTTTATATCAATAAATAAGTGGAATGCAATCGTCTGCATATTTTATTACCTTAATACTTTTATTTGTTGTTAATAAAGTTGCTTTTGATGGTGGAGATTTTATGGAGTTGGTAGTAGTTTTCGATAGCGTTGATGCTCTACTGCTGCTACTGGGAGTTCTGCTTGTTATTTTCCCTGTAGTTGCTGTTGTGGGTGATTTTTTTGTTATTACGGGATTCAGTTTGATGCCATTCGTTTTAAGATTAGTCTTTTTATTGAGTACAATCGTTCCACCTAAAATAAAATTTTTTTCATCGTTATTGTTTTCAAAGTCAGAATCGTTCGCTACAAAGGAGCCCATGGCATGTGTGTTGTTCAAATTTAACATTGAAAATTCCTTGGGAAATGATTCATTGTCTATGTTATCAACTTCATCCAAATTATGTTCGAATACATTAGCATTTCCATTGGATATTGAAGAGGTATCGAAACTACCACGAGCATTAGTTCTGATTTGCGGAGATGTAGTATTGTAAATTCCTGGCCGTTTTGCAGCGTTTGCTCCACCGACTAAGCGTTTATTGGTTGTTGGCTGTTGTATTGTTGTCCTTGTTGTTACAGCCGTCGAAATGGTTGATGCCATAATTGGGCGCAGTGGATGACTGCGGTCTATACCAACGCCACGGCGGCGATCATCAAACATTTGGCGCACCTAAAAATTAAATTACTTTTTAATGCATGTTTAAGAAAATAAAGGAAATTAGGACATTATTATATAAATAAAAGGCAACGGACATAACCAGAATTTATATAAAAAATTAAAACAAATTTAATTTTTTTTAAACTAATTTTCGAAATTTGTTTTTATTTTCCATGCAAATTCTGGCGTTGCGATGCGGTTTATAAAATAAGGTCGCAAGTATTTCTTGATATGTATCAAGCTCTTCACAGTACTCTCATTTTATTCGGAGTTTAATTTTTTATATTTAAGTTTGTTTAATTTGCTTTAGAATTCATACCTTTCCATTGCCAATGGTCTTCGGTGCCGGAGAAAAGTCTCCGCCTGACAATGCCAATTTCTTTTGTTCTCGTTCCATTATTTGTTTTCTCTGAAATTTCATCTGCAATGGGGAATAACTTAAATTATTTTTTTTGCTCGAAATACATTTCCACCGAAAGCAGACATGTGTATGTATGTAAATGTTTGTATGTATATGACAATTCGTCTGTCTTGTATTAAAAAATAAATCCATAAGTATTCTATCAACGTGTAAATTCACACTTACATCTAAAGATGAACTCAAATTATTTGGTGGCAAATGACTCAAGGCCTCTACCAGACGTCTGCCTGCCCACGATTCATTTAATTTAAAGGGTAACAAATTATCCGCATACAAAACGTCTTGATTATACTTTTCACTACTTTGACGATCCTCATGCATTTTTAATTTTAGCAAAAATTATTTTATATAAATTGCTTGTTTTTAATCAATTGTTACACACACACATTCATTCACTTTTGTGCATATACACATATTTTAGTTTTTAATTATGTTCGATGTGTGTATTAAATAAAAGCTACTGCAGGATATGAAAGAAACAAAGTTGCGGGTTGAATATATTAAAATAACTTTAACTTCATGACGATTTGTGTTAAACTGAATATTACTACTCTTAAAATGAGGGAATTTCACCATCCACTTGTGTGGACACAGCGACTAAAGAGACATCAGGAAACACAGAAGAATAAACAATCTGGCAGTAAAATGCACAGACATCAACAACCAGCCACGCACACACACTTGTTACCAGGGCAACCAGAAATATGCTTCAAAAAATGAATTTATGGGCACTAAATATGCAACAAAATTAAAAAAAGTATGTTCCCTAATTTAAATAAAGGGTATAACAAATGGTCTATAGGATATACATAAATATATTCTGGATCCTTTTACGAAATGTAGGAGATTTAACAATGCCAGCCTATTTATTCGTATGTCTTAATTTGAAATACTTGGTCCAATGACCCTAGATAGCTTATGAACAAAAATATATCACATGCTTTTCCGATTTATAAATCAGTTATAAATCAGAATTAATAGCGAAGATATTGCCAGTATGCGGGTTTAATTTAATTCTTGTTATTTTTGTATAAATTGAAGTAGTTGATAGATAAAACTTTGGAAAATTGTCATAACAGCAAAAATCGTAAACAAGAAGAACTGGTTAAAAATCGGTAAAGATACAAATAAGGGACAAAATTCCTAAATAAATCACTATTCGAAACAAAGAAGAAGATTTGTGAAATTTTGGGAAAAATTCTAAGAAGTTTTTTGATAACAAAAGAGCTTTTCCTTTCTCTTGCAAATATGTAGATATATTAAATTACGAATCGAAGCGGAGTTGCATCTTTCTGGTTTTCCTGCTTATCACACGGCGTATGAGTAATTATATTAGACAGTTCTTTATGTTCAAATGTCTACTATTTAGATTATTATCAAACTAACCCTGCAGCTCATATTTACTCACATACGTGAATAATTATGTCTGCATTGACGAATTAGATTGGCTCTAATGGATTTTCAAATCGAAATGTTTTGTGTACTTAATTTTTCAATAAAAATCAAATAAACCCGTAATTAATTGTCTTTCTAAAAAACTTTTTTTAGGATAAAATCCTTTGGTTTATATATTTTTTTCAATTTGCTTACATTTAATTGAACTGTTGTTTGTATTATTTGTAACATTTCCAATGTTAATGAGTTTTTGCTACTGAGCTACACGAAAAATCAAACCCTAAAGCCTAGTATACAGTTCTGCTTGAATTTTAAGGCTGCCATAAGAAAGAACTGTGGGTTAAAAAAACAATATGAAATTTTGAAAAATTTTCAGACAACTTTCTGTTTGCTACTACGCACCCGAAATAAAATAAATTTGGATTCGGCGCTCCACAGCGCTTTGTCCCACTGCTCCTTTGACCAATGGATATACCGTCTGGCAAATTCAAGACGATTTTCTTAGTGATCTTTCTTATAAGAGGTTTCTTGGCTGTTCTTCTGGATAATAAATTTTACTATTTTTTAATCGATTTCTAGCAGTGGGAACGCTAATAAGAACTCCTTATTGTTCGTTTGCGTAACTGGTAACATCTACTGCCGACCTCGGTGGATCGGAAGATTTACGTGGTCGACCGCTTCCTAACTTTCTCTCCAGATAATTTCTTTGGAGGTATCTGATTGGAACTTCATTCATTGATTTAGCTTGATCGAAAGGTTTTATAACCGCAATTTTGCTATCAGCTGACAGCTATTTTTTTATTATAAAACTAGTCATTTAAAATTTTTTATTTTAAGCAATAACTAAAAAAAAGGAAATGCAACAACATATTTTTTGTGGATATCTTGAAAACTCTTCGTTGGGAAAATAATTTAATAATTTCAATTGCGTGTCTAGCAACTTAAAATTAGCTTAGAAAAATATTTTTTCCAATCGAAAGTTCTGCTAATAAATATTTATAATTTTTTCAAAATTTTGTCAATAATTTGGATATAAAATTCTATCACTTTAGTGCGAAAGCCACTTCCTTTTTGAGAAAAACATATACTTACATAGAGCGTTTTTAAATTTCTCATATCTTAAAAACATAAAACATTCGGAGTTGACATTAATTAGTCCAAACAATTTATGTGATAGACGACGACTAAACTAAAACAATATATAAAAATTTTTAAAAATTAAAAAAAAAATTATGTGGAAAAATCGAAGTTGAGTTGTACAACTTAATTATTTGATCCAATATATAAAGTCAAATTGTTCAACAATACTAAAAAGCATATCATACATCACATTTGGATATGCTTGAGACGGTCAAACATTTTCAAATTCGAAACGTACCAGATTATATGGAACCGCAGATTCCGGAAACAATAAATGTGCATCTTGAGAGACGCGATGTATACGGGTGAAAGTGTCATTTTTCAACTTAGTTTCCAAAATCCTGCTCATCCTTTAATTCGAAAAACTATAGTTGAAAAAAAGGTTTGGCAAATGACACCGGCACTCTGATATGATGGAAAGTGAATAATCAAATGTACGAACTAATTTTAGCTATAGGGAGGCAATATTTAGTCACTCAACCGCCAAGTGTCAACATTCCTCTATTAATTACACATGATATGAGGAAAAAAACAGAAGTTTAATAGAGCACTATATTTTTGGTTTATTTTTTAGTTTACTAAAATAATATTATTATTTTAGTTAAAAATAAAGGGGTCTTAATAAATATTATTACAAATTAATATTTTTTGTTCATTAACTAAAGTTTATTTACACTTTATGATGTATTTTTTGGAACATTAATATCTGTTGAGTACGAATATTCACTAATACATCACTAATGCACACATACATATACTTGGAAACGTGCGGTCACACATACATACATACATACATATGTATGTATGTACGTTATTATGTTAATTTTTCGATGCTTTTGCATACGAGTTTAGTATCTTAAACAATATTGAAATAACGTGGCTTAAACATCCACTTGACTTACCTGCATTTCAGCCAGCCGTGAGTTGGCTGCTACACCTTGTGACGCCATCGCCAAATATGTCTGTAAATTATTGCAGACGATGATGTTTCTTTTAACGAATATTGTCACTTCTGTCGTTTTCTGCTGCTTAAAATGGCAAGCAAGTCTTGAGTCGTCTGTTTGTTGTATGTATTGTAAGTATATAAAAACCGAATCAAATCAACTGTTTGTGTGATTGTTGAATGAATGAATGACTAATTAATTGCGCTTAGAGTGATTGTAGGTAGCGGTAGTTATGCAAAATTTGTTCGTAAAGAAAGAGTATAAGCTAGTTTTTTTGCTTGTATTTTTTTTATCAAAGTCTGTGTGGGTCTTATTAGTCTTAGCTTAGCTTATATTTATTAAAATAGATTTAAGTGAGATCGGCCGAAATCAAACCTGGCTTTTTCATATGACTTTGATAACTGCTTGTTGGATTGCTTCGTAGCAATTTTTATTTTTTATTTTTTAATGATGACTCACTTAATGTTTGTTTGGTCTTGTGAAATTTGAGTTTCTTTAAAAAGTCAAGAAATCAAATGAATCTGATGACAACACCACAGATACTCGTACATGCATACAGTATGTTCATAACTTAACTAGAAATTGTTTAAATAAAATCGTTGAGTTGTTGTTTGTTTCAGTTAATAATACGGTGCATATGTTGTTGTTTTTAATTTTAGCTTTTTTAATTCCTTCCGTCTTTGCTGTATGCTGTAAAAATAGAAATTAAATTTATGAAATTATTAAATTAAATATGTATAGTTAGTTATTTATGTACGTATGTATGTAGGATTTGTATAGATAACATAATTTTATTTTTAAATTGGCCGTTTAGCCAAAATAAGGGACACTTGCGCTGGGCAACTTCTATGTATGTACATATACATACATACATATGTATATTGAACTTTAACGATATGTACATATGTAGATATACAAATGTGTATAAACTTACATGCGAATTTTATGCATTTGTGTTTATTTATGCGTTAAAAACTTTTCATACATTATATTAAAATTTAGCAAATATGTACTTAAATGTATTATTGATATCAACGGATATGAAATATGTACTTTCTTAGTGTTAATAATAAAAATCTCAATGTATGTGTAAGTACGTATGAAGGCGTTAGGGAACGGGAAGGTAAATATAAACGACTATTCTAAAATATAATTGAATGTAATTGCGCGGCAGTTGGTATTTTAACTACGTGTGGGTCGAATTGTCTACTTCTACTACTTGCTTAGTCAGCGTGGTATAAAATTCTATTACAGACTGATGATTAAAATGACATTGGTCTTACCAAAAAAGGTGAAATGGAAACTTTAGTAGATTTTGCGGTAAAACGTTTTTAATACCGTTTAATTTATATTTTCTTTTTTTTGCTTATTTATTTGTTTGTATAAAACCGCACAAATTGGTATATGTATGTTAACTGAAAAACAGCAAATTTATGATACCAAGTAAATATAATATATATTTATAATTGAAAAATATTCACAATATTATTTTCAAAGTCGTTGACACAATTCAGATGAGACATAAAAAAGAAATCGAAAAAATTAATAAATTAATTTATAATCGATTTTTAATAAAAGACATGTTTGTCGTTTTAACTCAAGTGCATGTGTATGGGTACATAACTAACATACATGCATGGCCAGAAGAAGCAAGCTATTTATTTACAAATAACGGTATTCAGTATACACACTTACACACATACATAGGTATGTATGTATTAAGTTGATAGATTATTCGAAGTTTTCAAAAACCGGGTTTCGAATAGTTCGGGGTTCTAAAAAAACCCTGTTATCAGTTTGAAAACTAATAATAGAGTATAGAGGCCACTCTGGGGGAGTCCATACTGGAATTGCTAGAATTTCGATTTTATGCGTTAATATCTCTAGATTTGGTTAAAATAATATCGAATGCAGATTTTGAAGATTCTGCTTTAAAAATCGCTAAATGTAGCAGGTTTTACCTCTAGAATTCTTGAAAAACTGAATACGTGGTCGATTGGCACCACTCACTACGCATAAAATTAGTTTTAAAATTTGCATACAATACATGGGGTCTTGCCCTGAGCGCTTATATAATAAAAAAAGTTATTTTAAAAGTGGTGTACGTATACCTGCCACTTGGTTTATATTTTTCTACTTCCTTATTTTTCAGGAAACATTTTGTTGAAAAAGGTATCAATAAGAAAAGCCCAGCTAATACGTACATACATACATATGTATCAATTTTATTCCATTAATGTTAAGTTTTCGTATGCTATTTTTCTGGATCCGACAAAAAATTGCTTTGTTGTATGAATTCGCCCTTGAGATCACCTTATTGATGTGCCTTGGCCACAGTAATGTTCTGTTTCATCATTAAAACTTTTTAGACATACACACACATATAGTATATTGGCCATATTCATAATAAAAATTTGTTATTTATAAAAGCTATCAAACTGATTTTGTATGGATATTTTTTTCATCAACCTTTTATAATCCTTTAATAAGTTTTTATGAATAAGGCAGTATATATATATTTATGCACATAGGACTAGATATATAAAAAAAATAGCGGGCGTCGGGGCTTACAAAATTCTGAAACACAAAATTCTTCGATTCGCATTTCTAGCGATAAGGTCCTGTTTTTAATTTAATGAAAACTCACCCAAATTTGTTATAATATTTGAGTATTGTTCTCATCATCAGTATAATTTTTTATTTATTCTTTCTTAATTTGCAATAATTCAACGAAAAACCCGGCTTAATTTACTTTTTAAAAATTGGCAGATGATCACCTCGATAACCGGATTTTCAGCCGGTAGAAAACCCGAGTCGATCACTCTAATATGGTCATACTCATTTATGTAGGTATATTTTGTTTTGTTTTTCCAGAATGTCAAAAACATCTTTATCCAATAACAAATCGTACAGAAGCATGAAACCAACGAATCTCGAATTCTTTAGTTGTTTATGACTTATTGGAATACATTTACTCGTACTTGTGAAATATTCTTTAAACATACGAGTACAAACATGCATTTGTCTACAAACACATTTTCAATGAGATACTTCAGATTTATTTTATATGATATGAAGAAATTTAAAGTAGAGCTGCTGCGCCTTTGAAGACTTAAGAGGGTGTGTTGTTCAATTTAAAAATGTAATATTCATCAGTAATACACACACACATATACATACATATGTACGTATGCAGATTCTATTTATGTAAGTACAAATGTACATTTCTTAATTAACTGCCCGTCAATAAAAGAATGTATTAAAAAACACTTGTTAGTTTACATATTGAATTTTTAAATCTTCAAGTTCCGATGGCGACTTTCATTCTTTAAGATCTATTTGATTCCGTCTAATTATTCTTCTGCAAAATACCTATGTATATTATTTCAGTAGTGCTACTTTTTATAGGTATACTTTTAGACAATCGCAACTTAACTTGAGGACATTTTAGTACGTACACAGGTATGTACTTTGTTATCCTTTACTTAACTAGTAACACTATAAATGTAGTGTTTTTGCTAACATACCGTCGATATCAGCTGACCATTTAAATTATGCTTTTGTAGTGGTATTTTAAAATTATTTATTTCGCACGCAAAGCATGTGTCTCCGCTGTTGCCGTTTACTTAGAAGTTTACACAAAGACTAACTGTGGAGCTAAAAAGCATTCGAATAAAGTCTCCAACCGCAATTTGTTTTATACAATTGCTCATACTTATATACTATGCATACATGCATGCATACACACAGTTCATTTTTAAATACAGGCTAAAAACGGTATAACTAACGGGGTATAGTATGTATGTATGTATGTATTGTCAGGGCCATTCTTTATATGTGTCGTTCATAGTGAAATTAAATTTCATCCTTGTAATTAAATTTCGAGATAACGAGCCTTTAGAAAATCATTGTGTAGGAAAAAACATTTTTTTCAGTGTTTCTTTATTATTTCATCTTTCGGGTTTTGGTGCAAATATTGGAGTTGCTTCACTGTTACTACGAAAGATATGACTAAATGTGATACTGTTCTACAAAAATATGTATTTACTAACAATATGGAGTTACACCACTTTTACAATAAACGACACATTTTGGGAAACTTTTAATTTTTTTGTTAACAAAATATCTATTTCATGCCCGGCAGACACCCAGAAACATCCTTTTAATATTAACCCGAAGCTATTACTCAAATATTAAAATGAGCAAAAACATTTCGTGATAAACAATTTGTGAACTCCCTAAAAGGTTTCACAGTTCTTCAAGAAAGCTCCGATTAGTTACTTGATGTATGTGCATTGCGGCTTTGTTTGCATGGTGTGCATGAGTATTGCGAAAAGTAGAAAACAGAAACTCAAAATGTCCAGTAAAGATAAACGTGTGCTGAACATTTCCTTTCATCCCTCTCCTACAAACTTTTTCTGTCCAGATTTCAGCGTTTTGAGTTCCTAGGAAGCTGTTATGAAAACCAACAAAGCATTTCGCTAACGTTTCATGCAAAAACATAAAATTACAAATCGTAACACCAACGGATATACTTTTCCAATGAGAAAGAGCGGAAAAACAAAACAATTGGCCTTTCATTCATCAGCTTCCTTTGGTAACCGTTACAAATTGCGAACAAAGCAAAAGCAGAAACATGGTTTTTGTGAAAACCAAACAATAAAAAACATACTGGCCCTATACACAATCTTGTGCAAATGGTCTTCCATGATAGCATTTACAAAATAGTAGAGAATATTTTTACTCTACAATAACAAAACACACGGAGATGCACTTGACAATTTTTTGTAAATATGCATGGCTTAAAATCTCTATTTTAAAGTTATTTTATATTCATTTATGTGTAAATATAAATAATATGTAAATAGAAAATTATTTTTTCTCACCTGAGTGTCAATTTCTTTTTATGCAAAAAAGTATTGCAAACTAAACCAACAAGGTCGCTCACGAGTAAGGGAAAATGTTTACAATTGCAAAAATATGCAATCTCAATTGCACAAGATTTGAATTCGAGGTTTTGCTAGACCATTTGCATAACACACTGAACTGTCATAAGATCTAATGTAATGAGCAAATTTATCAGCAAACGTTGCGAACAATATTTTCTTTATAGCTGCGTACATTTGAATTAGTATACATTTTCTACTCACGAGCAAAAACAGTACACAACTCAATAGCACAATCGTTCTCTTTTTTTACACGCTACACAGAATCAAAACAAAACGTAAGCAAACGTTTAGTTTTGTTTATTTTCTTATTCTGATTTTCTGGTATGATGGCGTGTGTATGTGTGCGACTAAACCGTTTGACACAAAATTTGTCACATTCTAAAGTTAACCACAAAAAAGCAAGTTTAAATTTATTTTTGAAATAACGATCGCCATAAATTTGGTCAAATGGATTATTTGGTTCGATAGATATCGTGCCAAATGATTTCGAAATCGTGTTTTTACTTCAAAAACAATTTGATTTTGGAGCGCTTTGAGTTTGAAATCAGCGAAAAGTTTCAGGGACAGCAAGACTGACCGATTTCCACATGTTTCTTTCGTTTATACATATTATTGAAAATACAATTTAATTAAACTTTTGCGAGATTCGTTTTGCTGAGATTTGACTGTATATATAAGTATAGTATATACGGACTGTTTACGTATGGTAACCTTGTGTGATTCTCGTCAATTTGTAACGAGCTTTTTTTCGCTCTCTTCTTTGTTACCTAGGTGACAAGAAGAAAGAGTTTGATACACAAGTTCAGTTCGCTAAAATACATGAAACAAAGAACAGTGCAACAGTGTTAAGAAAACAGTGTCGTTTGTATAAACTAAAACTAATTAATAAAACTAGTCTACTTAATAACTAAAATATTTTGAGTTGCATTTATTAAGAAATCAATGAGGGTTTTTTAAAAACTAAAGAAAATAAAATCAGATGACAGCCAAAAAAAAATTAAAGTTCTAGTGTTACAGTGTACAATTCTTCTCGCTCTGTCATATTATTAAATTGCTAAATATTTGTGGGATTACGGTAAAAGACAAAATTAAGAAAGTCTAATAATTAAATTAATATAGTGAAATAAATAGACAAGACGACGCCGTCATTGGGATTTATCTTTATTGTGCAACAACAGATTTTTCATCACCGGTATTCCGTTTGTAGATAAAAGATCAACAGTGTGTGCCAACATTGAAACAACAATCTGGTCTTAGCATCAAGACAAAGGAAAAACACCCCCCTCCCACATCATCAGCACGACCGGTAAGTCACCAACTTTATATCTATATATATTCGATTCCCTACCTATTCAACCCCCGTGTGCCCAGCACATTTTGGTCCTTCGAACCGGATCCGGGTCATCTATAACCCGGCACCTACCTTTGCTATCGGGAAAACCCCCCTTTTTTAAAAATTTTATGAGATATGCCGTTTTGCAAATAAACGGCAATTAACCCCCCTTTTTAAATTTTGTGAGATATGCCGTTTTGCAAATAAACCGTAATTAACCCCCCTTTTTAAATTTTGTGAGATATGCCGTTTTGCAAATAAACGGCAATTAACCCCCTTTGTTTCAACCACATTCCATTTTTTTCTCACCAACTGGTCTAACATCACCTTTTGTGAGATATGTCATTTTTGCAATAAATGGCAATTAAACCCCCGTTCTGAACATGTGTGTACAGTCTCGTCATAAAACGTTAGTTTAACGAAAAAACTGTCCATTTATCAAATTGATGTGCATTCTATTTTTTATAAAAAACACTAACGGTCCACGAAATATTTTAAACATACATACATATATGTATGTAACTACATACCGTTGAAGCAGACAACAAATTCATATTTGTCCCTCAAAGAAACAGAAGCAAAAGCATAATCAAGCAAAAGTTTTGGAATTTGCCCTTGACCAAGTACATATATGTATGTACATGTCACATCGTGTCACAACACTTCATCATGCATACAAGAGTATAAAGAAAGAATAAATTGTATGTACCACAGTAACCACGGCATCATATACATATATGTAGTACTTGTCGAAAAGCGTGAGTATATGAACTTTGCCAAAATAACTAATGCTGTTGTTTGTTGTTGCCCCTGAGAAGTAAATATCATAACGAATCGCTCATCTTGATATTCTTTATGCAAAAAAAGGTGGATGATTTTCGTTCTCATTAACATGCGAGAGAACGAACAAACACACCAATAATAAAACATACACACGGCCATACGCTTGTATGTATGAACATATTTATTTCTGGTGGATGATTTTTTCCCTATAAGAGCGACTGAATGATCAAACACACAAAGTAAAGCATACATACATGTATACACTTGTATGTAGGAATGCATTTACTTCTGTTAAATAAATAGGTCAGTAGAACATATGCAACAGCTGATACATAAGAACATTTATTAACAGGTAGTTACGAGGGTCGCACCGCAAGTCACCCAGGCGAACATAAAATAAATTTTTATTTTATTAACGAGCCGAAGAAAACTTATGAGGTAGTTTTCACTATTGAATACCTTTAACCCCCATCGTACGCACATGTCAGAACATTAAACAAATATTTTTCGCTACATAAAAATAGTGAGAATATAATAAAAAATATATTTAATTATTTAAATACATCACATAACCCCCATTAATTTTCAATTTTATCAACCCCCATACATTGGTCGCTTATACGAAGCACCACTGAAAATTTTCTTAAAAAATTTTCACCCATATTAACAGGTCGCTTATTAATAGCACCTTTGAATATTTCTTTAAATACTCATAACCCCCATACATTGGTCGCTTATACGAAGCACCACTGAAAATTTTCTTAAAAAATTTTCACCCATATTAACAGGTCGCTTATTAATAGCACCTTTGAATATTTCTTTAAATATTCATAACCCCCATACATTGGTCGCTTATACGAAGCACCACTGAAAATTTTCTTAAAAAATTTTCACCCATATTAACAGGTCGCTTATTAACAGCACCTTTGAATATTTCTTTAAATACTCATAACCCCCATACATTGGTCGCTTATACGAAGCACCACTGAAAATTTTCTTAAAAAATTTTCACCCATATTAACAGGTCGCTTATTAATAGCACCTTTGAATATTTCTTTAAATATTCATAACCCCCATACATTGGTCGCTTATACGAAGCACCACTGAAAATTTTCTTAAAAAATTTTCACCCATATTAACAGGTCGCTTATTAACAGCACCTTTGAATATTTCTTTAAATATTCATAACCCCCATACATTGGTCGCTTATACGAAGCACCACTGAAAATTTTCTTAAAAATTTTCACCCATATAAACAGGTCGCTTATTATCAGCACCTTTGAAGATTTCTTTAAATCTTCGTAACCCCCGATACCCGGATCGCCACCTGGAATATCAGTGACGATCTCGTAAACCCCTATAACAATCAACCACTCCGCAAGCTTTTCATTGTAATGGCAACGTTAAAAAATTTGATACGCGCTTCTGATCGCGTGGTAAGTTTTCAAAGCTATTTTAAGGGCTTGAAAGAAGAGACGCCCACATTCCATACCTTGGAGGCTCAAAACCAACAACTTGAGAAGCTATGGTCTAGTTTCGACACACTCTATGAAATCGCGCTGGATAATTATGAAACGATTAAGGCTGAAATCGAAATGGCAACATTGGAGAACCGTTTTTACTCCACCTTTGAAGCCTATACGGAGATCCGCGCCACTATTCAAGAACGTAGCGCCACTATTCGGGCCCAGGCCACCGTCGCTTCTGCATCAGCGGAACAACACGTGGATATTACCCCACATATTTCCTTACCACCCTGCGATACTGAAGTCTTTCATGGCGACTACAAATCCTGGCCGACATTCCGTGATATGTTTACAGCCTTGTACCGCAACAATAAACGTCTCTCGCCCGTAGAGAAAATGTGCCACTTGATGAAGAAGACGCAAGGCGAAGCACGTGAGCTTCTCAAAACTTGTCCCATGACCAACGAAGGTTTTGCTATGGCATGGGAGAACCTCATGCACCGTTATGAAAACAAGAGGGTCCTAGTCAACGCACAATTGAAATCACTTTTTAATATAAAACCGATGTCGCGGGAAACTAGTTCGGATCTTAGGCGTCTGCAACGTACCATTAGCGATTGTATCACGAATCTTTGTTTGCTTAAAATCGAAACAGAGAACTGGGACCCAATATTTGTCTACATCTGCTCGACCTGCTTGCCTGAAGTTACCCTTAATTTATGGGAACAATCTTTGCCGCCTACAACCGATTTGCCCACTTGGAAGGAGCTGGATGTGTTTCTAACATCTCGGTTTCACACGTTAGAATCGGTTGCTGATATTCGATCAACTTTTGCGAGTTCGAATAGTTCTAAAACCGCGCATTTGGCTAAGCTGAATAAATCTAATTCGTCTTCAAAGCAAAAGCTTCAAAGCTACCAGACTAATATTTCCAAGGGAACGATGGGAAAATGTGCCCTTTGCCCGCAATTTCATCCCCTTAGATTTTGTCCCGTTTTCCTAGCAATGCCAATCGAAGAACGCTATGCTACGGTCAAAGTACAAAATCGATGTACAAATTGTCTGGGGACTTCTCATGGATCGAAAGCAGGCAAAAGCAAATATGCCTGCCATACGTGCCAAGGAAAACATCACACATTGCTTCATCGCACCCCTGCACAACGATCCGCCAATACAACCCCCGTAATTTCTCCCCCTCTGAATAATAATCGTCCTTCGTTAGATAGAAGCCCATCTACGTCAGCACAAGCCGCTGACAGAATGCTGCAATCATTTTCAACACACCTAACCCCCACTACACAATCCGTCATACTAGGCACTGCTCTTGTCGACGTATATCAGGACGATTGCAAATACACAGTTCGCGCGCTAATCGACTCTGCATCTGAGGCAACTTTCATTTCACGCAAACTACAAAAGCGTCTAGGCCTCAGCACGCGATCTTCTCAAGCACAAATACATGGCTTAAGTGATTCATTAACTGCTACCTCAGCGCATACATGTCCCATTAAAATAGGCTCTCCTATCGATCCATCGTTTACACTGTTTTCAGAGGCATTAGTCATCAGCAAGTTGACAGGTCAGCTTGCATATTACCCCTCATCATCGCTGGCAAACAGCAGTTTTTCACACCTGCATTTAGCCGATACTTGCCGCAACAGTGAGTCCGACATTGACCTACTTCTCGGTGGAGATGTCTACCCAAAAATAATTCAAGATGGACTGCACTGGGATAGACAACGGTCTTTAGTTGCGCAGAAAACTGCCTTCGGATGGATAATTACCGGCAAGGTATCTGCCAATCCATGTAAAAAGGCAATTTTATCATTCTATAACACCGTCGCGTTGGATGACCAACTTCGACGCTTCTGGGAGCTGGAAGATCTCCCGAAGAAAACGAAATCATCACCAGAGGATAAATATTGCGAAAATCTGTATACCTCTACTACCTTCCGCAATCAGGATGGTCGATACGTTGTATCACTCCCTTTAAAACAGGAATACCCTGAAAAATTAAATATTGGTCAATCCCGAAAAAACGCGTTATCACAATTTCTACGAAATGAAGCGCGATTGACCAAAAACCCCCAACTCAAAGCTGAATATGATCGCGTTATTATCGAATATTCTGCTCTTGGCCAAATGGCCAAGGTAACCCCCGTAAGTGGTGACAGCGGCACATATTATTTGCCCCACCACGCTGTTCTAAAACCCGACAGCACCACAACGAAATTACGTGTGGTGTTTAACGCATCAAATCCCTCATCAAATGGCGTAAGCCTCAACGATCTGCTGCATACTGGTCCAGTTCTACAGGCAGATTTAATGATCTTAATATTAAGATGGAGATTTTTCCGCTATGTTTTTAACGCGGACATCGAGAAGATGTACCGCCAAATTTTGGTACACCCCTCTCATACCCCCCTTCAACGAATTTTACATCGAAATTCTCCAACCGAAGTCATCCAAGACCATGAGTTAAACACAGTCACATTTGGCGTGAACTGTGCCCCCTATCTGGCAATTAGGACGTTGCTAGAACTCGCCAAGGAGAACGAAATCACTCATCCTAACGTCGCCGGAGTCCTACGGAACTATATGTATGTCGACGATGTCCTTTATGGAGCACACACAATATCATCGGCGTTGAAATCACGCGATGAACTCATAAAAGTTCTTGCCACAGCAGGTTTTTCGCTTCGTAAATGGACGGCAAACAATGAAATGTTACTACACGGTCTACCGCCGACACATTTGCTGGATGAAGAGTTCCTCACATTGTCAGACTCCAGCATAACCAAAACTTTAGGGCTCAGATGGAACGCAGGAGGTGATTATTTTTATTTTAAACTCAAATCTACACCAAATCGTAATTTCGCTACAAAGAGGTGTGTGCTATCTGAAATAGCAAGATTATTCGACCCAGCAGGTTGGCTGTCACCCAAAATCATCGTTGCGAAAATCATTATGCAGCAAGTATGGAAAGATGGTACTGACTGGGACGAAAATTTGAACCCCCTGACGATGCAAAAATGGCATGAATTTCTCGACGACTACATAAACATCGAGCAAATTAAAATTCCCCGTTTCATTGATTTCGACCCCTGCTACAAGGTCGAATTACACGGTTTTTGTGACGCGTCGGAAAAGGCGTATGCAGCAGCCATTTACCTTCGCGCTGAGTCCCAAGGTTATGTCACCAGTCACCTTCTAGTAGCCAAAACGAAGGTTGCGCCAGTGAAGTTTGTCTCCTTACCTAGGAAAGAATTATGCGGAGCTGAACTATTAGCAAACGTGGTAGAATCTACTCAAGCTCAGCTCAATCTCAAGGATTACAACATCTTCTTGTGGACAGATTCCACCATTGTGTTGGCGTGGCTGAAACAACCGGCTCACAAGTGGAAAACTTTCGTCGAAAATCGAATTTCCTCTATTATTGAAAAGGTAGGCAAGGATTGTTGGTCTCACGTGGACTCCAAAAATAACCCCGCTGATCTGGCATCTCGCGGTACCACGGTTACTGAGTTGTCATCAAATGATTTGTGGTGGCATGGACCTTCATGGCTCAAACGTCCCCATAATGAATGGCCTTCAAGAAAAGCTGATTTTGAAACTGAAGAAGAACAACGTCCAATTCGAGTTCTCACCACTACAATTCACCCCGAGGATATTCTAGAAAGTTTTTCAGACCTCCCTCGTGCATTACGAGTCCTATGTTACATCTTTCGTTTCTACAACCGGCTACGCGCCAAACAAAGTTCTGATAACGTCAATCCCGAGCTATCAGCTAAAGAAATCGTCTTCGCCAAAAATCGTTTGATAATGGTCTGTCAAAAATCATTTTTTTTCGACGAATATTCACAATTATCGAATCAAAAACCGTTATCCCGCAAAAGCCCGCTCTTAACCTTTAACCCATTGTTAGACTCTAACGGAATTATGAGAATTAATGGCCGTTTGGCAAATTCTCCTACATTAACGTACGATGAGCGTTACCCCATTCTATTACCATATCATGCCCGTTTTACGCGATTACTTCTCAAATATTTACATCAATATTCTCTACATGGTCAAAATGCGTTGTTATATCGCTTAATACGACTGCGTTATTACGTCCCACGACTAAAAACTTTGCTAAAAACGATATTATCTCAATGTCTTATTTGTGTGAGACATAAACGCCAAATCAACCAACAAATCATGGCGGCGTTACCCCCCGAGCGTACAAGTTTGTCTCGTCCTTTCTGCAACACTGGAATAGATTTTGCCGGACCCTTTGACATAAAATCTTATGCGGGTCGCGGCTGCAAAATTACTAAGGGCTACGTGCTCGTTTTCGTATGTTTTTCCACCAAGGCGATACATCTGGAAGCCACCGGAGACATTTCAACACAAGCCTTTTTAGCCGCATTCGCGCGCTTTTTTTCAAGAAGAGGAACACCTCATGCCCTTTACTCCGATAATGGCACAGCCTTTGTCGGCGCCTCTAATATCTTACGTCAAGATAAGCAACAGTTCATGTCTTCACTGCAAAAGGGTCTTTTGTCTCAGGACAGTTTTAGCCCCGTCGAATGGCATTTTATCCCTCCTGGAGCTCCTCATATGGGTGGCCTCTGGGAGGCAGGGGTAAAAAGCTTTAAATCGCATTTTCGAAAGATTTGCCTCACTCAAAGTTTTACGTACGAAGAATTCACCACCATGCTCGTTCGAATCGAAGCATGTCTCAATTCAAGACCTTTAAGCCCAATGAGTGAAGACCCAAACAATTTATGTGCTCTCACTCCAGGTCATTTCCTCGTCGGCACTCCACTCTTATCTCCACCAGAGCCCGACTGCTCCAGCCACTCCCTTAATTACGTAAATCGTTGGCAGAAGTTAAAAATACTTCATCATCATTTGGCTCGCAGGTGGAAAGAAGAGTATTTAGGCGAACTTCATAAACGAAATAAATGGAGATTCCCCCAAAGAAATTTAGAAATTGGCGATCTTGTAGTTGTCAAGCAAGAAAACTTACCCCCTAATCAATGGCGTCTCGGTCGGGTCGATAAGATTTTTCCCGGCTCCGATAGCAAGGTACGGGTTGCTGAGGTACGCACTGCCAATGGCACCATTACTCGGCCGATCGTAAAATTAATTTTACTTACAATTCCCCCGTCAACATGACAAATAATTTTCCCCCCTTATTTTTTCCCGGTTGCAGCAAGCATGCCTCGTCGTCGCCGCAGTCCCGACTCCCCTATTGAGGAACGTAAGCTCGCCGTTCATCCTAAAGCTAAAGCTCCTGACTGCCGTTTATGTCGAAAAGACCACCCGTTGCGAAAATGCGCAAAATTTACTAAAATGTCGGTATCAGCCAGGCTGGGCGTCGTCCAACGCCATCGCTACTGCAAGAATTGTCTTGCCCATTCGCACCGTCTTCAAAATTGCCGTAGTCGTGAGCGCTGCAACCACTGCAACAACAATCACCACACCCTTCTTCATCCCCCCGAAATCACCAGAGTGAACGAGCCATTGAGCCGAGCAGACCCCAACACTGTTGTGCCTACCGTCATTATCCGCATGAACTTGAATAATGAATGGAGCCTAGTTCGCGGACTGTTGAATCCGTGCGCCGTAACGAGTTCAATCGCGGCTTTTCTGGTCGAACGGTATCATCTGCCGTTTGAACGATTCCACGAAAACAAATGGTGCCACGTTAAGTTTCGCACTCGGTTTGCTGAGGAAGGAGGGACCTTCACCGTAAAAGCCCGTATTGCAGACGATTTGCCTGAAAGGCCGCCAGCAAAACGCCTGGACCGTAGCGTCACTGACGCCTATCGCAACTTGCGCCTGGCTGATCCGGAGTTTTTCGAAAGCCACACCATCAACTTTGTACTGGGAGCAGATGTATATCCCAGATTGATCAGGAGCGGACTGCAGACAGCTGCTATTGGATCTCCACTGGCGCAGGACACTGTACTGGGATGGGTGATCATCGGCAAATTCGCCGTGTGAATCTTTTATACTCTAACAATAAATTTGCATTTGTAGTTACTATATATTTAAACTTTACTATTATACCCTAACCTTATAATTATATTTTACAATATTTGAATTATATCTTTCATAATATTTACACTATTTGAATTATATCCTTAATAATATTTCCACTATTTGAATTATATCTTTAACATTATTTACAATATTTGCATGATAAATCGTTTTATACCATTGTACGCCGGCCCTCGTTGTTATTGCACTATAGCAAGGGGGGCGGGATGTTTACGTATGGTAACCTTGTGTGATTCTCGTCAATTTGTAACGAGCTTTTTTTCGCTCTCTTCTTTGTTACCTAGGTGACAAGAAGAAAGAGTTTGATACACAAGTTCAGTTCGCTAAAATACATGAAACAAAGAACAGTGCAACAGTGTTAAGAAAACAGTGTCGTTTGTATAAACTAAAACTAATTAATAAAACTAGTCTACTTAATAACTAAAATATTTTGAGTTGCATTTATTAAGAAATCAATGAGGGTTTTTTAAAAACTAAAGAAAATAAAATCAGATGACAGCCAAAAAAAAATTAAAGTTCTAGTGTTACAGTGTACAATTCTTCTCGCTCTGTCATATTATTAAATTGCTAAATATTTGTGGGATTACGGTAAAAGACAAAATTAAGAAAGTCTAATAATTAAATTAATATAGTGAAATAAATAGACAAGACGACGCCGTCATTGGGATTTATCTTTATTGTGCAACAACAGATTTTTCATCACCGGTATTCCGTTTGTAGATAAAAGATCAACAGTGTGTGCCAACATTGAAACAACAATCTGGTCTTAGCATCAAGACAAAGGAAAAACACCCCCCTCCCACATCATCAGCACGACCGGTAAGTCACCAACTTTATATCTATATATATTCGATTCCCTACCTATTCAACCCCCGTGTGCCCAGCACACGGACAGTATACTTACATTTGTTAAATTAAAAACTCAAACAAAACTACAGAACTTAACATGTATCTCACTTCGTTATTCAGTTAGTTTTACGGCTGTCTAGTTGTTAGCATTTTAGAAATTGTTGAGAGAAACTCACCACACATTTATTTTCATTGCTTTGCTTTTGGAAAATAAAAATAATGAAATAAACTTACAAGCAAGTTCGTATACGAAGTATTTATTAAGACGGTGAGTGCTTAATGAGTTGAGAAGTAATAGAAAAAACGCGAGAACTTAAAATAGTATCTTTTATACATACATAGATGCATATAAATATAATTGATTTAAAAACATACGAAAACTTAGGAATTGAAATTTGTTTTCGCTCATTTACTCAAACAACGCCTTAACTAAAACAATTTGCCTTTTTTGTTCATAATGCAGAATTAATCGCCATATCATTCATTCATTATCTGGTGTAGACATTTCATATAAATATCTTATATGTACATATACTTCACTTCTTGTTACATATTATTATTATTCTCTATAACATTATGATATTTTTTCATTTTGAAATATTTGAGGGAAAATCTTTTTATCGATCACAAGAAAATGTTATTTGAAAATATTTACATTAAACAGTACTACGGTGACAGAAAAGAGCTGTTCATGGAGTTCAGATTGCAATGCAATGGATTGTACGATTATCTGTGTATAAACAACCGCAAATAGATCGAGCTGTTTGTGAAAATGTGATAGAAAAGTGCGACACAGGTCTTTCTATGTACGTCGGACAGTGCTTTGTTACCAAAAATTAGAAGATTCATAAGAAGAAATGAAGAAAGAAATTTCTAAGAAAATCTGTGCAAGGGAAAGGCATCTTCTCATACATATGTATGTATGTAGTTAATTTAAAAAATAAAATTTAAGCTACAATTCTAATTGCCTGCAAAAACAATCCTGCCTCCCACACATTCTTAAATTCAAAAATTTTATTTTAATACAATTATGGTCAGAATACAGTGAAAAAAATAACTCTTTCTAAAATTTTGCTTACATAATAGACGTATTAGCAGAATGATTTTCCAAAATATCACTGTATTTTCTAAGAGATGGTGGGGTTGGTAAACAAATTGCCTCATAAATTACTCCATGTCCCACGGCACCACAGACGTAGACATCTCGATCCAATAGCATTCAATGAATATAGATACATAATTACATTTACTTTGCACGATCAAGTAAGCTTACGAACTCTTTTGCTTTCTATCCAAAAGTTACTCTATAAACATAATTATCTAAAATTCTTTTGAGAATAAGAACCTGTTCTGAATGGTATTTCTAAGATCCTATTTAGTCGTTCTTTAAATAAAACCTATGATAAGGTAAAATGTCAAGTTAAATATAAAAAATAAAAGCCTTTTTGGTTGTTGCAAAAATAAATCTTAATATTACAGCATACCTTGCACAATGGGGCAGCACCAACATATTTAGAAAATAAATCAGCAAATTTCTGAACAGCTGGTCCGTTATAGAATTTTACACGTAATTTTTTTAATTAGTCTTGTTTTGTATCTCTTATGGTTACTGAGTTATACTCATTTGAAAATTAAACGTCTAAATTCTTCAAATCCTTAGTCAAGCATTTTCAAGATATCGAATTCAACTACCATCTGTTTTTCACAATTGTTTTTTTTGTTTGTTTGTTAGAAAACTAAATTTCGAACTATTTAAAAAAGTTTAAAAAATAAAATGAAAATGAAAGCTCCCATATGCGTTTCTACAAGATCTGCCCAGCCACGGGGCATGCCCGTTAGTAGAGCTTTCACCATATGAATATTAAATATTCAAATTTTCTCTGGAAGCTTTGGAATTCGACCGATTTGAATCCATAGCTTGGATAAAAATAAACCAATAATGTACTTCACCGGCTGAACCAAATGTGGACTTTATGGACAAAACTTTAAAAATTTAAATTTTGGGCTTTTCGGGCCATTTTTTTGAGAACTAAAAGTTTGTAAAAGTGTTCCCACCCACAGAATAATCTTAATCAATTGAAACACATGAATTAACTAAACTATAACATTTATTAAAAAATACTCTCTAAAAAATTAATTACAAATTTACCAATATATTTTTTACTTAAAATAAACTACTCTTAACTCTAAACATACATGAGATTTTTTCGTCAGTTTTATACATATATTTTTTTTAATTTTATAAATTTGTTATTTCTTTTATTTCTACATTAAGATGTATACAAAACTGGTGGTATTTGAATAAAGAAAAACTTTTGGATTTTGTACGCAATCGCAAATGAAACCACGACGATGTTAAGTTGTAAAATAAAATGGTAACAAATAAGTTCACAATAGAAAAAATACATTTAATTTAGCTTCCTATGTTTTTGTTTTATAACAATTAATTAAATTAAATTACTTTATTTTTCATTGGCTGTAATGAGTGTTTTAACTTCGATTCGTTCTACTACAATTTTAAATAAATTTTTTTTTTAATTTTTTTTGCAAGTGTTTTAATAATTATAATCATTTTTATAATTGTTTTTTCTTTCTATTTTGCATTTGTGTTTGAATATACATATTGGTGTAGAGTGTAATTTAAGCGCATTTCTTTTGTTTTTTTTTTTTTTTGTGTTTTGTTTTTTTATTTTACTCTGAACTATAGTGGTAGTTGTGTGGTGTACATGTCCGTACATATACAAGTACAAATACAAATATACAAAATACATTTGTAACAATGACATCAACGACACGCAAAAATACATTGACGATGACGACAAACAACAAATTACAACAACGACGATGATGACAACTATTTTAGTTACATAGATACAAATACAATTACAAATTCATATGCATACATACAATCATACATGCAAATACACGCATAGACGCACATATGTATGTGATTGTATTTGCTCATCTTCTAAAATACAAATTTGTATTAAACATTTATTCCTTACATATCTAAATACGAGTATATCAATTATTAAATTTTTTTCTATCTTATTGAGTCTATTACCGCAAACTACATACGGTTTGTAAAAAGACAAACAAATTAAATCAAATCAAATCGAATAAAATTTTTTATAAATATATTCTTTATCTCAAATTTGCTTGTTAGATACAATCAAGTGTATTGAAAAATGCATATACTTTTGCCGATAGAAGTATTTACTTATTAAAACCATTCTTACACCAAAAAGAAAAATCCTTTACATATTAAAGAAATTCATTGATGTGGTAAATATTTTATCTCGAAAGAAATTTATAAATCAAAATAAAAAGTTCACAATCATTTGATTGCGAAAATGACATATTTTCTGAAAATTTTAAGAAATCAAACAAAAAAATTAAATATTTAGCTGTTGTATGAAAGAAAAAAATTTAAAAGCGTACTATAATGTACCGTTATAAATAAGCCCGCAGGTATGATTAGAAATTTATAAAATGGAAATGTTTGTTTTCATACTTGAAACCATATTATCATTAATTAATTAATAATTCATTTATTATTATTTAATACATTTATTATAATTTTAAGCAAACAAAAATAATTTCTGAATTTCAATATCAAACAAACATTTTGTTTTAATTCCTAAAAAAAAAATTTTAAAATACAAATTTATTAAATTAAAATTTTTCAAATGTTTTCAACTTCATTCACATGTTTATAAAACCAACTTTCAAAATCTGAACGATAATTTCACGAATACGAAATTTACACACTAGGTATATGCCCACACTTTATGAACTAGTGTTGTTTGCTATAAGATGTTTTTTAGAATGAACACTGAATGAGTATTGCCATACACGATTGCAAAAATTATAGCATCTTACGATAGGAAGATGACTTCTGCGTCAGCTTGTACAAAACATTCAGCTTTTATAAAGTTGTTAACAGTGATTTTGTTCTAAATAAAACTTAAACAAGCTATTTATTTACTGGGGCAGCAAAAACCATTTACTGAATACAAATACCGACTCTAGGTGTCGTCGGTATTTTGAGAATAAAATTTTATTAACTGCCAGGCCCATGATGTCACACGTTTTCGTCCTTTCGTACAATTATATTTTCTAATTCTAAAATTTTGTTTTTCTTTTAAATTTTTTTTGTTTTACGAAAGAACGAATACGTGTGACATCGTGGGCCTGGCAGTAAATATGTACGCATTTATAAAACTATTGTATAAATTGTTGTTGTTTTTAATTCTAATTTAATAACAAATTGCAAAAAAATCATACTTCTATCTACGATTGTTTTTTCTTGGGGTCTATTAAAGTTATTGGTAAAGACATATTTATAAATTAAAACTTCGGATGCGCAAACAGTTATTTTTTTTTAAGAAATTTATATATGTATGTATGTACGTTATATAAAAACAAATTACATCCACAATGTGTCACATATTCAACATTTGTATATAACATGTTAAAATCCTGGGAGTTTGGAAAAAATTTTGGCAATGGTTGAATTACACTTGTCACTACAAGAGATAAGATATTTTTGCTTCTTTAAATACACTCTCAAAGTCGGAATTGACTTCCTAAGAAGTCATTTAAAAGCGGATTTTAATGCGAATTGACGTTTATAACGTTAACTTTTCGTTGGTCATGTCCAATTCTTTCTGAATGAAAGCGTTGCCAACTTTAGCTTAATATAAATTACTTTTATTCGGTTTTATATAATAAATCACATTAGATATTTTAAATTATTTAGCTTCATTTAACAAAACTCATTTATAAATTGTAAAAAGTTTTTTGAAGCGCTATTGAAAAGAAGAAAATAGTTCCTTAACATTGATGGCATACTGCATATAACTTTTTGATGATCTAAATCAAGGTTTCTGAACTGATGGTTTGCTGAGCTCTGGTGAAAATTATCAAATATAAAGTTTTGTTATACAAGTTCATATGTACTAAATTCTTCGAGATATTCTTCCAATTAATTTTCAATCAGTTAGTCCAAATAATGAAAATATTCATATTATTGTTTATATTACGAGTAGTATCTTACTATGTAAACATTGTAATTCTCATTTCTTGTTTGATGCTTTTTATATAAATGTATCTTTTTAAATATAACGGTTAAAGATCTACTGATGATTTGGCATAATTATCAAATAATAAATTTTTTTAAAAATTTTAATTTTCATACTGTATGTACTTGTACTTCACAAAAAGATTATGAAGGTATTCACGTCACCAATTAAGTATAACCATTTCGAAAATAATTTCACATTAGCTTTTTAAATAATTTTTTTTAAAAATGTTTCTACGTTTATTTACTTAAGCAGCTTTATAACTTAAAAAACGTGTTTTTTTAGATAAGAACGTAAAACTATTTTTCTTGTCGTTCTTCATTTTGTAAAAAAATGTATAAAAATATCTTGTTTATTCACCTCTTGATTGAATATTTTTTTTATTTTTCCATTGAGATGTGATTAAATTAAAAACTTCAAGCTCGATTTTTGAAGATACGTTATTTTTTTGAGTTATGAAGTTGTTTGAGCTTTATGTAAAGTTTTTACGTGAAAATATAATATTGTGAAAAAAATCAACCACAAAGTGTTCTTTGATTTTTCTGCTACAACAAACCAAAATTAACTATAAGTTTAAACAAACGCTGTGAACAATAAAATACAAATTGCAAGAACCAAATATAAAAAAATATGTAACAATATGATCTGTACATTTAAATTAATATAAATTAATATATATAATTTAAATAAAAGTTTTGTTTCCTCCCTGAGGGAAATTTTTGTCGATTGTCCTGAGCGAAACGTTAAAAATATTTTTGCTACAAAAACTTTAGCAAATTTTTTTCTTCATTGAAAAAGCTCAAACACATTGGCAATGTTTTTCGTAACAAAATCGGTTTTACCGAAAACATCAAGATAGTAAGACTTTTTATTTTCTTGATGAATAATGTAGGAAGAATATCAGTACACGACTAGTATCTTCCACTAGACAAGTATGTTAAGTTTAGACCTTGGAACTGTCGCCCATTACCTTAATTATGCCAATTGGCTCTCTTTAATGATAACACCATGTACAAATTATAGTTCCAGAACTATATCCTGGGAACCAGTCCTTTTCCTTTTCCCTCCAGAGCGACTACTATTTTACTTTGGTTATATTTATGTATTTGAAAACCCAAAATAGCATGAAGGACCGCAAGGAAGAGATCAAACAATTCGCAACGGGTCTGCGAACCAAAAAATATGAGAACCCCTGATATAAATGAGCGTTAAAGTAGCATCCGATATTATAAAAGAAAAAAATTTTAATAAATTGAATGATTGGTTACATTGTCTTTGACCGATTTTACGTATACAAAAAAAAAATAACACTGAAGTCTAGAAAAATTTACACAGTTAACAAATCTGAGTCCTTGCAGATTTATCTTACGCCAAAACATGTGCCACCAATTACTAGTATCGAAATCCTATATTTATTGCCATTGCTTCTACTGTTTCGAAAGCGTATTTAGTGAATTCTCAGGTTTAATTATTTAATTTGCAAAAATTCTCTCTTTTACGAAAAATACTTAGTTTTTTTTCAAAATAAATATAAAAAAATATAAGAAAACACAGTAATTTTTTTTTAATAAAAGAAGCACATTTTTGAATAGATGCAAACATACAGAAGTATAAACATTGTATAATTTTTTTATTAATAAGTTAATTTTTATGTCTTATTCGCTCTTTTTAAAAAAAATTTAAATAACGAAAATGTGAAAAAATAACGTCGTTTAATTGCAATTAAAATTTTCATTTCGCCAATTTTTTGCTTTTAATTTTTATAAATACAGTGTATTTTCATTCAATGAACACATTTAATGAAGGCAGACATTTTAGTTGGATTTTTGGTTTTCATTAAATAATTGTAGGCGTGGTTGATAATTGATATTTGTTAACAATTTACAATATAAAATATTTTCTTATTTTAATATTATTATGATTCCATAACAACGTTCATTCAATATAGTTGGTCCCTACGGCCAAAAATGTGTCTCGTTTAACTTTAATCATTTACAAATAATAAATAAATTTAGTTAAATAATTATTTTGTTGTCATTCATTTATACAAAACAGTGATTTGATTGTCGGAGTATTTGTTTGCGCATCCATCATCCATCCATCCATCCATCCTGTTCGTTTAACAATTTCAACTTAATTAACTTTTAATTGTGATTTTTGTGACTTTGTATTAATTAGTTTAATCAATTCTGTTCAGTGTGATTTTTGTTGATTTGATTTCTTTTTTTATTCATATATTATGGTGAAAACATATAAAATGCTTTTAAAGTCTATTTTGTCTACATTTATTTCTTTTCACAATCATACGTAATTAATAATTGTTTTTTTTTTATTTACTCATTATTTCGTTTATAATCCTACATTATTGTATATTTAATTATTTTTTTTATTCGATTAAGCCAACATTTAATGCTCTATTAACAGACATTAACTTTCATCTATAGTTTTTTTATATTTAACGTCCTGACGACAATTGCTTAAGTCTTTTTTAGTCTACAGAAAATGATTTTATATACAATGACTTCTTATTTATTTGTACAAATAAAAATTATTTATAATTTTTATTTTCTTTAATACTAAATTAAAGTGAATTGTATGTTCTAGTATGTTTTTTTTTGTTATAAAAATGCGTGTGTAATTATTTGCTGTGTATTTTAACATATAAATTTTATTTTTATTTCCCTCATTTAGCCCTAGTTGATAGTGAAGAGATATCATTTCCTTATTTTTAATTTTATATATGGAGCGTTCACCGCCAAAAAGACATATGTATGTCACAGATAGCACTACTGTAAAATTGCTTTTGTTGTAAATTTCACTTTTCATGGTGAAAGATTCAAAACTACACTAGTCTACAAATTCCTGACAACTCTTTGTTGCTCCACAAGTGAAACTTTTTTCTTATGTTAACTGGAACATGCTTTTATTATTTTAAAATTTGACCAGTAGCCGAATTTTTAAAATATTAATTATTAAAATTTACTATTATTAATTATTAAAAAATTTAATGACATAAAAAGAGTAAGCTGAACCTACTGGGCAAATTTATAAATAATGTTAGCATACTTTAAAGATTTTTTTTTATTTAATTCCCGAAGTTCATTTTCCCGTGAGTATTAAGAAAAATGTCCTCTAAAGTGGCGTCTCGACATTTTTTTCGGTTTAGGAAAGACGTAAAATCTTATAAATGGTGTCCCCCAAACATACATGGTTACGGAAATGTATTCACGTAAAGTGAAGTGTTGCTTGGAACAAAATAATGTCGACGTATTGAATTGTCCAACTCCATCACCACATCTCAATTCAATAAAGAAGCTTTAGAATGATGTAACAATGATGTAAAGCAACAGCTGTCAAACCAACAATTTGAGAGATTTATGTACGGAAATCTAACAACGCACAGGACATGTGCAGTTGTAATTAAAAATAAGGATCTTTATTACCAAATGCATTTAAATTTATTATTTATATCATTTTTGTTTTTAATTTTAAATTTATGCTGTCCAGCGGATGTTTTGGGGTTTGTTGTGTATTTTAAATTAAAAAAAAACCTTTCAGTTGTAGAGGAACAGAAACCGTTTCTAACTGTGACATCGATTGTTATGAAAAAATAAAAGTCAAAAATGACACCTGTTGTGTCTTTTTGGCAGTAAGGTCTCGATACTATTGAAACCTGTAAGTTGTAAAATATTCTGAAAAATAATTTATGGAGTTTTTGTCAATTCAAACAGTTTAAGAGGGCCCATGCAAAATGGCCCCAAACTGAAAAATTAAAAATGTTACCGAACCAAAAATAAAAAATAAACATCAACTAAAAAAATCAAAATTGCCATTTCTCATGTGGACCCTTTAGCGCAAAATTATCGTAAGCCAATTTTTAATTTATTGGACAATTGAAGTGAAAATTTTATCGGCCTACAGATTCTCAAAATAACAAAGTAGTTGATAACTTATAAAACATTTATAAAAATATTTAAAAAGAATCATTCTCCTGAAAAATTTAAGTTTTGTGGCTTACGATAATTGATACTACCGGGTCGATGTTTTCAGTGTGTAGAACTATTTAAAGCAAACAGAGTCTGAAAAAAAATGTTGTACACTTTTGCCAAATGGGTTTAAGATCAAAACAATTTAATTTGAATAATAATAGCGGCCTTGGAACTGTCAGTCCTGGCAGTAGCCCAATACTAATTTACAACATTTAAACATAACTTTCCTTAATTTTTAGTGATCTTGTTCTTGTGCACACAAAGTAATAGGTATTCTATGAAAGTTTCAGGTGTGTACCTTTTACGGTTCACAAGACGGAATCCTGTGACAAGCAGACGAACAGGCATCATAGCAAACAAATTATATCTCGCAGCAGTGTTAGAGCTGTCGATAATTGTATACATATCTTGTGCCTGTTATGATTGAGTTAAGTGTTGCAAACAAGTCAAGGCCGTTACTTGAATCAGATTGATATGTAATTAAATTACAATTGAAAGTTTTCGCGAACTTTCGTCATTTTGGCGATAGAAATAATTTTTTATAATATTTTGGCGATTTTTAGTCAATATTAGAAATTGATATTTTTCCGATGTCAGCAAGTTTTTAGCATCCTTTCGATTTTTAATCAGTATAAGGAAGTTGTTTTCAATTTTGAAATGTTTTCAGGATTATCGAGGGCTTTAGAACAGACGCACTCCCAAATTTTGTAAAAATCCGAGACCCACCACGAAAAAGGTGACTGATTTTTAATGTACTCGCAATTGCTGATGTGCCCAAAGTTTCATATATTCTACGAAAGTTTTTTTTATCGGAAAATGTTGCATGGATTATTTTCAGTGTTACATCATAAATTTTAGTGGCAACTTTCATTATAAAAGAGATACTGCTATTTTCATGCGAACACAAAAGCAAATCGGACAGACAGAAATATCTATCACACAGAATCAGTTTTTTTCCTTGATGTCATACTTTTTGGGTACACACGATTTTTTTGACAGATCTAACGAATAATTTCGGTTCACAGTGTGAAAGTTTTCTTTCAGAAAGCCTGAGTGAGAATGTCTTGATGTGATGGAAGGGAAGAATGGTATGGGGTACAGGGTGTTCTAATTCGTAATTTTAAACCTTATTTTACGTTTTCTATAGAATTTACTGAATTTCTTTTTGTTTTTGTATAGTCAGAAATGGAAGTTTAAAAGAGTTTAAAAGAGAATTAAAGAAAATGCCAAAAAGAAAACTTTCGTAATGTGAACCGAGAAATGTATGTTGAATCGTGATGACCTTTACCAATTTACTTCTTCAAATACCTAATTATTCCCTTCATTTGGTGTTGTACATCTCTTGTAAAATGTAATAAACAGTGATTGCGCTTAAGATATGAATGCTATTGCTGGTAAATGAAGCTTAAAGAATATTTAGACAATATAGTTAGCAGGTAAACTAACTAACAAAGTTTTTGTTTTCTTAAGATAAATTTAAAAATAAGATCGAAACAATCGATATTTTATCATTTTACATTTCAGGTATTTTTTGTTTAGATATACAGAAATAATATGCAGGGAATGTTGTATTAAGCGGCCCATACACTTGCAATGATTGTGCAAATTATCAGATTGAGCAATAATATCGCCCATGTGTGTATGTCATATTAGAAGGTGGAGCAGTACACGCAGTACGAGAGGTTTTCGATTTTTATTGCCCAACCAAGAAAAGTGTGATGTACTGTCTAATGTGTTGACAACACTTCTTTATTATAAGAGTAGTTCTATTTGAAAGTATTGTGCCATTCATTTATTATTGTGGGGCAAAATGTTAATAATATGAAAAATAAGTTGCTCAATAATATGGTTTAATGTATGGACCGTTTTAGTGATTCCTCTGATTTTTAACATTTGCGTCTGGACTTGGTTGTTGGGTTTTGTTCGTTATTAAATAATCGCTTCATAACTTTTATAAGGGAGGACCAATAATTACACGTGTTGGGAATATAAAAGAAATTAAATAATAGAAAAATGTTTTCACCATTTGACTTTTATCGCCACTTGTGGAATGCGGTAGTTTTTTTTTTGGCAGTAGATTAAAACTTTGCTTAAATAAACGTATGAGCGGGTGTTTCAATTGCAAGACACAAACATTTTTCTTTTTTATTTTTTTTAGTAGCACTTTTGGAGTTCTGCCTGCAGAAGTAGTGACTTACTTTAAATATTCTTAAGAAAATATTCGTAAATAACAAAATGGGAAATTCTAGTATTGAGGATGATAGTATTTTAGTAATTCTACTGAATGCTGCTTTTCACTAAAACTAACACATTCATACTTGCACACATAATCGTATAACTACACATGGATTCACACATGCATATACCCATACAAAGAATTAGTTTTCTATGTTTTGAGAATTTGTGTTTTCCGTAATTACTCGTATTTTTTATTTTATTTTATTTATTTATTTTTTTATTCAAATATTCTCTAACAACAAAGTTAAAAAAATAACGACATTTTTGTGTTTTTCTTGGTTGGCTTTTAAGTTTGTTTTTCATTTATCAAACTATTCTAAAAAAACATAGATTTTCTGTCAAAACAATGGTTTTGCGAATATTTTCCTAATAAATTGCTATAAAATTATTAATATTACTTCCATTATTGTTAATTGTTTTTCCGAATCTATTAAAAGTTTTTAGAGGTTCTGTGTTTATTTGAATTCTGTTCTGAGTTTGTGTTTTGCTCCACTCGCAATTCATTAATTTTGTAAATACATGATTTCTTTCATTCATTTTTATTAATGACTGCTGAAGGAGATGGAGTTAAATAATAAAATTGTTGTGTTCCTTTTTTTAAAATAAATTCTTTTAAATTAAATACCCGTATATAATTATCATTAGTGTTTGATGCATTGAGGTTTCCATCAAAATGAAAAATTAATGATCATTAATGGTTTTAACTCTTATCGATTCAATTAAATTTAATGCGAACAAACAACTATTACACCTATTGTCTGCAGTTGTTACATTTTATACGTTTACGATTCAAATCTAATTTTTTTTATCTTTACTTACATATTATTTTGTTTAAATTTTGTTATCAAATAGAGTTGGCTCAAAAGGCTGGCAAAAGACGTTTTAAGAACGTTTCTCTATTTAGGGTGGGGTTGGTTTTTTCTTTGGCGTTTTAAATTAAATTAAACTGACTTAAAATATGAAATCTCCGCAATCCATGGCATAATCAAAATCTTCACCACCCAGGTCTTCTACGGTAGAGGAATGAAAATCGAATCCACCGATATCGGTGTGATAAATGGCTCCGCTACATGAGGTATCAATTAAATTTGTGCAATGCGTGGTTGGCAGTGCGTGCAATGTGAATGTGTCTTCACATTGGGACCAAGTCAAACCTGTAAAACATAAATTTTAATTTATATGATTCATAATATAATTACTATAAAAGATGCAAAAAATAAAAATCACCTCCACTCCATACTCCGTTAGGTAGTGTGGCCCAACCCCAGCCATGGCCCCAGGGCAAAGCACATGCTAGTGAAGCCTTCGAATCGGGATTTTTACTTAAAATGGCAACGGCAGCATCACTCTTCACCAGAGGGTTCTGATTAAAGAAAGCTCTTTGGGTTGCCAAAGTCGAATGTGATTTGTTACTAGATTTTGCCAATGATTTTCTTTGTTTAACCTCTGATGTGGTTGCAGCTAGAAGTTGTCATGAAAATATTGATTATTTTTGCATCTAAACGACTTTAAACTCCAGAGTATTTACACACACAAGCATTCAAGATAATTTACTTCGAATCATTAAGATAAAAATGTTACGCACCAAAAACAGACGTTTTCAAACTTTATTGCTTTTGGTGCGTGAGATTTTTTTTTGCGTTATGATTATAATTTAAATTTCGAGGTACTCGTAACTCAACAAGAGTTTTAAATGTACTTACGTCTTATGCGCACCAATGGTCTGCGTAGAACATTCATTAAATGGGGCTTGTCCACAACAAGTTCAATTTGTGGGGGAGGCGGCAACTAGAAATACGAAGAGAAGAAATTCATAAATTCAACATGAATGGGAAACAGAAATTAATACTGATATTTTTATTTCCTATTGTAATGTAAAATAATTCACATCTTAATGGAAACAAATTACACATACTTACTGTCTTTGTAATGGCATCGATCCATTCACTAAAAATACAAAATAAAAAGAATTTAAAAGTAAAACAGACAAATAATAAAGTTGTTTTTTCTCTTAACAATAGATATTTACTACTTGATTTTAAAGTGGAAATTGTTATCTTGAATTGGTCAGAGATATTTCATATTTTTACTTTTTTGAAAAATAAATAATAATATGCAATAAAAAGTATATATTTCATCGGGTGTTTCTTCGGAGGTGGATAATTCTACAATGACAACATTGTGTTCTGTGGCAGTCAATTCCAGAGTTCTCGATCGTGTTGTTTTGCAAAACATGGTTCAATTCGAAAGACTCACCGGGCTCTTTTCTGTTCAGTGATGAAGCACACTTTTGGTTAAATGTCAATTGGCTGAGTTGTCGCATTTGAAGTGGCGGCCATTTACCGTTTGTTGCTCTTTATGACTAAAGGGTCGCTTTGTTCGTGCAAGTTAAGCCGGCAACAATTGAACACTTGGAAGCCAACACTCAACGTATCACTATCGAAATAAGGCTTGATCTACTGCAAAGAATGTGAAAAAATCTTCACTATAAGATGATCTTTTAGCTTCGTTCTGTATTTGTCAGTAAATATGGAAGACCTGTGATTATCATTTAAAACTCAATAATTGAGTTTTATGGTAACCTGATATCGGTTAACAAAAGAAAATAATATACGTATGCGAATCGGTATGAATAAAGAAACATTTTCCACGTCGAAATCAACCGAAACTTTGAAATGGATTAATTAGATCACTTAGATCATTCCAGATCAAATATATTTTTAAACGTTTAAACTAAAAATAGTTTGCTTTTGGACGTACCTAACTTCATCCTCCGATTTTGCCAACATCCAGTAAACTTTTGAGCGTTTCCTTCGTGATCCTAGTGCTATTAGTTGTGAGACGCTACAACCGTCAGGTAGTGGTGGACGTCTTGGAATTTGTCCCGTCCAATGAGCTATAGCCAACATTTCTGGTGCTTCTTTTACCAAGATTTTTCCGGCCGGTGAAGATCGTCCAGGTTCGGTAAACCATGCCATAGTTGAATCATCGTACAGCACTACCCATTCTTCAGACCATCTGTTCCAAAGGAGTTGTTCTAAAATTATAAGAAATCAAACCAAATTCTAGTAAACCAAACTGGATGTAGGTCAACCGATATTTTTAGTCAAAAATAAAAGTTAAAATTAAATGAAAAATGGCACACATCCCGGGAGACCGTTTATGCCATACAGAGCAGCTGCTTATAAGTGGCTGATTTATCTTCAAGACTTTATCCTGCCCCACTGTGCACTGTATCATTAGTATAAATTTTTTCATCTATTTGCAAATACTTCCGTTTTTATACTTTTTAAAACAAGTCATTTGTAACGATATTGTTGTTGTCTTCAAGTGATTAAAGGCTTCCTATTGGGCTTAACTAAGCTTGTAGCAAAAATGTGTACAAGAATGTAAATAAAACATTATAAAATTTAACAACAAACAACGAAAGATTTCTTTAACAAAAACTACTTTTCGTAAAATGATGCTTAATTTTGTCAGATATCTCGCTACAAATGACAGAAATATTATCACACTTGGATTATTATATTACTATCGAACAATTCATAATTAATGTAGTATTGTCCAGTTCACAACCTATGGTATGAGTTGCATGTTGCATAAGTGTGGTTGGAAATTTATGTATGTATAAACATTTGCTTAGAAACGTGTTATTCGGAAATTATACAGCATACAACTATTACAATAGGTTTCTGAATTCATAACGTACATACATATGTATGGATATTTCCTCTAATAAAAAAGTTATAATTATTCACAATAAAATCTGACAAACTTACATATTTATGGAAATCGTTTTTGCTTTTATCTTTTTTGAAGTTGAATTTAAGTACAATCGTGCAAATAATTCATTAAAATGCACAGACAATTCAAAAAATATATCATATCAAATTTATTATTAAAAAGTCAATTTAAAAATTGAATAACAAGCAAAAAATAAAAACAAGTTAAAATTGCTGATGTACTCACTTTTATATCGTAACAAATATCCTCCCTTTATTTGTTTTCCAACATTACCTACAAAAAATAAAATAAATTATCAGTTGTGTTTTTAACATACAATTTTAATTAAAAAATCTTCAATTAAAATTAAACTTATATAAACTGACGTGAGTTGTTTTACATGAAAAAAATGATGACACAAAGTAGTACGCAAATTCAACAACAATACAAAATCGGCGATCGCAATTTTCGTGAGAGTGAAAAAATATCACGTGAAACTTTATTACCTTTAAGGCTGAATATCTTTATGTGTTCTGCCGCTGCATGAAGTCAGATATCTGTTTTAATGGTTTGACTATAGATATATATTACTTTTAATTCTACCTTAAGATCACCTTAAGATCAAATACATCTTCCTAAACTTTGCATGTGAATGTGAATTCATCCTTTTGCTTCGAACCAAACTTTTGTCCAGACCAACTCAACTCTCTCTCTCTCGCCCGAAGTAATTTTGATTTTTGTCCGGACAAAGTTGAACTGAGTTGGTTGCGAAATTAAAGTGTTTGGAAATTTTTTTTCTTTAAATGTGGTTTACAAATGATTTTGCAAATTTCGATCGCTATTGACAGAAGTACTTGTTTTTTGCTTCACAATTTGGCACAATTTTCTTTTTGATTTACATATTTCATATTATGGGAAATTTATTTTCAAATGGATGAAAATCGTGTGAATCTGAATATCTTTAAGGAAAATGCAGATCAACCGTATCTAACAAAAATTCAAAATCGACATTTTACTGATTCTGTTCTATTAACTCAATATATATATCCAAGCTAAATTTGAGACTCTTCCGAACATAAATAACGATTTTGTTACCACAATAAAAATAACCTGTCTACAAGAGTGATTATTTCTTTAAACGCAAAAACCAAAAATAAAGAATACTTTTCTTTGGAATATTTTCAGCAAATTTTTTATACTTTATATTTAAATGTATGTGGCAGCACTGCACGTTTCAGGGAGTTGTTAGTAAAATAGCGCTTCGTTATTAACACGTAAAAACACCATTTTTAATTCCTTTTTTTAGCTAGCTTTCACTTTTAACATACCACATTCTAGAAATTTTTGTGAAAGTAATTTATTGTCTTTTTGTTAAACGAAAAAAAATATTTGGATTGATCACAAAATAATATAATAAGTGTTTCATTTAACACGAAAAAACAAAATCGTTTTATGTAGTATCTATGGAATTCGTAGCAGAATTTTGTCCCGTTTATATTAGTTCCAACTTCTTGAATGTAATAATAAATACATAAGTGTGCAATTAGTTGCTGTCAAACTTTGCCATACCCACAGCAGAGTGTGTGTGGAGCCTAGAAAAAATTTACATCGTCTTTTCAATACTTTCCGAAATTTAATATATGGAAGTTAAGATGAATGTGTCCGGCGTCAAAAGCAGTTAAAATCTATTGACGAAATCAATTACTAATTATATTGCAATCAAAAAAACTATAAAATCCTACATATCTAATTAAAAACTCTCAAAATAATACTTTTTATAAAATATTGCTTCACTTTGCTGTAAAAAATATAAGGAAAACAATTATAAAGTATTTTTCAGACAACCATTTCTTTGAAATTCATTTTAAACTTGAGTAAATATTTAATTTGATTCTGTAAACGGTTCAGTATGACCTCTGTACCAAATAAAATTTTTAAAGAAGAATGTGTTACCTGTTCTTTTGTAGATCCACTGAATAACTTTTCTAAGTACCATTGAACAGATAATTCCGAATTGATATTCCTGATTAATTATGGCATATTTGCATATGTGTGCATTTGCGAATGTGTTATTTATTACGTATTCATGTACACGTACATATACATACATATTTGTATATTTTTGTACATCAGGGTCATTCATTTCCCACAAAATTCTATTAATCAAGACATATCAATACATGTACATACCAAAAACTAGATCATAATTTAAATTCTAAGTATTTTTTTTTTAATTTTCTTTCAATAAAATTCCTACAAAAATGTTTACATTTGCCCTTCGTGAACTTAATGGTTTGTACCATTTACCATTAATGGTAAATTAACAAATCAGAAAGTCCAAAGCCGAAATCCAGACAGGCATTTGAGCATTATAAAGATAAAAAAATAGATTTCGGTCTATACGCAAATAAATAACATTGTAATAATAGATACTTCAGAAAGGGTCAGAATTTTTTATGGAAAGTATTTTGTGAAATAAGCGTAACCAATATGTTTGTGAATTTTTGTTTGCAACAATAAAACTATATAAAATTTAAGTGTTAAATTTTTTATTCGCACTTTTTCCCAAAATATTTTACTTATTCAGTAAAACATTAACCATTTTGTTAAAAACAAATTGCAATTGATTATTGAGGGGTATAGCTTGTTCCTATGCGCATTTCACTGTTGCTAATGCAGATCATCAGGGAACTTTACCCAAATATTTCTTTGAACAACTGGATATATTATATTAAACCTTCATTAAAACAAATGAAAAGTTTAAACAATATCAAAGTTGTAACAAGAACTCAATAATCAACCAATTGTTTTTGTTTTCTTACTTTACCATTAAAATTAAAATTTATATAAATAATATGAGAACACAGATACATACATATGCAATTTTAATTTAAATAAATTTAATAAATCTTTGTTTCAAACGAAAGAAAATATACATTATTTAGTGGTTACGCTTTTTGCATCAAATATTTGTGAAAAAAATTAAATTATGAACTGATTGTTATTTTGCTTATGCACTTGAAAAAAAATAAACTTTAGTCGGAAATGAATGACCCTAATGTACATACATCCACACATATTTAGCAATGAATGAAGCAATTTGCAGCAACTGCTAAAATGGTTGAACACTAAACCTATTCAAGGTAATTCTATTTGTCACAATTGCTTTTAAAAATTATGTAAAAGCCACAAGAAGAGAAAATGGAACTTCTTGCTGTGGCTGTGACTGACAAACCAAAAGATAAAAAAGAAAATAAAATTAATTTACAAAAAAATACCTTTTTATTTAGATTAACGAAAAAAAAGATCAATATTATTATTAAAAAGTACATATTTAAGTATAATTAGTAGCAGGTTCTAGCAAAATTGTAATATATACTTAATTGTTTAATGACACTTTGGTGGAAGAACTTTCTTTTAAAAATAATTATCTATCCGAGATAAGCATTTTAATGACAGTATGTGAATGATGATTTTTGCCACAAAGTATTTCTCCATTTAAGTTGGCTCAACTTCATTGTCTGACGGAGCAAGTTCCAAAAAAGGTTTAAAAGTTTTTTATAATTTAACCCTTTCAATACAATTTTTTTAAAGTTGCAAACTCTTATTTTCATGTGGTTGGCTGATTATGGCTCCAATAATGTGCCATCGAGACAAGGAAAATATCCTGGAACAGGGATGCCCCACCTGTGAATGACTATTGGATACATATGCCCCAATAACAACATAATAATGCCAAAACAAAATTTAAGTAATAGTTTTATAAGTTGCAAACTTCAATCCTGTATTGATAAAAACAAGTATGTACGTACTTTCAGAATCGGTGTTTTCCAACAATCTTCGAATCTTTTCATCATCAAATATACTATTCCGCTTCCTTTTTGGATAACATTCTCTTATTATTAGAAATCAATAAATTACTTATTATACGTTACTGTTGGGACATGTGGAACAGTAAAAGTTACTGCTGGGACATACATATGTATGTATATGACCCTGATTCAGTTATTTGTATTTTTTGATTTTCAGTTGATATTAACGTACCTGGTAATTTTTCAGTGTCTTCTAAACTAAATCGCTCGTAAATTTGCTAACACCACAACTTTTTTAATCACTAAACTAACACGTCAATCAACTGCAAACAAAAGTTTATTTCTGCACAAATTCAAAGATTAAGGGGATTAAAAAAATGAGCCAACAATCGCATTGCTTGCAAAGAATGAGGATAAAAAATGGGATACAGGTGTACGGTCAGTACGGAAAGGGTTAAGAACGTATTTAGTAATGTGTGGTTGTTAAAGGCCAATAAATGAGATACAGTAGTTTTCCGATTTAACGAACATTCGATTTAATGAACATCGTGTTTAACAAACACCCTTTAATGAACAAATGTAAAATATATCAGCTGATGATTTGAATAGATGCATTAAAAATAAACCTTTACCCGATGATGAATGCGATGATAAAATTTTTAAAATGATGAACAGCTCGATAAACAGAAATTCTAGAGCCCAAAATAAAACACGAAGATGTCATTAAACACTTAGAAGTTTTTATTAAATCGGCTTAGCAAAACAATATTAGTAACAAAAATTTAATGCTTCTGGGAGAGTTTCAATAAGAAATTCATTCCAAGAAAACACACTGTGCTTAAACAGATTACAGTGTTTTTAAGAATTTTTCATTTCCTTTATACATATTTTTAATGAAATATGTATTTATTTTAAATTACTATAATTTTAATAAAATATTAAAAAAAATACTGTACATATTTAGAGTTTTGAATTAAATAGACGATACTATTTTTTTTTATTTTTTTTTTTTTTTTATCTTGGACCAGCACTCAGGGGATGATGACTCCTACACATGCAATGCATTGTGCTGGAACTAGTGGAAAGGGATAGTGATAGATATGAAAGGAGGTGAAGCTTCATTCGTTTTTTTTTTTTTACAACTCTGCTATTTTTTCTGCACGTTTATTCGTAGAGCAGTGTTGCAGCGCCTCTGGTGGCGAGGAGGACATTACGAGTTTTGAAGCTGTGTTTGTTTAGTTTAGTAGCCACTTCTTTTTATTAATTTTTATTTTACTTCGCCGTTGATTGTTCTACTCAGTACCAACGAAGGAGGGCGCTCTGATGTTACATTGGAATTAGTATCAGCTGAAGTTGGTACTGTTCAGTGACCAGTGACCATGCCTTCGCCACTGAAACCTTCCGCTAACAACTGACACAAAGGCACACCAATGCACATCAGAGAAATGCGTTGTGTTTTTATTTCATGACTCTGTCTGACACTGGGTTTGAACCCAGGTCCTTCGGTTTGTAGTCAACGTGCTTACTACATGAGCCAACGCCACCCTCAATATTTAATTCAGTACTGAATATAACGAACAATTCACTTTAACAAACAAGCCTAACAGGTTCGTTAAATCGAAAAACTACTGTATTTTAATTTTTTATATCGTTACACATACCACCACTTTCTTTGACGTATACGTAATTAATTTATTCACTACGTATACGTCCCGAAGCTCTATATATTACGTCTTTATATTATTTTATCAGGGGTTAAACTATTCAAATTTTAGTTCTGCGAATTTCATTAAATTTCTTGGGAATTGTTGCGCGTATGTAAAAACTTTGATCACATTTTATTAATTGCTTTGAATCTCTGTGATAACTTTTCTGACACCTCTTGCTAAAAATCTTTAAGCCAAACCATGTACTTAACTAAGAATATTACGAATTAATTAATGTTTGTAAGTAATTAGTCGAACTTATATATTGTATATATTTATATTGAAACGATTAATTTGGCTCAAGTTCAAACCCGAGTTTACCCATTTTTATTATTTATTCTAATTTTTTTATTAAGAGAGTACCATATATAGAACAATTTTATTATTGCATAAGATTTTTTTTATATTTTGTTTCTGTGCATAAAATGTTTCACTGCCCCACTGTGCCATGTAGTATATGAAATATGTAGCTTGCAACTAACTATACAACCCTGTAAGTCAAGTACAACCCTGCAACCTTCAAAAAAATTCATTTGTGTGTGTGTGTGTGTTTGGTGTGCTGCAGACAGATTAAAAATGTCCTTTCATGTAGAATTTGCTACTATGAAGAGCTTTTTGCGAAGGTCTTAAATATATTTGAGTGCACACATATTTGTGTGTAATTATACAAATTTACATGAACGTACTCGTATAAATGAATACTCAGTACAACATTTGTTCCTGAGCATAATTACTTAGAACAAAAAATTATTATCTCTTTTGAAGACATCAGAATCGTTTGCGAGGTGGTAAGTTCAGGGCTGCCAGTAATGTTTTCCGAAAATTCATCAAATTTTGGAAATAAAATCGTCAAAATCGTCAATATATAAAACAAAGATCGCAAAAAATCGTCACAGAAAAATCTTTTTTCATATAACAACCAATAGTATTTTATATAAATAATTTCATTTAAAAATTAACAATTCATCGGATTTATTAAAAACTTCAAACACAAAATGATGGAAAACTCAACAATATCTCAAACATGTTTGGTCAATTCAAGCAAGCAAGATTTGAAAAGATTTTGTGTCCAAACAGTTAATAATTTTCCAAAATAAACGTAAATTTTATTAAAATTTGTAGTGTTGATGAGTTTGGCAAAGTCATTAAGTTATTAACAAATTCACTTAAATTTGTAAAAACAGGTTCATTGTTTGTAAATTAATTGACTTTACTCTTTTCCAAAATACATTTACATTTAATGCGCTGTCTCTAATATTCATTCAAAATTCATTTCAATATAAACCTAATCAGTTCAACAAATTACTCATAAACATTAATTATTAAAAAAACGAAGGCACCCGTAATAAACTCCATGTTTACATTGCAACCGGTAGTTGAATACTATAAAAGTTAACTATAAAAGAATAAATTGTTTCAAAAAAGTACTCTCTTAATAAAATAATGAATTTATACAATAAATTTCTGAAATTAAAAGCAATGGTTAAACTCAGATTTGAACTCAAGCCAAACAATTCATTTTAATATAAATATTTTTTTCTATCGAGATTAAATGCACCCCTACGTATACTTTAATAGTTTTTTGTGTACTCATACGTAGTAGGGTGCGTGCAAGATACTTCAAATTTTGGAAAATTCTTTGTTTGTTTACGCACACTGGTACATGCGAGTGCACTAAAACAATTTGAAAGTTTCAACAAAATCGATCCAATATATTCTCTTTTAAAGATATTTATTGCATACTACGTTTATAAGTCCAACTCTTTGCAAATTAAATACGAGTAGTTTACAAATATTTAACTTACTGTTTATACTCGTATGACGCATTGCATTGCATGCAGGAGTAGCTTTAGCTTCTTGATGGTGCCGGATGGCAAACAATATTAATTGGTATCATTGATAGACCAAACTTTTGCATGCTTACATATTTTTTTTATGAAATTGAAAGTAATTATGTACATACATATTTATATATGTACGCTTATATGTATGCATATTTTCAACTGTCAACATTAAGCTAAGTTTAGACGATATGTTGAATCAGCATATTTATGCTGAAAAATTTGTTACATGTAAACACAACATTTCTTCAGCATACGTATGTTCAACAGCATTTGCTAACACTTTGTTAACAATACCAACAAACATATGTTGGTAATTTCACCATATCGTTTAAACAGCATATTATTAGTGCGTATGCTGACATATGTATATGTTATTCGTTGAATGGCGTATGCAAGCTTTTCAGCATATGCCAAATTCGTATTCGTATGCATATGCCAAGGCCCAATCATTGAGAAAATTAAAATGTTTAATATCATTTAAAATTCGATGAAACAATAAAAAATAGAAAAAGTAACCTACATTGCAAAAAACGAGAAATATCGCAATAAGTTGCAAATTTTTTAAAAAACCAGAGAAATTTGTAGCCATGTTGCCGTGTAGCCTGCAGTCGTGAATGTGTTTATATCTTAACTTATCTGGATTTTGTACTCTGACAACATCATTTATGTTTATTTTTATTTGTTATTTATATTAATAAATTTTATTGTAAAAATTATACGTATAAGTACATAAGTTGAATAGTAATTAAAAATTGTTGTCAAACTCACTAAAACAAATGTTTGTACGACTCAGCATATGTAGCACCACATAAAATTCAACATATATTATATACACAAAAATCGTATGCTAATTATTATGTTGACATTTCATTTGCTTACATATGCGGACATAAAAAAATTTGCTACTTTCAACATATCATCTAGACGCCAAACATATAGAATATGCTGATAGAGGCATTTGTTATTATTTTCAAGCATATAAATTTTAGCATACATATGATGATTCAACATATCGTCTAAACTAAGCTTTAGGTTTTCTTAATGTTTTTTACAAAATATGTATGCATTCATGGTTTTTTATTAACAACGTCATACAATTTATTTGCAAAAAGTTTCGTTAACCAGTAATTATTTATGTAAATTAAGAACAAAAATAAAAAAAATTATACGCCCACAAGCTATGCAAATTTCAATTCGCCCATAAGACGTGCGTACAAATGAGGTGACAGTATGTAAGAGTTATGGACTGGCATTGAGTAGATTACAGGTTTAACGCTCAAATTATTGTTAACAATTTCAAAGTTAAAAAAAATTTGAAAATGTGAAAAAAGTCATGTTGGATTCATACTATTTGTGTAAAAATTCTTTGGATGTACGTACGGCTTTTTTTGTGTTATGTACATAACACAATAATACACTCAAAATATTTTGTACGTAAAATTAACTGAAATTGTAGTTTAAAATGAATGAAAGTTCACTTAAAAACTGTTCTACTCATTTTTCATTTAAATTGAACCAAAAGTTCATTTAATTTTTAATGTTAAAAAATTAATTGACTTAAGCTCGTAAAAATAAAAGATTTTTCCTTTGTTTGTGTAGGAGAGGAAATCTCAAACAAATCAAATAAAGCATATAAAGAAAAACAGCACTGTAAAGAAAACAACGGACAATATTGAATGTATTAATATGTCCTTAGTTTTTTGAATGAATGTTAGAATCAGTTAAAAGTAAAATTGCTTACAATTTTAAATGTTTATTCTTTTAATAATGACTGAACGGATTACTTCTTGAATAACGTACATTCCGTTACTGTAATAATATTGTGAGTGTACTTGTGCCTTCCGTTAGTGAAATTAAATCTTTCTTATTACTTTCTTAATACAAGTAATTAAAAGAAATTTATCGTGGGCTATTTACAAACACGCATTTTTTCGTTTTGTTTTCTAATTAATAAAATTTTTTGCAATCAATATTCTACAATATTGACAGCTCACATACATACATACATATATTATATTGTATTATTATACCATTGATTTCTTGCATTCCTTAAAGAAAATTGTGTATTTGAATATAACCGGTCGATATTGATTTGAAGCTAAATTAGGCTTTCCATTAATCCAATACATTTCGAAGAAATTACGTAAAATAATTAAAGACAAGAATTTGAGTAAATTACGACGCATAGATCGTGAATACATACTTATGTATGCATGTATGTGCAGTCAAAGTGGTTGATTTCCATAATTATAAGGTTCATATTATCTTCGTCAGCACGAAAATTCATATTTCATCATTTCCTATTATCATTACAATCAATCATCACACAGTCATCATTATAAATTTCAACATCAGTATCAACAAAATAAAATCTACAATATCGAGAAGTTTGCTTGTAAGGTGGGGCGAGTACCATCTTTATCCCTACAAAAACAATATATTTTACAGTTTTTTGTACAAAGAGAGAATAAATATCCAACGCATACTGATACACACTCGCACACACAAGCACGCATTCACACCCATTTCAAACAAACACTCTAAGCGCACGTATTGAAGAGAGAAGAATAGGAGAAGCATTTCCATTCAAAAGTCTGTTACGGTTCCTTCGTTTGTTTTTGTTTTTTAATGCTTTTACAAATGTTTGTTTTTTATAGAGCATCTGTGTGTGCGTGTGTTTTTTCATTGAGGAAAATTGCAGAGCCCGCCATTAGTGTTGTTTGTTACGCGTGCATACTTAAAATGTATAAAAAGTTTACTTAGAGTCTGTCAAATAAAAAATGCAAAAATGCTTTTCTTTCAGAGGCTTATCTAAACTCCCAGCAAACAATATACTCGTACATGTTTTTTCTATTAATTATCTATATATAAATAGGCAAAGACTAATTTTTAGATCTCTTTTTCTCCTTTGTTTGCCAACCGATTTTCTTTATTCTTTTACCAAATAGTAAAAATTGTTGAGTTTTAGTGACCCAACTATGTATTATTTAAATCGGTTCTTTATTAAAGGACTAAAATGTTCATAAAGTTGACACCACTACACACGTACACACATTCACTTATGTAAGTATCGGTTCAAGTAAAAGCCTAGATACATACATACATAATATACAAGTAATATGATTTTTTTTTATAAATGTGTGTGTGCAATTTTGTTTCTCTTTAAATGAATGCAACTAGTATTAATATTTATATTAATATTTATATTAATTATAGTCAATATTAAAGTTTAATACGCATAAAACTTTTTGTGTGCGTCTTTAACGATAAATACAAACATAATTTAGTTAATAAAAATTGGTGCAGGTTAAAATATGACGGTTATACTAAAAGACGTTCCTTAAATCTGGATAAGTCGACTTAAGTTCTTTTGTCAAAAGTGCAAGATATGATAAAAGCATATACATACAAACATCTATGTAGTTCCTATTATTATTTGTGTACAGATGGTAGTAACATTTAACCTTTGATAGTACTTACCCGTTGTTTGCTGTTGTTGATGTAAATTCGCAGAACATCGAGGCTTCACTTTGGAACACATGGAAAACATAATGGCGTTTTTTTGTTTGTTACTTCCCTTTGTTTCTTTTTTTATTTACCGACTTCTTACGATTCCTGATATTTTACAAATGTATTTAAAAAATTTTTTTATTTTGAATCAGAAATCAATTATATAAATATATATGTACATACATAAATATAAATAAAAACATACATATGTATAAAAGCCTATCTATGCAACCGTAGCTTTATAATAGTTAAATAAATAAAAAGAAGACCTCTTGAAGACTTAATTAAGCGGACACAAGCAATCTGTTCACTTCAATTCTATGTGCATTTATGGGTATACAATTCTCGGTCTACCGCACAGATATAATAGAATAATCTATAAACTAGAATAGGCTAAAAAAGTTTAGACCGATTGATAACAATTTCAGAAAGCTCAAAGGGACCGAAGTCTTGAAAAGTAATAATAGCTTTTTACTTTTTTTTCAATTTGCTTTAAACTTCAATAATCATTTTAAGACCTACCTCGGCCCAATTCTACGGCTTATTACCTTTCCAAGTTACACAAAATCTGGAAAATCAAACAAGAAAAAAAACAGAATTTTAATGAGTTTATGAAAATCGAGATATCGCTCCTTTATTTCAACGTAGTGATATCTAAAAAAACGTGATTTTTTGAGTTAAGAATGCAGATCTATTCCTCGTATTGTTCTTCATTTTATGGAAAAAATTCATTCATACAAATATCTTGTTTACTCATCTCTTGGGGAGCGAATACTTTTTATTTATTCGTGTATAAATTAAAAACTTTAAACTTGTTTTCTAACGAACGAGTTTTTTTGAGATATGATTACGCTGCAGTAAATAACCGAAATTCAAGGATAATAAGCGCACTTGTCTTGCTCAGGACAGGCTAACTACTCAATAATGAATGATAGTTTCTGAGGTATTTTTTTCAATACATCAAAAAATATCGGTTTTTACAAATTCGATTATTGTTTAATTCGAATCACCACTAGTTTCTTTCAATCGATCTACAAATAGGAATATATCGGTTTTCAGACTATGCTAATATTTCCCCGTGGGTAATATAACGAATTTGTATACACTTTGTTTTTTTTCTTCATACTAGAGAGGTCCACCCTAATATACATATCGTCATATGAATTTATGAAAGCCTCAAGTTTAAAAAATTTTAAGTTATTTCTTATTAAGAAATTAGTAATAATGAAAACTTTTTCCGGAACATGTATTTTGATATGTTGCATCGTAATCAATGAAGAAGTCGATTTTGAATTTTTTGTAACTTTGAGCTTTTTAGAAATCATATGACGAAATGCATGCGTTTTATGGCTGTTGTAGTTGTTAGTAAAAAGACCTTCTATATTAGTTTCTTATTACAGGTCGTACAAAATGTATTTTGTAAGATCTTCTGAAATGAACTTTTGGAAAACTTTCCAAAGAATGGCCGTAACAAATTTGTAAGAATAAAATGTTTGACATTTATGTACATTCTATGATGCCAATAAAGACAAAGTGATGACACCACGAAAAGTGCCCGCAAAAGAAAGTGGTTTTGCTTAAGGAATGGTTGTTGAGTATATGAACATACATGTATGTACGAGTATGTATGGATGTAATGTACATGTGTGATTACTTAAGTTGTGTATGAAGAAAACACAATTTAAATAATTTGATCGATTGGTTTGCTTTTAGCGTTTTCTTTGTTTTGCTAGTGGTCCTTATGTTCAATGTAAAAAAGAAAATACATACATACATGCCTTCATATTTGTAACTTATGAAACAATTAAAATTAATTGATTTATAAAATTCTATATCAATTTGTTGGATATTTAAAGGGCGTGCAGCCAGAATTTTCTTTAATCGTAATTTTGTTTTTGTTCTTGTTGGTTTTCAAAAATTGTGTACTGACAAAGTGTGTCCTTCTTTCGAACAAAAGAAACGATTCTTGATTTGTGTTTGAGTGTGAGTGTGTGTGTGTGTGCACATTTTCTTATGCGTGATGTTCAATAGTGGGCTGGCGGGACTGTGAATGATGTTGACAAGAATGGTGCAAAATGTTATTGATAATGTGATGAGTCTGTTGTGGGTAAATCTCTTTCTTTAGTCATTGTTCTACTTAATATATTTTGAAGTGCTAAAAATTAAATGTACTTATTTTAAATTGTCTTGTTTGTATTGTAATTTTTTGTTTCCTTTTTTTGCGTTCAGAGATATGTGTTTATTATCATATACATATACATATGTATCTGCATATACATATGTACATAACCATATGTACTTATACATATATGTATGTATGTACATATGTAAATGCTTATGTATAAGTATGTAATTTTTGTGAATTGCATATGAGACTATCCAGGAATGTCCAAAAAATTTGTTTTTTTCTATTCCTTCGATGCTTTATCCTAATAAAATTAATTTAACTGGGTTTTCGGCATGTTTATTTGTATAAAAACATGTATATTGTACACATTTTTTTCATATGGCTTGAGCTTAAAAACTATTATATTTCATTCTATTTTACTTTCACATTTAAGTTAGATTTTGTCTATTAAATTTGCAGTATTTTTCTTTATTTTTTTTTTCTTTCTTACTTTTACACACACCTTAATTTAAGTAAACGGCCGAGATTCAACTGATGAATACTGTAAAAACGATTGTCTGACAAACCTCGCAAGTGATGCTTTGTACTCCTACTCGCAGCTGCTGAGATGGTAAGATGAATGTTGGCAGAATCAGCAAAAAGCTTTATTTTTTTCAAATGGGGAAGCATTCCCTGTTAGTTTTACTAAGGATAATCTGTCATTTTATGTTTTAAGTTTGAGCATGTCTTTTTTTGTGTCATGTTTGCAACGCTATGCACAAGATACACTCATACATATGTATGTGTATGCATATGTACATAAGGATGTACATACATGTACATCCTTACATATATGTATAATCGTATGTTTATAACAAATAATGTTCTGGCTTGAAATTCCCCTCAGAAATGTTGCGAATAATGTTTTGTAAATATTATATTTGCCAATGCCATTTGAACAAGAAATGGGTCAAGTGCCTTCGTTTTTTTAATAATTAATATTTATACATAGTTGTTGAACTGTTTAAGGTTTATATTGAATTGAATTTGTTGGCTTGAGCTCAAGTCTGAGTTTACCCACTTCTTCTTAATTTTTAAGAAATAGTTTTTGGATAAATTCATTATTTTATTGTTAGATCAACAATTAAGTATAAATATTAATTAATCAAAAACGAAGGCACCCGTAATAAACTCCATGTTTACATTGTCACAGGTGGTTGAATACTAAGAAATTCAACTACAAGACAAAAATAAAGTAAACAAAAATGGAAAATTGCTTGATCTCAGAGCCAATGATTCTGGAAAAAACGGAAGAGTATGGAATATTTGGAATAATTAATTTTCAGAGATGGAATTTCGTACTAATCGAAATTGATTTAACTTGTAAGAAATGAATAAGTTACACTTTTCGTATTTTAATTCGTTAAATAATACGGTTAAATAGTTGATATTCCTAATCACTAGTATCCACCGTCGAATATAGTAAAATAGAACAAAGAACGCTGATGAGATGGTGTAGCGACCTCGAAATCAGTACTGATCCGTTCTGCTAGTCTGATGAATAAATTGTTTCAAAAACAGTAATCTCTTAATAAAATAATGAATTTATCCAAAAATAATTTCTTAAAAATTAAGAAGAAATGGATAAACTCAGATTTGAACTTAAGCCAAAAAATGAAATTCAATATAAAACGTAAACAGTTCAACAATTACGTGTAAATAATAATTTTTTTTTTTTTAACTTTATTTTCGAAAATTATTTTCTTTCTTATAACTATGAGGTCAATGTGTTTTTAAACAATATGAGGTTAACACGCATACATACGCACGCATAAATCCAATCATCCATACAGACATCATGGTAAAAATAATTGGAAAACATTCCCATGAGCTCAAAACGTCGAGACATGATGAAAACTTGATTTTCGAAAATTGGGTTGAAATATTAACATCCTATTTTTGTCGAAAATGCATTCAAGGTGTCAATAAAACAAATTTTATTCACAAATTTAATAAAAACCTTTCTTCAATCGAAATACGGGGTTGGAAATATTGGCTCAGATAGGAAATATTACATTAACATGTACATATAAGAATAATACATAGAAACGGATGCGATGCGTATATGGAAACTTTATGTCCATCTAAATTAAATGCATTCAAATTTGCTTGAGTAACATCAACTGATGTCAAACTGGTCTTTTCTATTTATCCGTTATATTTAACAATAGAAGATTATTTCTCTTTGAAAATCGGAAAAAGCCAATGGCTGTACTGTGCCATGAACATTTTTATAAAACAAAATTGTTTTAAACCTTTATTTGTTGGTTTTGTCTTATTCAATTTTTGTTCCATTTTAACTCTTTTTGGCACCATTATGCATATTCTTTAAAATAATTTTTTGCGATTCAAAAGTTGCCCTAATAATGGTGCATATGTATGTATGTATGTATGTATGTATGTATGTATGTATGTATGTATGTATGTATGTATGTATGTATGTATGTATGTATGTATGTATGTATGTATGTATGTATGTATGTATGTATGTATGTATGTATGTGTTGAATATTTTTTGTTTAATAAATCGGCGCCCCCAACGTGAAGCGTAGCTTATAGTGATGGATATCTATACATGATCTGCCCATACAAATTCAACGTTCCAAAGGGGGCTTAGCTTCTGCGGAACCTATAACTTTCGCCCTTCCCATAACAAGAGTCTAACTACGGATCCTTGAAATATCCTTGTATACATATACATATGTATGTATGTATATGTGCATGTACAGTGCTATTTGTAAATATATAATATAGTTTACATCGTTTCGTAAAACTGCTTGTTGTCAGTTATGCAGACATATTTTGCCGTCCTTCAATTCAATAAATTGTATATTTTTGTTGTTTTGGCTAGGTCGCTCGTACACACAGCATGTGTCTATCATGTATGCGTTGGCTATTCAGCTTTAGCGGCAACGACCCGAAAACATATGTGTGTTGGTAAAAAGAAACTCAACCACACACACACACATGCACACACATTCACTATATACTCATTTCAGCTTAAAAGAAAGTAAAGACAAACTGAGAGAAAGATGAGAACAGTGCTCAAGGAAGAACAAAAAATAACAGAATTATTTTCTTAAAGATTCCATATGCATTTACTTCTTTTTACTCTAATAATACAGGATGATTGATAATTAATTACTAAACTAATTAATTACTAATTAATTGATAAACAATTATTCGAATATTTTTACAATACAACTTGTAGTTTTAAATTTTTATATCCAAAGCTGAACTAAAACGAGCGTAATTATCTGCCGATTCATTCATTTATGCACAACGATCGCGGATCATTGAATAAAATAAAATTATAAAGGCATTATTCATTCATTCATATGCGTTGATGAATCATGTTTTCATAAAATTTAGATATACATTATTCTCAAATTACACTGGCCAAAAAGTTAAAAACTTTTTCAATAATTTGACCAAATTTTCGCAAAACTTAACGGACACAACATTTTGGGTCCGTACTTCATCATGCTCCGAAGATATGACGTTATTAAAGTGTCTAAAAAGGAGTTAACTTACAAAATAAATAATATGTTAGTACGTTTCATTTATATTTTTAAAAAATTTCCTTCCCTACTTCTCCTACTAATTATGGTTTTTTTATTTACTTGCAACACGGTTTAGTAACAGAGTAATAACGTTTTTTTAGTCTCCTGAAAAGTAAAAAAAAAATGTTAAGAGTTGTCAACCTGTGACCGACGATATGAAGGAAACTCACTATAATTTTATTACGGCTTTACAATAAAAATTACCTATCCAATTTACGATTGGATGCTATATGAAGATTTATAAATTGTTTATGATATTTGCTGTAGCAAATAAGTTACCAAAGTTTCCAAGCAATATATGTGAGTTACATAACAGAATAAGGGACCAACATTGTTCCTAAAAACAATGGCCCGTCAGAGAAACTCACACAACAATCACGATTGTCTGACAATTCTCAAAATTCACTTATTGCAAAACCAGCTCGACTATTGTTTGAGATGTGAGTATAGTCCAAGAAAAGTTCCATAAGGACTGCAGTTTGCTTTTGCATGCGTATTATCCTGTCTGACCCAACGTCTGGTGTAGGAATTCGGCAAGAAGCTATGTTTGGAAGATGTTCGGCGTTCGGTAAAATTAAAAAAAAAACATGTTTCAATTTCAAGTAGTTTTTTTATTATTTAGATTTAAAAACGAACTAAATTTTGCAAATTTGGCTTAGAGAACACCAGTATGCGAATTCATTTCATTTCATATTTTATAACATTTTTCGAATAAAAATTTTTATATGTACATTATTCGCTCGAATATTAGAATAAAAATTTTAATTTTTTTCTATCATTCGAAAGAAAAAATCGTAAACTTTTACTCGAATAATTTGACAACTATAGAAAAAAAGTTATTCATATTATTTCAGTTTGCCCATTTTAATGAAAAAAGTTTAAATTTACTTTGAAATATTTTTTTAATAAATTTTAAAATATTTTTCATCAAAATAATATTTTATGTTAAAAATCAACAGCGAATGACAATATTTGTAAATACATACATACTCGTATGTTCCACATATGTATGTATTTCTCAGGCAGACTCGCTTTGTTCTAATTTTTATTTGCAAAATAGTTCATTCGAATGTCCTGTATATTTATGGAGCTTTTTTTGCCAACATTCTTTTTAAAGCTTTTTCCTTCTTGTACAAAAATTTGAGAGTGAAATTAAGAATGTTTTTGTTTTTGCTTTCTTTGATACGACATTGACCGCAATCCATACATTGAATCGTTTTTTCCTGAGTGCGGGTGTGTGTTTCTCATCTTAGTTGTACATTGTACACACATACATACATATATATAAATAATATTTATCTGTAAGTGGGTTATATAGACACATTTATGAGCAACTTTTAGATACTAAACACATTTATGAGGGTCGCAATAAATATCTCTCGGCGCTGCACAGTGGCATAGGATAAAAAAGTAGTAATAGACATGGAACTTCTAAGCCACGTCGCCGATGTCCATTCAACAAAATCTAGTTCATAGAAGAGGAGCTATACTTTTTAGACGTGGTGCACAACCATATTTTCTAACAAGAGTTTTAACATACACAATTAGTTCTCTTTAAAAAAATAAAAATTTTATAAATTAATAAAATCTGAAAATGTAGTTCAAGGTTACGTAACCAAGTTTCGGTTGCTAAAATTCTTAGTTGCAAAAATAGCATTTTCAGAAAAAAACTTGTCATATTTTTGTACAAAATACCGCCAAAAAGTGTAAGCCTTGATCTATTTTGCACTTGACGTTATTTTTTTTAATTAATTAATTATAGAGCTTTTAGCGAAATTGTAGCTACCGTTTCTTTATCTGAAAAGTAATAAGAACAGTTACGTGTTGACCATCGATATGTATGTCAGTGTTGACACTGGTAGAAATTAATAATCGATTACGGTTTAAAGGCCAGACAACTGTAAAACAGCTATAATAAATATGTCAAAATTAAATGGCCTCAAAACAAAAAAGCAAAATAATTTATCCACCTAAAAGCAAATGAGATGTTATTATTTTCATTAAAATAAAATAAAATTTAATAAAATCACACCGTTTTAATAATATTAAATAAAATTTGATTTTATTTTTCTATCATAACTTCAATTGTTTTAACAATAGATTTTTCTTAATTTTATAAAACTGTAATTTCATAATCAAAATATTTTTGATACACTTGTACATACATACAAGTCTATGCACTTAATTTTGCTTGATTTTTCACTTTCAAAATGCGATTTCTTACAATATTCATCTCCATTAGGAGCACCCAAATCATGAAAAGGCTCTTCATCAGTAACATAGCAAAAGTTTACTTAATTTCCAAATTTATTCAAGTCGAATATTTGTTTATATTCTTTTGTTGTTGTCCAGTTTTATATTAAATTATATAAATATATAATAATAACAAAAACAAAAAAGGAGATGAAGGGTTAAATGAAATATATTTCTCCTTCGAAGTTAGTTTATTATATTAATTTGTATGGTATGCATGAATATAGAAAGAAATACATGTTCTTCAACACACATTAGTCATGAAATTATACATTTATATTTAATACATTTCCAAATTGTATAATGATTAAGTTTAAATAAGTATTCAAGTTGGTTAACAATATCATTACCTAAAATTAATCGTTTATCAAATGTTAAAAATGCCTCGACATTATATGTACACTTGGTGAATTATTTAAAAGGACAACATTTATTGTGATCATAGTCAAGTATAAAATTAATTACCTTATACATATCGCTCCTTCATTGCAAGAAAAACTCGTTATGCAGAAAACGAGTTTAAAGTTTTTAATTTATTCACAAAAAAGAAACGACGAATAATTCTGGATTCCTAAATCAAGACTAATTTCGCAATCGTTTAAAATTTTGATTAAGAAAAATTCATAGTTCAAGCAAATTTGCAATGTTTCATAAAAATTTGAATCGATTAAAAATTTAAAACGATTAAATTTAATTGTTAATAAAGCAAAAAAAAACAAATAATCAGTTCCTAACTAATGACTTGATTTTGTAAAACACGATGTTTACAAACACTAGAATTTTTAAAGAAAACTTTGAATTTCGAACAGATTCGTAGTATTTTCCTTGCAAATTGGTGGAAATGTTAAGAAACGCGGTGGTTTTGCAAAATCAGGCCATCAAACTAAAAATTCAACATGATAATTACATATAAAACTAAACTTAATTATTATTAAAGCGTCATAAACGATATATTCTGCTTTTCACTTAAATCGCACTTTTATGATTTCAGTCTAATTTAAGATAAAGAAGAAATTTTACATAAAAACTGCACTCATAAGCTTTCGTATTTCGGCGATAAGAACACATTGTTCTAAATGAACGCATTATATGCATACGATGTACAAATAGATTTATAAAATGCTAAAAGCAAAAATAATTCTACTTAATTAATTGAAGTCGCATTCTAAACGATATAAAGTTTTAAAGCGATGAAAAGAGTCAGCAAAAAGGAAATTAGTTTGGGACAGGGAAGGAAAAAAAAGTATTCCTTAAGATTATTTAATTTAATTTTCTAATGCATTTCGAATGATACTATCCTTTCTTTTGGCTCTATTCTCAGCAAGGCGTTCCATTAGAGTAACACGTTTTTTCGGAGTGGCAGGTGGTGAAGATGGCTCAAAAATTTGTTTACCATTCGGTGTAACGTCCGCTTCTTTTTGATTCGGTTGCGTAAGACTTTTTATTACACATTTGTTGTGATTAGGCGGAGAAATGTTGTCCTTTTCATGAGGCTTCTGAAAAGTTTTATTCTCAGTGCTTTTTGTGTTATTTTGTTGTGATGCGTCGAACTTTTGGAGTATAGAATTGAGAGGGCTGTGTTGCATCGCCAACAATGGTTTCATTTTAAACGAAGGATTAGATTTCTTTGCAAACTTTTCCAGGAAAGAGTCGTCAAAAAATGTTGATTTTAAACCAGCAGCTTCCAGTTCGGATGTTTCAATAACGGGTACAGTGGCATTTGAATCACTACGTGAAGATGATATCAGGCGAGAACGCATTTGTGGCCGCTCAGTTGGTAGTTCTGGTAAAGTTGCAGGAGCAGCCAAACCCTCATGAATTAGATTGCGACAAATGTTGGCTGCAACTCCTTTAAGGGAACTTTTATCTGCAGGCATTAACGGTTCTGTTCTCAATCTGTAGGGTATTATTTTAATGGGAGGAGGCGCAAGTTCAACGTTAATAAAGTCTTGTTGACCAATAAAAGCTGTGTTACTACGCTTGATTCCCAAACGTGATATCTGTTTGGTATCTTCTTTAACTGTAAGTAGATCATACACAAAATCATTGTTTACAGTTTTAATACGATTTCGTATTGGCCTCTTTTTACCTTCAACTTGTGCTTCTGAAGTTTTCTTAAATTTTCTACGAACTACTTTTACATGGGTTTTGTCTTTAAAGTCAATTAAATCTATTTTCAGGGGCTGCACAGTATCTTTGTTTGGCTGCAATAATACTTTTTTGCTTTTTTCCTTCTTTTCATATGCTTTAAGTCTAATATTGGGGGCAAAGGTTTGTGGTTCTTTCGACCTTTGTTCCTGTTCCTTTCTCTTATACTGTTCGGACATGTTAGCCTCGTCATTAACTACAACAATATCACCCTCAACATCATCTTTTGAATATTTTATTTCGTGAACCGTAACATATTCAATAGCCATAGATTCGCGTTCGCCAGTCATTTTATGAACAAAAGTAAGATGGTTAACAATATCATAACGTCTGAAGGCACGATAGTCGCATAAATTGCAACCAAAACGTTTAGATCTGTAGTGAAACATCGAGATGTGACGTCTGAGATTGCTTAATGCATTAAACTGCTTACTGCAGATCTTACAACGGCAGGTCAGCTGCTTTGAAGCCGAGACTATACGAAAACGTTTAGTTTTTTCCTTTTTAATTGATTTGTCTCGTTTGATCGCATCATTATTCTTAATGTGTTTCCTATAGCTTTCATCGTCGCAACAATTGTAATTTTTATTTTCTCCATCCTTTGTTTCTTCTTGCTCTCCACCACTTGCTTCTTTCAATTCCACCATCATTTGTATATTTTCTAAACAAACTGTATGTAAGCCATTGCCGAATGTTTGGTTTTCTAAATTTTCAAACAATTTGTTTATATTTGAGCTATCATCGTTGAGATCCTCTTCAGGTTCTTGTTTAATATTTAATTTAATTTCTGTTTTTTCTTCATTTTGATTATTATGTTTTTTATCATTTAGATTCTTTTGTTCTATGAATTGATTAGAGATTTGGTTTTGAGTTTTGGCTTCAATGTCTTGCTCGTTGGGAACGCTCACTTCCTTGGATAATTCTGCATTCTTCAACAATGTCTTTCGTACGGCACAGTTAATAAGATGAGTAGCCAAAGCAGCCCTTCTTTCGAAATTCTTCAAGCAATAAGAGCATGATGAAATGGGTCTGCCATTTTGTTCATCGATCATATTAGACCCGTCTATGTCTTTGGTATTGGTCATCTGAAGGCCTTTTACTTCCCGGCACGGTCCTTTTACTTGTACATCTCCAATTTGTATTCGTTTCTTAAGAATTGTGTCCCGCATTTTTCGTATCCTGCGTAATGGTTTTCTGTAAAATCACAATTACAATATCATTATTTGCAAGCCAGTTTCATTTAATTAATTTTATACATTTACATATTTGGTTACTATATCAAATAATGCCATGTTAATATATGAAATTAGTTCTTCATCGAAGACTTTTGAGCTTATTTGCAGAAACGCCCAATTGTACTTATAACAACCGATGTTGTAGAACACTATCCACTTTTATTTCGTTTATTATTATTTGTTTTTTCAATTGAAATTTTGATTTGAGAGTTTAGCAATATAAGTTAACGTTCAAATATGTAGCGCACCTAAGAAATTTTGCAACTTTCCATTCTAATTCAAAAATAAAAAGTCAAAACATAACTACATTTTTCTATTTAAATAATTTTAATAAATTAATGAGAATAACAGAACTTTTTACACAAAACATGTCTCAAATTATTAATACATAATAATAGCGCAATTTCTAATTAAATACAAAAATTTCAGCAATTAAAAAAGTAATAGAAACATTTGATTCTTTTTGAAATTCATTTCAATAGGTTACGGCACTCATCTATAGTTCTTTTAGACTAAATGAATGAATTTTATAGCGCCCTTTAATTCATTCCTTGTTGTACTTTTCTGTTTTTTAAGGTTGCGATAGGATAAGAGACCAAATCTTCTCACTCAATTGGATCAATGTCAATTATTATTTTTGAACAAATCCATTGAAAATTTCGACTCATGACATGGAACAGTATCATGTTGAAAATTAAAAGCCTGTGCAGATTCGGTCAAAATTCGATAGACATTTTTGTCGTTTTTCCAATTTTTCGCTTAAGACGTAAATTTGTTCAAATTCTTGTCATTTTTACAGTTTGAGCGATTTTTAATAAATTTCATGGCTTGAAACTGATTTTTGCATTTCTTGCAAATTTATCACTATTTTCGCATGTTTCACAGACCTCTCTCTAACAATGATAATTTTAATAAGCAACGTCAGAAATATTTTTTAATAATAATTATTATCAAAAAACGTAAATTATATGAATTGAAAATAAAAAGTGTAAGCTGCGGAAAAAAGTGTTTCTTAACTATAGCCTTTATAGATGAATGAATATATAGACACATACATACATATGTACATGTATTTGTTAGAGATAACAATTTTTTTTAACTTGCTCACTTTCAAAATGAATGTCTCATATGTACAACAAAAATGGGTTCGCCCACATAAAAATAGTCAGAATAAAAAGTTCCGGCGCTCTGCCGGATGCCAATTTTGTTAGCACGATCATAATTTGTTTTCAACTCTGATATGTATGACATTCAAAGCATTTTGCTATACACATAAGAAATTTCAAAAAAGCACACAATATATTTTTTATTAAATAAGCAACCGAAAGCATATATGTACATATTTCAAGCGGTAAGTAATTTCACTTCCTAGCGGTTATAATAAGAAACGATCGCTCATAACTAGACCAAGTTACGAATAGTTAACAATCTTTCAGTCTTTGAGTATGGATGGCTAAATATAGGAAATAGCTTCTCTAGTTTAATTGAGAGTACTGCCAGAATATATTAAGAGCGCAGTTTCGAAAAAATAATAAATGAAGGTTTTATTATGAAAAGAAATTTACCATCTGATGAAATCCTATCTTTAACTAACGGCAAGTTGTAATAATGGCCCTAAGAGTATTAAAATAATGTTGTATGGAGCAACCCAGAAAGCCAATAGGGTAGAAGCAGGTTGAAATAACAGAAATGATACTTTCGTACTTACTTGTGTTCATTGGCCAGATGGCGTATAACTGCAGCTGGTTGCAAAAATGTCATTGAACATGTTGGACACTGGAAAACATACGTAGTTGATGAATGATTTCTTTGAATATGAATTTTTAATGTTTTTTCTGTTTGGAATGACATATTGCATATTTCACAAGACATCTGTGGCAATAACTGTGTAGTTGCTCTATTATCGTCCATCCTCTTGCTGCTGTTTATCGATGATGAAGTGAAGGACGTAAACGCTGGGTTAATGATGGCTTTTCCATCAGGTCCTAATAAGATATTTTCATTTTCTAAAAGGTTGTGAACTTCGTCTAGCTCAGTTTTTATGCTGTCGGCTTCATTTTTCCTTTTCAAAGTCTGATAAACGGCGTGCGCAGTTGTCGATACACGTTCCAATTCTAAAACAGGATTTGGGGTTTCTTCTTCTGGTGCGGACAAATCCGTTTTGAACTCAACTGCTAAAGTTTTATTTTGACTGCAGTCCGTTGAAACTTCTACACGTTTCAATCGTTCAATCACTTTGCTCAAGTCACGATTTGAAGATTTGTTATTTGGAATTGGAGAACAGCCAGTACTGCGACTTTTGACCAATAATGGTTCAGGCCGCTCAACAGTTTGTATAAGCATGCTTGAGCTTCGATCCTGAAGGATAAAACATTTAACATTAAATATCACACAACATATAAAAATTCATCCCAAGATTAAATATCCAATATGTGCACAAGTAAATGCGCCTACGTATACACATCCTTGTATTACTTACCTGAAAGGAATGGAAGTTATATGCTGTTGTACTTTTACAATAATGGCGTTTGTGACTGATAAAGTTTGCCAAACTGCGAAACATATTGCGACACACATTACACTCATAGATGAGAGAGCATTCTTTCATGAGTAGTCGTCTCACCTGGAATATTTGGTTTATGCAATTTGTTTATAAAGATAAAGTACTTTTCGTTCCTTATGACTTTTATATTTTAATTGAGGTATTCGTTACCTGCTTACCTCATCTGTACCATTTTCGTATGCCTTTTTTGCTTCAACAAATCCAGCACATGATGTTCGAAGCGGTTGCCTGAGTAAACTTTCATCTTCATTCAGAGCTTCCGAAGTCGACGCATTTTCTTTTCTTTTATATTTGCCATTAGGAAAACTGCATTTGGTATCCACCATAATATATGTTGTCTATATCACGTACACCTTTCTTATTAGTTTTTAAAATGGTCAAAATCTGACCTTAAATCGGTAACAAATATGTACTTCTCTTTTCAATTTTGGATTCCTTTTATTAATTGGTTTAGTAACACAATGTGAACGTTTTTGAACTGTTAATAATACATTTTATTTTTAAAAAAATTTAACCATGTACATACATAACTGTGCAAATAGGTGTAGAAGTAAATATATGTATAATATTACGTCCAATAAAAAAACTTAATAACATTCTTTGATTTATATTATAAATTTTTAACAATAAACTTTCTTCTTAGCAAGTCATTTTGTTTTTAATATATTTTTATAATCAACAGAAATTCACTTTTTCAATAATTAATTTTACACTACTGCATTTATAAATTATTTTTTCTTATTCCTTTTCTCCTATTTTTTCAAGAACTTGTTACAGACGGTGCTGCCACATCTGTTTAATTGATGCTTGCGACGGCGCCATTTGAACTAATGGCCGTCTTGGAGATGAGATTTTAACCGATATATGCTCTCATACGGATAACAAAAACTAAAAGTACACATCGCGAAGTTATTTTATGGAGGGAAATGCATAAATTTTGGCTGTTATTAAATTTACTTAAAAATACAAATAAATAAACGAAATTAAAATTTAACAGTGGTGTGATCTTATACAACAGCTTGTTTTATGTAAAACTCATAAAGAAATATATCACAAAGTGCAATAATAAATTAGGTTTAATTTTAAGGACTCCATCTTGTTTAATGTTCTGGTGTTGTGTCTAAACGTGCTGATTAAAAATCTAATCTATGATTGCGTATCATCATCACAGTCAACTGCATACAAACGTACATATATACACATGTACATATGTAGATAAATTAAAAACGGTCATAAGCAAAGATTTGCAACTTCCACTTTGTCAGTTGGTAAGTTTTTATTCATTTAAACATTACCCTAATTGCTGAAATTAAAAAATTTAGTTATGTGATGATACATCACTTTTTAGGAAATACTCGATAAAATAAAATACTCTAATCGGTAAATCTAAAAACTATTTTAAGACATTCATACAAATCCTAAAAAAGCAATTTTTTGTTAATAGTTTGTATATAAATCAATTAAAATAAGGGGCTGTAAAAGTAAAGTTATTCGATAGAACTTTGTTGACCAAAAACACATATCTAGCGTATTTTTTTGGTACGAATGTTTTTTGGAGGCAATAGATATCATTCAGCTGTTTGAATGCATTAGTTAGTTAGAATTTAGTTACAACTTCATCCATAACTTCATCCATGACTAGTGGGTACCGAGTATTGAGTATAATGCATTTCTCAAGGCAGATCAACCAGGTAGTATCACTGGAAAAACTGGCTAATCTGAGAGCATGCCAATTGCGTGAAATTATGTTGATGAAATATTACTATGAGTATTGTTTTATTTTTTATTCACAACATTTATACCAAGCAAATACAAAATTCTTATTTCAGTTAAATTTTCGTCCAAATACGCTTGTTGCTGGTCTTCAACAAGCTGTTCGGTCCAAGGTGTGCTTAACTAGGTGACAGCATTAGGAAAACAATTACAACTATACAAGAACAACAGACATTTTTGTTTGTGTAGTTTCATTGCGTATGTAAAAAACCTAACCCATAAAACAAAGAAAATAGATACAGAAAAAAAAGTAAATAAAGACAAAAGAACTTTGTTTGTATTTTGACATTCGCAACGAATAGTCAGCTGCTGTAATGCTGTCACCTGGTTAAATACGCCTTGGTTCGGCCTAATTAGTCAATTCAAATTTAATTCAGCTGGGAGAAAGACAGAGAGACGAATACTTTATTTTTCTCTCTTTCTCCCCGAAGAATTACAATTTAAGAAAGTAAACTTTGCCTGTGGCAAAGCAGCCTAAGAATATTTCTGGAATGGCTTTTAAGAAAGAGGAAAATTGCTTCATATTTCTAATACACCCGAATAAGGAAAACAGTGCTATCCTAAATTGTTCTAGACAAGCTTAACTATATGTAACAGCTAAACAACAGAAAAAATTATGTCTCAAAAATTTTAATAAAAAAAAGTTTATGAAAAATCAAAATTGGTCTTAAGTAATAAAATCAATTACTCAAGTGATCTGAAATAAAATTTTTAAAAATTTTGATAAATTGAAAATTTGAATGTACAAAAAATTTAAAATACATTTTTGGTAACTGAAATAGTATTTTATTTTTTTCTGTGCCCAATAGTAGACTCACTATGGATATGTATATGTATGTATGTATGTACATTACATAAATTAAATAAAACGAACTAAACTTAATTTATTTTGGTATATTATTGCTTTATTAGAATTAACAAATATTTATGTACATTGTTTGTGGAACACGATTTAATTTTCAAAACTTTCTGGTTCTGGTTTTTAACGATAGCTCACAAAAAATTCTAAATAGTCGCCAAGACGGATGACAACACCGATTTTATTTCGTAAAAGATCGATTGTTTGATAAATTGTGTGGCATGGCATGTGCGCCATCCTGCTGAAACCAAGCATTATCTATGATCATATCTTTCATTTCAGGACACAACAATTTCGTAATAATGGGTCCTTGGAGGAACACACACACACATGTATTTATATCGTAAATGTGGTCCATACACTAGTATGGCTTCTATCACCATTCAGAAGAGCCATTTAGTGCTCTTCGAATTGATGATATACTTTTTTTACCTCCTTGATCCATTCCCTCCGTCTTAAGGATGAGATCACTTCCTGCAGATCTATATAACTAAATAGTACTTGAAACTTAAACTTAAAACTATAAAAATTTAGTTAATTGATGATTAATTGAAATTAAGGGGCAATTTATGACACTATATTTTTCAACTTCATTTCATCTTACATTTACACATGATGCAAGATAAAATTAAATTTGTCACACTCCTATGACGTCAGATGATTTTAAATTTCAAGTGATGTTTGTTAAGTTTTCGTTGAACATTTTTTTTTGGGAAATTAAACTAGCATTACATAACTTTTACTTTTCTTCAATCTAAACTGAAATAAAATAAATTTGTTTGTTTTATTTATAAAATCTTTCTTTATTGGCTTGTAAGCGTGACATTCATCATTATGTACGAGCATTTCAATAAATATTGCATGTGGATGGCCTGCCTACAGTGGTACATTTTTATCTTTATTTAATTAATTTTTGAATAGTAGCATAAGTAGTATGTTCGCCTTTTATTTTTAATTTTTATTCTTCATAATATTGCATAGAAAAATAAATATTTGTTATATAAATGGATGAACGCTAGTATCGTTACGAGTGTTGAACAAATTTTGAAAAAATATAAGGATCATTCCATATTTATTTAGCTATGGTTTCTTATCTGTTAAGTTTTAAGGATCTTGCTCTCTAATATCGAAGCAAATATATATAAATAAATAATGCGAATAATTAAATAAGTTCCGTCAAAACCAAAAATATCGAATCACTGGCTTAGGCTACATCAGCTAGAAAGTTAATAAATAAATAAAATAAATTTTTAAACAACAATTTACCAGAACTGTTTTAACTCCAATTTTAACAATCATTAAGAAAACATCGGATTACAACACACAACTTATGGTTCAAAAATAATTTATCAATATATTTATTTTAATTATATTCAGTGAATTATATATGGTACAATTTATTAAAAAAAAGCACTTTTTATGTGATTTAAATGAGTTTTAAATGTTTTCTTTTGAGATTGTTTGCATTTTCTTAGGTTATTTCATTTTATTATTATTATTTTTTTTTGGTATTTCTGAGTTGCATTCAATTTAATTATTTGGTTTTAGTAATAAATTTAAATAATGTTTATTATGTCTGTCGTAATGTATGAATATGTATATGAATATATTTTTTTTACAGTGTACTCTTATATAAGGTAATGAGTTAAACTTTTGTAAGGCACTAGTTACACGTTAAGCTATCTATATACTTATGTTTGTATATAAATATATGAGTGTATATATATATATATCTATATATATATACATGTATGCATGTATGTATATGTTTTGTAAATATACTTCTTTTATTGAAATAGATTTCTAATATATTTATGATGTACTTCTCGTTATTTTTGAAATTTGCTTGTATTTTTTTTAACGTGTAACTACTGACTACGGTTTTATTTTACTTGTTTCTTTTTGCAATTTGTTAATTTAAAGCTTCTTAATTAGCAAAGTTCATGACTTTTTTTGTTTGTTTGTAGGTATGGTGTTTTTGTAAGCATTTCTTCTTTATGGTACTTCTTTAGCTTAACATATTTAAATATACATAAATATACTACTGCTACTACTACTCATTTGACATACATACATAGTTAGTATCGTAATGGGAAAAAAATTTAATTTTTCTTATAATACTTTGATATATTTAATTTACTTCTTTACAAACGTAATTTAAGCTTTCAATAAATTTAATTTAACTCATTGAGAGGACAGTTAATGAAAAATATGAATCTAAAAATTTAAATAAAAACCCCACGTAGTAAATGAGAAATCAAATACAAGATCAAATTTGTTCAGAAAGTTCACTTAAACAGAAACATTATTTTGGTACACAAAACAAGAGTATTTAAGCCGATTATCAGGGAAAGAATTTTCGTACTAACCGGAAGTGTCAATGTTATAGAATGTCTATAAATATTTAATAATTCTCGTATTCTTTATCATTAAATAAGTCGGTTCATTAGTTGATATTTCTAACAACAGACAGGCACATGAAAAGTGAAGAGAAAAAGCATATATGCAGATAAGTTAATAATTTAAATGAAAGAGCTTAAGTAAAACGAAGCTTTCTTAGACCAATGTCCGAAACTTGTTCAATGGACCGGGAAGCCCAACAATTCGTTTAGGAATGTAGCTGAATTGCAAAACCATTTAGCGAATAAAAAAATTAAAAATATGTTTTATTTAATTGTGGTACTTCACACACGAATAAAAAAATATCATCCCAAAAGGTTAATAAAATGCAGAACTTTTGCATCGGCCAATAGTTCATTATAGAAGTTAACTTTTTTGATTCCTATGAGCTGAAAGCAATGTTGATTAATTATTATAATTTTGCATTCTAAAATTGTAATATCGTTTAAAAATATGTTTATTGCAGAGCCCCTTGTTCCCCACCCCTTTTTGTATGAATTAGCTTGAATTAGCTGAAAACAGAGTTTTAATGAAAGTTTAATTAACATTTCTTTTACAACATGACTATTTTAGCAGCATCACAAGTATTTGCAAACCAAAAAAAAATTCACACGTTTCTTAGCAAATTTTTTAGAAAATATGAGCTCTTTAAAATTACTTCTAATTTTTTTCATTTATTAACAAATAAAAACCATTTAGATTTTTTGTTGTTTACGTTGTTTTATACTTCAGTAATACTACTGTATTACTTAGAAATTTCGAAATCGGCTGCTCACAAACACTCTTTGAAAGTAGTCGCTTTTCTTCTTGAATACATTCTGTGGAGTTTGCCGGGGAGGGGAAGAAAGGACATTTCCCTTAAACTGGATCCGCGTCAGAATTCATGAAACATACTTAAAGAATACACTATCCGATAATTTTAAACTTTTTGCAGAAAGACTGTTTGTAATACAAATGTGCATACTTATATCTTTAATGACGAGTCCCAAATAAAAAAATATAAGTATATCCCGAAAAATAGATATTTCTATGCAATAGAATAGAAGGATACGAATATATAAAATTTTGTAAGAAATCGTATTGTGTTGTCTTTTGGAAAGAAATATAAAAATGATTCTTGAAAAGGAAACTTTCTTGCGATCTTTTTATTTATGTTGGTACTTTTAGATAACTGATTCACATAGTGCCCTCTTGAGGATTTAAGAATATTTCAAATTATCATATCTACTAAAAAAATTATTAATTGCAAACTTTAATCTCATTTTAATATTTTCTATGTATTTTTATGACTTTGGTGGGTGTAGTGTTGTGTTGTGTTATGTTCTGTTCTACATTTTATACATACTTATGTGTATTATGTATGTATGTATGTACTATGTATTACATATGTATGTACATATTATACTTAGTGCACTTTAAATGAGTTTGATTAAACATAAAATAAAAAAAAAATTAAATTAATAACAGAGCCAAATTATACACACACATTTTCGTCTCTGTTCGTTTTTGTTTTGTTTGTTTGTTTGTTTGTTTTACAATTGCTGAGTATTTCATTGTTTCTTAATAGGTATAACTTTTTAAAGTTTGCTTAATTTATTTATTATAAGATGTAGTATTGAATAACATTGAATTAAATTATAATTACAATTAATGCTAAGCTCAAACAAAAATAATTATTTTTATAATTTATTGATTGAAATTATTGTTCATTATTCTTTTTATCGAAAAGGGCAATTCATTCACTCATTCAAACCATTCTCTGTGAACATAGACATGACATGAAGAGTTATTTGGTTTCTCTAAATTTGTAAACTGTTTCGTAGGTTTTGATTTGGTACAAGAATATTATATAACTTTTATTTATACTATTCTGAAGGGAGTTTTGTATAAATTGCTATTTTTATGTCTAACCTATAAAATTAAATATATATAAACAATTTAGTTGAATCATCATTATCATCATCATCATCTCATTATTATCAGTATAAAATTGAAATAAATATTAAACGCTATATAATTATAATAATAATAAAAGTAACTTTAAAAAAGTGGCAAAGCAGACAAAAAGTAGGGTGTAGTAGAGTCAATGTGAAAGGGTTAATAACTGAATAACTGAACGAACGAACAGTTGGAAATGTATAAAACTCAAACTAGAATATAGAATACGTACAAGTAGTAGGCATGTATGGAATTATGTAGATTATTTTATGGATCTACCATATAAAAGATGATAATAATATAAAACGAGAAAACTTGTTGCTTGTGGAGAGTGTGAGTGTGTATATGAAATATAATGCATTCCTGAAAATGAAACGGCCACAACAACAAAGAATTCTTTCGAAGGACTATAAAAGCTTATAATTCTACTAACAAACATCAATTGCATATAGTATAGTACATTTATCTACATTTATCTAATATAAAAATCATACATTAAGTTATTTATTTATTTTTTTTAAATTTAGAATAGCAAAATATTTATGAGAATGATATTTAACGATTGCTTTCGATTGTGATTTTATTAATGTTTGCTTATGCGTTAATAATGAGAAATTATTTTACAAATGAGTTTTTCGCTTTAAGAAAATACTTTTATTTTATTTCATTTCATTAATTAATTTTTAATTTAACGGCAGTTTTTTTAAGTAGATAATTCATTTATAATGAACATATTTGTTGGAATTGTTATTTAATTTTAAAAGTATGATTTTCTCTTTTTGAATGTAAAATTTAAAACTTGAATGCAAATAATAAAAGAGTAGGTACCTACTTCAAATTGTTAAGTCAATGTCTTTTAGACAATAAAACTTAATGAGAATTAGTGTGTTGTTGTGATGAAAAATGATACTTTAAGAGTCATTATTACAACTTGGCGGTAAAGTACACATTAGTTGAAGTTAGCGATAAACAGAGCTTTAAATTTTTTTTTATTATTACAGCTTCCCTATCAAAAACCGATTACTTTTTTTTTAATTTAACATCTCTAGTTAACAAACAATAAATGTATATTTCTAGTTGTTTGGCATCAAAAGTCATTTCAAAATAGAAATTAGAATTAATTTATTTTGCCTACATGGACAAGAAATGACTAAACCTCGCAATAGAAGTTACAGGTAGAATGAACTTGCCTTTAAATTATTGTTTTGTCCGATAAAATTCAACCTTTAACCAACGCCGAGTTATACATAATAATGGCTCTAAATGATAATATCTCAAAAGTTTATCTTAATTCGTGATAATGGTTTAATTAAATAAACAAAAATGAAAATATTTATGTGCAATATGAAAAATATTATTTCATTTTAATTGTCCTACTTTATAATTATGTGTACAAAAGCACAAGTAAATACACTTCTTTAAAAATTAGCACAGGCCTCAGAAATATAACTGCTGGCGTACCCTTATTCAATTTTTGAAATACATCGGTTTTTAATTTTGCATTAAGCACCCAGATTTGTAAGTTTTCGCTTAATTTTTCATGACTAGAGCGAAAATCACGAAATTAGTTTTGACCGTTTATGAATCTGCACAAAAATATCTTTAATTTAAGGAAAACCAGGTCGCTAACTGTTTCTATAACTGGAAACTATATTTTAAAAGCTTTTTTTATGGAATTACTGAATTACATTTTAAGATTAAATTTTTTCCAAGCTGGTATTTTACTTATTCAGTTAATATTTTTTTTAATACACGCAAAAATTAAGAGGCTTAAAGCGAGTATAAAAACCGATATATTTCAAAAACTGTATGTGATTGGAGTAAAAAAGATTATTCTGCTAATAAGTGCACATTAACACAAACACCAACCAATACGGTATTTTAAAGGGAAGACCAACGCGGGCCTGTGTAATTAAAATATTTGAAAAAAATGCGTGGAGTATGCATTTTTCGGTTTATAAATAACATAAAATTAAGAAAAATTACTTTTAACTATGCGACGTACTACATAGAGAAAAAATAATAGTAAAAAATTTAAATTTGATTTCAAATTACATGGAAAGGTTTGATTTTATATATTTAAGTTAAGTAGGTTTTATGCATAATGCGTGGATGGAGGCTAAGTGGCTTAGTTTCATTTAAACTTCATACAAACGAGAACATTAATTCTAATTGAAACGATTTTTGTATGTGTATGTGTGTGTATGTATGCATGTATGTATGTATGTATTGTAGCATGAATGCATGAGCGTAAGGATTCAGTTACTATGGTGTATGCACTCGCACGAGTGTTATGAGTTTTAAATTTTGATAGTGTTCTTATTTTGTTTTTAATATACATATGTATATATATATATATTTTTTTTGCTTTTTACACAATTGGTTCGTTTATGTTTTTAGTTTCAATTAGTTTTGATTTAGAAAAATTTTGCTATTGCTAATATGGAGAGGTTTGCAAACAATATGCAGAAGTTAGTTTTAATCTGATAACTACCTCCGCTCACAACGATATCCTTTTCCTCCAGCATTGGATAATCAATCACGTGTATTACACCATTAGTGCATTCGACATCCGGACGATAGACATTAATTTTTTTATAATTCCAAATGATGACATAGCCTGAAAAAGATAAATATAAAACCATCAATTGTAACTTTTTTTGTGGGAGTAATTATGGTCTAAGCTAAAGTAAATGAAACTCAGCTAATAAGTTGAAAAAATATGTATAAAAAAATTTTAATCTTTTTAAAAGGGTATGATTTGAATCGTGTAACAAAGTGCAGCAGTTTATGTACATACGTATGTATATACATGTACAACCGATGTAACGAATATAAATTTTTCATTATTCGCGAATGCAAAATAAAATATTTTAAATTTATTTCGTTTTCCTCGCGTTCTGTTTGGGCTTTTAATTAGCATTAGTCATTTACGCAAATACATATTAAAAAGCAATTCAATTCAGCTTAATTAGGGTTTGCTTCAGATGTTTGCATCGATGTTTAGCATTCTTTTACTGCAATGAAATTACACGATATTAAAGAAATAGATGCAGCAGTATCACATATGTTTAGTTTTCACAATAAGTTTTTTCCTCGATCACAAACTACTCTTAATGATTTTAATTCATTCGATAAATTAATTCATTAGCAAAGTTCAGTTTTAGAAAACGAAATATAGCTTATCTTTGATGCAAGATATACAGTCACATCTTTTAGAAATATTTTGACTAAATAACGTATCATACATAAATGACATTTTGGATTTGCTTCAAGTTCCATAAGCAATAAACGTATCTGAGACTCGATGATTCTATTTATAAATACGCAAGAAACTCACGGCAACAAAACCGGTAGTAAATGAGCAAAAGAACAAGAACAATAGGCATTTCTTATATCGGTTCTGTCAAAAACATCTACAGAAAACAAATACAGAAATATATAAAGGCAGCCTTTTTGACATTCAAAGTAGAAAGAATAAGCAAGACAAAGAAATCAGCAGCCGTAATGCTGTCACCTGGTTAATACACCTTTTTCTTTTTCTCAAATTCCAATAAAGAGAAACATTATAACATTATAGGTATATAAATCATATTCGAGTAAGTTTAATTCATTTCCAATTGAAATATATTAATTATAATTCTTCTCGATTTCTTCTTTAAAAACTTTGACATTTGACGTTGATGACGTGAACTCACAACTGGCTGTTCACAAGTTTCATAGTTTTATTAGATACAATATTGTGGATTGTGAATTGAACAACTTATGTAGAAGGTACTTTTGGAAAAAAATAAAACAATTAGAGGTGGTACACAAATCAAAAATATTTATGCATTTATTTAAAGAGCTCATTGAATGATATATAAACTCAGTTAGATCTTTAATTTCTGTGAAACATTTTTAAAAGTGGATAATAACACTCGAATTAGATTCGTTAAAAAGGGCTTTATACTGTAAAAATATTTTAGATCTGGATCGAGTTGATTATATCCCAATATGTAATTTACTTCTGAGTCAGTTTTTGGGCTTTGCCTTCCTTTACGTATTTACATACATACATATTTACATCCATACATAATATATGCTCATATGCACACATACTTGTGCATGTGAATTTATTTCTTGAATTTATCTGAGTTTATATGTGTTAAAATAGTGTGTGATTTTATGTGTAAATAAGTATATACGAAATGAAAATTTTTAGAAATGATTTCGTTTAAGGAATTCTTTAGATTGCGCCTAAAATATAATGCCAACTCACCAGTCCATTCATGAGAAGCGAATTCATCATGAAGATCTTGGTTTAAAATTTTTTAAAGAAAGAAAAAGATTATACATTAAAAATTGGTTTTAAATAATTGAACCATTTGTGCAATCAACAAATAAATGTCAGATAAAGCGATCTGTTTGAGAGTTTCAAATATATAAAATGTAATTGTTAAAGTACTTACGTCCAGCTTCTTCTTCTACTTTAATCTTTAATGAGTCTCTAAAGGTTGGCAAAACAATTGAATCGCTTTCTTTCGTCATGGCAACTAAATCTTTCATGTTATAAGCTCGATCAGCAATTACCAAATGACGTTCCAAAATTGAGCGGGACTAGAAATTGAACGAAAAGTTATTAGATATCGGATAGAGAATTGATATTAGTTACATGATAGGCAAAGTCTTTCATAAATAATTTCTTATGAACGGAGGGGAAATCTAAGCCGATCTTCTGCCAGCCTTTATCGCGCGTCACAAAGTACGTGTAACGTCTTTGCGTGTTGTTCAACTGTTCGTTAAAGTTTGAAAATTGTCCCATTTTGTAGGAATCACTATATAAAAAGTAAAATTTGATATTAAATATATTTTTTTTATATGATCTTTTTTTGATACCTTAACATGGGATCACTTGTCAATTTTCCTAAAACTGTAGTATAAGGAACTCCAAGTACCTTGTCAATAATGTGAACATAACCATTGATACTGGCCACATCTGCTTCCAGAATAGTGGCATTTACTCCACCACCTTCGACAGTAATGATTTCATCTGAACCTTCACCATTGACGTTAAAATAAAGGAATGTACGGTTGTTTACGGTGGGCACTTGTGCGATCTTTGAATTGAAAAGTTAAAGCTAAAGTTAAACCAAAAGTGTGGTGCGCAAATGTCTTTGAACTTACTAAATTTTGATTTTTTTCTTTAATTTTCTGCACATTGAGGCGATCTTTAATAATATGCATATTCAAAATTTCTCTCATTTTCGGACCATCTCTGTAACGATTCATTAATGATACAAATTATACTTTTTTTATACAAACTTTTGCAATGCAAACCTAATAATGTTGTCTATGGCAGATCTATTCCAGGCCTCATTACTTGGTGCTAGAATTGTTACATCTCCGAAATTGTTAATGTCATCAAGAACTTGCCCACCAATGTCCATAATAACTTCAAGGAACTTTCTTAAAGCTCCATTTTCATTTTCCTATATTTAACAAGAGAAAAGATATCTTAAAACTATTTATGTACAATTAAAAAGTTATTCATAATATTTTTTCTCGTGCAATTTTTATGTAATATTTATAATTTTTATTCGCAAATAATTTTTACAAAAGCTAATCCGATGATATTATTTGTGATACAATGGATTATACATACTCGTATATTATAGTTGAGTTCACAATTTATTGAATGAGTTGTATGCTGCATAGATCTTGTTGGTAATTCGTTTTACAACAACATTTATACAACACACAAGTCATACAATAGGTTGTGAGTTGGATATATGTATATATATATATTTTTAGTCAAACTAAGGTAATAAGCATATAAAAGAAATTAAAAATTTAGTTTCTAAATATTGTGCAGTTGATACAATTAAAAACATTTTCCAATATATCGCTTATAATTTTTTTCCCATCTTGTAGAAAATTAAACTAAATATGCAGCTGCGTGCGTAACAGTTTCAGTTTCTTCAGTTTCAAACGTTTTCATAAAAACATTCTGCAACTAAAACTTCACACGTCTTATGGTCCCATTTGAAGTTTCTTTTATTTGTTTTATTACTTACAGGTTACAATTATTTGCCGCTCAAAATGTTTTTTTTACAAATTAAAAAAAAAAATATTAAAACGGAAAAGTTTTATTTTCATTCCCGTACGAATTTAATTTCTCTGGTTATAATTTATATATTTTTTATATACATACGTACGTACACATATGTACATATGTATGTATGTATGTACATACGTACATACAAAGAAAAATGTAAATTTAATTTTCTTACTGAAATTCAAGAAATTGCTAAATATTTCTTGTCTAGAGAAAACCCTTCAAGGAATTTTGTAAATTTAAACAAAAAGTTCACAACAATTAATTGGGAATAACCTAAACTTTTATCAGTTAAAAAATATCTTTTAATCAAAAGAGTTATTTCAAATTGAAACAAATAAGATATTTTATTTTTTTTAATTTTAATCAAACTTTTCGCCTTAACCTTAAAAAATAAGTTGTTTAAAAATATTCAAAGATTTCAAACAGAACAGCTGAAAAAACCAAAAATATTTGCTTTAATTTAACAAAATTTTTTCTAGTCTATAAAAAATACTTTTACGTTTATTAAATTTAAATAGTTGCAATGCTTTCAATTATCTAAAAAAAATAAGTGCGAATTGCATGAATGTGAAATTTTGCACACTTTATACCATTTTTGCTGTTGTCACTTTTCAATACGCCTCTAATTTGGACATTTATTGAAAATAAATTTTATTTAAAGAAATGTGTCTTTGAAACGGTAATTTTAACGATAGATTGATTATTTGATATAAAATAGCATAAAGTGTTGGCACCATGGATGCAAATGGGGATTGAAATTAAAAAAGTCCCGGTATTTGTTAATCCCGAAAAATCTTGGGATTTCCAGTTGGCACACAACAATCAACATTAATGAAAGGGTCGGTTTCCCACTGCTGAGATAAAATAAACATGACACCGATCGACCTTGTCAGTAGTGTTGTAAAAAGCGGTTACCTTTGACTACTCAATACTTTTCCAGTTGAGTACTCGATACTACTCAATACTTTTAAAATTTTTTTATTTCGAAATAATAATATTTAATAGATTAAAATTCGATTTTATTATTACACGTACTTCATAATAATTCATGGATTATCAAATCTATACTTCCATTAAAAATATCTAACAAAACGGCCAGGCTTATTAATTCTTGCAAATGATTAAATTGTTTGCGCTTAAGTTCCCTCAAAACCGAGTTGTATTAATTTAAAACATTTTCAAGTAAAATTTTCGTAAGTATTTACACATGGAAATGCATCTCTGAAAGTATTTAGTAGTTAGTTTTGGGTATTGATTACCGGGAAATATATACGGTATTGAGTACTCGGCACTTAAATACTCAATATTTTTACAACACTACTTGCCAGTGTTAATATTTCAATTCTCGTTTTATATTTTTTAACTCTTTCAATTATTTTTCAATAATATCATCTTGACTACTATTATTATTTATAAGTATTACTTTATTTCTTTAAATTTCACTATTTTGCAGAAGTTTTGTTATTTTTACTCAATTCATAACTATGAAGGTATTAATTGTATGTTGTATATGTAAATGCTGTTGGTATTTAACACAAATTTAAATATTACATTGTTTGTTTACAAAATAGAAATATTTTAAAATAAGTAAGTTAATTTTAAAACAAAAAAATCAATAATAAAACGAAAATAAACTTACTTGTGAGAATTTATTTTTAAAACCAAAACGATTTTTCATATATTATTGTTGTTTAAAAACAAAGTTCTCACACGAAATTTAGTTTTAATTAAAAAAAATTAGGTAATAAGAGGAGAAAATGACAGAATGGAGAAAATCGACAAAGATTTAAAATAATGCTTTTAACGCATAGACAACAGCAGGATACACGACTACAAACGGGGCTAACTTCAATCGTCGCAGTGTCGCCAGTTACTTAATTATTTTGAAAAAAACACCTGCATCGGTACAGCAGCTGTTTGTTCTGTGTGGCACTTTGAAATATTTTATTTTTATAAAATAAAATAACCTATTCAAAATATTCTAATGGCAAGTTAAATTTAAAAACAAATCAATTCATTTGTTTAAAACATCTTTATTGTTAATCCATTTATGCAATTTTAAATTTGTAATATGCTTCTTTCTGTTAAACGAAATAAAAGACTTTTAAGCTGTCATTTATGTCACATTTTTTATTGTTTGTTGTCGCTTACGAAAATAAAAATTTGCCTAAGTTGGCGACAGCTACAACGGTGGCCGTGTAACCGTGTAGCTGTGCCGGCTTAAAAATAATCCTCCATATAAACGTGTATATTTTATTTTTGACAGATTGTGATTGGTGGCCTGCTGTGTGCTTAATGCATAAGTTTTATATCAACGGTACTACGACCAATTGCAATTCATGTCAGGTTCATATAGAAATGACAGACGTGACAAATACATATATCACGATAAAATCGGAACGATAAGAAACGTATACTTATTTTTATTTTAACAAAAAAGATAACTGAAATTGAATTGCAAGATATTTAGATTTTTATACATAATACATTATTTATCGCTTATATGCACACTGGAAATACGCATTTAACGCTTTTAAGCACTTCAGCGATTTTATATTAAAAAAAAATGTTTTGCATATTTTTTATTTACTATTCACTTTAATATTTTAAACTAACAAAATATATCGACAAAAAATAGTTTGACATAAAAAATTTGTGTTTTTAAATTGTACTGCGATACTACAGTGAGTACTGCAGTAACATGGTACCACCAAAAGTACAAAATGTACCTAAAAAAATGTACTTATGTATGTACCACAATTTCCATTCCTGTTTTCAATCCCTAAACGACAAATGTAAAATTTTCAGGAAAGGAATCAAAGTCTATATAAAAAGTCTATATAATTTGAATAAAAATGTCATACAAATGAAACAAGTATGTGAATTTATTTAATACGAATACTCCGTATGTACTATGTTTTTGTACGTTAAAATTTATTGTTTTTAATAGTTAAATTTGCTACTTTAAGACAAATTATAGTTATAATAGAAACATCTAAATGTTTAATAAAATAAAAATGGCACATATAAAAATCCAAATTTTAATTTATCGTGCAAATTTACTTAATATAGATGCGATTATGCATGTACATACAATATATATGTATGTAAGTGTTACAGGAAGAAAGAGGGTGTCCTCGGTCACTTAATGAAAATGAAACACTCAAATTTGATATTTAATTCCTGGAATTTGTTGAAAAACTCAAGAAAACTGAATTCTGAGCGAATAAGTGGGAATTATTAGAACGATTTCTAAGACATGTCCTTTTTAGCCTTTAAAAATTCTGTCTCTTGTTTTTTTTTTATATAAAACTTTTTTATTAAAAATTTTTTGGTAAATTTAAAGAGGGTAAAATTTACCACCACCTCAATGATTACGTTCAAATACATCACCTCCGTACTTAGAGGTTAATCAAATAAGAGTAAAAATCATAAGAATCGGATATCGTCTAATTTTTGTCTGCCCCATTCGCTTAAATAAAAAAAGACATGTTTTAAAAACATGAAAAAATAATTGTTTTATTCGGGTCGTAATAAAACTATTTTTATTACATGTCTTTTTTTATTTAAGCGAATGGGGCAGACAAAAAATAGTTTTAGACGGCATGTTTTTACATCTGACTAGTAAAATTTCCATCTTCAAAACTTATACAACTTATCCTTATATGTACATGAAAAAGTCAGATTAAGAATGAAAAAACCAAAATTATAAGCTTTCTGTGAATTGACAATTTCGACAGACACGCAAAGTTGCACCTGAGTCACAAAACTAACAAGTCAGATGTAAAGAAAATGCCGTCTAAAACCACCTCAACGACCAGCTATCAGGAGTTGACACCATTTTTTCTTTTTGTAAAGCGATTTAAAAATAAGAACATTGATTCACACTGAATTTAGCGAATTATTCATATTTAGTTTAGTCACAAATGCAGCATTTAAGGAAATAACAAGCTTGTTTTCTTTAAGCTAAATACATGTACTTAGTGTTAAAATAATTGGTTGATAAATACTTACTATTGCCTATTGTGTATTTTTGGTTTCAAGTTTGAAAGTATGTTGGATGTTGAAGTTTGGAGTTTGTTGTCGCGCCATTTAATAAAAATAAATGTATTTAATTTCAATATAATTATGTCAATTAAATATTCAATGAGAATATTCAAATTTGATTATGAAGTTATTTTTCATTAGGCTGATATTCTAAATTTAAGAATGAATCAAGTTAATGATGAGGTGGCGGAACGTATGTATGTAAAATTAATATTGAGGTATAATCATGCAGATAGTAAAAGCTGCATCATACATAATAATATTTGTTGAATGAATGAAGAGGTTTATTAAAAATATACCAACGGATTATTTATTTAATCTGAACTTCAAATGTGTTCCTATTGGAAGTTAAGATGTTTTAAATGTCGTCTTTAACATTTCAAAATTTAACATTCTCATAATTTTTATAGCAGAAACAAAACAGCTAAAAGATTACAAATCAGCTTCTTTCAACATCTTCGTGCGTTATGATCAGGGCAACCAAAAATATGCTCTTTAAAATAGTTTTTTTATTTTTCATGAGAAATTGTATTTTCTTTAATTGAGATGTTTACTATTTTCGAATTTCCCCCTGGTTTTAATTATTATTAGTTAAATAAATTGTTTATTAATTTTTCGATATTTTGTATATTTTTCATTTTGCCATGTAATTGATTTTATTTTTACATACCGCTCGCTTTATGTACAATTTCAGAGTTTTTTAAATTTTTTTATATTGGCAATGTTTTCGGTTCAAGAGACTTTGCTTAGTTTCTTTTATAGATTCAATAAATTAAAAAAATATGTTTGTCCGCTGATTTTTTTTAATTTAGCTTTTTAGGGGGGCTTAAATCTATTTCGAAGCTTAATTCGATGTTTCGGTCATATTGAGTATTGAAAAATTAATATAATTTTATATTTTGTTAACGATCTTATTATTTTTTAACGAGATTTAGTAATTATTTACAGTTTAACTGTTTTTAAACCAAAATTATAACACGAAAAATATCAACAATATAAAAATCAAAATAAGGAAGAAGGAAAAATAAGAAAAAATTTCTTAAAAAATGCCATTTAAAGGAAATAAGCTCTTAAAATGAAAATATTCAAAACTGTGCTGTTAAAAGCAAAATATGCGATTATATTGGTTACAATCGTTGACAAGTTTCTTGAAAAGTTCTGAAACTGAATAATATGTTTGTATAATGGGTACAATATTTTTGGTTGCTTTGGTCATTATGAACCAACTTGCGGGCTTAAACGCATTTCGTTCCACGTCAACTAAAAAAAATCATAAATTTTACGATGCGTTACGATGAAATAACTAATAAGCATGCGCAAAGTGTGTGCACTGAAAATTTCTGTGAGACTAGTTCGCAATTTTTTGGATATTCATTTTCTTTTAAGCAAATGAAAATTCGAAAATGGAGGTATAAAACCGGGAACACTGATGTAGCTTATGTTCACAACGATTACAGAATTTAAAAATCTTTTTGTAGTACATACTACTACTTCTTTCTTAAACGAAATAAAATGGCTAAGCACTGGTAGAATGGTAGAATAAATACTAAGATAAATAATACCTGCAACTACTCTCAGCAAAATTAAATAATCAAATCTATCACAGAATTTGTACGAAAGTGAAACAAATTATTTTTTCCAATTCGTGTCGTTTTGGAATTATTTATGCAGCTTTTAACCGTTTTCCAGATAATGTGTTTCGAACCAAAAAATAATGCTTCTTAAATATTAAAAATATTTCTTTCACTTTTCTATTTGAATGAGTTTTCGTTTTCTTATATAAAAAAGTTTTGTGTGTTGGGGGTTGAGCTAGTCTACATGCATACATACATGAATTTCATTTGTCCTTATGCCATATCATCAGGAGACTTTAAACCATATTCTTAAAAGTATTTCATAAGGCAAAACGATAAATAAAATCAAGAATGTGGTTTAAGGTCTGCTGATGGTTTGCCATAAGCACCAATGAAATACATTTACATATACATACATATAGACTAGCTTAAACCTCAACAAACAAAACTTTTTGAAATAAGATATCGAGCCATATCTCGATTAATGAATTTACTAAATATTTTCTTATAAACTTTCGTAGGAATTATTTGATTTCTATGACGCTTCTGAAGGAAGATATAATTTTCTTTTGGTTCGTCACGTACCGCACTATTTTCTTTGGAAATTTTTTATTCTTTCACATCACTCACAATTTAAAAAGCGCCAAATTTGTCAAAACGATAAGATTCAAAAACAAAACTTTCATATAATAAGATGATTTCGCACTAATACACCTATCACTCATTTTACACTCGTCTCTAATTTTTGCGTGATTTCACTATCACACTGTAAATTATACACAATTACAGGATTTTTTAGTGATGAATTCCCTAAGACTGTAACAAACGTTTCATATTGACAGTTAACTTCGGTGGTTTCTTCGAGATTTTAGGAGCAAAAACTAAAACGCAAATAATAATTATTAATAATTGAATTTTTTGAGTAATTGAGCATCTTAAATGCGTTTATAGTAGCGGTTAAAAAAATGTATTTTATTTTGAGAACGTATATTATTTTATTTTCAGATTTTTATTATTTTATGTTCTGTTACGGATCAGCTGTTTTGTTTCTGCTCAATTGAAAAACTGTATGTGTTGTTTGCTGTTACTTTTTCGTTCTGTTCTGTTGCGGAACATTATGTAGAAAATAGAATACAACGTTAAGTGACAGCCAAGAGTTTTTTGTGGTGTAAAATATTAAAAATTATGTATTAAAAGTCAGAAAATTTTATTTTGATTCATATTTTTAAAGATTTATATATTTTTGTCAAATAAAAAACATTTAACCGTGCACATCCGAAAGTTCAGACACAGAACAAGTAATAAATATTTTTTACAGAAAAGAGCGGCAAACGTTTCATATTGACAGTTAACTTCGGTGGTTTCTTCGAGATTTTAGGAGCAAAAACTAAAACGCAAATAATAATTATTAATAATTGAATTTTTTGAGTAATTGAGCATCTTAAATGCGTTTATAGTAGCGGTTAAAAAAATGTATTTTATTTTGAGAACGTATATTATTTTATTTTCAGATTTTTATTATTTTATGTTCTGTTACGGATCAGCTGTTTTGTTTCTGCTCAATTGAAAAACTGTATGTGTTGTTTGCTGTTACTTTTTCGTTCTGTTCTGTTGCGGAACATTATGTAGAAAATAGAATACAACGTTAAGTGACAGCCAAGAGTTTTTTGTGGTGTAAAATATTAAAAATTATGTATTAAAAGTCAGAAAATTTTATTTTGATTCATATTTTTAAAGATTTATATATTTTTGTCAAATAAAAAACATTTAACCGTGCACATCCGAAAGTTCAGACACAGAACAAGTAATAAATATTTTTTACAGAAAAGAGCGGCACAGAACGGCAACGAAAAGTTAAAACTAATGAAGCCATTACTCGCACAAAAGCTACCACATTTTCTCAAATTAAAAAAAGAATTTTTAAGGTAAATCTTTGAGTTGAGTAACAAAGAACAAAAGAAAAAAGCTTTCATTATGGGCGTTGTTTCTCGCAGAATGACTTATGGTTGACGCTACAGTCGTGCTCTGTTTCATCATTTTATTGTATCTTTGGAAAGATATTCCTAAAATAATAATTTTATTGCACAAAAATGTTCTCAGCATTGTAGATCTCGGTATTTTGTTGAAACAAAATTTAGCTTTGCACGAACTTCTCGAGAACTGATGTATCTATCGTGCAAATCGAGGAGTAGGTGTATTATGAAAACTATCAGGGAATAATCTAATAATACTTGGATGCATTTTGCGATACATGCTCTTGAACTCATTTTTTGTTTAATGTGTTTTAAGTGGTGGGTGGCATGTGTGTGAACTTAAAATTGAATTAAAACGCAATATTTACCTTAAACGACTACAAAATTTGTGTGAAAAATTGTAGTTGGAAGTGACAAATCCAGTAGCATGATAAATATTATTGACAGAACGCAATTTAAGCACAAAAAAAGTAATAATAAGTAATATTGAGTATGAAAAGCTTTGAATTTTATATAACAGGAAAATAATTATGTACAAGAAGAAACTTTTTTTTTTTAATGATGAAACATAAAAACATACAGATGGCACAACTTTTTATGTAGTAAAACTAAAATAAAATATTGCTGGTGAGAAAATGCATTTTCGAGCGTAATGTTCATGGGATTGAGAGGAAATAATAACAAAGATTCCAATTTTATATTGTTACAAAATTTTGTGTAGTTCTAAATAAATAAAATTTATGTCTCTAATTAGCCAATTTCTCAAACAAAACTACTTTTTTAAATTTTACTCGAAATGATTTTTCATTTAATTTTTGATTTGAAAGTGTAAAAGAATATAATGAATTAGAATGACTTTTTAGCCTTGTAGTTCAAGATTTCTCTAAGAAATCGTACACGAATAGAAAACTCGAGTAATTTATATTTAAAAAGCGAATGTCAAATATTATATAGAGCACCGCACGCAATTGATAAAGTTTGATAAAATGCAAGTGTTATCTACAACGTGACTTCAAAAATTCGTTTGTCCGTTTGTATTGTTTTAACTTAAAAAAATGGCCGAGATAAAAAAAATTAACTTTAGTTAAGGCAGTAAAAATCGCTAAAACCAAAGTAGTGCCTAAAGCTTACACCCCTGCTGATATAAGTATGTATATGACTAAAATCGCTAAGCAGTTTTAAAGAGGGCAAAAGCGCGCAAAATAAAGCAAATTTTTTGTTTAAATATTGTTGAAATTAAAGCTACGACATCCTAATATTCATTAGTAAAATGGGCATTTCTCAACGAACATATCACTCATTTACTCAAACTGGGTCGTAAAAATGAAAAAATATATTCGCCTCTCAAGAGGTGAAAAAATTTATACACAATATAAAATAAATAAAAACACGTTTTTTGAGTTATGACGTTATTTAAGTAAATGTGCACAGTGAAAAGGCAACATTAAATTTTTGTGTGGTTACGGTTTTTTTATTTTAGATGACGATCTGTTTGTATAAAAAATTTATGTGGGCAGGAATGCCCCTTTTGGACCTTCTTCGGTATTAAGTAATCGCTGGCACAATCAACCGCTAATGTGGACAATTACTAAATACCGTGTCATCAGCAGCGTTTACATAAGATTTTTGTGATTTCTAGCTGTATACGACAACAACATAATCAGGGCTTGCAATTAGGATTCTTAATCGTGAATACTGTGGCGAAACACACTCCTTGAACCATTAAATCATTATAAAATAATATGGCCTAAAAAATTTACTAGTTTGCATTCATGGAAGATCTTAAATAGAGTAAATAAACTGTGTTTTAACCAAACATATAACGGAGGATGAGACACTTATTGTCTCTCATAGTATTCTGTTCGATTATCCGTTTAAATAGGATGATTACAACTATATTACTGATGACATCCTTTCTAACAGAGAAATGAAAAAGACTTTTCAACCTGACTAAAACTATTTATTGAACTCTAATTAAAAACAGTTCCTCCCACTACAATAAAAAAAGTAAAGAATTAAAAAAAAAATACTAAAACTTGGAGACATTCAACTTGTTCCACCGAAATTCGTTGACAAACTTCTGTTGCAGGGCCAAATGATGCATGTGTATGTGTATTTTTTTGTAAATTTAAATTTTTTAAACTTTGTAAATTACCCAACACGATCGTTGAATTACGAGGAAATTAAAATGAAATAGGTAGAAATAAGAACTACAAGGTTAAAAAAATTTGCTGTGAAAGTGAATTTAAAATGAAATTCAATATTAATTTTGTTATTAGCATACTTACATTACACCCAAAATTTTTTTAAAATAAAATTTATATTTTAAAAGTTATTTTAAAATAAAATTTTGCTTTTGATTTTACTATGAACCGAGTGTAGATTTTTTGTTGTTAAATCGTGTAAAAACAAATTAAATTTAAAAACTATCGTGTTTTATTCAGTTCAAGTAAAATCTGTCTTTGGGTTGGGTCTCTATTTTTCAATATTTTAGAAACATTTTGTGTTCATGTATGTTGTGTTTACTTGTGTGAATTATTATATTACGAAACGCTTAAAAACTTTGTTCTTAATTGAGTCTATTGGCAAAAGTTAGAAATTTTCTAAGCCATTATTATTTGCGACAAACAGTTTACAGACCCAAAATAAAAACAAAGCCATACATAATCATAAGTTTTAAAGTCTAGCATCAAATTACGAATATTTAATATCTTCTTATATGAATGTGTGTCAACCATCTAAAGAACTCGTACATGTCTACATACATACTGCTCTTGACCCTGTTGGTTGAAAGCAAGCCTACTGACTGCTCCCTTATTTATGTATCTAAATACTTTGAAACGAGTTGAGTTGTAAGGAAGAACATACGATTATGAGAGAGACACTTACTTCTGAGTTTAGGATAAGCTAAAATTTCATAATATGAAAACATACAGATGTATGTACTTGTACGTAGAATACATAGAAGTATGTATGATTTATTATTCACATATATTGTATATGTATGTATCAATGGTTTTTTTTTTCTTGCAAAAAACTATTTGAAACAACGGGGATAATAATAATAGTAATAATAATAGTATGTATCTAATAGTCTTCTGTTTTATAGTTGCTATTGTATTTGTTTTCTGTGTATTTAGATATTGATAGCTTACCTGCAGAAATTGTGTTACTGTGGTATCAATAATCATCAGTGGCCGGTGTATCAAGTGAACAACACCGTTGCGCACCGGTATATTAGCCTTAACAATTTCAGCTAATACCACGCCCGTAGCGTGTTTTGAATCACCCAGCAGGGTATTCGATTTTACATACACTAGAAATAAGTTTAGAAATGTATCAATCAATCAATGAATGAATATAATCAATTTTGAATTAAAACGTTCCGAACTTTAGCTTAATAAATTACTTTGGATCAAAAACCGAATTATGGGGACTTACTTTTTCCTTCTTTTTGCTTGGAAAAGCTTACTGTTACTTTAATATTATCCTCAAAGGCGGCAGTGGTTTGAGGCACTTCAATTTGGGCAGCCGAAGTAAATATGACATTGTTCAAGATAACATGGCCATCGATAACTTTGTTATCGACCAAACTGCTGCGGGTAGTTTGCTGCATAAAGCACATGTTTCGATTTTTAAGTTTAATAGAACAGTTAAATGAAAAACTAATATTGTTACCTTAAACCCTTCATCGACGGGAATGAGGAAAGTATGACCACCAGGCGATTGATATAAATTTTCTTTTCGCATCACGGTGACTTGTGAACGGTACGATCTAAATTATGAATTTTATTTAAAATATAAAAACGCAGTTTGCAATTATCAACTTACCTCAACCTATTTTCTCCTATATTCAGTAAATCGGCTTGTTGCAAGAATTGAAATGCATCTGGATTTGTAATTTCCGCCTTGGATGTTGGTAGGGCTGTAAGCGGAACTAGTACTTCGTCTATAATGTGCATCACCTGAAAATTTGTATATAAAAATTTAAAATTTTTGTGTTTTTCTTTTTTTTTGAATTCATGCACAAACCTGTCTTTTTCCCTCGTTGTTCGTCAATTCAACCGACAACGATGGAATTATTCTAGCGTTGTTAACATAAATGTCGCCGTTCCGATTTTTCGTTATATACAGTGGTGGATTACCATCCATATCTGATGGTATCGTCTTGGTTAGTTGATCATGGGTCATCGCGACCGTAGCTTTAATTATGTTTTGGTACTTAATTAAATAAAAACTACTTCAGATTTTTTTAATATAAGCCACACTTACCCATGTGATATAAAACGTAAGTGGTGCCGTGGTGTCGTTGAAAAGCTTCATTTGTGGGAACAAATAGCGTGCATGCTCTCAATGATAATGTAGAATTAGCAATAGGATTTTGCTCCAGCAAACTGTAGAACTGAAAATAAGCAAAATAAAGAACTTAAACTTCTTCGTCTGGATAGCGTTTATTTTATTTTGAAAAGAGCACACTGTCTTTATTTATTTAAAAAAAATACAAAAACCAGTAAAAACGCAATAACAAAATGAGTGTTCAATAGAGTGCTTAACAATTTAAGGGAGTAACACACTGCAACTGACTCTATCCCCCCCGTTGGTACATGCAAATACAAGTTCGAAGCTTGTGGAAAAAATAATTAATTATTTTATATAAATTTAAAAATTTAAAGTTTCTTCCTCATATATACAAAGAGAAGACAACTAAATCATCAGTCTCACTAAAAAAAATTAATACTAAGAACTATTACCAACATTTTCCTCTGAAATGTGCCATTCATTGTTAAGTTCTTAGCAACTCAGATTTGTTGAACTTTCAAAGGAACTTCCAGTTGACTGTGCAAACATTAAAGGAACTTGCAAAACATTCTACTGTTTCTTCGGCATTTTTTATGTAGTAAATACGTGCACTCTACTTGCAATTAGCAACCGGGGGGTGTTAATTAGAAGAAAGCATCATCCATCAGTGTGTGCAAAATCTTAAAATTTACAAATTATATTTATAATTTAGTGTAGAAATACAACAGACATCGGCGCAGCTTTTCTATATTTCATAGTTTTCCTGTTTTGGAATTGTCGTGGACTGCAAAAGCATTGCGACAAAATTTATTTTTTTTTCATGTCTTTCTCTGTTGCCATATACAATTATACTTTATGAACATTAACTAAAAAATTACAAAAAAATGTCCTTAGGTCATGAAAATAAAATTTATTTAAGAGTGTTTTTATTTTTAATCATGAGTTTCTGATTCAGAAGCTTTGTGCAACTGGATTTACCGGTAGCTTCCTACATTGGATAAAATCGTATTTGAAAACCCGAAAACAATGTGTTATTTTCAATAACTACAAATCTAGGTATATTGAAGTAATTTCAGGAGTTCCTCAGGGCATCCATCTTGGACCACTATAATTCTGATCAATGCCGATGATGTGAAACTTTTCTCAAGGATTGCAAAAAATGATGATACCATTTATATCCAGGCTGACTTGAATAACTTCTATAATTGGTGTACCGTAAACCTATTGGAATTAAATCTAAATAAATGTAAATTTAAAAATAAATAATCTTTTATTGACTCAATTTTAGATCTTGGCATTTACTTCGACAAAATGCTTAATTTCAACACACATGTCTCATTTGCGGTTGATAAGGCTACTGCTATTTTATGTTTCATAAAACGATTGGCAAAATAATTTAATGATCCTTATATATCAAAAAATCTATTCACAGCTTTAGTAAGGCCCGTCCTTGAATTTGGCTCCGTAATTTGGAATCCCCAGTACAATACATACATTTAAATGCTTGAATCGGTTCAAAAACAAAATTCCTATTATTTTGCCTTCGTTATCTGCAGTGGAATACAGCTGTGAACTTGCCGCTTTATCGTAGTCGATCGGCACTTATAAACCTCCCTACATTGAAGAGCCAAAGGATTGTATCCAACATAGTATTTTTCGTAAACTTGTTTCAAGGGAAAATTGACTCTATTTGTCTTCACAGCGAAATAAACATAAACATTCCTAAGATGCAACTTAGATCATATGAAACGCTCGTGGACGGTTTCATAGAAAAACTTTCATGAATTTCGTCCCATTCCGTAGAGTTTGTTCAGATATTAAAAAATTTTATGATCGCATTGATTTATCGGCCAACCGTTAATATTTCTAAGAGAAGAATTTTATATCTTATTTAAACTCAAATGACTATAAATATAATTGTTTAAAATCATTGTAATTTATGTGTTATGTTTGTATTGCACAGCTGTAGTAATAATAGTTGCAAAGGAATAAATAAATAAAAACTCTCATTTGTAATGTGCTTTTTCCCAATCTAATGCAACAAAGTTATAATTAATGTGGAGTAAGAAAATCAAACAACATGATTGATTATTGATTGAGGCTTTGATATTATGAAAGCTTCTCTCAATTATTCAAATTTTGTCTAGAACAGTGAAATGCTGTACAATTCCAAACAATGTACATATTTTTAATAGAAAATACTATTTTTTTTACTTATTCAGTAAAATGTTAGGTTGAAAAAAGCACGTTACAAATTAAAATCAATTGAAAATTCATTAAATTTTTGAAAAATTTTGAATTATTGAAATTTCACGTTTTTTAAACTAATCAAAAACATTATTTTAAGAAATTTCATTTGTGGTGATTTAATATCAAATTGTTGGTTATGTTCGATCTTGCCGTAATAATTAATTGTAGTTGTAATCGCCTTCTTTTTTTGCAAGCCGTATTATTGCATTACTTTAAGCCATTGTAAAGTAAAATTTTCACATTTGCATTAGAAAATGCATCTCTGAAAGTATTCATTAGTTAGTTTTCGGTATTAAGCGCCGGGAAATATATACGGTTCTAAATACGTTTATAACACCAAATATTTTTTTGTTGGCAGTGCTACACCCGTGAGCTCTAAATTGTATGTTCAAGCGATACTATTAGGTTAACGAAATGATTGAATTTTAATCATGACAAAAAAAAACCTCGCTAATTTGAGATAATTGGCGTTTAATCACGATTGAGATGGTAATATGTATGACAAATGTTATTGCGGTATAATACTCCATATTTACTAACCCCGAACTGTCACTTGTTTTTTTATTGTTGCCAACACCTTACTGCATAAATGGCGGCAATAAAATCTAGCGGAAAATTTGGTTCACTCTCTTATACATTCCTAATTAATGTTCCAATATAAAATTCTAATTTCAAAATTAGAACAATAAACTTCTTACTAGATAATTACACAAATTTTTGTAGATACAAAATATTATTTAAATAAATTGTCAACGATTGAAATGTACAAAAAATATTCCATAAAAACGTTTTTAAAATGTATTTAAGTCATTTTCCATAACAATTTCAAAAAGAGTATAAAAAAATGTTGTTGGACAAATTTTTTTCCCAATAATTGTCCAATTATATTTACTATTTAGGCTTAACGCTAATATTTCCATTTTCCAGGTTGAAATGCAATTTGTGTTTAGAAACAACCCTTAAAACCACAACCGTTTTGTCACCTGCCCTTGTAATTGCACATGTTCAACTCTTCAGAGCCACCTAACCCTCTTCCAATCCCACATGCCATATGTTTTTGTTTGTTTTTGTTTCACTTTACCTTCTTGTTTTTTTATGGGTTGCTTTTGAGGTAAAAAATACAGTTTTTAATTTGCCTTTCTTTCGTATTTTTTGCAATTTAGAAAAATATTTATTTTTGAGTGTATGTGTGTACATATACAGTTTCGATCAAAAAAATAGTACAATGGCCTTTCTTTATAAAAGAATTTAGTGTCTGTCACACCACAATGAAGTGTAAAATGTATCGTTTCTGAGACAATTATTTTATTGTAACTAAAATAATATCGAATGATTTCCTTAGAAATTTTGGTTTTAGACAGAAAAATTTTTGTGTAGCGAATATTAGTAACAATACAAGTTCTTTTTGATAATATATCATGATATATCATATATCATTTAAATAATATATCCGGTGACACGGTTACGTGCATGGAAATCACCATAACCGGGAAAAAGGGAACCAATGCAAAGGGAATCACTGCAGAGGAAATAGTCTTTTCGATTATTTAATTTGACGACACCCTACAGGGTGAACCATAGTTATATTTTTTTCTTTTTTTTGTCTGCCAGCAGAAATTGGTTTATTTGAAGCAAGACACTTCGTCAGTATTCATAGTGCCCTGGGTTACGGTCAAACTGAAGCGTGTTATTTTTAATTTTCTTATGATTATTCGCAATATTTTGTTATGACGGCTTTCATGGTACAATTATTACCAGTAGGTATTGTCTGTTAAAAAAAAGACCTTTTACATTGTTGTTTTCACAGTCAGTAACAAAATTGCCAGCGATTCCCAGCAAACAATATAGTACTACATGTTTTTTTGTACTGCACCTATCTGATAATAATGTTAGTTAGAAGATTGCCTAGAAATTAAATGCTATTTTACCTACTCGTATCACGAGCTTGGTTTTTTTATCTAAATACTTTTAATGGCCGAAGTTTTTGGGTAGGAATTTCGCCTTATTTTTCACATTTATGTATCTTTTTGTGCAGATCTGACGCCTTTCGCTAAGTTCACCAAGTCCTATCTGCATATCAAACTTCAGCTCTCTAGCTGTAGTCGAAGTGCCCCATAATATTGATGAGACAGTCAGTCCGTGAGTCATTCAGTGAGTATATATCAACAATTTGACGCATATTTATATAATTATATAAATTTTATAATTTTATAACAACGGGACGGGAAGCAAATATATTAGGAGAGGCTAAAAACAGGGTAAATGGTTTCGTCTAGTATACACATAAAAAGGGTGATTCCATATACAATAATCGAGCTTTTATTTGTTTAATGGGAGTGAGCGAAGCAGTTTATTGGCGCTTATTTTTTATTTCGTGCCACTGAGGATATTGCAAACTGGATAACACGCCTGTGATGAGTGAAGGACAAGCAAATAAAATTGTGGTAATGGAGTCATTATTTTTTATCTATGATCGATTGTACCTTGATTGTGAGGTTGTGCTTGAAGGAAATACTATTTAATATATACAAACTTAAGAAAAAAGGATTTGCTAATTCGAAAATCGTAAAATAAATTGAGAATTCAGTTAATGCTAAAAGATTTTTATTGCAACGTAGTCATATCTCAAAAAATATTGTTCTTTAGAAAACGAATTTAAATTTTTTAATTTAAAAAAGTATTCTTCTTTCAAGATATTTGAATGAATTACTCACATTCTGCATTCTTAATTAAAAAATCAGGTTTTTTTTAGATATGACTACGTTGCAATAAAGGAGCGATATGCATCAAGTTGTTTGATTTACACTTTTACAATTCTAAATTTTTTATGAGTATAATTTTATTGAAAAAGGAATAAATAGCGAAGAAACTTAAAAGCGGTGATATGTGAAATTTAAAATTTGACCAGCAAATAAACTGCTTCAATTGTCAAAATACGGGACACATTTATTTGAACGATAAATGTAAAATATTTTCGTTTCGAAAGTAATTAATTATGTATTTACATTCTTTATGTCAGCTAAATATTTTAATGAAATTAATCTAAGAAAAATATTTGTGTTCCATCCCGTCCGAAAGCTGACACTACGCAAATTGCAGTGGCTTTTGCACACCTTGTATGTACGTATGGCTGTGTGTCTTTATATCTGTAGATCCTTGCAAAACAACCCTGTTACAAGTTCTGTACACATAAAAAGCCAAGCCTTGAATGCAACTTACAATTAACAAACAATACTAAATAAACAGTAACAAAATAAAAATTATAGTTGGAACTTTACACTAAATTAAAACAAACAGAAAGTAACACATGTATATACATACATACATGTAGATAAACATAATAATATGCGCTACACTGTAAAATGGATACTTTCGACACTATCAGGATACAAATGATATTTAATTTAAAAAAAACAATTAAATAGGCAAAGAGAGATGAAAGTAACACAAAACAAAAACTTATCAACTTTTTAATATTAACTTTTTTTTTTGGTTTTTAGAATATCTTACCCTCACAGGCATTAGTTTCCGTAATGATGCAGTCTGTAAGAAAAAAGGCCGTAAAACACGTTTTTTTAACAAAACCATTTCTATTAAGGCCAAAATGAAACCGTATTTTTGTTTTTGTATGTTTCTGGTGTGTTATGCATGACTGTCCCGATGTCTATTTGTCTGTCTGTCTGTTGTTGGTGTGCATGATATTGCTTTCATATAACTTTTTTATGTGTGTGTAATATGTGGCTTAAAGGATAATTTAACATCATACAGTCGAACTTCTATACAATGAACCACTCCATATAATGAATTATTTAAAAAAAAGTTTCCGTTACGCATACTAAAAACACTGTGTGACGAGAGTAAAATAATAAATAAATAGGAGACACCCAAAAGATGAAAAAACATAACAACGAAAAGAAACAAAGTCCCATCACTAACAATTTACATAGTAATTAATTAATAAAGTTGAATATCCATGAAAAAAAAAGATTTTTTTTTTAATTTTAATTTTTAATTACACCATCTTTTTTTTAAAGAACAAACACCAGACCGCGAAGCCATTTTGGCTTGTCTGCAGAAACACCCAGGGTCTAGGCAGGAATCGAACCTGCGACCCCCCGACTAATAGTCTAGTACGCTATCTACTACTCTACGGGGCAGTTTGGAATTCTTCCCAGTACTTTACCAAATATTTAAAAAACAAGGCACTCAAATAAAAGTGCAAAAAATATAATTTCTGTATAATGAAGTTTCTATATAGTGACGCGATTTTCTGGTCCCATGCCGATTCATTATAGGGAAGTTCCACTGTACTAATTTAACTGCGTAAAGGAAGAATTGAGTATACAAAATTTTACGAATGACTGGACGACTTAAACCATTATTTCATCACCTAAAACGCAACAATATCGAAAAACTGTGATGGTAACAACATGCATATTACTCATGTATTCTTATTCAAAAAATTATTTTTTTACTGTTTCAGTTAAAACCTCAAGTTACTATCGATTTTTATTTCGTAGACAATTTCAACATTCAAGCCAATCACTGGTGTACTGTAAAGCGATCTACGTATAAAACTGTAGTTTTCATTGTACAAAGAGCAAAAAAACAAGTTCTATTGGAAATTATGCCCTAAGTATAACATTTTTGAGAATTTCGTATCTATGGTATTCTAGCCAAAATCAAGAGTGAAAAATTATTTAAAAAATATAATATATATAAACATATGATCAGAGATAACAACGCATCTCTATTTGTGTGTCTAAATGTTTACACTCAAGCAAATAGCGTTTAAGACCGAGGAATTTGACATTAAAAAACACTCAAAATCAGCGAAAAAAGTCGACTTATGTTGTTATGGTTGAAAACCAAAGAAATGTACAGTAGCATCACGATAATTTGAAACTCGTTCATTTGAATCTAGATAATTAAAAAATCCATGTTATTTGATCCGCTCGGTATCACTGGCACATTAAATTAGAATTTTTCTGTTCTACATTTAATAATTTTAATTATTTTAATGTACTGTGTTTTAAGAAAAAATATAAAACAACCATTTGTTTTAGTTTATACGCATTGTTTTCTATTTACACTGGAATGTCACATATCTCGCCAGCTCTACAACTTCGTATTCTCATCCAGGGTGGCTACTTCTGCCTAACTGAAGAGTTAATAATATTTGAGAACCGTGTTCTATGCCCTTAGAACGGAGTCTACTGAGGATTTGCTCTCAGCTCTCATCACAATCGAAAATTCATTGGACAAATACAGATTGAAGTCGTCCACTCAAAAGAAAATTACGGATTTTCCATAATAATTATATTATAACTGTAACGAGGCTCAAAATATAAAGTCTGAAATTTCAATCAAATTATTGTTAATTTTAATTTTGTCCATTCCCTTGTTGATAATTTGAAATCTTGTTAAAAAGAACTCTTAATTATTTGAACTTTTTTATAGTCCCTTGAATTCAAATTATCGAGTTGCCGACTGTATGATTATTAAAAATGCCAATGTGTGTGAAAATTTTATCAGTTGTCGCAACAAAGCGCAATATTATAATTTATTTGCCCGACAATTTGAAATACTATCGGTTGTATTCATAAAAAAAATAATTCAGGTTTGAAATGTATATTAAAGAAAATTTGTACGTAAAATATGTCTTCAAATACATTTCATATACAAATTATTTTTTATGAATACGGCCCTATAAATAGAGATGTTCTCTTTCAAAGAAAAACTTCTTTTCTGTTTAATTATGAAATGTAAAAATTTTAATTAACTAAAGACTTTAATAATTCACGCGCAACTGCCATAACAGCCCTCATAATATCAAAAAGCATTTACCATTTAAAGAAGCTTTTAATAAATAAAAAAAGCTATAATTATTGTTAATTAGTAAAAATTTAATTTAAAAAAAACTTGTTTTGTATTTTATTTCACTAGAAAGTATTTCATTGAACTCATAACAATATTTAGTATTTTAACTCTGTACAGTCAACCACAAAAAATATCGTATGTATATCTACATGTCTTCATGAAGTCAGCGACAATACAATGAGAACATTTCCAAATATTTATTTATTTGTTCTTAGAATCCGAAAACCCAAAATGTTTCTTAAGCATTTTGCAACATGTTTAATTCGTTTATTTATTTACAACTATTAATATAATTAGACAAATTTCGAAAGTAGAAAAACAAACTTATATTTTTAAAGTTTTGACTTTAACAAAAACGATCTGTCTCTTTTAGTGATTCAATATTGAAGGGAATGTCAATTAAATTGTCAAGTGTGACAAATCTTTCTTCTTGTTATAACTTCGGGTTCGTATTTTCCAATCTACAATTTTCCATTGGGTTTTTTATGGCAATAAGATCTGGCGACTGACAAGGCCACTTTAAAACAAATACCTCATTGGTAATTCTGTTTCAGATTGTTTTATATTTAACTTAAATAATAATTAAATATAAATACTAGAGTTAAAGGCATATCTCGAGAACCAGAATCAATTTGAAAAACTAATTTAAAGTCAATGTACCTTCTTAGCACATTTATCCAAATTAACTAAGAAACCCTCTGCCGCATAATAAATGTCGCCCTGTGTGCAGATATGTGCAGATATCTATCTTGTATCTATCCATATTCTATATAATTAATAGGCAAACACGTCTTTTTAGATCCCTTTTACGGCCGTAATACAGAACCGATTTGGGAAAGATTTATATGTTTTGAAACTTGTTTTTAAAAAGATCTGCACAAAATTAATTTTATTTCAATCTGTTCAGTATTTTGGCCGCTGTAAGATTTAAAGTTGCTACTAACACATGCAGACTTAAGAGACACATGCATGTATCCAGGGCTGGGCAGTATTTGAAATACATATTTAAAATACAAATACGTATTTTGTATTTGTATTTTAAATACATGACGTGCAAGTATTTTGTATTTAAATACATACATACATGATGTGTAAGTAAAGACTCTAAAATCTTGCAATTTATACTCTGGAGGAAAATTACAAAAAAATTAATATGACACCTGGAAATATCAGAAGTAGAAGCACCAGTAAAGAAGTCGATGATTTTGTTGTTTTCGTAGATAGGGATGATGGTGAATCTAGGACATCAAATTCGGACAAAGACATTATCACTCTTGACAGCTATCCAAGTATAAAGAGTATTCATAGAATTTAATACAAGTTTGTGCTCATTAGGACCTGTAGAAAGATTACTTTCTTCAGCAGGTTTTATTTGTTCTCCAACAAGAAACAGTTTGTCTGATGCTACCTTAAAAAATCTGATATTTATGAAAGGAAACAAACAATTGTTTTGTTGATTAGTTTTATCTAAAGTATTTTTTATGGTTTGAATAACAATTGTGTATTTTGTATTTTAAATACAGCAATCAATGTATTTTGCCCAACTTTGCATGTATCAGCTTCAACATATGTTTGTCCAAAGAAATGAGACAGAGCATTTTCTATAGAAAAGAGAGCGAGCTTAGAAGTTTTAAGTTGTTTATGTAGAATGGTTTTTGATTTTGTATTTTAAGTAAATGTTTAACATTAATTTCTAAAATGCGGTCGATTGAGTCGACCGCTGGATACACTACTTAAATTAAAAACGTGTAGAATAAACTTTGCACATACACAATCTTACGAAAAAGTGAATGCATTTTTTAATTTCTTTTTACGCTGCAGCGTGTGTTTGGTACACTTATCGGCATCAACAACATTAAGGTCAACGCCGTTTCTGCTTTAATCTTTAATTAAATTTAATTGAACAAATAAGTACATCATCGTCATAATCAACATCATTTCAAGAACCATTTGTAGTTGTTATTCTTATGATCGTTTTGGTATGGAAAAAAGAAACGCCTACGACTCTTTCTAGATACTAACTCACTCTCACACTGCAAACATAGCAAGCGTGAACAAAATGCGGGAGCTGGAGGAGCAGTTATTCTTAGAGCTGTAGGTAAATGTATGAATGACTAGAGATGTTAGACATCTGTTGATAGCAAATTGTAGATGAAAGCATGACAACTAAAAAAATCTTATACCTAGATAGATTTATAGTTTCAATGGAAGGTTTCAAATAAGCATTTGTAAAATATAATGTGCTAGAAATTGCACTCAATTTGAAAGCGTTGTTTTTAATTTAATGACTCGTGCTGTGCTTTTTAAATTCAGCAAAAAAAAATACAGAGAATCTTAAAGATTAAAAAAATTTACTGCTTTCATGATAATGATTATTATTGTCGCCGCTGAGATCGCCAGCGCAGTGAGTGTGTGTAAAGCCATATACACAGGAAGTTGGGTCATAAAATGTAGCCGTCGTTCGTTGGCAATGAACGACAATTTAAAAGGTCAATCATGGCATGCATGCATATACATATATACATATGTATATACACACATTCATACATACATATGTACATATGTACCTCTGAAATAAATGCAAGCATACATTTATTGTATTTCAAATTTCAAAAAATAATTTCATGGATGTATGTATCTTGAAATGATGATTGTTTTGTTTGTTTATTTATGCTGTCACAAATGCACAGCCTCATTTTACTGGCGAAAGGTAAAAGTTTTTTTGTTTTTTTTTTTTAATAAAAAGGTAAAAACATACAAATGAAAGTTTTTTCTGTGTTATTATTTGATGTGTTTAGCAGAATGGAACGAATTTACAATTTTTACTCTTGTTTTAACTCTTTCTTTAATATTAATTCTTTAACTTCTTCAGCTTTTAAAAATGTATTAGAGGAAGAAATTTTAAAATTTGCTACACTATTGTCTGTGGCAGCAGATTTGCCAGTTTTAGGTTGTTTGGGTAGCGAGTTTTACTTGACAATTTATCATGAATCGACTCACAAAATATTAATTTTTATTTTAAATAAAGTTGAATTTGAATTGAAGAAGCAGTGGTAGGTCGGTCACAATACGTTGCATTCAGGAAAAAATCATAGTTGGAAGCACTTTATGGACCAGTGGAATCACTGCTGCATCAATACAATTACTACAAACTAAACTAAACCAGAAATATGCAATTGCATGTTTTCCAATTTTCGTGTTTTTTAAACAAATTTTCATCATTTCAGCGATTTAAGATTTTTTTTTGGACAGACGGACATTATTAAATCGTCCAGGATCTAGTAGAAATATACTTTGTTGTGTCAAAAACGAATATTATAGAAATGACAAACTTATGTACGTACATATATGATTTGAAGAGCATATTTAATGCCCATGAAACACCTTTTAGAGCATATTTCTGATTTTCCTGATTATAACTGTATACATATATAAATTAAATGGTTAACCCAACCTGTGATCCCCAGACGTTACCAAAAAGAATCGTCTCCACAACAAACTGAACTTTTTACTGAAATTTGTTATTGTATAAAAACAAAGCATAAAAACGCGCCGTAAAAATATTCGATACGGTCTAATAGCTTGGAACAAAAAACTGGTTTGTAGAATAATTCGAAATCCCATTTTTCGAGTATGTAATTCGAAACCCGATTTAAAAGCTTCCTAAGCTTTTCATTTATCCACTTACATGCGAACAAACACATCCTAATATTTGTTGGGCATAATTTTATGTTATTAAAGACGTATGAAAAATATAAATATTTTATTTCTATGAAGTACATGTACATTAGGGGTATAACCAAATTTTGCTCCTTGCACTACGCGATAGTGAATATTGTGTTATTTACGAAAACAATTTTTTTGGGTCGTTTAAAAATAAATCCTCACCCAGAAAACCGATTTTCTAAAATCCCTAAAGAAAAAAATTTTATAAAAAAAGACGTGTGGTACTCGCACACTGCCGGGGCAAAGCTATTGCATAGCATTTTTTATCAACTTATGCAATTATAATTATTTATTTTTTATATATGCAGTATTTTTTTTTCTTTGATGTTAATTCAAGTTTTATCTTTGATATTAATTCAAGTTACACTTTTTGAGCGTGGTGAATTTCTTGATTCGGTCGTCGCGCTCAAAGCCTGCGATATAAGCTATGCAATAGCTAAAAACCTACGAATCGTCTATGTATTTGTTTGTGTATATCATTTTTTGTCAACCACGATTGCTCGTAAGTACGCCATTTTGTTTTTTCCTACATGTAAAAATCTGTTCTGGCAATACTGTATGTTAATGAAATCAATATCATACTTTAGGGGTTAACATACGCTAGGCGATTTAAATACTTAAAAATACAAAAGACAAACTTAGTGCTTGGTTTTATTTTCGTTACGGAATTTCTTAATTCGGTCTCCGCGCTCAAAGCCCGCAATAAAAGCTATGCAATAGCTTAAAAAATTTTAATATTGTATTAATAAATGGAAACAAAGCTAAAAAGTTTCTTAATTATTAAAGAACATGAATAATTTCATAAAAAACTGTGAGTTTTTAAATAATTTTCCAACTTTACAGCGTTTTTTGGGTGACCTTTTTTGAAAACCGCGAAAAATTAATATAATTTTCAATGGGCTATTCGGCTATGCTAGGGCCATTTTGATATTTGCAAAAAATGGTACATAAGTTATACCCTTAATGTACATATTTACATTAATATCGTTAGCTGAAATGCAAAACCGAGTAAATAATTTCAAGTTGTCTTTTTTCATTAATTCATTTTAAATCATATAATTCACAATAGCGATGAGAAAACAGATGTTGAATTTTTTTGTTAGTTATCTGGGGGCAAATTACGGCATTCGATATCGAACGAAATCCCATACAAAATTATTTTGAATTTGTATGGAAACTTCGAAAGCCGTAATTTGCCCCCTGGTTTGCATTTCAACTAAAGTTATGTACCTATGTTTTAGTAATGAGAAATTAAAATTTCAAAATCCAAATTTAAAACACTTAACGTTGTAGATAGAAGCAATTTGAGAAATTTGTAAAAGCATTGTAAGCGTCAGTTTTTTTCTCGAGTTTATATCTGGAAAAAAATACCGATTACGAAAATCTAAATTATAGATACGAAAGGCACCGAAATGGCAACGCTGGCTTATTTATGTATCTCGTTTTGCGTGCCACATTTGCTGACTTTGTATTAAAGAAGGAACAAACAAGAACTAACCTACACAGCAAACATCCTAAAGATCCTTGACCTTGTTATATGTTTACCTGTTCTTTCATTGTTATTGCAGTTAATAAGTTCTGATTCGAAAAATGGATGCACACATTCACTTGTACCTTAGTAACAGTAAACTAAATCCATACGTAAATATGTATGTAGTGTGTATATAAGTATTTACATATGCGTGAATGTAAGTTTTTGTTCAAATACTCAGTACTTATCTAAAATTAAAAATGTCGCCTAAAATATTTTTTTGTGTAAAAATGCTTGAACATTGTTTGCCCTTCATCTAATTATGACCTTTAAAATTCAAAGAAAATTTTCCTGGCTTATTGCGAAATGTTTATCGTAAATTCTGTCTACAAAATTTATTAATACATAAATTGAAAGTTCCATGCTTGTGACACTTTACATACAAGGGATCAATCAATGTTTAATTTTTTTATATTGCTTCATCTTTTTATATGTATTTATATACACACATACTTATATACATATGTGTATGGTAGAAATATAATGGAACCCCTAATCATAACTTTGACAATTTTTTGTGAATTTTTTTAAATGTTTTTTTCTTTTTTTTATATATATGTATATAGTACTCGTACACCAAAATTATTTTAAACCTTTTGTAGACAATTTCAAATAAATTTATTGCAATGAATACAATTAAAAATTCTGAATATTTGAACAGCCAAATCGGTCTGATTTTGAAATAATCAATACAATAATAAAGAAAGAGAATAAAACTTGATTTATTTGTTTCATAAATTTTTTCAAGCAAACTTATATATCGAACAAGTCCAAAATAAAATCAGGGGCTCCATAATTGGTTTGCGACACCCTTTAATTTTGTAATTTATTTAACTTTTTATATTTGAGATATATATTATCGGCCATAGTTATACACATCCTATGAGAATATCAAGCGTCTCCATATTGCGGTTCACAAGATACAGCTTCGTCAAGAAAACGAGTTTTTAATGGCAAATAGTAAATTAATGTATTCAGTAGTTTAAACTTTAGATATTGAGAGACCATTTTGGTACATGCAATTTGTGTCTTGTCTTCTCATTTTTTCGGCAATAAAACTGTGCATGTTTGATAAGTTTCCAAAAGTAGAGGATCTAGTCTTTGTGCTGATCGAGCCATCGGTTATAAAACAGAATCAATTTAAGCACAAGGTGGGTCTATAACTAACTTTTTTTTTAATTTTAAGCTTCAGCCGCAAAACTTCGTATTCTGTACAATATTTTTTAAGAACCGAAGCCAGAACATACTAAATATACACGAGAAATATTAGTTTACAAAGTTTTAATCTTTTATGGAGTCATTCATCTGATGGAACCGTCGAAACTTTTGAAATTACTTTTACTTGGACGAAATGTGCCAACTTTAAAATAAAATATTTCTATTTATTTATTTTTTGTCGATCAAATAGTGGAGAGTATAAATGTTCTTATATACGAATCGATTAACAAGATCATTATTTGTCGGTTAGAGCAATATTTTTGGAATTAAACAGTTCCTATACTCTTTTATAAATTTACAGTTTTGGTTTAATATTTTTTAATGTGGGATCTTGATATGTATTTATATAGCCTGATTGGATCTAGTGCGTTTAACTAAACTGTCATATTAGTTTTAATATCCAGAACAGATACTCGTACTAATAAGAATGCATAGCTGTCTACTCATAGTCCACAAAGTTTTTGGTCAGGCGAAATTGATCCAATAGGGTTAATAATCAGTTGCAACTTGCTTGTGATCCTTCGAGCCGGATTGTTTTTCCCGGCATTCGGTTGTTGTTGGCGTTTACGACGTTTCACCCAAAAGATGATACTAAGAATGTTTACAAAGTATCCAGCGGCGAAGAAAGTACTTACGTTACATAAGCTCAAAATCGTCAAATTTAGGACAAACAACGGGCCGTTTATTTGGTGTGAAACTCCTCTAAATCGCAATAATTATTTCTCAAATTTGGCACCTAAGAAGGTTGCATGCAGTCAATGTAAGACTTGTAGGTCGATTATGGATAGCAACCGAACTTCAGTTGCGTTGCCAGTTGGCAACTGAATTTGTTTTATTTTATTTATAATAGCACTTTCGAAACGAGTACATTTCGTTCACTACATAACACCTATGTATTTAATAATTAACCCATTGACAAGCCTACACATGCATCCATATACATACTTTGTATTTTTATTTTTTTTTTAAGTTAGTCACTTGTCCCACAACAGAATATAGTATTTACTTTAACAAAGAACACAAATACGGAATAGCGGTATGGTCAACTATGGTTGCTAATTGTGTTAATTATATGTACTCGTATTAAGAATTTTTAATCAACTTTTCATATCTTACCTGTGATAAATCTGGATCATCACGCAGTTTATCTAGTACGGTTGATGTTGCAAGATGTGGCAGTAATATTAGGAAGAGAGTGAAAAAATGTTGAAAACAGGTTCCGCCGCCTCTGCCACCTCCACTTTTACGACTGCAAATATACATTTCTGATGCACGAATTATTAATAAGAGCGGCGACACAAATGCGTTGTTGCACAGTTCGAGTTTGTTTTCTTACTCGTGTGTTCTGCTAATACGGTTTGGATGTTTAGTTACACAAGCATGTGCCCATATATTCGTATTTCTTTAAGTATATCTTTTAATTCTTTTCTTTTTTTATTTTATAATTTAGTATTTTGCTGTTACGTTACGTTGACTTTGCTTTTCTTTTTAATTTTTTGCAGTTCTTTTTTCTGGTTCTTGTTATTTTCTTATTTTCGTAACGATGTTGTGAAAAACTTCAATTGAATTGAAATTTTATTGTGCAATCCTAAATTGCATGGGGGAGACTCAAAATCTATACAAGAAATATAAAAGATTCAAATCTTTACTTAAAAATGCATATTCTGTGGCGAACTTATGTTAAATTCATTACATAAAATCATGCAACGAACCAAACTAAAGTGGTTGTTATATAAGCACGGTGGAAATGTTATAGTGACTGACAAACACTGTCGTTCTTAGTAAATGTTTTTGTTTTCTGGTCGCCAGCGACAATGACGGTGAAAGCAATATCTAGATTGTATGTATTTCTATACATAATTTGTTGAAATTATTCATGAATTTATATGTTCACACATAACTGCAGATGTATGTTTGTGTGTGTGTGTGTGTGTGAGCATGTAATTTAAAAACCTCCCTTGTTGCTACAACTAAACTTTAGAATGCAAAAAATTGATTTTCCCCTTAAATGGTTGTTTATGGCAAACTTTGCATTTGTCATTCTTAAGGATTCTTTAACGTAAACTGCCCCATCCTAGCGACTAATCAGAAAATCTGACATCATTTTGAGTCATTGTGTTAGCAATATCGCATGTCAAATAATTATTGATAGCAAATTAAATTTTAAATTAACTAGATTCGTAATAAAAATGTTATACATATGCACAACATATATATACCTAGCACTTTAACAATCATTTTCTTTTTCCAGTTTATGTGAAAAAGAAAATTACTCAAGGACTTTTGCAGTGTTTTTGTGTAATTCGTAAAACCAACCATTATGTCACTTAAACGATTGTTCTAATTTTTTATATATTATGTATATTGAAAAATAAATAAATAGGTAGAATATATGTAAGTATAGAATTGTTTTTAACATAAATAAATTTATGTGCTATAAAAATTTAACCGTTTTCTTTGAAACGAATTATGCAATTGATTTATAACTTTTGTTTTCCCCAACAGAAAAAAGAGCTTACAGGTTCTTTATAAACAAATTAACAAATAGTTTGGAAAAATAAAATAATGCAATATTTTTTAAATTAATATGTAAGTACAAATTTGTGATATGCGTAAACATTAGTATCTTTTTGAGAAAAATCAATCTACATACATATATGTATGTACTTAGTATATTTTTTAGTATTACACACAATGACACACACACCCTCAACGTTTGTTCCACTCAACACAAAAATACCAATAAATTCCTTCTAAGTATCTTTTTCTAAATTCACTTTGAGCAGATAATAAAACGAAACCTATACAACCGACGTTTCACAAGCAACTAAAGTAAAAGTTGAGCAATCAAACAGTAATTTGGCTAAAACCGAGCTGTAACTGAGTGAGGCAGTGTTACCAGTAGCACAAAAAAGTGACAAAAACATCTCTAGTCATTTGCGATGTTTTAACGTCTTGTACTTACTAGTATGTGAGCGAGCAAGCTTGGATTAAATACTCAGTTTCGTTCGAGGTGTTCAAAAATTAATGCGTCTCCCTGTCAAATGCACATCCATAGTTACATCAACAGAGCAATTGAAGCGATGGATTAGAGGCCTAATCCAGTCTAAGTTGCACCACGAATGTTTACATTGAAATCGATCAATCAATCAATGTAATCAAAATTTCCATATGCCATACACACGTGTTTGTGTGTATGACTCTTATTGAGTTAAGGTACGGTCGCATCTGACAAACATTTGCCCAAAAAACCACTACTTTTGCTTAGGGTTAATGTGATTTTACTTGGTTTTTATATCACGAAATGTAGTCAATTATGCCGCAAAATGCTCTTTTTATATTATTTTCAATAAATGCGAACCCATATTTAAAAAAATATTGGAATTAAAGAAAATTAAAATTTAGCTTGCCTGTTGGTCACGTTTTCTCGGCAAATGTTTGTCAGATGTGACCGTAACTTTAGATTTAGTTAAGCTTGGGCAAAGTATATCAATGTATAGCCGATAGTTTCAATTGCATTATATCGATATATAAAAAATATCGATAGTTTTTACTTCGGTTTCGTGTTCTGTGTTTGAAAAACAATCCACAATTTTCAAAATATTTAATGTAATATCGTATTTCGAATTCATAAAATTAACAATAATAAAGAAAAATTGCGAAAGTGGATTATTTTTTAAGCAGGAAATAAGAATTGTGAAAAGTAATGAAAAAGGTAATAAAAGAAACTGAAGTCGATTTTTCAATGGCCACACATTTGTCTTTCACTTTGTTGCGCGAAACAACAACGAGATATCAAAAACACATGGTACTCGTAATTTGTATAATTTAAATAAACTTTAAATGCAAACGATTGTCATTCAATCATAACATTAAATACTGTCAAAAATGTTTTACTTAAAAGTCTTATAGGTCGACTAGTATCATATGAGATTTCATGAAAAATTTTTATGTTATGGCAACACTATGACCATCACACAGATACAAAAATTAAATACACAAACAAAAACTTGTTTCTCTGTTTTCTTAGTTTATTTACACATCTTATACTCAGATAAATTATCGAATTCCGTTAAAACATTTATCAGACATGGAAAATAAAGATTTTAAATGGAACTGAACTTCATCTTAAAAAGTAGTTTTTGACACTAAGAACACAATTTATTTAGTCCCTTCTTCGTAATAATTTGTCAAAGGCATATAAAAAATGGCTTATAATAAAAAATGTTCTTACAAAAAATATTAAGTATTTTCGAGTACCCAAAAGTTTTTAAAAATATTTACTGAGCTTTATTGCATTTTACTAAATTACGTTCTGTTACCCAAAATACAGTAAATGAGAACACAAATCGGGAGCGTAAAGTGGCTGAGAATTTACAAAGTTTTATTGTAGAAATAGTGTACAGGTAGTGTCGAAGCGTTAACGGATTTTTTTTTGGTTCGAGTCTGTCAAAATTTGATTATGTATTTCTAACACACACCCACACTGCTGAAAAAAAGCGCACTTTATCACTTGTTTCAAATGCAAATAAGAAAAGAAACAAAATTCTTTATAGAACGGAAAATGCAACCAATTGCCATTTTGCTTCGAACCTAAAAGCAGGGTTGTCGTAGCCTCGACACTACCTGTATTATTCTACCATGGATATAACAAAACAATAAACACAGTTCAAAAAGTTTTTTATTTTATGACAGTTTTTGTTTGATGCACAACAGCAATTTTTTAAACTATTGTAGAATATTAAGAATAGAAAATAGAATACTTAATAGAAAACCGTTAGAATCCCACAATTGTTATTATGCGTTTACTAGCATTTACAAGCGTTTCTTATTATTAATTTATTTATTTAAAAGTAATATTTAAAAAAAAAAATTCATGCATAACTATTATAATTCTTTCTTCCGTTTGCACTTTGTATACGTGATATACAGCGTAAGTTTTTCATGCTTTTTGTATTTGCTCTGTGAAAGACATAGATGGAGTTAATTTAATATTGTTGTTATTATAGATTGATGTATCGGCAATAGTAATTTTCTATTAAATTTTATTACAAAATAAAAAATTATAATTTTTATTATAAACACAAATTTCGGAACTCTTCTTTTATCAACAGTTTTTTTAAACACAATCTCCATTCTTCAATAAAATGACAGTCTGATAAAAGTCAAACACTTTTATCTTTTTGTGTTTAAGCCTATCGTGCAGTAAGTCCGTGGGGAATCTAAGAAAAAGATTATAACTTATTTTTAAATTTTTGTTTTTAATAACTTTAACCTTTTTTGGTTGGATTTTGGCAGTTTTATGAAACTCGGCTGGGCAGCCGTACGTCAGTACCGGTGGTATAAAGGCCTTGTGTCGGTTCACAAACTTCAACATTTGCAGCTCAACTTTTGAGTTGGTTTGAAAGATGGGAAGGAAAAGTAGTATTTGGTACGGAGCTGCTTGCACTCGTGAGGCTGGTTTTATTGTGCCATTCGCAAATATAAACATAAAGCTACATAGATGCATATTATTATTTGACTATTCTTTGCTTCGCTGTGAAAATATATACATACATACGAAAATTAGTGAAACAGATTTTTTTGAGTCAACATTAAGGTAACTTCAAAAGGGATTTGAAAATAAGTTGAGCAGCAAAAGTTGAAGTGCGTGAACGGATACTTTTATTTACGCAGTTTGGGTACGCTAAATGCTAATCAACCACGTAGTAGCGACTCTACACAAATAGGAAATGTTTTTTAGAAAATACTTGATTAGGCGTCAAAACAAATAATGCGTGTTGCACTGTCTTTGATGAAAATTGCTAAAATGCATGTTTAATAAATTTTCTTTTCCTTTTTTTGGACATTTCGTGCCAATTAGCTGTGTCTTTTTTAATATTATATTAAATGAACTCGCGTTGATATAGACCTTTTGTAATGCTCAGGTGTATATTTTTGTGTATACTGCACAGTCAAGACCGAGCTTTTCATAAAACCAAAAGCTAAAGCACAATCATTGTTAATATGGTTAGTTCTTAGTAGCATATACTATTAGACTGGCTCACTTATAATAACATTAATACGTTTTTATAAATGATATACCAAACCTTAATGTTTCCAATTATAATTATTTTTCGTTTTGTCGTAATAATTGTTCAGTTTGTTTCATAACACATGATAATAAACATTTATTATCATTTTCTAAGGTTTGTAGATTTGACAACTTGACGTAGATAAATTACAACATTTGAAACATCCTGTTCAAAGCTGTTTGATATTTGCTCATATTGTTATTCCAAAGCAGAGCAAAACTGATTATGTTATTTGTGTAAAATTTAATTTTTGTTGATAATATACTCATAATATCATATGTAGCTGATTTCAAACTGGCAAGAACGTAATCAGTATTATATGAGGATTGACATTTTCTAAAAGTTTCATCTTTGCCGACAGTGCCACCCGATTTTGTATATGCTTGACGGCTAGTCAGGTATTTTTACTCCAATTTTTGTATTGATGTAAAATAGCGATAATCTGGTTGATCTGCCTTGTGCTATTTATTACTTGTTAATGCCAAAGTAGATCAACAAAATAACCCCTTAAAAACAGCTTCTTACTGCCAGGCTCGCGATGTCACTCGTATTCGCCCTATCGTACAATTGCATTTAAAACAACATTTTAGAATTGTTTTAAATGTAGTTGTGACATCGTGGGCCTGACAGTTAACCTAAGTAGATGTCAATTGCGTAAAATTACGTTGATTCTGAAGAAATACTAATATTATAATTCATATAAATCAATAAAAACTCATATACGTAGTCCGTTTCATATTGAGTATGATATTTATTCAGATTCAGGTGTGCTGGCATAGCCACGCATCTTTTTTATACATATATTTTTAGTAAAAGAGTGAGAGTGTATTGAAACTTTATAGACAAAACTTGATCGTGTAACCCCTAAGTAATAAGCAACAATTGTTAGCCACAGAATATTTGTAAAAAAAAACAAAAATTTTAAACTGTATTTAAATGCAACTTAAATTTAAATGAAAATTAAATGCGTATTTAAATATGAAGTCAAAAACTGTGCATGAGTGTATTGAAACTTGAAAGGCAAAACTTGATCATGTGTCCTCAACAAAACGAAAAACTACTACTTTCCTCCCTATAAATCGTTTAAATGGCAATAAATCGGAAAATCTGGCAATCGTGATGGTAATAAACAAGAATTAGTTTTACGAATTTGTAAAAAAATCCAGTGTTTTTTTTGAAAATGTCGACTAATTTTCGTTACGCTGTTGTGAAAACTATAAAACCATACTTCAAATACTTTCCGCAATTAACAAAACCTGTGATGAGGGTCCTTATTCAAGTCTCGGTTCACTACATCGAAAGCAGTAAGTGTTCACCTGAAGTACTGGACTTGGCGTTAAATAAACTCACTCACGCTGGCCATAATATACCAGAAAATTTTTGCGAACTTTTCGCAGCAGTTTTACAAATAATGCAAATATTTTTGCGTACCCCCAAGGGCACTGTTAAACCGGATGAATTAAGAGATTGTTTAAAGGATGATCTTAGGTGATTTATTTTCAATTAAATATTGTTTTGATGTTTCTTCAAGAGTACAAAATATATCTTAATATATATGTATGTAGATTAAATGATGAGTGCATAGAGGACTTAACAAAAGTATTGCACAATCATCGCTCTTCGCTTACTAAAAATTATGTAGAAGCTAAAATGTTGCGTTCCTGTGCCAAAAACTTACAATGGCGCATCAATATATCGCTACAGCAATGGTATGTTTATTGAATATTTATAAAACTATTATTGGTTAATATTCATTGTGTCATTTAAAATTATGTATACAACTATGAAGTTTTTCGGGAGGTCATTCTGCCGTCACACCAACAATAATTTTGCATTTTCAATTGCCGGATGGTCGATATCGCACTCTAGAACTACCTTTGACCATGTTCCATCGCTTACGCTATAACGTTGCCATTTTACTCAGTGAAATGCAATCTTTGGAGCAACGTGCTGTTATGAAAACATTCTAAATATTAAATATATTTCGGATTTATTTATATACATTTATACATATGAGCGCATGTGTATATCGCTCAATAACTGATGTGTATTGATTAAAAGTAGTTAATGAACTTGAGCACGTACCGCTATTAGCAAATCTGTGTAAGTAGAGATATACATACATACATATATATGTATATATAAAAAAGCATAAATACTATTAGCAAATGTACTGTGGTTGTTATCGAGTTGTCATGTCATGTTAATGTCTATTAAGATTTGTAGCTTTGTTGCATTCGAATCTGAAACTTAAATTTTGAATGAGAAATGTTGTTTTTGTGTTTCATGAACTGATAAATATAAGTTTTTATATAGAGACAAAATATTTGTCAAAAACTTAGATATTTTAAGTAAAACCATGACTAAAACTATGTATAATATATATTATGTATGTATATTTTATTATTAATACTTTGTACATGTGAAATGTAGCACTTATTTTTTATTGCTCGCCCCTACGAATTACTCAGATTCTCGAAGTGAACAGAATACAATAATTAAATCGAACGTTGTACAACCGGATAAGTTATCCTGGATAACATTAACGAAATATATTGTTTTTTTCATAGTACTTAGAATTTTGAAATGAACTGCCTGGCTCACGATATTAGAACATGTTTTATTATTTTAAATGTAGTTGTACGAAATAAAGAATTCTTGGCTTTATTTAGCATAAGATATATTTAGGTAAGTTATAATTAGTAAGCTTACATACATTATGGTTTAAGTTTTTATATTCATACTTTCGTGTTTGTACTTTATTTTGCAAAAATAAAAACTGGTGTGTTGGAGTCTTTTTATTTGTTTTAATTATTAATTATAAGTAAATTCATAATCTAATTTAGTCATTGGTATTTTTACTATATAGTCGTTGTTCAACTCAAATGTAATACGTGAAAGGAAACCCATCGTTATTTTTTAAGAAAAAAATAATCCTTTTGCAAAATTTTTTATTTGTTTTATTCAGAATTGAAATTCTTTTTCGACATAAAATTTAATTACATATTTAAATAATGAATATATCCATCTTGTTCTCTTAAACGTTGAGCTGCTTGTTCAGCTGTTAAATCTCTTTGAGCTTGACACAATAATTCAAAACCCACCATAAATTTTCTAACAGTAGAAGAGCGTAGCAGAGGTGGGTAATAAATTGCGTGCAAAGTCCAATGGCTGTCACCGTCTTTAGCATAATCTCCGGAGGGTGCACCATGAAAACCCATAGAATATGGGAATGAGCACTTGAATAGGTTATCATATTTAGTCGTTAATTGCTTCATAATTTTTGCCAAATTCAATATTTGTTGTTCGGTTAGATCATTAATACGTTTGTTGTTTTTACGGGATATAATCATAGTTTCAAAGGGCCACGCAGCCCAGTACGGAACAACTACTACCCAATCGGGATTTACAATCACAACTCGTTCCTTACGCGCAAGTTCTTTTTCCGCATAGTCAGCAAGTAACGGCCTTCCATGGAGTTTCAAGTATTTTTTTAAATTTTCATTTTTAAGCGAAGGCTCAGAAGGCAGAAACGAACAAGCCCATATTTGACAATGCGGATGTGGATTCGAGCACCCCATCGCCGATCCTTTGTTTTCAAATATCTGAACCCATGTATATTTTTGACTCAATTCATTATATTGATTAATCCACTCATGTATTACATTTTCAATCGAGGTATGCGTCATAAGAGGAAGAGTTAAATTTGATTTTGGATGAAAGCACATTACTCGGCAAGTTCCTCTGGCTGAAGCCGCCTGAAAAAGCGGATCATCACTATTTGGCGGTGGGGGTATATCTTCTAATAAAGCCGGAAAATCATTGGTGAAAACAAAGGTACTTTCATAATCGGGATTTACCTAAGAGTGAAAACAAAAACTAAAGATATCTATTTATATGTGTTGCAATTTTATATTTTCTGTTTCTTACGACACCGTTAGGCCTTGTGACGCCAGGACAAAGTGGATTTGTTGGATCGAATTCCAATAAGTCACTCTTTTGTGGTGTTTCTTGCTGTCCCGACCATGGTCTTAACATGCGATGTGGACATACAAGTATCCATTGTCCAGTTAAAGGGTTCAAACGTCTATGTTGGTGTTCTGAAATAATAAGACTTAGAAATACAATGCGCAATAGTGTATGCATACTTGCCAGTTGGGTTGAAGTTCATTTTTGTTAGCAATATTTCTCTAAAGAAACCTACGGAAATGTTTTCAAGTTATCAAATCGGCGTGTTTTTATAAGCAGTTGACAGTTTGCAATCATCAACCAATATAGTGCAATTGTTTACAATAAGCTCCCCTCTCAACAATGCACTACACAAGTGTTTATTATGTTCTTTATCAAATTCTTCTTATCATTATTAATGTTATCATTTCTAATGTTGCGTACTTTTGGAATGAAAAATAGATGTCAGTTACTCTTCACCAGCACTGTTTACGATTAAATCAATTGTTTGATGCAGATTTACTAGGTGATTATTAACACAGCTGATCGTCAGATAATTAGATCCAAGTTGTCAAAAACTCCTTATCAAAATCAAATAAAATGTTTACCCCAACCATCAACATCCATTTAAAAATAGTTCCACAACATATTCCGTATGTTTGTTGTTAGACATTTGAGTTGTCCGTTAATTTATTTTTAAATTGCACATACTTATGTATACATGTGTACTTGTTATATTAATAATGGTGGCTATTTGAGAAAAGGCGCTGACAAAATGAAAGTGTACAAGGAAAACAAAAGCTATTTTTTCCTAAAAACACATATTTATATATTTACAACCTGTTTATTTATTTGCAAAATACAATAAATACAATTTAGTGAATTGCCTCTGCTTATCGAAGTTTAGTTGTTGTTTGGTATTCTATCTCTGTCGCACGACGATCTGATATTACGAGTATTATCGTAATTTGCTGGCAAAAAGGTGATTTAAGCATACTCACTGTTTCATATTCTGTGTTCCCTGTGACACTGGTGAGTTTCACACAATACTGATTCAAACGGCGATGTGCATTCAATACGACCATAAATCGTGTCAAATGCTCCAATTCACAGTGCCACCATTTTCTAATTATCATTAAGCAATCTCGAATAGTCTGGCAGTTTATCGTCATTAATTCCAGAAAGTTCCGTTTCCGCTATTTTGAGTTTTAGCTGTTCCTAAACAAAGTTATAGCTGGCAGTTCTGTGATGTAGAGTTTATCTTAGTTCCACTCCGAAGCAACATAAAGCAGTGTTCTACTACTGGTAGAATAATACAGGTAGTGCCGAAGCTACAAAACACTGCATTTTATTGCTTTTAGGTCAAAAAGCTCGAAGTTGTCAAAAAGAACAAAAGAAAAATGGCAAAAAATTGTATATTCACATGTGTGTTTGGTTACATTTTTTGTTCTATAAAGAATTTGTTTCTTTTCCTTTTCTTATTTGCTTTTTTAGTAATGTGGATGTGTGTTAGTAAAACATAAACAAATTTTAACAGATGCCAACCCTAAAAAAAGTCCGTTAACGTTTCGACATTACCTGTATTATTCTGCCATGGTTCTACTCTTCGTTCATTAAGTTTGAATCTTCATTTAAATTTCGTCAAAATATTTATGTATACGTGAGTTCTTTGAAATGCTTAGGTTTATGTTAAAAGGAATACAAATTATTTTTATTGAGAAAATAAAATTGGAACATTTTAATCATCAGGCTAGCAGAGCCGTTCTTTGTTTAATTTTAACTACTAAGTAGGAATATAAACTATGTAACCAAATCATTTAACAAAATACAATACGAGTAGGAAAAATTCTAATATTGAATGTTACAAGTTAAATAAATTTTGCTTAATACGGAATTCCCAATTTTGATAATTAATTTAACCAACTATGACGAAGTAAACATGTAAGAGCGCCAGATGGCAGAATATGGTGTTAGGCGACCCACACACTTGAAATATAATTGTGCAATATTTCATATTGTACAATAATATCGGCAATTTGTAGAACGATATATTGGCTAAAATCCAATAAAATGTATTGCACAATCTACAAAATGGCTGTTAATAATGGTAAAATTTTTTGCCAAAAACGTGCCAATTTCTTGCGGTTGGGTTGACGAGACATTGACAAATACTTATAGAATTAGAGAGATTGGTAATTACATATCGTCATATAAAATGCAAAAAACGTAACATCACTTTTCACAAGTTTACAACAGGAGAAACAAAAAACTGTATAATATGGAAACTGTTTTAGATATTGAAATCATATTTTCACGGTCTTTAGCGCTTTCTAGCGGATTGTGATCAAAAGGACAGCGTATTTTTGACCTACATAAATAGTTGATAACAATGATTATGATACGTTTTTTGTTTAACAAAATCATTCACTTGATGATAAATTATTTTGAATTTGGGTCATCAATATTTTGTTTTTGGTAACATAAGCTTGAAATTTTGCACGCATATGTAATATGATATAGTAAATCGTAATTAATAAAAAACTCAAATTTAAATTTTTTGATGATACGTTATTTTGCATTTTAGGTGACGATATGTAAGTTAAGTCAAATGTCTTTAAAATTTTATTAAACATTTTAATTGTAATTTCCAGAGAAATGTAAAACGAAACCGTTTGTGAATTTGAAATCGAATCAAATCTTATAAGGTCTTCTAATCTTGTGATCTTATTATATTCGATTCAATATCATTAAAAGAATAAATCAGCCGTGTTTGTGAATCGTATGATTTAAAAAATGAATAGCAGTTCAGATAATTAGTGCCCCGTAAATGTTCAGTATTTTCAAAGTTACGGAAGGATGAATAAAATAAGCGTCGCTCACTCTGACTGTTTAGTAAAAAACAAATAACTTTTTTAATTTTATTATATTCAATAAATACTTTATTGTTAATTATTTTCAAGTATTATAATGATTTAGTTTACTTAATTTGTTTATATGCATTTCTTTAATTAATTTCCTTTTATTTTTGTTTGAATTAATCAGTCGTTCTGTTATTAATTATATATATATATATGTATATATATATATATATACATATATATATCATACATATATATATGTATATATAAATATATTTATTAAATAATTTAAAAATATTTATATGTAAATTGTTTTGTAAGTTTTTTTCTTTATGCAATTTTACATTTTACGAAAACTTACTATGACGGGTGTTTAACATACAAATATCAACACGGCAACATAATTATGTAATCGTTTCATTTCTGCAACATTGAAATTTTTAAATATTTCACAACCCTCATTCAATTTAATTTTTTTTTTTTCAAATCTAATTATATTTCTGGCATCTTAATTAAAGTGGAGTAATTTGAAATTTATAATAAAGTAATTTTTAATAATAAAAAAAATAGATTTATTGAGTGCTTTAAATATTTTATTATTGTTGAATTGTGTAAAAAAAATTTTTAGGCAATAATTGGAACTATTCCTGTGTTCGGCTTTTCGTGAAATATTTAATGATTTCAAAGTATGCACATATATTTGTATGAATGCATGTATGTTTCTATGACACTATGCATGCATGCATGCATTGGTGTGTATGTGTGTGTGTGTTTTTATGTGCATGCATGCATTGGTGTGTATGTGTGTGTATGTTTTTATGTATGATTGTTGTTGGCTTGTGGGAGTTTTTGAAGTCTTTTTGTAATGAAATGATTTTTATGTAATTTACTTTTAGATCATGAGAGGTATGTTTTTATAACCAGAATGTTTCTATATCTACTTTAATTAAATGTAGAAAAAAATTCTCTTCCAAGCGAAGATCGTTTAAGAGATTTATGCGAAAAGCGCTCAGCTTTTTTTAATATTTTCTACACAATCTTTTTAAACATTTTGAATATATTAACAACTCATTGAAAATTGGTTATTTAATGTACCATTTGAATGACTGTTGAATATGATCAAGTAGATTTGGAATTCTAAAATTTAAAATTTATCTATTTATAATTCCTAGTGTATCCAGCGGCCGATTCAATCGATCGCATTCTCGAAATTAATATTAAACATTAACATAAATACATACGATAAAATACAAAAACAAGAAACATTATAATAAACAACGTAAAAAAAACTCTGTCTCGTTTCTATGCAAAAGCAAATTGGACAAACACACATGCACACTTTGTTAATTTTTCAAGTTGAAGCTGATACATGCATGCATTTGCATGGGTTAGTAGCAACCTTTAAACGCTTATGGCTCCCTAAATATCGAACCGATTTGAATATAATTAAGATTGTGCACATCTATGTAAAAACCCGTTTAAGAAGATATAGATCTTTCCAAAATCGGTTCAGTAATACGGCCGTAAAAGGGATTTGAAAAAACGTATTTGTCTATTAATAATATAGATTTGGCGTTGTCCAACCAACAGAGCAACTTGGACGGCTTAAAATGACCAATTACAATTCTACTTGTTTATATATCACACATATGCTCCAACAACGTCACAACTGAAAATACCTCGTAACTATGTCGTCGGAATGAAATAAAATAGTTTTATTATCATTTCCTACACGATGAAAAGCAAGAATAAATAAAAGTTTTATATTTTTAAATATTAAAGGTTAAATGAATTAGTTGTAGATCGATCAAATGCTAAAATATTTATTTGCGTCCGGTAGATTTTTCAGACTGAAATCGAACTTCTTTTTATCGAAAGCAATAATTTTGATTTTTGTGATGTATTTATTTAATAAAAATAAAATTGACTCATAAAATCCTTTTATTTTTACTGCTTTGTACTTTAATATTTTATAGGGATACGTTTTTGCGTGTCCTTGATGATATACAAACATAAACAAGCAATTTATACAAAGTTCGATGATCGGCGAAAATTTTAGCTTTTCGACTAACTAAGATTCCGAAATAGGGCGTTCGGAAAGGTTTTTTTTTGTGTCTTTAAGGCTGATACTGTGTTCTTACGGAAATTCAGGATCCCATAAGAACTGCTTAAGGACGGAATTTTTCTGATTTCGTTCTCTTGAGCTTTCCAAGTCGTTTTTCTTGTTATATTTTACGAAAATAAATAAATTTGTGTAAATAACACAACTACAATTTTCTACACAGCTCCACATGATTATTTTCCCGTGCAGAAATAAATGTAAATTTCCAAACGTGAATTTCCGTTAGAACTTCCTACCAGCCTTTCAATAGGAATTATCATATTATTGCAATTTTCGGTTTCATAATCCATAACGCTTTGTAAAACCGATAAAAATATGTATTAGGAAATTGAAAATGATTATGAAAACAGACAAAAAAATAAATAACGATCTTTAGTATGCAAACCTATTTTCTTATAAGTTAAATGAAAATATTTAATTTTTATGTATTGTTTTAACAGGATTGCAAAGCGAACAGGTGTTTTGTCAGCATCCAACATATTTCTTGACATTACAAGACAAAATTCAAAATTAATGCTTGACAAGTGTATGCCTCAACGTCAAGCACGCATACACCAATTTGATGTCAAGCCTTTTGACGAGTTTTGAATCAGACATAAACAGATGATGTCAAAATGGAGCATGCTCGAATAAGTATTATCTATGCTGTACACATAAGAAATACACATGCACATGCGCAGTTTGTGTTTCTAATTAAATAATTTTACTGCAGCAAAGTTGCGGTACAAGGAAAACAATCGGATTTCATTTTACGTAAAGAAATTCAATGAATTAGTAAATATTTTTACCAGATAAGGACCTACAAAGTAATTTATAAATTCAGATAATTTCATTGAAAAAGAAAACACTTTTTCAAGCAAATATTTTACTAAACAAACTTGCGTTAATATGTAAAACAAATTGTTGAAAATTTTCAGAAATATCAATTTTTTGTGATTTGCCGCACAAACTTTTTGTCTAATGTCGTTTTCTTTTCTAAAAAAATGTAATATTTCTTTTAATTTATATCAAAAAATTTATATTTAAAGTTTTCTTAAGCCAAAAATTCTGTCTCATAAGTGATGGTACAATAAATTCTAATAAACTTACTATTTCGAAAAATCATTATATTGCAAATCTTCAATAAAAAGAGCAAAGAAACAGCCATAAATGCTTGTGGTTTTTTTTTAAATATATCAAACAAAGTTTTTGTCACATTCTGTAATTTTTTTATAACATTTTATCACATGTTTTCAAAAAACTCTTTTGTGTATATTGTGCAATATTTATATTTGTTGCATTTTATATTTTATAGTGACGGTATGAATACGAATTTCGCACACCTTGTGCTGTCTTGTCTCCGTTGTTGTTGTAATTTTTTACAAAAAAAATTAACTGGTATTTATTATAAAATTTGAATACAACAACAACAATAAATTTAAAAAATTGAGTTTTATACAAAAATGTTAAATTTTTAGGAAGTTGTCAACAGTGATTGTGTTCTAAATAAAAAAAAGCATTGAAAAAATTTGCTGGGACAGTGAGTGAATAACATTTGCTCAAAATACATTTTTTTTCAGTCAAACGTTTTTTTTTAATTTTTTTTTTGTAATATTGTGCATCTGTGCACATTTTCTAGCATTCGTCCGCCATCGCTTTACAGTAGCGAATGTCAATTTATTTTAAAATAACCCAACAAGTTCAATATGTTTTTAAATGGATTTGTGCAAGCCTCTAGTGTAGACGTATGAGCTGTGTGTGATTATGTATGAGTATGTGTTGAGTGAAATTAATCTTTTTCAGCATAAAATATTCAAGATTCTTTAGATTTTATTAAGTGTATATAATTTTTATTAAAGTACGAGATCTTTCTTTTTAAATATACTTACATATGTATTTATAAATCTAGTTTATTATTTCTTAGCATAGAACAGCTTAGCATGTTTGTTTTTTGTTTTTTGTTTAAATTTATATTAAAATTTTGCAAAAATAAATGGTGGGTTTTATTTTTAAATCTTGTTTGGTTTTTTTTCATTACACTGTACAACACAAAAAACACAAGAAACTAACAACTGATTCTAGTGTACGCGTAACGGGCGTTTTGAAGTTTCACACCTGAAATTCACTTTTAAGGGGAGTTAAAGTCCCGCTCTCCCTTTGACACATTGTTAGAGTCATAGGAAATATTGTAATACATACTATTTATGCAAAATACCCAATAAATCTTCGAAGTATTGATCATTTTTTGATCCTTTCTTTAAAGAGAGTCAAAAATATACATAAATGCATAACAAAACTCCAAATGCAACTTGAACGCCAACAATAGGTCAAAACTTAAGAGATAATTTCACACTTATTCAGAAATTAAAGTTTTGACTTATTGCAGGCATTCAAGTTGAGTTTGGAGCTTCGGTGTCTTAAGCGAGTATTAGTATTTTATAACAAATTGTATTTTTGTAATACATTTCACCACGCTCGTACCTTAATTAAGCATAAGTATTACAAGATTTCCTATGCACATTCACTATAAAAATGTTCAAACGGGGGAGCTTTAATTCGCCCTAAAATTAAGCTCAGATGTAAGCTTTTATTTCGCCGATACCTGTGTATTTTTTGAAGCACTCTCGTTAGAAACTCTTTATTTTTGAAATATTAAATTTTTGTTATACAGTGTTATCTCCCATAAATTTGGATGAATTTGAAAACGGATCGGTTTTTTTTTGTATTTATTTTAACAAAAATAATAAGAAAATTAAAAATACATAAAACATTATATAAATGCAAAAAGTTCCTTGTGCAGCTTTAAGATTGTTGTCAATTTAAAACTAATTTAAATAATTGGGCAAAAAAAAAACATATAAATAATACAAATTATTTAGCATTTGTACAGTACAAATAAATGTGTACAAAAGTATTTCAATATTTAAAATATTTTTTTAATTTCCATCAAATTAAGAAATTCTAGGAGGGAAAAATTTGCATTTTTATTAAAAAAAAATCGATTGTTCCTTATTTAATTGTATATCTCTTTCTTTTCTTATTTTTTAGTTGATTTTAAATAAATGTTAATTGATATGTTCAAGTTTTTGTTTATTCCATTTAGTCTATTCGAAACATACGTAATTGTACGCAAAACATTTGTTAATGATGCAAAGCAGGTAATTCCACTGTGTTACAAAATAGAAAATAATTGAATTCTTTTAAATTGGCCTAGATTAGGTTGTGGGTCGGTCTAATCGAGTAGACAGTTTTGTAATTTTAACATGTTTAAATATACAGTGGTGGACATGTAATTAGGAACGATGTTTCAAGAAAATAAAATCGAGATGTAATTTTTTTAAGTCCTTCTCTATAAATAATAATTACCGCTATTTAAGGAGCAGACGATCGACGATATTATTTTCATAGTTTGGTTGTTAAAGATTATTTCACAAATAATTGATTTCGCTTTAATTTCTGAACTTGTTTTTTTAGTGACAAAGTGAGTGTAGTACTTTTTAATTTCTAAAATGAACAAAAACAAGTCATGTACTCCAAAAATTAGGGAGCTAATTGTGCAGTATTATGAGAATGAAAAACTGACAATGTCGGCAAGTTTGCTTGCTCCAAAAAAATGGTGTTTAAAGCAATTCTAGTGTACAAAAAGACGAAGGCGTTCGAAACTTCAGTCAGACAGCCCAAAGTCCGAAAGACAAGCACAGCTGAAGATAGAATAATTTATCAGAGAACCCCACTGTTGTCTTCCCATGAAATAAAGGCTCAAATTGTACAGGAAACGATAAGAAGGAGCTTGCAAAAGTTGAGACTTCGGCGTTTGTTGAAAACCCCTAAGTGAGACGTCCTCCAAACAAAGCATTAGTTCCCAAGTCTATTCTAATTATAAGGCCACCACTGTACCATTAAAATTTAAATGCGGTGAACAGGTTTTTTACGCTTTTGAATAAGGGCTCATGAATTGAGGATCAGACAAAAAATATATAAATACATACTTATGTATATAAATTCTAAAGGAGTTTGACTTTTGGAATGACGTCTACAAAAATAAAAAGTGTAAAAATCAGTTGAGATTTTCGGAAGTTCCACACCCGAGGTGTTTGAGCTTAGTTCAGTGTTTCCTTTTTGTAGTTGAGTCTGATCATTAGTATGAATTTTAATTCTTTGGAGTCTTAGAGGTTTTCTAAGATCCACGTAGGTGCATTAAATAAACATATTGTCATAATTTGTGTGTCAAAAGCACTGAGATCAAAATTGGGATCAAGAATAAAACAATTAATTATTAATTATGTTGAGCGTAAAACTGTTTTCGTTCATAAATTCCTGGGAATAACGGATTTTATTTTTTGTTTCCCGGGTGCCGAAAAAGATTTCGAAATTAGTAACACTATAGACAAAAGTTTGTGCAACCTAAAAGTATTCATTTATTTATATGTCTGAAAAGTTTAATTAATCTTTTTTCCACAAGCGTTAAAAAACAAAAAGTCAGATTTATAAAAATCTGGGTCATTTCAAAAGTATTTTTTACTGTCACACAGTGTAATCATTGATGGATGAAGAAGTCGATGAAAAAAATTATTTTAGATAATATGAAATACTAAAATTATTTATTTTTTACTTAAATTGTAAGCCAAGTAGCAACAAAAGGTTAAATATAAAATTAATAAATTTAACACTGTGCATTTTTTCATATATTTTTGTTGTTGTAATATTTCAAATTTAAGAAAATCTTAACCACATATAAAAAAATATTTTGTAGCAAAAGCACCTTGAGCTGCATCTGTTTAAAATGTGTAAATGTACATATGTATATTTATTTGTATGCATGTAATTGTTGTTTTATATTTGTGTCTTAATCTTTAATATAAATGAAGCTTGAAAGTAATTTACGGTTGTATTTGTATGTTCTATTCATAAATTGAACCCCTTCTTTAAATTTCAAATATAATATTATAAGTTTTATTCAGACTAAAAAAAGGACAATAACTTTTTTTTAAATAGTTTAAGGATATTTGTAATATGTAGATCTTACTAGTGTTTCTTTTAATTTAGTATTTAGTTTAAAAATTTCATCTGTAATTTTTTCTTTTATTTTTATTGATTATGTTAAATATGTCAAAACAATTACAGCACCTTATGTATACTAAGTAAACTAAATGAATTTAAAGAACAAAAATGAGTTCTCTGGTGTAAATTTTGCCTGACTTGTGAGGAAAATTGGTGATGTATGTAAGTATGTGTATGTACATGCATGTGGGATCGTGTAAAGTTTGTTTTTGTGTTCGTGTAAAGTTATATAAATTTAATCCTTCTTTCTTACTCGTACATGTTCGAGTTTAATTATACTTTTTAAAGATTTATTCTCTGCTTTCAAAAAAAAAAACACTTCCATCGCATAACAACAAACATAAACCAATTAACAATTAGCATTATATTTATATGTATATATATTTTATTTTATACTATATAAAACACTTGGGTATGTATGTGCTGAAGACCGCTTCACGAAATAACTTCCATAAATTTTCTTAATGCCGTTTATTATAACAATATAGATACAAAATTGCTGTAGAATTCTTTTCATATGTTGTTTGAGTGATGCGCTAAACATTTTTTCTATTTCGATATGGAGTTTGACAATTGGGGTATAATCAGCTGATGATAGTTAAACTTATAGATTTATATGGTTAAATCAACCTTAGCGTCATTTTTAACGAAAACAAATGTGTGTGTTAAATATTTAATGAAATTTTTCATCGAATGAATAAAACATGTTTACTGTAATTTTAGTAATCATATTTCAACGAATTTTCATGCGCTTTTCCACTACATGAGTGTCAAGATTCTTTGGATCCATGAACAATATATTATTTTGATTTGATTTATTGAGTAGATTTTCTAACACAACAAGAAATACATATCTTATAATTAAAGTATTAGAATCAGATTAGTTATATTAACGAAAAAAATGATGATTCTATAATATAGTATAAATAACAAATATAATATAATAAAACAAAATATAAAAAGTGAAGAGTGGAAAATTATGATTAAAAGAATCATAATTGAGTTTACTAAGAAAATATATAAATATAGAAGAAGAAGATAGTATTGAAAACAAAAAAAAAAATAAAAATTATTTTATTTATCTCATATGCAAGAAAAAAATAAATAAAATTATATTATTATTATATTAAAAGAAAAAAAAATCGTGTTTTATGTGAAATAGTCGTAAATTAACTTCCTAAATCTTGTTGCGCTGTCGGTGTTCTGAATATAATTCGGAAGTTAATTCCAGAGACGTATGGTTGATATTAGAAAATGACATTCTGAGGCATGAGTATGATATCGTAATTGCTTAATATATCTACTTCTTCGCGATCTTGCGAATCTAATATAAGTACTTAGGTTCTGCTGTTACAATAATTTTATTATTATATTATCCATGTAAAAAGATACAATATTAAAGTAAGAATATATGCAATGAGTTCCGCATTTAAGAAGTTTTGAATGAATCGTTCCTGAACTTAAAAAAAAATACATACGAATAGATAAAATCCTTTTTCGTTAAGTCGGAACTTCTCGTTAAGGATTTGGCTGTTCTTAGGATTTCCATAGTATTTAGTCGGGGCACAACTATTAGCAAGTAAAAGCAAGTAGAATTTACCTGTAGACTGTCAAATTAATAAAAACAAAAGAAAAGAAAAGTAAGGAAAATTTATTTAAAATAATGTACCGTGGTACAATCATTAGCAATTTATTTTGTGTGTGCAGTTCATACAATATGAAAATAAAAGTTCTTCAATTTTATTTATTCTTATAGAAAATTTTTTTTATGTAAATGTGTCTTTTTATTTGACAGTCTATAGGAAAATTATCAGCAAACCATATACTCGTAACCTCATGTTTTTTCTGCTGCACCCACCTGGTGCCGCCATGGTATTTATTTTCTAAAGTTCAATTACCAAATTAAAATTTTGAAAAAATGTTTCCAATGCTCTTAAATGGGTTAAATATTAAAAAAAATTTAACAAATTTTTCTTTTAATTTAGTGGCAAACATTTTGCACGTATAAAACTACATACAAAACAAACAAAAAACACATACATATAAAAATACATCCGTTGCATTTCAGCTGATAAGTATGCAACGATTTCGTGCCACGAAGTTTTGACTCATTTAAGATTACGTGTTTGCAACTGCAACATTTTTCGTGAAAAGGCTCTTTCAAACAGCCTTGCAGCGGTCTAAAACATATCAGTTTGTATGCATGTTTTATATCATGTAGTTAAATATCTTTTTTATAATTTACAACATTTTTCGATTATTTATTCCTATTGTCATTTTTACATTACATTATTCAGAGACTTATTACCGCTCTTTGCCAATTTCTTCTAATTGTTTTTTTATTTAGTTTTTATTTCTCTATTCTTAAAGCATTTCATTGATTAAATTTAAAGTTGTTCTCATATACATGGTACATCTAACTAGTCAATCATTAATCATTATCTACAATCGTTTATATTATTATGTTCAATTAATAATAACATATTTATGATATTTGAAATAATAATTATTAAAATTTTTTCAATTTTCAATACTTACTATACACAGTATGTTTACATACATACATACATATAATATATATGTACATACTTGTATGTACATATATATATATATATATATATATATATATATATATATATATATATATATGTATACCAAATCTTATCCTTAAATTACTATGGCACAATATCTTAAGTTATATTTATTAACATGCTCGTATTTGTATCATTACATAACTAGATCGGTTTTCTTTATACTCGTAGCCCCCTTCAACAAATCAGCATATGTGGGAAGTGAAGAAGGAAGTACCTATTGCACATACATACGAGTATGTAGTATGTATGTACATATGTATATTTAAATGAATACACATATGTACATACATATTTTTGTATTATTTGGGTTAAGGGTTATATTTTAGATGTATATATTAAGGAGCTGAGATAGATATACTATACATACATCCATATATACATAAGTACATAAGTATGTATGTAGTACGTAAATTGTAGATGTGATCAATAGTGGCCAAAAGCTAGCTAAAGTAAATATTGTACGAGTATTATTTTCTTATATGTATTTCTAATTAAAGATGCGCGTAAATATGTATGTATGTATCGATGTATTGGCCAACTTAATGATGTCAATATATACACACATACTGATTTACATGTTTGTGTATGAAAATTTTTTTATTTTATATGGACATGAATTAAATGACTTGAAATGAATACACTGAGAGAAAGTCTTGTAAGCAATCAATAAAAAAACGAATTTCATCTGCCAACAATTTATGTACTATTTTTGCATCAAACAGTGTAATAATTTTTTAATAGTGGACATTGATTTCTAATTAAATCCTCGTAACTAGTTGTGTTGATAATAATTTAAATTAAATAAAAAAATACTGAAAAGGTTATAAATTTAATGCATGTTACGGATAACTCAGTAAATTGCCGTGAACACCAGAGTACAAATCATGAAGCCTTGTGTAGTTGTATGTTTTTATTGTTTTTTTTTTTTGCTTGTACTCAGTGTATTATGACTGTGGAGATTTTTGAATTGTTGACTAAATAATTTGTTAATATGTTTGATGTAGTTACTGAAAACTATTTCGTTTTATAAGAAATCTCATCAGCCAAATCGATTTTTTTATATTTCAATTAATTACCTTACACTGCCTATTCAAACTTAACAATAATTTGACTGATAAAATAACTCATACTTATTATTATTTATTTATTATACTTATACTTATTATCATTTTCATTGCAAATTAATCTTTATTTTTATTTTTTTTTTTGTACATTAGCTGATGTTATTGTAGTTATTATCATTTTTTTTAAACATCTCTTACTAAATGTTTGAATTGTTTTATATTGATTTAGTTAAATTTAAATTTATTTTTAAGGAAATAAGAATAAATATTGTATCCTCTATTGCACTAGATATTACCCGCCCAATAATATAACGTTAGTGTCTAACCATATTTAGTTTTAGTTATATTTTGTGTGTGTGTGTGTTTTTTTTAGTTAAATTTAATTTGTTATGCACAGTTATTATTGCTAATTTGACGTTTGGTTCATTCGCGGAATATTTTGATATTCGGCTATTTAGACGTACCACTCTTTAACATCTTTCGAATCACGTTTTTTCGTTTTCACCAAACCAGGACGATCTTCACCTTCGCTATGATCGGTAGAGTCATGGTAGACACGTTCAACTCTCATTGGAGCCGATCTGCTGCACATGTCGGCGTTGCCGTTGTTACGCATTGCAATGCCAGAATGAGAACGCGAACGTGTGTCTTGTGCTTGATGGTGACTATTGGATTGTTGCCTTTGCTGGTGGTATGATCCGTTTGTACTGGTATTGCCCAGTAAAGAGGCATTTGGGTTGTGGGTGCCATAGATGGTCTTCTCACCAGACGTTTTGTAATTACGATCGCCATTTGACTTGAGCCATAAGACCAATAATATGACTAGAATGACTGCAATTAATATGCCAGCAACAATGCCGATGATCATGGCGGTTCTTTCCTCTTCTATTGAATTTATGCGACCGCCTTTACCTTTTGGACGATAGTTGTTATTACTGTATGGTGGAGGTGGCTGTGGCAAGGGATAGTAAGGCAGTCCAGGTTCAGGTTCGTGGATGGGTGGTGGCGGTGGTGGTCGTTCTTCCGGCATCTGTGGTGGATAGATAATATTTGATTTCTCTTCATCTTCATCATGTTTGAACACCTGGACGACATCGAATGTGGTTGTATCCCGTTCTGTTGTTGCAATTCGTATATCTGGAATTGTTATTGCTGGTGTAGTGGTCATTGTTGTTGTTGATGGTGTAACAGATGTTGTTGTTGTCCGCTGCGTAGATGTAACAAGAGTAGTAGGAGAGTTTGACGTTTGACTGGTGGTTATAGTGGTACTCAAAGCAGTGGTTTGCTGTGGTGTGGTCAGATGCGTCACTGTCGACGTTGAGTGATGTTGCTGCTCCGTTGTGGCATCGTGTCTACGCGTATTACTATCAGTAGTTACTTCATTATGTGATTCTGAAAATCAACAAGGCATGTTAAATATGTAAAAATATATTTTAAGTTTTATATGCATTTTCAAGCCATCCCGGGAGATCACTGGAATCAAATATTTTTCCCTTTCAATTTCAAACAAATCTTCATTACTCTTTATATGGATATTTATTATTTATTGATAACATGGACGTTGTAAAGGCAAAAAGCATGGTGAACTGAAGTCCCCATTATGAGCGGTGTTCAGGCGTTTAATAATTTAAAATTATTTTAATATTTTTAAATTATGAAAGGTTTTGCCAGTGCAATATAACAGAGGATTATCAGCAGTACATTTTGGTTTGGGGTGACAACAACTTAGGAGCTCTCACGATTTCTCATTCGCCTGCGAAAATTTAATTTTTTTATAAATTTCTTTTTAAATATTCGCGCATATTTTTCAAAAGTTTCCTTAAATTTTAATTTAAAAATTTATTACACAGAAAACTGTTATCAGTTCTTAGCCATCGTGTTTTTGAAAATAGAAATGCTGTCGAACCCGACGAATTCGTAGCTGGTGATGTTAATAGCGAAGGCAAATGCATACAGGTAGTCGCAAGAGAATTCGCCTTGAGAAATATCGTTCTTGGATTTTAAAATAAACTGTTCAATGAGAATTTAAAACCAGAAAATGTATCAAAAAGCATATTTTTGTCTGTGTCATATCAAAGTTTGGGTGGTGTTAATATTACAACAAACACCGACCCACCAACACCACACAAGAAAAAGTGTAAAAGGATCAAATCGCAATTGACATCGCCAAGACGGCTGATAAGAAGATGATTCGCGGAATTTTTTTTGCCAAAATTCGATGTCCGACAATAAGTTTGCAATATTTCCAAACGATGTTCAGCCGTGAAGCGACTCTTATAGTCAATATTTCCGTCAGAAAAAATCAAAACAACATAATTTAAAAACATACTTGCTTTTGAACCGCCCGGAATTAATAAATGTGTAAATAAGTGAGACCATTTTATAAGTTATTTTCACAGTTTAAGGAGATCTTCTAAAGAATATTTTAGAAAAATAATTTGGTCCAAATATTTAGGTTTTAAATAATTTGTTCTTTAGTTTCAGCCAAACTACACACAGAAAAAATTATTTTCCTTTTCGAAGGTGTTGGAAAAAACGAAAACATTGAGAACGTCAAATTTCTCAGTTAGATTTCTAACATATAAAATCTTTCATTATCCCATTTGATTTGTGCAAGTTCTTAATACTTCTAATAGCTTTGGTTAGTTTCGTTAAATTAAAATAAATGTATAAAATATGTGTATAAAATAAAAGTTCAAATACTACAAAAAATATTACATTTTTTAATCGAGCTATCGATGCAAATTAGATCGATGATTGAAAATAACCAGTTTTAAGTTAGTCGAAAAGTTGATCAGATAGTAATCCGATTAACAGCTAGCCGATTGTGTATTCTACTAAATATCTCGGAAACTAAGTATCGCTATACGCTTTATCTATCTAATAATGGGCAAACACGTTTTCTTAGATTCCTTTTACGTGCATGTTATACAGCCGATTTTGACAAAACTTATATTATTTTGAAGATATTTATTCACAAATGTGCACAATCTATATTTTGTTAAGATCGGTTCAGTATTTTGTGATATATAAGCATTTGAAATTGCTACTATTCAATGCACACTTATTGCACATGCATGTATCAGCTTCAAGTTGAAAAATAAATAAAGCATGCATGTGTGTTTGTCCAATTTGCTTTTGCAAAGAAATGAGTCACAGCATTTTCTATACATACTTTGTAAACAAAAAAAAAAGAGCTGTAGTTTTAAGTTGTTTATTTAGAATGTTTTTCGTTTTCATATTTTATTTATATTTATGTAAATGGCCGATTGCGTCGACCATAGAAATTACTAGTGATACCTTAATATTCGGTTTGCACGAATAATCAATTCATAATCTGTTGTATAAATGTTTTTGGTGATTTCTATATAAACAATTGCTAAGAAACATTTTTGTGTGGAAATTACCAATAAATAACATTTACACCGCTTACAGCTCATAAAATAGGTAGTGAATTATTGTATTATTAATTTTTATTTAAAAATAATGTTTATTTCAATAACTTTTAGTTGATATTTCACATTTCCCGATATCTGAAACGCGATATTTAATTTTCATTTCCCGATAACTAAAGTCGAGAAAATCCCAAACCCCAGTCACGAATGCTGTTTAAAATAAACACGTGTGTGTAGTAAATTATTGTTCTTTTAATGTTTATTTTCTTTTATTTTATAATGCAGATGATATTGAATATAGAATAGTTTTAATTTAAAGATATGTATGTACATAGATAAAGATATGTATGTAAAGATATCAAGCACAGATCTTAACAATAATAATATTTAAAAATCAAAAGGAAAAAATAAACGAACGAAACGTTGAATTTGTGAGGCAATTTGAAGAGTTTTGCGTTTTTTGAATTAATTATTTAAAAAAATTGTAATGTAGACATTAAATGAAGTATTATTTTATATCAAGGATATTTTAAAGCAAATTTTTCATATAGAATTATTTAGGGTCGTATGCAAGAAAATATTTTGCTGTACTTTAAAATTCATAATAGTTAGCAAAGGCTTTAGGCTAACAAATCTTTAAAATAATTGTTAAGATGCCATTTTAGACGGAGAAAGTTTAATATGCAAAGTCTTGAGTTTATTGAAGAGAGAGGAAAAGAGAAAGGCAAGGAGTCATACTTTCTTCTACTGGCAAAGTCCTGATAAAGTAATATTGAAGGCACAACTGACTGTTTCGCCTTGCAGGGTGCATATTTGAAAAAAGAAATTTTATTATTTTTCTGGCGTTTTTAAATGTTGCATTAAAGAAAGAAATATTTTTGTTTGGGGCATACATTTTAAATAAATTTTCTTTTTCTGTTTTTTTACTTTATGTGATAAGCAGGCGGTATTTGTTGTTCACAAAAAATTTGTCAAAGTAAACTTTCCCTGTCTAAAAGTGGATTTAAACAATGTTATGCAAAAACAGCACTCTAGACAATTTGAAAGTAGATGTATTTAAAATGTTAATACTGCATATACAGTTTCTCTATGAAGTAAAAACATCAAAAATATAATTAACAAGAAGGATTCGAAAAATTCTTTTTATTCGAATGAAGGGGGTATTCGAGCCGCGACCTTTTTTTATTGTCTTGACCTCGTTTATGTGGGTTTAAAATTTGTTCTTTTATTTTTTTGTAAATAAAATCTGTTTTTTTTTTTTGTTTGGCGCTCCGTCATACAATATTTTCCTGAAGAAGAGCTCGAAATGTCGAAATAAAAAATAAATTAAATAATATTTTAATAAAAGAAAAGAAGTTTTATTTAAAGAAGATTATGTGACCAAGAGCATAATAAAAACCAAAACAGATTTTAAACAATTAAATGTCGAAGAACGCAATAACCTTGTTGAAATTCTTTGAATTAAGATATTGAGGCATATCGCGAATAATTAATTTACTAAATATTAAAAATCGAATCGATTGATTTGATTTAAGGGTACAATTTAGAAGTATTTTTCAGCGCAAGAAGAAAAAAAACCTATACACCAAGAGGTGAGATTCCAAGCTTTAATTTAATGTGTAGAATAAATTCCTCACTTTAAAAATATAATGTAATAAATGTGTTTGCATATAATTTTACTTAACAATATTTCTTAAAGCGGCTTTACGTTTTTCTGCATACGTCCGTTAAAGTTCAAATTAGTTTTTTTAATGCAATAATAAGATTTTAATTTTCAAAAATGTCACGCCAACAAATTTACGGAAAACAGAAACAAATTTTAAACATTTATTTTATTATTAGAAAAAATTATTATATCGTTTAACAACTCAAATTTCTTCTAAAAAATCTTTCTCATACAGGAGCCGCCAGTAAACAATAATAGATAAATATTTAAAAAAAATGTAAAGACACTTCAAATGTTTAACTACTTTATATACACATATATTTTAATTTTAATTTTTAATAACTTTTTATTTGTTTGTTATTATTATGTATTATTATCTTTTTTTTCTTCTTTGGAATTAAAACTAAGAACACAAATTCGTCTTGTATACAACATATATGTACATGTAGCATATATTAAGGTACATATGTATTTACGCGAGTTGATCAAATATTAGTTGTAATTGTATTTATTATGTATTTATTTGTAAATATATTTTGTTTTGTTTTTTTACTATTTTTTTCTGTAAGACGAATTCATTGTTTTTCTCTATCTAATCCTTTTCAAATAATTCCAGGAACTTTTACTTAATGCTTTAATGTGTAGTCATGCGTGGGTTTTCACATTATCCTAATTTTAAAATATACATACATACATACATACATATATAAATACATATTATTAACATTTATGATGCATCTTAACATGTTGTATATGTACATTACATTCATTCATACATTGATGTAAAGCATGTACACGGGATAGTTGTAGGTACATTTGTTGGTGCTGAATATAGTTTTATACATACATACATACATGCATACAAATTCACACAAAGCAGGAGCATATGAATGTATGAACAATAAATGTATCGTCCTACATGCATCTAATCTTTATATTTATGATCTTTAAAGAACCGAAAAACATTTGATGCACTTGTCCAGCTCTGCTTTAGTTATACATACATACATGTAGTTTGTTAATATAATATTTAATTATTTTTTTGTATGTCTAATATGTGTAATTATTATTTTACAAGTGCTTCTAGTTTAGTTTGTAATTTAGTACGGTTTAGTGAGCAGCCGGTGTATAATCGCAGTCAGTACTATGAAGCAGGATTTAATTTCTGAAAGAAACAAATCCAACTGTAATGCTACACTTTTAAAATTACGCATTTTGTGGTTGTGTCCATGGCTGACATGAATGAGTAACGATTTTTTTATTGATGCCATGATAGATGAAAAAGCACATTGGAAATGTTAAGACATAGAAATGTTGAAATGTTAACAATAAATATCTTTATACATATGTACATATATATACATATATATTCCCTAAGCCGACAAAAATAATATCCATTTTCATTATTCATTCATTATATTTGCAACATAATACAAAGTAATCTAATTATTGATGGGCATACTTCATGCCCCTTATGGAATATACTTTAGAAGCGTGTATGGAATACACATGACTTTTATAGGGAAAAAACACGAACATTTCTATGTTTGTTTAGGTCCCATTTTTATTTTCATCCGTCGCCCCAAGAGCGGTAGCATGGATTAGTTAATATTTCGAAACAACACTGCGAAATAATATTTACGTAAAAAACTACGTAAAGTAGGACATTTTCCTATATAGTTCGCTGGCCTTCCTCAGGATTAAATGTCAAGCATTAATTAAAAAGTAATACTAGCAATTTTATCCTTTATTTATAACATAAATACATATGCCCAATTCACAAGCTATTGTAGGAGTTGTATGTTGTATGAATGTAGTAAATTCCTGTATATCATTTGCTTGAAATTAACAACAGAATGTATAACACACAGTATAATTCCTACAATTGGTTGCGAATTGAATATTTCCTTATTGAATTGCATTTTTTAATTTTCCTTCTTAACATGAGCTTCAAGCAATGAAATAAAATTTCAATATATTTTTCATAATACTTTCTTTGTACTCAAGACTGCTGCTCTTAATGACTATTATTTTACTTGTTCTTATTATAAAGTAAAATGAAACGTTTCTAAACATTTGAAATTAATATGCGGCAGAATTTCAATTTAAAAAATTTCCCGTTATTCTTCATACAACTTTGAAACGTTTAGATTCGTAACGTTTTACCAAATGAGGTTCTAAGTAAATTAATTGAAAAAGAAATACATACTTGTGTAATCTACATATATTTGCTTAAAATGCAATAATAACAATTGATGTCAAATTGTAATGCATATTTTATTAAATTAAATTTTTTCTCAAGCTAAATTAAACAAAATATAATATTTCGCGAATGAATTTCATTTATTGTAAAGTTAATAAAGTATAAACAATTGTGCCGCTTGACAAAAACAAAAATTACGCCAATGATTAAAATTTCCGATTGCAAAACATTTTTATTATTTATCTACACAGGTTACGATTTTGTTGGTCGACCTCATTACTTGCACGTTGTCCTACCCAACATGCGCAGCTGCCACTTTAGTTTGATCAGACCAAAAATGGCCGATTGTGTTTATTTATGGAAGAATTGAAATTGAATTGTTCGGTCTGTAACGATTTGTTACAGTTTTTGGTAGAAAAAGAAATGCTTCGTAATCTAAAACTAGAATCTATAATTATTTTATGTAAATAAAAATTTTAATGTTCGTACTAAAAAATTAAAATCTCTTACGAAAGTCCTTGACAATGATCGAACCCAAAATACATGGGATCAAACATGATAATAAAATCGAACTTTTATTTATATCATGAATATTAACAATATTTATAATATTACAATGAATTATCGTAATATATATTTGGCGGCGGATACATGTTGTAATAATAACGCTCATTGCCTACAAATTAGTCTTTTTATTGACTCTGGCACCCCTGCACCCAACACTTTCTTAGGAAATTTCGCACTTTTGCCACCATTGACAATATGAAAACTGGACGTTTAACTTCATACACACATACATATCGCACCTTAAACCTAAAACAGTCACATAACATGGAAAATAGCGTTATGGATGCTTTATATACATAAGTTGCATCACTTGTACTGCATCAACAGTTTTTTGCCTTTCCTGAACATTGTGACTGTTTTTGATTTAGTGTGCGATATGTAAACATCCTGAGGTGCTCCTGCGAATGGGAAGTATTTGCGGTGTAGTATATTTCAAGACCGACAAAATAAATATTGATTAATAAATAGATTAAAAATACTAGATTCCCGTTATCTCTTGAACACACCTCGTATATGTATGTTTGCATATGAAATAAAGGATTTTAAGTTTCGTTTCCACAATCCAAACGGTTGATCTGAGTAAAATTTTTTTATGGAAATCAATCAGAAAACTGATTGCTTTTTCTATCCTCAAATCATCCGTTTGGATTACATAAATGTTTTTAAATAAATTTGTATTCTTGTTTTCTTTTTCAAAAAACAATATCATTTATATATTTTGTTTACAAAACTTTCTTATTCAATTTAAGAAATATCTTTAACTTTAGTAATCGTTTGCGAATACGGTCAGGAAGGAATAAAAAAGAAAATATTTCAATACGTTTCGAAGTGTACATAGAATCACGTATATATACGAGGGTTGCTATTTATGTTGTAAGTAAGAAAGAAAGAAAGTCATGACACCTGCCTGTTGCCAGGTGATATTTCTACAAGAAAGTTTAGCACTTTTGACATTAATTTTTTGTTACTTGATTATTACACATTCTAATATACATAAATATATATATACATGTCGTCAGCTAAAATGCAAAACCTCGTAATTAATACAAATTCGGAAACTCGCTTTTTTACTAATTATTTTGTATTAAATCAAAACGTATACCGCAATAAAGTTTTATTCTTCTGTCATAAAAAAACAACCAAACTATAAAAGAAAAGAAAAGTCGTTTACTTTAGTCCCTTGAACAGTTTTATTTTGATTTTTTTCCTACAAAATCTAGAAAAGTGAAGTTACAAGATTTTACGTTTCGCTTTAATAAAAGAGTAAAAGTTGTGCAAGATATAAAAAAGAGATCGAATTAACATGTAAAAAGCTTATTGCGACTGCGACAGGGCGATTTCAGAAACGGCCAGCTGTCATGTGAAATATTCTAAGATTTGCTGATTAGATTTACTTTTCTTGTCTTATTTACATTATCAAAATACAAATTTTTGGAAACTGTTCGCCGTAAATTAAAAAGAATTTAGGGAATAGCACATCTTAAGCTGACTTTCAACTGCTAAAAGGTTGTTGGTCAGTTAACAGGTCTTTTTCATGAATTGAATGGTTCATCGAGTGTTTACTTAACTGAATTAAATGTAACGCACGCTATGTGGCACGTTACGAGCTTGGAGCTGCCGCAAGTAGAATGTAAAAAATACTTTGGCAAATGGTGTGGTCGCTTGATACACATCTGCTTTGTGGATCCTTGTGCGGATCCTGGTTCCTTCCACCCAAAATCATAAAAATGTCTATTATTTCTATTATTTTGCTTAAAACAAAACCCGATTGAATATACATGGATAATTTGTCATAAAGATACTTTATGATACACAACCATACTCAGATATGTATGCATATTAAATAACAGTGTTAACTATTCATAGATTGATCTAAAACACAGGACAGCCGAAGAGAGGAATTGGCCATTAATAATAAGTTATTGATGAATGTGAGAAAGATGGCTTATTATGAAATGGCAACGAAGTTCGATTAAATGCGCTTAGAAAATAATAAACTACTTACCGGAACCTTTTGCTGTACTCGTAGAAGTAAATTGTTCAGTTGTTTCGCCATAGTCACCCGATCCATGAATACAGTCTTCATCATCACAAGCTCGTTCAGTGCCATTTGTTTTATCGGTACTGACATTTTGAGTCATAGTGGTTTGTTTAGTGGGTGGTACGTATACTGGTGTTATAAGATCATCTCCACTGGACTCAAAAGGAGGGGTACATTCGTCTTCGTCATCACCGCGGCAGCCAGAGCCAGCACCGGAAAATATTAAATCATCTATTGCACCAGGGTAACCACTAGCGGGTGTCTGCTCAATTAAAAAAAATTAAAAATTTAAGAAAAAAAAACAGAAAACACAACTTCAATAAATTTTGGCATATGAACTTTGACTCTTAATTACCAAAAAATTTGGTGTATAAATGTGCATTTATTATGTATGTATGTTTGTATTTATATGTTTGTCAGAATTAACAAAAAAAATTTTATATCATTTCAAGGAAATTTTTATATATCCCTCCTTTATTGCAACGTTGTCATATCTCAAAAAACGTGACTTTTGAGTTAAGAATACAAAATTATTCATCGTATCGTTCGTTCTTCATCTTATGTGAAAAATTCGTACAAATATTTCGTTTATTCACCTCTTGAAAGGAGAATACTTTTTTTATTTTTCCATTGATGTGTGAGTAAATTAAAAACTTTGAACTCGTTTTCTGAAGAACAAGTTTTTTTGAGATATGACTACGTTGCATTAAAGGAGCGATATATATGTATGTGTGTTGACGTTTTCTAAAAAAAAACACATCTAAATTTGAATTAATTCAATGATCAGATTTGGGAAGATCGTGCTGATTAACTTTGAACTGAGTTATCACAAGAACAAAATTAAACAGTTTCGTATTTGCATTTTTATGCGAGGAGTTCTACACAAGGAAAAATTACGAGTACAATGATTATTTTTGGAAAAATTTAAAAGCCAAGTTAAAGCTGATTAAGCTTACTTACTTAACTTAAATAAACAGTTATTGGTTGTAGCTTAAAAGCCACCACAATATTCAAAATTATTTGAAATGAAATAAATTTTTAAGCCTCTGATAAATATAAAAATATAATTTGAGTGTATTATTTTGTAAACATCTGAATAGTAAACATGAGCGGTACTACGAGAGTGAGTTCAATTCGCCGCTTTTTTGTTGCTATAAAATTTTGAACGGATATCTACTACGTTAATAGTATTCCCAAAGATTCATTCACAAAAATGGTGTTGAAGAAGCAATGAGTAAAAACTAAATAACAGTCGAAATGAGTCGAAATTTACACTAGGCACGTTTTTCTCGAGTTTCAAGATTTTTAAAATTATTTTTAGCTGTTAGGTCCAAAAAAAATTGAATTAAAAAAATATTCTAGTTTTATTACACAAGTAAAACATGTAATTCGAAACTTTCAATTTCATTTCAGAGTTTGTAAAATGTATATGAAAACTTGTGCTATTTAAATATTTCATAATTCCATATAAGTATATGTAAAATTAGACGCATCACGCAAATGTTCTATACATGCATGCTCATGCACGCACATTTTTGTTTCATTTCGTTTCGAGAGCTGCTATCACAAAATTTTATGGCAGAATCGTGCTCAGTTATTGCAATTTTCCTAATTTCGACAAGAGAAAACGCTGCATATATTCTAGAGAAAAATGTCGTTATAAAAAGCATACTTGAAATAATAAAGGAAAATACTTTGCTTCAGGCTAAACAGCATTTAAAACAGCGGTGACCACAACTAAAACTGTGGTTGTATTGATGCTTATTAGTAGTAGTGAGTTGACAAAGCTACCCACAAAACACAAAGACAATTGTTTGAAATAAAATGCTGCATTATACATCCTTAGGCAATATTTTACGTATATGAAATAAAATATTTTTTTTCAAATAGTTTCAATTCACATGAAAAAGTAAAAACAAGATTCAATTAAGAAGTTTAACTGTACTTAACCAGGTGACAGCATTTCAGCAGCTGAGTATTCGTTGCGAATGTCAAAATACATACAAAATACTTTTGTCTTTTTTTCTGTACCTGTTTTCTTTGTTTTATGGGTTAGGTTTTTGACATACGCAATGAAACTAAACAAACAAAAATGCCTGTTGTTCTTGTATTGTTGTAATTGTTTTCCTAATGCTGTCACCTAGTTAAATACACCTTGTATTCAACCAATCTTTAAAATTGTTGTATTAGCAAACAGGATTAATTGAACATATTTTTTAATTTTTTCAATCAAATCAATATTATATTCATTAAAAAGTTAATTTAAATGTTAAAAATATCAAATAATTTTCTGAAAACAATGTCACAAACTCAGCAAAATTATTATATTAAAAAAAATATATGTAATTATATTTGCTGGATAATTATGGCTAAAAAATATATATAAGCATCGACATTATATGCAATCGCCGCTGTTTCATCGACGACTAAATGAAAGAGGATAAGAAAGAATACGTGTAAGTACTCCCTGCACAATTGCGCTATGAAACGGTCGACAATGATTTAAAATGACAAACTGTTTACATAAAACCGCTAAAGTGGCAGCACTGACCGGATTTTCTTTAAATTTTGGTGTTTTGCGTGTTCGAAGTTTTATTCATAAATTTCCATTAAGTTTTCATTCTGTGAGCCAGAGAAAAGATTTATTATAAAAAAACTAATTATAATATGGAGGTCAGAACACTGATAAATGTGTTAAAATTTCACGAGAAGTTCTATTTTTTACATGTCATAAATTTACATACATACATACATTTATATATATATATATATATATATATATATATATATATATATATATATATATATATATATATATATATATATATATATATATGAATATGTACATATGTATATAGAGTTGTGAGCATTTATTCATATTCGCTCATGTATGTGTTAAATGTAAGTGCATGCAAAGTTTCTACTGTAAAGAAATGTTTGCCTGTATGGATGTGTATGTAGTACATGTGCATGTGTTTGTAAATCTAGAAAATATTTTAGGTGCAGAAAAACAATGTAATTATTATAAATAATTTTTTGATGTTAATCCGAAAAAGAGGAAGCATACAAAATATTCAAATACTAGAAAAATATATTTATAAAAACTTTAAAAAACAAAAAAAAAATAAATAAATATATATTTAATTAAATATTTTATCATTTTGGGTGCACAGTGCTGCATTAAATGTTTATACATTTATCATGTACATACATACATACATACACATTTAAAAGAAATATAAAATGTGGACATAGCAATGCACATACATACATACATACATCCATATATATATGTAAAATATGTACATAATATGCACATACGTACATTCATATATTGATTAAATGTTTAGAATGAAGCAAAAATTTTGAAAAATTTTTAAAATACATTAAAATTTTGGCAATAAATATATGATTAAACCACTTTAATTGGTTGCAAAAAATACACAATTAATTAAGTTCGAAATTGTTTTAATGACAAAGACATTTATTTATAGTTAAAGAACCATGTTCAGCTTTGCCGAAATACATTTGTATGTACATACAGATATTTGTTAGAATTTGAGTTTGAGAATTACTTTAAACATGGTTCAGAAACTCAATTGAGTTAAGTGGTAAAAAAGATTTTAGATTTGAAAGAGATATTTTTTGGTTTTAAAGTTAAATACGACAGAGCAAAAATTTGTTACGATGAGAAAAATACTTGAAAAAGTTTGAAGAGATTTCAAATTATTTAAAAATAAAATCCCTAACCTGCTGCATTCTTTGCAGATCATTTCTATCTAATACTCCAGTTACCAATTGAACATCTCCTCGTATGGTTATGTGGGGATCACGTTCCACAGCCAAGTCCAAAACACGTAATTTGTTCACCGACAGACCGGTAATTACGCCAGCAAACGGCCTTTCTATACGTGTGCGACCTGTGCGACTAAATTTTCCTCCGACTTGAATGTTAGCAATGGTATTGAACATAGTAGACTGGTGACCTGAAAAGGAAAAAAATAAGAGAAGGTTGTTACAGTATGAAATGGAATTGGTATAATTTAATTTCAGTGCCAACCTTGTGGTGTTAAAGTTTGCACATTGTAATCGTCCAATTGCAATGTGGCGTTTCCACCTCGCCGGCTAAACCTCACCACATGATATGTATTGTCATTTACTTTTGTTCCTATCTCTCCTAATGGCAGATCCCTTGTTCCAATATTGTACACCATAAAAATGTTACCCTCCACTATTTCGAGTTCCATATAATCTTGTGTCGTTGAGCTTTCTACACGCAATAAAACAGCGTCTGATTTGGTTGTTATGAATCCCAATGCTATATTGTCCTCCTCTGTATCAGCCTGAGCATTTTCCGGAAATGTATATTGAATAATTCCTTTATTATTTCCAAATTCATAAGCGATCGACTCTGAAAGGTTAAAATTTGTACTTTTTAATTTTTAAGTTAAAAACCTTGTACTCTCAACTATAAAAAAAATTTAGTTTGAATAGTAAAAACTCATTAATGCAAAGTTCACTATTTCCTTTTTAAATTTCAATTAAATTTAACTGAAAATCTATTTAAGTTTAAGTTCTTAACTGGAAGTAAACATTGATATAAATATGTTGTAATTTTTTTTAAGTATTTTACATAAACGTTCATATGGTACATATAACTTTTCCATTTAGCTAAATAACATTAAAGACCCTTTCTAAGCTTCAATAAGTTGCGCATTATTTTCAAATAAAACATGACACAAATTTTCTCACAATAAAAATGTTAAAATAAATTTTCAGCAAAACAGGAGCAATATTGAACAATATATTGAACAATAGATAACGTGAACTTAAAAAGCTCACTTATTATTGTCAACTTTCAGCTCAATTGTAAGTTAAGCACCCCATACAAATTTCAATTCAATTGTCAATTGAGTTGATTCTTCTTAAAATTCAAATTTAAATGTTTTTGACAATTACAAATTTAAAAATTAAAAACTTCTATTGCAATGGCTGAAAAAAAGAAAAATAATTGCAATAATGATTATTGCAGATCGTATTGATGGTGAAAACAAAGAAAAGCGACGAAGATTTTTTTTATTTTCCAAAGTGCTGGATTTTCTTCGAGCAATTGAAAATTGCTCTACAAGCTTCCATGTTTGCCACCAAAATGTCATATTTATAATTTTATTTAAAATTAAAGAAATACTTAAGTTTTTCTTTGCAAAAGAAAACTACAGACATAAATGATGACAGCTGATCAACAGACTCGAACACACACAGCACAATCGAATTGATAGACTTACTAGCCAACTTGAAAAAATCAAAATCTTTTGATTTTTCTTCAACCAACTCGACAACTGCCAAACTAATCAATTGACGGAGCCATACATGCCTTGATTGGGACAACAACCGACTCACTTGCCAATTGGATTGAAACGTGTATGGGATGCTTTAGTGTTATAATTATCATAAGTGAACTTTGTGTTGATGAGCGTAATACTCCTACAACGACATGTAAACAAAAAAAAAACTCATTCTTCAGAAAACGTGTTTGAAATTGTTAATTTCGAATGAATTGTTTACACACGATGAATAACGATACGACGAATAATTTTTAATTTTTAACTGTGAAACTAATTTGTTGAAGTTATAATTTTTTTTAATGAGACCAAAGAATAAATCTTTTTCATTGAGAATTTTATTTACTCAAATACTAAAAAGAATGCAGAAACTGTCGAAAGAAACTTTATTTTTATTGAAGGGCGTGCAAAACTCACCATCGTAACATGTAGGACCCGTATATGAAGTCATATCACACTCGCAGGCGTACGCATTCCACTGCTGCACACAAACGCCTCTGTTTGCACAAGCATTTTGGCTACATTTTGTTGGGCCCTCACATCCGGACACAACAAGCGAGCTTGGTACTACAGCGTCATTTGTCAGTGATGGTGATGTGTCGCCCAAATCGAGTGAAGATATACAACCCTCAAAACCAGACCGAGATGATATAGAGGCTGGCAGCTTCGCATACATGTCTTTAAAAACTCCGCCAATATACAAGATACCGGATAGTTCCAAGTGCATACTATTGCCCGATAACGTAATGATTTCGAAAGACTCATCCACAGCGAGAGTATGTGCTTTCGGTCCAGGTCGCCTAATGCTGACTTGGTGCCACCGATTGTCGTTCATATGAATTCGTGTTTTATCGCGCATTGTTATTGGACCATCTCCCAAATCGAATGTGTAATGTATATGCCCATTTACCAATTCCACAGCAACAAAATCATTGCGCCTTCCACCATTATAAAGCAGCAATCCATTCGGCTCTACTGTCTTAAACCGAAAATCAACTGAAATTGTCGAATAAGCTTTAAGCATAGGCAAGCCAACATAGGAGTGTTTTGAACGGAATGTGGCTGCATGATATGGATTCCCAGGCGGTGAGTTCACAAAACGAGCTGTCAACTTAAAAGTGGCACTAGGCAACGCCGATAACTCAGGACCCAAGGACTTGACAATATCAATATACCTTTAATATCACATTTCAAATTTAATTACTTTATCACTGTTTTCAAAATTCACCTCGGATATATTCCAACTTACCTCTGCCCATTAAAAATAAAGCCTTGCATTTGTCCCACAAAGTTTGGCATGGTAGATGTCATTTGTATCTCTTCTTCTGCATGGAACAATCCACCCAGATGTATTGAACGTATCTCAATGGTGCTGTGTCGTCCCAATATTGTCTCAGCTGTTAAATATATTTATAAATACCGGTAAATGATGAAATTATCTTAACGTTCACAAATCTCTTTAACACCTAACGTCTTTACATCGTTTAGACAAAAAACTATTTTATATCGTTATGGTTTCTTTAAATATTTTTCATTCCTTTGTGAGATTGTAATGTTTGTAATTTATAAAATTACAACAATAAAATTATCTATATATTAATATTTATGTATTAAATTAGTTCAAGATAAATGTTATATATATTTTGTGGGTGATTTTATTATTAGAAGGTACAAGAAGCACGATTAAAAATGACATAAAAAGAATTTATATGTATTAGATTAATTAGATCAACCTACACATACGAGTACATATAAAAAGCAAATCTAAACGAAACGAAAAAATATCAGAGTGTCAAATATATTTTTATTAACAAATTTCGAGAACTAGTGGATTTTTCAAGGCGATTTCCGGACTACTAAGATGGTTGGGTTAGACAACCGCCATAAAAAGCCTGCAAGTTATGCGGGAAATAGATTCTTAGATTTCTCTTTCTAAAATATCCTTTCGATCTAATGTAAATTTCTATTTCTTTTACGCGAACACCTGTGTAAGTCCCTATTTGTAAGTATACGTGGTAAGTGATTGTTTCCAATTACATCGCCATGCTAAAGTAATGAGCTAAAATGCCAAAGTAAAAGTATGTAGTGAAGAGTATGTTTATTCCAGCATTCTAGCTCTTTACTTGGTAAATAATGTTTTTACTTCGTCTCTATCGGATACTAAATATCCAAAATTATGATATAAATATTTATACCGATATCATGGATGTCTTGTTCGCTATTTCCGGGGAAATTCTGAAAACATTCCTCGGAAAACGAAAATATTTATATGAAACATGTGAAGTAACCAAAATATGGCATTTTCGAGAAAAAAGCGTGGAACAGAAATATGCTAATGAACCCCGATAAGTTTATGATTTAAGACCAAAAAGGAAAAAGATATGAATGAAATAATTAAATTTTTTTTGAACTTGATAACGCAATAACAAATTTCCACCGATTCGAAATCCGAAATACATATTTGTTGTCGACATTTTTTACTTTATTACTATTGTATAATAAAATGAATAGCTTGTATATGCATCAGATGCAGTGCAGCGATGCAATTTCGAATATGCATACACAATTTTCTTTAAAAATCAAATAGTTTTTGAGATTTTAGCTTTTTTTCTTAGCATTTATTTGATAGAAACAAAGACTTTTTCACAAAATATTTTTATTTTTGGGTAACAAAGCTCCTACATAAGCTAAGAATTATATTTTCCATGCATGTGATTTTTTCATTCGCGTTTTCGGGAATTCCCAACCCTTAGACCTTAACTCAGGGCATGCTTAATTATAAAAAGCTGCTCGCCGTAGCCTCTGAAAACTCAACACATAATCTATAATCTATCTTGTAGAGAATTTGGTTACAAACAATATCGAAAATCATGTGTAAAAACATAATTACGAGTACATGTATGTAAATATGTATTTGTATTATTTATCCAAAATATTTTTGACACACTGAAATACTTACACGACACAGTTAAAATAGATCTCAAGCATTAACAAAAAAATATATACCATGATGGCATTTGCAGTTTGAAAAACTAGAGAAGTGCAGTTAAAATAAAAGATAAATTTAAAAAAATAAGCCTTACTGGCCAAAAAGTTTTAAAATCATTTCCAATAAAGAAACCCACATTTCAATACCTTATGTTGGCTTTAATTATTTATGGAATAGATATTTATTTAATTTTCTGTTAGCCAATTTATTACGCTTTCCTTCCTTTGGAACGCAAACAATAACAAAAGAAAAAATAAATAAAAAAATTGCATATAAAAAAGGATAGAAAATTTGTAGAAAATTAAATTGATAAAAAATAATAATAACGCTTGTGTGTGCGGTACTTGTACGATATTGAGGGTGCAGTGAAAGTGTCTACTAAAAGAGTTAAGTGATCTTGTGTGTTGGCAATTTTAAGTGAAACCAAATGCCTGCGCCTTTGTTTGGCTTGGGGGAAAAAAATCATTAAATGAATGTTTTAAAATACAATACAATCCGTAATACAACCTAAAACAACAGCTGACAGATTTTGTTCAGATTCAGAATCGAGATTGAAGTACATATTTAAGTTTAAATGAAATTGTTAGTTTCTACGAGCACATGTTTATTATTTTATTTGATATGACAGGGTGCAATTGCAAGTGTCCTTGGGCATTGCATAAAAATGTTTAATTAAATTATTTTTAGTCTACAGAAAACTACCATTTTCCATATTAAATGGCACTTGAAAAAATATATGTATATTATGTACTGTTTTTTTCTTAACCATGCATGCAATTTGCAAAAATCAGTGCGGTCATGCAAACGTCATATGTGGAATTTTAATTATATATTTAATTTTAATTGTTCTATTAATTAATTTTTTTTCTTTTTTAATGTATTCAATATGCGCGTTAGTCTGAAGAACGCAAATGTCCAAGTGGGCCCCATTTATCAAAATGAATTTATGACCACAAACAAAATACATTGTAGAGCACGAAACAGGCAGGCAGTTAGCTGCTCGTATGTTGCGTTGTTGCCAAATCTGAGGATACTTCTCCTTATATTCAGGTTAAGCCTCATTTGGACATTGTATTAATGAAAACAAAAAAAAAATATATATGAATAGTATATAATTAATAGTAGTATTTAAAGTGCTTCTACAAGCTAACAGGAGCATTTATATTCGTATTAGTAGTTGTAATACTAGTGTGGTAGTAGTAGTAATTAAGAAGTAAAAAAATTGTAGTAGTAGTGGTAGTAGTTTTTCACAATTTAATATGGTAATACATACACTTACATATATATTCTACATTAAACTAAATAAATATATAATAACTTGGTGCAATATTACTGCCCTGGCGTTTTACAAAACATTTCGTTGCTGGTACAATTTTCAACTTTCAATTAATTCAAAAGAAAGTTGAATTTTGGTTTTTTAGCAAAAAAATGTTATTGTGATGTAACACCGATCTTGCGTGTCGATTTTTTATTTTCGTTTTTTTTTCTGCATTTAACTTTTGTTTTTGCTTAAAGCTGAAATGTTGAACTGGAGCATTGAAAAATCTCATTGGAAACTTTTAAAGATAAAAAAATGATAACAAATAATGTCATTTCTAAATAAAAAATATATAAAATTAAAAAAGCCAATCTTAAACCATAACATGTACATATATTGGGTAAAATCAAAATATTTTAAAACTATATCCGCTAATTCTGAACTGTTGGCCCGATTGAAAAAACTATCCTTAGAGAGCCGGAAAGTTTTCCTTAATAAATTTGTTTACTTACTACTCAGTTTACAAACATTTAACAATTCTTGTTTCTTGATTTTTATTATGTCAATTCAAATTCTTTCTTCGGATAAGATTAAAAACAAATGTTCTGTAGTTCTCAAATATAAAAAGGACTTTTAAAAATACATTGCTCTTGTAAAAAAATAAGAAACTTCTATATATATATGAAATTTATATGAAAACTACTTCAAACTTCACTTTTGAATACTTTTTTTGAAATGTCATTTTCAAAAGATTTTTATTCTGTCCCACTGTGCATTTGAATTTGTTTTTAAATGTATCTATGTATGTATGTGTGTTCAAAGAATAAATATCGCAAAAATAATTTGTAAATATGATATATCAGCAGCCGCATTCTGTATATCGCCAAAGCTGAATCTCCATCGCTAAAAATATAAGAAGACGATTGAGAAACTTTTGGTTCCAAAAATTTAGCAATATTTCAAGACTTGAATTCGTTGTAGTTTTAGCGTTTGATGGCATGAATGGCTAAAATTCTTAATTTTGTATTCATTAAGCATTTTAGCGATCGAGATTCAGCTAATATGGTAACAGGGATGACAACATCACTACAATTCGCAATGCAAATATATTGCATATACATATTTATTACAATATTATTATTCTCACTTATTTCGTAACTATTTTTTGATTTCACTGTCGACAAGAATTAACTGCTATTAACAGTAGAGCCGGCAAACAATCGACAGTGCTATCGATACTAACGATAGTTCAGTTTTCCTTGGACTATCGTTGTGTTTTTTGAGAGTAGCGATACTGTCGTTTAAATTTTATTCTAAAGCGATTTGCTAATAAGCTCGATAAAAACTTCCGACGGCTACTTACTTCATTTTTATGAGCTCCAATTTTGATTTCTATCTGGTACCGACTGATAAATTTCTGTCGACAAAACACCGATGACATTGTAATTTCATGTAGACTATAAATATTTCTATATAACTTAAGTTTTAATTTAAATCAGACGAATATTTTTAGAAGAAGTCGGTTCTGAAAATTATGGAAAAATATTTGCAAAATTTTCCATATACATATATTTAGGAAATCTTTATGCATTAAAAAATTAAATTTGACAATTCTTCAAAAATAATTAGAATTGTCGATGTTATCGAGCTCTAATTAACAGTCTCTTGTATTTCTTTGATTCCTACAAAATGGCGAGAGAAATTTTGAATAAACAGCTCAAGTATATTTTTAAGTTTTCAGAAGAGCAAAAATACTATTAAAGTGATAAATGAAACTTTTTGTGTTTGCGTTTGTTTGAACTACTTTCACAGGAATTTTATTAAAAAATTTGTTTATTGCTTAAGATTCGCAAATTATTGAAGGTTGAGATAAGATGAATTTTCAAAACGTCGATATCTTCGCATCCAATTGTCATGAGAGTATGCTAGACCAAAAAACCGCATTAAAAATCTGTATATGTAAATACCAATATTTGAAAAATCGTATCAACTCAACTTAAGTCGTTTTCTGCAAATTTCACAGTTTTATTTTTATTTGTATTGCAGAATTCAAAAATTAATGTTGCTTCAAGAAAGAAGTGTTACAATATTTTTTTACTTATTCATACGTACATACATACATAAATATATACATATGCACTTCCATAGTATATGAAGTAAATTACAGTTTATCTGGCAGATACATACAGACGTGACGTGACGTGACGAACAGTCTTTTTAAGCAACAATAGAGTGTGAAGGAAAAATGTTTGGGAAAAAGTCATGTTCGATTCATGTATACAATGTATTTATGAAAAATGTCATTAAATACGAGGTATTTAAAATTATGCATTTTTATCTATCTATTTTAACAGCATTGTAGAAAAGGATACAATTGGAATTGAAAAGCTGGAATAGTTCGCATATAGAATAAAAAATATTATGTAAGCAGGTTTTCAATTATTTTTTTTTAGTTTCAGCGAATCTTCATAAAGAAAGAACTCTTACTGATAGAGGATCTTAGACAATTTCAAATACTGTAGTACTTTTACTGTTTGTATTAGAGGAGCATTTTATTGTAATGGGAATAATTTATTGCCGATAACTCGATAACGAAAACGAAAACTTTATTTAGACTACGAATCATTAAGTCTGTTCCAGTGTTGGCTTTGATTAACTAAACAACTATTGATTCCCTCATCTGATTCAATTAGAGAAGCAGAATCCTTGCTAAGCTTTTTTATAACCAGATTGATGTTTTCTCAAGCTTGTACCATGATGTACAAACATACCACTCATTTGATGCAACAAAGTTATATGTATCTCAAACTAAAATTTGTGTAGCTAATGGAGCAAATGTATTCATTTACAAGCTAAATTTTTGGGAAAATTTTGAAGTGTCAAGGTTTTCGTAAAGATTTAAAAAAATTTACAAAATGACGAAAAAATATGCATCCTCAGAAAAGCATAACATTTCAATTAATCATTTAATTATCAATAGATGACTAACTTCTTCTATACCAATTACTTTCTACAAAAACTTAATTCAATTAGTCTTGCGATTCTATAAAATAATGTAACTACCAGGCATAGATGTCCTTTCTCTTTGTGTTATTGTATGCATGAATGCTGTGTTATCAAGAAAAAAAACAAAACAACAACGGCCTACTTAAAGCTTTTTTATGCAAAAGTAAAAAGTAGATAACAATTTTTTTTAAACAAAATAAGCTGCTGTTTTTTAAGTTGTACAATCAATGAACTCGCTCGTATTTTTCAGCGAATTCTAAATGGGATTTAAAATCAATATATAAGACTTGTCGTTACAAAAACGTTTGTTTAATCAATGTAATATAAATATATTTTGCGCAAACTTAATAAACACAACATCAAGAGTTTTGATTTGAAAATAGGTATTGAAAAAAAAACATACAAAAATGTTCAAAACAAACAAACAAAGTTAAAATAAAAACATCTTTTATTTAAAAAAATATATTTTTTTATTATATACAAAATGAAGAAATGGCTCATGTGAAGTTTAGTTTAGTTTTATACGAGTATCGGATGATTGTCGCAAACAATTTAAATTTGGTTTTACATGTTCTTTCAATTGGATGTCTTAGATTCTCTTTTATGGAATACATGAAAATTGTTGAGATTGTAAAAAATATATAAGTTATTTATGTAAATAAAAAAAATTAAATACAGGGAAATTGGTCTTGTTGTTGCCATGATGTATGTATGTTCGAGTTAATATGTATGTTTATCGATCGTTTAAAATTTAATGCAACTTGCATTTACATACATACTAGAAGTACATCATATGAACATGTTGTATTATGAAGTTTTAATGTTTTTTATTTTTTTTATAAATACATATAATTCATGGACACCACTAACAGAAATGGAAGGAAGGGAATATTTAAAAATATTGAGATGCAAATTATTAGCAAACTAAAACTCAACAATAAAACTATAATGAAAAACTTAAAAGTCTGGAAAACAAATCAAAAGAGATGAAACAAAAAAATGTTATTTTTATTTTATCCGACATGTCAGGCTCAACACAATACGCTACAGATGTACAAATGTATCTTTACTTTTAGCTCACAATCAAATGGAAGCAGAATCAAGTTTATGTTTTATGAAATTCCTTAATATTATTTCTCATTTTGTGATTTTACTTTTACATACAATGTACATAATCAGAAATAGAATAATTTTTTGTTTTATATCCAACAACAACAAAATACGCCTTTAACGTTGCAGCTTCGGAATTCACACAACTTTGACTCACTATCTTTGGAATGAAATAGCTCTTCAAACAAAAATGGAATGATAACTCAGTTTTTAATTGATATAAGTCACTAAAAAAATGAAAGAATCTTCGGCCGAGATTAGATATATTTTTTTTTCTGAGAGAGAATAGCAGCTTCGTTTAGTAAAAACTTTTAGCCTTTCGAAAGCGCTTAAGGGTTTCCTTCTCTGCATTTGCATCGAAGAGGAAAATCCCCGAAGCAGGAACGTGTCACAAGTATTTAAATTTGTATCCTTAGAACTTTATAAAAGACTCAACGGTGGTCTTTGGATTGTTGTTATGTTGAAAGTATGGATGTGTGATTAATCAAGAGTTCTGATTAATCGAAATGCTGATAAATCAAATATTTTTAATTGTGGTTATTCAAATTTTAACAATTTTATTAAAAAATAGAAGAGAGGAATATTTAAAAAAATGTATACATAGAAATACTAAATGAACGATTAAAAAAATATGGAAAACCGTAAACCTTTCATGCCACCGCATGAAAATTTTCTATTTTTATGAATATGGCCGGCCATAAGATCATATGAAAACTCATATATGTACATACATATGTATGTAGATATGTATGTCCATAGGTACATATATATTATTAATAACTCATAATGTAATAGTCCCAGCATCACGCTAATTGTTATTAAAGAGGATTCCGACCTTTGAGAGACTAGTTCAACCCACAACAAATGAAAACTTTTTGAAATGAAATTGCGAGAATAGTATGAAAAAATATTTTCCCTTCTGCACTTAATACTTTTTTGAGAACATAATAGACAACAAACAATTAAATTGTAGTTTATCCTAATTAATTTATTATTTGTAAACATACGAGTACTGAAAGAGACTCTGAAGTAAATGTTTTCTTTGGAATGAATTTCCGTCATCCCACGTCAAATTTGGTTGATAAACAGACCGGTTTCGGCTATGTGCCATCACAACACTTAAATGTTTTCTGTTTTTTCCAATAAATCTTATAAAATAATTAGCACAATATTTAATAAATAATATGGAGTCAAATTATTGTTGCGGCCCAAAGCTACAAAATACTTTTTCTTTTGGAACTCGAAAATGATGAAAGCTGTAGCACTAATTGTACAAAAAAACTAAAATAATATTCGGAACTTTTAGTTAGAAGATGTAATATGCATCGTTTTAGCGATATCGTCAAGGAAAGCAGTCTTTTGAATGTTAAAATCATACTTATGTAAACAAAAGTTTCAATTAATTATGGCTGCAATTTAAAAAATATATATGTACATACTATATAGAATTAAGAGTAAAACCCACTTGATTGATTAATTCGTTTGAAAACCCTATTTTATCTTAAGCAGAAACTGCACATTCATTGAAATTATATTTTCCGAGAATGATTTACGAAAACTGAGAAAGCGTAACCCTGAATTGAGATTTAATTGATTTCTTTCTTTTGAAATGAAAAAAGATGTAAAAAACGACACGACACGACACGTAGTAGGGCAATTAAGGTGCTGGTGATACATACATAACATACCCCTGACAGGGGGAGCCCCGTCAACTTGTAAACGTAAATTTGATGCACGTCTTGAGAAACGTATTGTGTGCCAGTTGTTGTCATTAAGAACAGATTGGCCAGCCAAAAGATTCTGTAATAAATATGGAAATCCTTAAAACCCGTGAGTGTATGGATTAAAAAAATAATTTATTTCACCTTTTCTCTGTCACTCAATCTTACGCTGGCACGAATACGTCCAGCTACTAAAGCGATCTCAAGTCTATCAGGGGAATTTGATTCTGCACTTGTCATCAGCAATAAGCCGGTAGGCCTAGCAGTTTTAAAGCGTAATAAAAGCTCTTCGGTTTGAGTCTTTGTGCCTTGACCATTTCCTAGCCAGACGGTCATGTGCTGCGTTCCATTAAAAGCCAAAGTACCGGATTCCCTGCCACAAGTTGGACCATAGTATAGTGTAGCGGTGCAATCACAAATCGGACGATTCCAACCTTCCAAGCAACTTCCTCCGTTCAAGCATGGATTTCCAGTGCAAACATTAGCTTGTACATGGCAAGAAGGTTTCACCGACGCTATAATGAATAAAATATAACTTACACACATGCAAATAATCCGAGCATATACTATGTATATATAACATTACCAGAGTCCTGTAATCTGGCAAATGCTGCAATGTCGATCGCCTTCCCGCTTAACACTAAATCTCTCAAACAGCCTACGAAACCCTGACGCAATGTTGCTGTCCAAATGGCTGCAGGCCAATTAGCGTTATTATATGCAGGACCAGTTCCACCAACGAACATATGACCATCCAATTCCAAAATAGTTCCTTCTCCTGGTGTCCGAAAGTCATTCCAAACTCCATCCACACTCACCTTTGCATCTCTGCCATTGCGTCGCAATATAAAATCATGCCAATCACCATCATCGACTCTTCTTCGAGACCCTCTCACTTTGGCAGCTCCAGAGCCCAAATCCAAATGAATATAAATGTGACCATTAAGCAGCTCAATGGCGAATAGTACTGCCTATAGACGAAAGATCGAACAGATATACATATATTGATATGTAATATTTCTTTAAGTTCGTACTTTAACACCACTCACATTTTTTGACCTGGGCTGTTTTGAACCAGTAGCTAGAATGATCAGACCATTTGGTTCTTTAGTCCGAAATTTGAATGATATCGAACTTTGTTTGCCAGTTTCCCATGGCGGCAAAACCTAAAAACAAATGGCGACAATATTTAAAATAATGCCCAGAAGACGCTTATAGTATAACAAATACCAGGTGGGAGTCTCGGGTCGTGAACGTAACAGGATCTTGTGGATCTCCAATGGGACATTGGTATTCAACATTTCCAGCAACTTGTATAAGTTTTGAACCACTTTTTGCTAAATCAATCAGATTTAATAACAAAGTGTCTGCCGAAAATTCAACCTAAAATAAATGTTTCAAAATAAAAGAATATAAAAAGTACGCAAACAATAACCAACCTTTCTCAAGCAGCCAACGAAGTTATTGTGCACTCTAGCACCGAGTAAAGCTCGTGGATTTACAGCACCCCCCACATAAACCCGGGAAGATGATAGCATTGTAAATTTACCCGCTATATGAGAATGATCGGTGTATACGTCGTCGACCACTGTGACAAGCTAAAAGCATACAACAAAAAAAAATTATTACTCGTATGATCGTCTATGTCAGACGGAGTTTTAAAAAATTACCCGGCAAAAACTAGTTATTGATGATATTTCCTGTATTCTGCGATGTACTGTAACTTTATGCCACTGGTGATCATCAAAACGAACTCTTGATGGCTTAATGTGCATCTCTTGTTTGCCGTTCGCCAAACCCATTGTTAATGAAACACCACCATCCCGCAAAGCCAGGTTTAGATAGTCTGTGCCATGTCCTTTAACACAATCATAGTTTGTTTAATTTTTATATCCGGCTGATTTAGAAACTTACCCGTATAAAACAGCAATCCATTTGGTTGGCGTGTTCGAAAATATAACGTGATCGCGTCTTGGGCACTAACTATTGGCTCAGCACCGGTCTGACCAAGATCATATGAAAGGAACTGTGTACCACGAAAAGTTGCTTCCGATGGAGCCTTTTCTTTTTCGCAATATTGCCCATCAAATTCAAGATTTCTGCATTCGCATATGGGACCGGAATCAGTTGATATACATATTCCACCATGCTGACAAGGATCATGCCGTTCACATGCGTCAGTAGTATTACTTCCACGTGAGTTACGTATTATTTTCTCCTTTGGCATTTCTCCATGATCACATGGACCATCGCCACATTTAATATCTCGGGGTTGTTTCATTTCCTGTCTTCTGGTCTGCCCACCTGGTTGATCAGCATACACTAGATTTCTAACAGATCCCCGAAATCTGGGCTCAAATATTACGCTTGGAAGTGCTAACAAAGCCAACTTTGTACTGTACCAATTTGGCATACCGCCAACATAGACATCAGAGTTGGTAGCAAATTTGCCAAATTGGAACTCTTTACCCTTTGTAGCGCGACTTTGGGAAACGCCATCCACAATTAATGACGTCTGTTCGTCATTCCGTATAACCTATAAAATCAATTACTTAAACTTTGTTCATATATACATTTATACATATGTGGGCATATATGTATACTCTTAATTTAATTAAATGAGGGCATACATACATATATCGTCACCTAAAATCCAAAGGGCCGAACTGTACAAAATTTTCAAAATAGCTTTTTTGATAGAAATTTTCATTATGCTAAAGTTCGCAACTTTTGATTAAGGAAGAGTTCTACGCCATGCTTTTTTCAAATAACATTGAAAAGTTCATTAATTTCGTTGTGCATGTCGAAATGCAATTTCTGCCTTAGATATGTACATAAATCATTTATGACAAACAAATACGATAATTATTATTATACCAACATACTTATACTACTAGTTCTCAAATGGCTTCAAAAAATATCTAATTTCTCATCATCATCATCAACTTTAAATTGAGGGCTATAATTGCAAAGTCTGCAATCTCCATCTCAATAATTAGTAAAACTACATTTCAGAAACTTTATTAATTTAAGATACACAAATTTATCATATTTTATATTATTATATTCAGTATCCCTTTCAGACCGTGATGCATCGATTGTGCAGGTGGATTTCGGTCTCAGTATTGTTTACTTGGATTTTTTGCGAAATTCTCGCGTCACATTTCAGTTTTTTCAAAATAAGCCGCAAAAGTAAGTTCTGTTTTCAATTACAAAAGTACTAATCGTTAACAAATACAGTCGAACTTCCCTATAATGAATCTGCAAGGGACCAGAAAATCGCATCATTATATAGAAACTTCATTATACAGAAATTATATTTTATGCACTTTTATTTTAATGGCTTGTGTTTTTTTTTTAATATTTGATAAAGTGCCGGTAAGAATTCCAAACTTTTTTCCCTCCATCTTCAACTTTATTAATTAATAATAATTCTTTTCAAAAGAAATGCTACTTCGCTTAGTAATTTTTGTTCACTGAACGCGGACAACTACTGTCAAAATTGTTAGTGATCGGACTCTGTTTCTTTTCGTTGCTATATTTTTTCATCTTTTGGGAATCCCCTATTTATATTTTATATTCTCGTCACACAGTGTTTTTAGTATGCGTAAAGGAAACTTTTTCGAAATAATTCATTACATGGAGACAAACGCGCATCTGAAAAATTGCTTCATTGTGAAAAAAATTTCACTGTATAGAAATTCACTATAAGGAAATAATACTAACATTGGAACAATAAAGCTGTGTTTTTGATATTAATTCATAAAAGTTCACTATTGAGAATTTCGACTGTACATAGTGAAGTGGGCATATTTTAATTAAAAATAAAAATAAATTTTATTGTTTTAAGACAATTGATGTCATTTTATGCAATAAAAAAGCGTTTGGCTAAACATTTTACCGAGATGCGTGCGTGTCCTTTCAGGATATAAAAATGAAGAATTTAAAAATTATGACAACATAAAGATTGAATAGATTTTCATACGATATAGGCACCATATATTCCGAAAATTCTTAAAAAATTCCCAGTAGTTTAGCATCAGGTCTGAAAGGGGTAGAATAGATTTAGAAGAATATATGAGGAGGAGCTGCATAACAAAACGCGATAATTCCACTATTTGAGCTTTTTATTTGTTTTTACTGAATCCAATTCAGCAAACTAAAAACAATGTAAATATTATTATAAAATAACAACTTTTGTTCGTGTGTAATGAACAATGGGGAGTTTTTTCGAGACATGTAAGGATTTTGTTTAGTTTCTGATGGCTTATCGCCAAATGGGATAAGAAATTTGGCGACGCATTCATGAGAACAGTAGTTAGCAGCCTTTGCAATCATAATCCTCAATTAACCCTTGCTGTCTTTATTATTATTTTTTTTTGCTCGAACTTTTTCGATTTCATTCATACTAAATATTAAACGAATTTATCTACACACAAAACTGTATTCCCATACGTTTAATAATACAGGAAATGTAAATGCATTAACTAAGTAAGTAAAAAAACTATTTTTTTATATTAGGTGACGATATTTAAATGGAAGTAAAATCAAATAGTATAATTATCAAATCTATCAAGGATAGTACTTATTTGTGAAAGTCTCCCTGAGTTATTTATTCAAGTTCTTATCTGAACTCTGGAAAATTAAATCGAGCAATCGCTTGTCATTTGAAAGCTACCGATATTTTTAAGCGCTATCAATACTAAATGATCCACCAAAAATGTGATGGGATGGGTTTCTCCTTCATTTATATATAGAATACAATGGATCAAAACCAGGTGAACCCGTTACAACATATGTACCATACCAAATGAAAATGGCGGCGTAAACTTCCGAATATAAAGTATTTTTACAAATCAATTTAAAAAAAATTTTGTTTTCGTGTACGAACGTAGAGGAAACCTTTTTAAATGGTTCGAGGAAAAATACCAGCATGTTTGGCAATTATTTTTTTTTTTTTTAAATCTTCTTCCAAAAATATTTTATTATCTCATCACCAAACGATCAGGTAGGCTAACAGTTTGTTTAACTGGTTAAACCTGCTTTGTAAAGGATGGTGACGATAACATCGTCAATATATCGATATTTTTCCGAATAGGTCGATTACGTATGAAAAAAATTTCAAATTCTTTTCCCAATATTTGAGTATCTTTTTAATGGATTTCCAATTTTATGATACAAATTTGTTAGTCGGAAAAATATTTTATGATTTTAAAAATATACCAATAAATGATGTAAATTATGCAAATATAAATACCACGACATATTCATAAAGTTTGTAAACCACTGCGCAATGTTTCATTATTGTTAACTAATGCGGTTTTCTTTTCTAAAACAAAATTGCAACTCAAAGTTTTCTTAAGACTAAAATTTTACTTTGTAAGTGATGATACAATAATTTCTAATAAGCTCACTATTTCAAAATATCATTGACCATTTTGATTATATATAACTCATGAACTTTTTATGGAGTATTTTATTTAATGGAACTCAAAACTCGCTCATGCAATCTTATGCCAACTTCATTAAGGCAAATTATGTATTCCTCGGTTATAAAATGTTCACAACAAATTTTAATGTAAATATTATGCAAATGTAAGTTTTTACTAATACATACATACATGTGTTATAGTCGAACTTACTTGCACTTTATGCCAATGACCGTCATGTAGATCGCGCCCTACTGTTATGATCTGGGCACCGCCACCCAAGTTATAACGTAGTCGCAGTGCTCCCTCCACTAATTTCAATTCAAAAAAGTCATACGTTCCGCCATCATCCGTATATAAGACGAGACCATTTGGTTGTTCAGTCTTAAATTCTAGTTCCAGAGATCCATTCAGGCCTACGTACCACTTGCGAAATTGTGCAAATGAACTCTGCGAACTATCCAATTGAAAGGCATTAATTGCTGTTAAACAAGACATTATTAAGGCTAATGAAAATACAAAAATCATTGAGAGACGATTAGTGTTAATTCTGCTCCTCTTTCTAGCAGAACTTGTAATTGTTGTACTGGCGGTGTTGCTGCTGCTGCTGCTGTTACTATTTAGTAGTGAATACATTTTATATTGTAGACTCCATAACAGAGATGACGATATGGGCATTTTTATTGATGAACTATAGACGTCGTCCATTTTTACTACATGCGCTGGTTGTGGTGTTGGCCTTAAAAGTAGTTTTCGTTTTGATTGGTAACTGCCATCTACTTGGACTTTAGATTTTAGTTGTTCCTTATAATCTAGTTGCACCATTTTTTTTATCTTTTGTTCAATTAAATCCCTTAAGAATGGGATTATTTCATTTGTTAGTTGTTGCGATATGTTATATGTGTGTATTTATTAGACTTCTTTATTTAGATACTTCGTTGAATTCGTTTATGACACCATAGTTTAAATAATTTAAATGTACATATGTACATATGTTTGTATGTTTTTGTATGTATCCATACATATGTATGTATGTGCGTGTATCCAAAAACTGCAAATGCATTTATTTGTTTAAATTTTTGGATTAAAATTTAATTTATTCACTTCAAACTTGAAACGTAAATACAATACCTACAAATAGTGTGCACATGAATACATACATCAATATGTATGTAAATATGTGCATATTTAAATGTTAGTATGTGTTTAAATGTGTGTTCGTACAAAATAATCACAAACACTAAATGAAATGTAATGATGTTATAAATGTGTGTGTAATTGTTTTACTGAACTACCAACTACCGTTATATTGAAATGTAAACACACACTTATAGTTTTGCGCGATTTTATACTGTCATTGATTTAATTCATGTTTTAATATTTCCTTTTCTGGCTCTTTGTGTTGATTTCGTTATCAAGAAATAGAGAGATAGAGACATAGGAATAATTCACAATAATTATAAAACATCTATGGATTTTTTAGAGAGATTTGGGAAATTTATCCGTTAATTTAAGGTTTGCACATACATATACACATGCATACTAGGTATTCCTTCAAGTTCTCATTTTAAATCCATATGATTACAAGCTTTCATTAAACTTTTGGTGGTTGCTCTCTGTTCGTCTACATTTGAACACCCCAAGATAATGGTTAATAAATTGAAAGCTCTTTGATTGTTAAGTGAAGTTAGCTGCGACTTGATGAAAGCCTTTTAAAAGCTAAGAACCTTGATTTTTTTTCGATAAGTTGGTTTTGTATGTATTTAATAAAATCAAAATATTTTATTTTATCTGATATGGGAGCAAAAAATTGCATAAATGGTTTATTATTCGTTTTTTAGTTTTTTTTTTCATGAACACTTTACACTATCAAAATAGGTATTATTAAAAGCTTTTATTTTTCCCTTGCGTAGCCCCGTTGCTTTCAACTCGTCATGTGTACATACTAAAAATCGGGGAAAAAAATCGAATTTCGTCAAAATGTAAAATTTTTTGAATTTTTAAACAAATGTAGGTGATTACAAGACAATCTTTTAAAGCAGAAACGTTTATAAACATGTTTTATATAAGAACTTAGATCATCCAACACCTTTAGGAAAAACTTAAAAAAGTTTTGTTATACATAAATTTTTAAATCTTTTTTTTATTGAAAACTTAATTAAATGGATTAACGGTTTTATTTGCTGAACATTGAAAAATAATATTTTCGCAACATGTATTTTTAAAACTAAATATTTTCTGAAGGACAATCATGTCTACCCCAATTTTGTATTTTTTTTTATTTCATTTAAAACACATTTTATATATAAGAAGCTTTCTCTTAAGAGTATTGATTCACACTGCAATCACGACGATACTAAATTGCAATTTCTAAAATTTCTTTATAAAACGTACAATATTCCTTAGAACGGATAATATGTAAAAAGCTTTGTAAAAGCTTTTGTTTTTATAGAGCCTAAAAAGGGGGAGTTGCTTCAGCTTGAAATTGCCGCCTACTCGTAGTATTAACCGTCCTAAATGAAGTAAACAGGTTCATAACCTGCACCACTTAAAACAAATTTGAACAATTTTTAGGGAACACAGATAGATCCACATGCTTGGATTTTTAATAACAATATACATACATACATCCATGCATACATTCATGCATACATTCATGCATACATTCACAACCAAGTATGTATGTGCACATAAAACAATACTAATGTACGAGTATGTACTGTGCAACAACACGCAAATGGTTTTAATATTGCTCCTAATGTGCAAATATGGTCGTAACATTAAAACTTGTATATGGTAGTACGTAGTACATGTGTATGTATGTGTGCATGTACATATATACAATTAGAAAACCATTTCAACAATTTCAAATTTCGACATTGTCATAAAATGTATGTAAAAGTACTTCATTGAACTCGAATTGTATATTAATAAATTTTTGTCGATCTTTCGGAAAGTACGCATATTCTATTTTTTTTTATTTATTTAACAAATACGAGGGCTATAATATTTATATAGTGAGCTTAATAGTAGAAAATATAAGCAGTTGGCCAATTTAATCATTGCTCTAGTTATGTTGTACAAATGTTGTTAATAAATTTACTAAAAAAAACATGTTTAGAATCATGTTTAGTGGAAATTTCCTCAATGGCCAGCCCATGCATCTGTTATTGGATTTTTATCCATTTGAGACAACTACAAAACATGAATTATAAGTGCAGCAACGGCATTTTCTACTGACGAAATTCCCTGACAGGTTCTTTCTTGCCTAGAAGAGATGGTATTGTGCCTATCTAGAACTTGGTTTTTATTTTGATCTCAGTACTTTTTACGGCAGAAATTTTTGGATAGGAACTTGGCCTTATTTTCACATTTATGTTTTTGTGCTGATCTCATTCCTTTTTTCTAAGTTATTTTTGTATAAATATTTATAGAGTATATTTGTATTTATATACATATAATTTTTTTAATTTAAAGTCTTAAATTCAGTTAATTACACTATTTAACGAAGTTTTGACCGTGACTTTTTAAACAGACAAACGAATCCCACGAATGTATAAATATTTTTAATTTTAAATACAAATTTCCCTGTGAGAGAAAACGCAAGCTCGTTTACAGGGATGTAGATCTTTCTGTCTTTTTTAAAACACGATCAATTTTGCTAAAAACATCTACGAACAGTAGTTAGTCAAATTTTAGGAAATTCTCCGAGATTTCGAGATTAAAACTTTCGGGAATCACTAATGTAAATAGATCGTTTCGTATTTCTTCACCATTTGCTGCACTAATCGGCCTGATGGATATATAGAGCTGCTATAAAATTAAAATTTGACAAAGTTATAGAGAGTTAAAGCAGATAAAAAAAGTTATAAACAGTAAATATTTTGCAAGACTTCAGTCGCTTTGAGCCACTTACATATAAACTTTATTATCTCTTGTTTTTTTTAAAAACAAATAATTAAAAAGAAAACTTATTTACCCTGCAGGCACACCATCAACATTTTTTTCATTTCTCATTCAAGATTTTTACAAAATTCACAAAAATTTAAAGCTGTGACGTAGGCTGCACTCAAATTTAAAGCAAATTTTTTAGCAAGATGCCATCAAGAAAACAACTTAAAATAATTTTTTCCCTACAATTATCAAAGGAAATAAACAAAGTCATAGAAACAGAAAAAACAAACAACAAAATTTTTTTTTGATATTTGGCTGTAATTTATGGAATGAAAATTTGTAAGCAAATTCTCGTCAAATTTTAAAAGTGCGAGTGTATTGGTAAGAAAAGTGAGAGAGAATTTAAAATGAAATTTAGAATGAAAATTTGATCGTGTGACTACCAAGTTAGTAAAAATTTTTGATAAAATTAAAGGAGATAAAATGTACCATCACCTCAAAAGTTATACAACAAATACAAACTTTTTAAGCGTTTTTGGCTTATCCGCAAAGAGTTTTGTTTTTGACAGGAGCCGAATCGGTGCCCCACAAATTAATAGTCTAGCACTGTCTTGTAACAGTCTTTAAATCACATGAATTATTCGGAATTCTTTTGTATATACGAGGACATTCAATACCTAGCCGATTAACTATTTGATTAATATAATGCTGGCTATTTTCGACTAACGATGAAATCGGCTAATTTTGGACGATTAACCATCGACTTACCGATTAAAGAAAATTTTATATATTTTTAAAAGTATATGAATATATTTTTATGTTTTTTTCATCTAATCTAATAAAGTTAACTGAAAATATTAGAAGTGTTAAGATTTTGAAAAAATGGCGTAATGGAATAAAATATTATATGTGTACAACTCCCTATTATGGATTTCGATTTTTCTAAAATCTTCGATAAGTCGAATGATTTGTTCTACGCCAAGTTTCAGTAAAATTAAAGAAAAATGTCGTTTAAACTCTAAATGATTATTTTAGACGATCACTTGAAACTAACTTGTACAAGGATTTCACTTAATTGTTTTTGTTTTTCAATGCATACTTATGAATTCTGATTCTGACGATTTAAAAAAAATGTGTATTTGTTTTGCCATTGATTTTTTCTAATGAATATGTTATATATTATTAATATATTTATTTATTGAAATTAATTAATTTGTGGGAAATTTTTATTAATCGGTTAGCCTATTAATCCAGAATGTACCGAACACTAAAACAAAACTCCGATTAATTAATTCCCCACTACATACGAGTACATATACATGCATATGTCCCTGTATAGTACAACTTAAGATTGACAAACGTTACTAATAAAAGCAGATAAATGTTCATATAACGCTCATTTGCTGCAACAACGTAATAACTCAAGAAAATCGATTTTTTTAATTAATAACTCAAAAGTTGTGTATACTCCCCATTTACGAGAGAATATTATTTTATTTTTCCATTAAGCTGTTAGAAAATTTAAGACTTTAAACTCGTTTTCTATAAAACTGGTCTTTTGAGTTATGACGTCCTTGCAGTAAATGAGCGACATGTAGATAGATATATGTATCTACATATGAATATGATTGTATGTAAATATGTACTACATGAAGTCAAATTACCCGTACTCTCTCCCATTTAAAACAGTCTGATTGTCAGTGAATTCCTTGACATTTTCATTTTTACACATAACTTTTTGATAAACTTGGTTGAATTTGTTTAAACGCATATGCATGTATGTATGTATTATGGGTATCTTACTATCATATTGAAACACAAAAATCAATTGTCAAGGCTTAATATAATACATACATACATATGGATTAACATACGTAGAATATGTATATTTACTGCTAACTTTTTTAACTCTTATAGAACCTAAACATTATTATAATGCAATTTTTTATTTTTCAAATCATAGATATAAAAAATATTGTTGTATATCCATTAAATACACTGAATAAACAAAAACTTGTAATTTTGTGTGTATATTGAATTTATTTCATCTTACTTTATGTACAAAAAAATAACTAAATCAAGTTTCTTAACAAACTTTAGTCTTACAATTTTTTATTATTTAGAAATTTTAGGAAACAAAATAAACATTTTACAGTTCAGCGTTTGCATTTTGTTACTTTTCTTTATAAACAATTCGCTTAATAGATTATTTTATTGTCAAAAAGTGCTGTTTCGGAACTATGAAGTACGCATGCTCTAAAATTATATTCTTAAAAAAAATTAAAATAATCAGTGTTTCTACTGTGAATAGTCGGTTAGAGCCTGATTCACAAACTAAAATTCAAACGTTCACTCAAAAATGTATGTGAAATTCATATTAAACAATTTTTAATTTGGTGTTTTTCATACTAATTTTCAATAAAACTTATTTTTTTCGTCAATGTAAATGAAAGGGTTAATGTTTCCGGTTAAACTGATATTTTGATATCTCGGGACCATATGACAGACTTGGGCGACTTGCATTACTTTTGCATTACAATTAAATTAATCAAAAAGTATCTCTGTGAAAATTTTATTGAGTTAACTCACTAACTTTAATACTTTTAGGTCCATTAACAATAAAAAATAGTAATTTGAAGTTGATACTAAACTTAAAATTTTATCTTTGGTTAGAAAAAATTTTTAACTTTAAAAAAGTAATTTTTTTTGTTTATTTTAAAAATATTTTTCATAAATTCTTAAAGAAATTGTGATTTAGGCTTTATCATTTGACAAATGCGCCTCTTTGTGTAGAAATCAAGCTCAGATGTCCTTGGATGATGGTGTTATTTTACTTTTTTTGCTTTTCCCAAAAATGAATAGTTGATAACTCTAAGTTAACTAAATATTTTTTATCGTTAATGAAAATTTTTAACTTTCAATTAAAAATTAAGTTTAGACTAATTAAAACTTAGTAAACTTTCAATTTAAATTATCATAACATCCTACCAAAAATATCAGAAAGATTAGAAAAATCTAGAATATATGATAGAAGTAAATATAGGATGGCATATAAGATGTACGAAACGGTAGGAAAGTTATTTAATAGAACTAAAGATAAGATACACAAGTTGGATAAATCTAATGTAGTTTATCAGATACCATGTAGTGGAAATACAAATGAGATATGTAATAAAGTATATGTAGGTACAACAAAAAATAAATTGAAGACTAGAATAGCTGGTCACAAATCAGATCAGAAATATAGGAGTATTAATTCACAAAAGACCGCGTTATCTTCTCATTGCTTTAATTCAGATCATTATCCAAACTTTAATAATATTTCAATTTTAAATACAGAAACTAATTATAAGCGTAGATATTTGCTAGAAATGTTACGGATTATAAATGTTCCAACAGATCAGAGGATGAATTCTAGGGCAGATACGGCAAATGTTGCGCAGAGTTATAGATATTTATTATATAAAAACGGAAACAGGAAATAGAAAATACTATATCCGTTTTTTGTTTTTTTGTTTGTTTTTGTTTTTTTTTTTAATTTTTCATTTCTAATTTTGACAATATTTGCTTTTTTCAAATGTAAAATTTTAAAATAATGTAAATCAAAATGAAAAAATATTTTAATTTCCTGAAGAAGCCAATCAAAGATATTGGCGAAATATCGATATTTTAAAAAATTAAAAAATAAATAATACACATTTTTTATATAAATTGACCTAAAGCTTGGAGAAATCTTTTATAATTTTATAATTGAACGTTACCAATATTAATTTGAGTAACATTGTTTTTTTTCTTGCTCCAACTTATCATCCACAGTTTAATTCCTAATTTTCATATTTTTTTCTTTTTAATAAAATTGCCACAAGACGACAATAACAATAAATCATCGTCCGATGGCGACCTGCTTACAAACAATACAAATGCTGATTCACGAGATTATTTGTACGTATACGCTTAAGCGACAAGCACACGACACTCACACATATTTGATCGGATCCAGGGCATTTTAATGATAATTCAATAAACTTGCATTTTCATTGATTACGTTTTAATTTGGAAAAATATTTAATGCATTCTTCCCGATTTTTACTGGAGAACATCTTATGTTTTTTTACCTTAATTGTCTTTTTTCCGTGTCAAAGAAGCGGATTATTTTTACCGCGTATTAGAATTAGTTAATAGAGCTGTATAGCTCATGAACGAACGGGTTAAATTGAACGAATCACCCAACTGAATGAAGTGATCCGGTCAATTTACTGCACGCTTCCGGTACCGTTCGATTTTGAAGATTAGTTTAAAACTTGTTTTCGTTCGTTCAGGTGTCTTTTTTTATGCCAAATTTACTTTCATGGATCTTTTTTATGTTGTATTCTTTTGTTTCATTTGAGTTTTGATGTATTGATCAGAGTTATTTTAAAAGTTTCCACAAATATACATTTCTTTTCAGCATCAAGATATAAAAAATATAGTATGTATATACCAAGCTAAAATAAAATGCCTAATATTCTAGTTAAAAGAACAAGAAATTGTTTCTAAAATGAACTTAAAACTATGATTTTTTTTTAATAAATCCATTTTTAATAAATTCTTCAATTCAATTATATTATTCAAATATTTACAACCGATTTTGTTAAGAAAAGAATGAATTAAAAGAATAGAATTGTTGCCGTACTGTAGTTCAATTGAACGATTGAACGAACGGTTTAATTTTTGCTAATTGAACGAAAAGGTCCGATCACTGAAATGAATGATTTGGCACATCTCTATTAGGTAATATAAAACATGTTTACACGAGTCCAAAGCATTTGAAATAAAAACTATAATGTATCTCCAATTTCCTTTTTCAATTCCACGAATAGCTTTTGTATCCGATTTTTACGGATTTGTGGCTATCGATGTTTTTTTTTAGATTACAAGCTCGATGGACTCGGTCGGCATATCATCGTTCGCAAATAATTGCGTTCTATACCGCAAAATAGAATAAATTTGGATAAAACTTATTTTTAAAAAGCATTTAGAGCTCTGGTGATATGTGTAATCAGTTTGCTGTTGATTTATAGTTTTCGAAATACGACAAATGGACTTTGTGCTATATAGCAATTTAGTGGCAAGTTTCGTGGCCTATTGTGTTCTACATAAATGTACATATGTATGTGTGTGTCTACACATGCAAAAAAAGAGCGCTACTCTTATTGCACAATTCAAGCTTTTACGAACTTACCCGCGATCGTCCCAGAGCCTATATAATCCCTGGCTCTTTGGCGCACTATCTTTGACATATTATTCTTCAGACTCCAAAAGGAGCACAAAAGTAGACATAAAATAAAAAATGCATAAATAAATTCTTTCGGTGACTAACTTTCTCTAAGTTATACGATTATATACCATATGGCTGGCTGTTGTCATAGACCTTATTAATCGGCCTTGATATCACATCGCTGTTCGAGGAAATCGAGGAAAGAAAAGATCGAAAAATAAATTAATCTAGATTGTTTTTATTTTTTAATTGTGTGCCTTTTTGTGCACGCAAATAATCATTTTTCTAGCACTTAAAAAAATGCTTTACGAACATCACAGAATTATAAAACCTTTAAGAACCGTGCTGTACATTAATTTGATAAAACGATATTCCCATCGCGAACAAAAGATACAAGTAAATAATATTGATATCAACGTCGTGGAAAGTGGGAATGGAGAAAAAAGTGTTTTATTACTACCGGGAGCTCTAGGATCGAGTTGGACTGATTTCAGGCCTCAAATAGAACAGTTGCCAAAATTATTACCTAATCATTCTATTTTTGCTTGGGATCCTCCAGGTTATGGCAAATCTATTCCACCAAAACGAGAATGGGGACTAGATTTCTTTCATAACGATGCACTTGCCGCAGTTAATCTTATGAAGACCTTAAATAGGCCTAAATTCTCAGTTTTGGGTTGGAGTGATGGAGGAATTACTGGTCTTATTGCAGCAGGTAATTATGGGGAAAATGTAGAGAAACTAATAATTTGGGGAACAGGTGCATACATAAATGACGCCGAAGTTAAGGTGTTAGAAAGCATAAGGGACGTAAATAAATGGTCACAACGGATGCGTCAACCCATGGAGCAAGTTTACGGGTCCGAGAGATTTATCGAGCTTTGGTCCGAGTGGATAGATGCTGTTTCGCTGATTTATAAACAATGCAACGGAGATTTTTGCATAAAAGAAGTTAAGTCCTTAAAAGTGCCTTCTTTGATTTTGCATGGCAGAAAAGACCCCATGATTGCGGCGGAACATATACCATTTTTAAGGAAACATATACAAGGAGCTAAGTGAGTTTGTTTTAGTTTTCTTCACTACATTTAACTGACACTAATAAAATTTTATTGTAGATACTACGAATTTCCAGATGGTAAACACAATATACATATAAAATATGCTGATGAATTCAATAAAAAAGTTGCTGATTTCATATTAGGAAAGTTCTAAATCAGAGTTTACGTACATACATAGTATGTATGTATGTATGTACATGTACGACAAAAGTCTATACACGATCCATATTTTTAAAATTTAACGAGAATGAGAAAAAATAATGATGCTGATTTGTTTCAAAATTAATTAAATTTATTTGCCAAGACAAAATGCTCAACTTAAACAATTATTAAATAAAAAATGCAGTCATCTTTAACTACCTTTAATTAAATATTGATGCAGCTAAATTACCCATTCGGTAGATGATGTTTTTGTTTATCTTTTACATAATTAGACCGCTAGTTTTATCGTATTTTCTGATCCTGTGCTGCAAAATTTCATATACATGCTCAATATCCCGTTCGTTACTTTAGGAAAGTGCAAATAGTAAAGTAGCCAATCTTTAACAGGTAGAGTTGTAATTTTAAGGTTTAGTATCCTAATGGAATATCTTAACATTCCACGGGTTTAAAATATCCTGTTCGAATTTTGTTTTTTGTATTTCTAGTCTAGTGATAGCGATCCATTTTACCCTGAATAAATACAAAATTGCCAACTCCAGATGCAACAATGGCGTAACCGATAATTTCTTTGCGACCACATTGTTTTGCAGTATTCAATATTCCTATATTTGCTTTTCTTCACAATTGCCTCTTCCATAACTAACGAATACATACATTCATATGTATGTATATTAGATATTCACTTACCCGTAAAAAAAACTCGCTTCCAGAAAATCTAATCTTATAAGGAACATTTTGAGAGGAATTCTGTCATGATAATAAAATTTTGAATTATTCGGGGGTGGGTGATCAATGGTATTTGATTGTTCCCTGAATTATTTGAACATTATTGCAGCATTCAATACAGGACTTATTTTTTAATTCAAATAAGAAATACGCTTTCGCCACGTTGAAATTACTACTCCCCAAAAGAAATGTGCAAGCCCATATAGTGGTACATTTCCTTTATATAACACTAAAAAAATTAATCATAGATTTCGATACCGTATGATTTTAAAGTTTACTTATAATTTTTTAAAAATAAAAATATATTTCAAGCAAAGCTCCATTGTAATTTTTTCAGCTAAGTTTTCCGATTCATAGAATCACAAAAATATGGGTCCTATATAAGCTTTTGTCGATCACGGTGTATGCATGCATATATACTGTAATTCATTGGTGGTGCTTATCAATAATATAAAAAAAACATACAAAATTAAAATTATCTTCATTTTTAAAAATTATTTGGTGTTTCAATATGAAGCTACAATTTTCGATATCGAGTTGAAGAAACAACAAAATGAAATAAAAATGGGTTTTCAGGATGTAAAGTTCATTCGGCAATATCGGTAAATAAAGTGCTAATGTCATAGTAAAGATATCATATTGTAACGTTGATTTTTTTACAATAAAAGGTAAAGTAAAAATAAATGGGTTTTGGTTTAAAAGAACATTTTTGTATGAATGTAAACAGCCGATCAACTTCGTAACTCATGGAAAAGAATGCCCAACTTTGCCCTACTGCCATGAAATTTTAATAAAATCGGACGTTCCAATTAGAAACTGCTGATTTGCTTCCAAATGACATTTTTTATCAAAATTTTTATATTTGTACGTTCAGAGCATTAAAGCATTAAAAGTACGCTATCATTGAATTTATTTATATAATAAACTTTTTAAAGATTTAATAAAAAAAATTGAAGCAACAGGGCACTTTTGCATCAGTTTCTAAATTTGCACAATGATATCTGATCCACTCAATACTTCAACTGCGCCTGCAATATTGGTACATAGTCATCATATTGAGCTTTATAGTAATTACCAGCAATAGGACATCCCAAGTTATACTTGGTAATATAATCACGAGTCTTTATACTTAATTAAACGTCCTTCACGCGACCTTAATAAAGAGGTGCAGACAATAAATACATAAATATTAAAATAAAAACATTTTTATTGACTTACGTATTTGGAATAAATTTATCAGTTGAAATTTTGTCGGCTTGCTTAAAAACTAGAAAAACGTAGCGATGCAAACCGGTTCCTTCTGGTGGTCCTGATCCAATATATTCTGCAACCACTTGACCTTCCAAAACTTTACTTCCTGGTATATTAATGACTAACCAATGTAAACCTTCTCTAAATGTTGGCGACTCTCGCGATGGTGCATTGTTTAGGCTGCAACTCATTACCCAAGCTTACTTCCACACACCCTGCAAAAGTTACTTGTGCACGAGTTTTTGGTTTACTATCAATAATATCAGGAATAATTCCGTCGGAATCCATTTTATTTATAAAATTTTTAGACTTTAGCCACGATGTTTCCTCTTACGCCAGTCAAAAAATACTTACCAGTTCAAACTTGGTGTAACACAAATTTATTGAATTTTTTGCTGATAAGCTACATATGTATGTATGTGCAAGTGTATGAAAATGCTCAGGTAAAAATGGATGTCTACAAGTGAAGGTATCTATCTAGCTTGCCGTTCACAGCAGAGAGAGACTAACTCAACTTGAAAACTTAAATTTATATCTCTTTTTTGCAACTGATTGGGAACTATTTATATCATATGACAATTTGATCAGTTCCGTGCTTAACAAAAATCGTTGCAATCATTTAAATTCAATATTTTTTACTGCACCAGAGCTTATAAGCAATAATTACATCCTGGTTTAATTAATTATTTGCAATATTTAAGGATATAATAAATTATGAATTTATATATCGGCAGAATATATTTTTGTGAAGATGAAAACGTCTGCGTATTTTCTTCTAAGGTAACTTAGAAAAAGTAGTACATATTTCAAAGTTTTTTTCAACTTCTTCAATTGCAACATTAGTAATGAGATATTCTATAAAAACCACATTTTTTTTAAATATGTTTTACCCCTTCAAATCATAGATGTTTATTTCATGTTTCCCAAAATATCTTGGACATCTTCATCTTCACCGTCACTAATTATTATTTGTTAGATTTATTTTTTTAAGATTAAGGAGTTTAATTTTGATATTTTACATTATGTGTGAAGAAATTACTAACTTTCATAAAAATTTTGACAAGGGTTGCCCGAAGATCTTTCTTAGATCACCGGTGTTGGAACTATGCCAGTCATCCTTAAACGATTTTAACGTACATATTTTTAAGAAAACCTTTAATACTAAATTGTAATTGAACGATACGTAAAAATACTTTTTAATTACAAATATTCTTTGTTATGAAACCTACATCTGTATTTATACAGTCTACAATATTTATTGAACTTAGATTACTGTCCAATTCACAGAATTATATTTATGTTTAGAATATAATTGGAGGCATATCGTCGTGCCGAAATTATCTTCACGTATCTCAGATGGTCCGAATTTGCACTACTTCCTGAGCATAAGTTCAGGATCTTTGACCCGGTTCACACACATCAGGCTTAAGTTTTTAGGAGAAGCGGTCTTATCCCATTTTTTTACTTTGTGATATACATGAAGATAACTTTGGGACGACGATATATGTAAAGGGAATTTAAAAAAGCAGTGTATTTGTTTCATTGTACTTCTCATCATTTTTTTAAGAGTTAATCGATTTGTGCATTAAATAAAGTACATCTACCAATTTCAATTTATAATATTAAAATTTGAAATAGAAAACAAAAAAAAACTTTGGAAAGCCATAATGATAAATCAGTTTTGTGCACAATTCTGAGTAGACTATCAATTTATTAGATACTCTAAATACGTATGTATACATATATACAAAAAAAAAAAAAAAAAATATATATATATATATATATATATATTATATATATATATATATATATATATATATATATATATTAAACAAATTCTCACAAAATTCTTTCTAGTTGAAAAATTAAATAAACCTAAACAGAGAGCCTGAAATTTCGTAACCGACACCCATTTAAATATACACTTTTCTCTGCTGATGAAATCCAGTTTTCTTGATAATAATTTTCGTTACATCATTTTATGCGATTTTGCTTAAATTTTAACATTGATTTGATGGTATGCGGCCTTTTAAAAAACTGTAACGAAAATGATGTAACGAAAATTATTATTAAGAAACCCAATTATTTTTAATGAATAAATATCGCCAGAAACTACTTAAACTGGATTTCATCAGCAGAGAAAAGTGTATAATTAAATGGGTGTCGGTTACGAAATTTCAGGCTCTCTGTTTAAGTTTATTTAATTTTTCAACTAGAAAGAATTTTGTGAGAATTTGTTTAACTGATTCTGTTGTTAGTTGTTAATAATTAAAATTAAATGCAATAATCTCATCACACTTCGTTTTTAAAACTCTTTAGTAATTATATTTTTAAAATAGATGTTAAGATTTAAATTTAAAAGTAACATTGCAAACATACACTTTGAGTTAGTTTAGGTCAGGTTAAGAAGGGTAGTTGCTACGTGAACCTCTTAAAGAACTAGAAAAGGGAGCAGATCAGAAAAGGTGAAGAAGAAAAAAAAACGAAGTGGAAATGAAAGCGAGAAAGACTATCTGTGCTCCAAAAAAATTCAACCAAAGAAACAACCATCTATCTACGTGTCATTTAGACAAGCTATTCCCATGATGAAGCCGTTGATATTCCCGACGGCAGGTAATGCACTCAATGGTTTCCTCTTACCGACTTCGCTACGCTGCAGACCAAACATTAACAGCACTTCATAACTTTTTTTGCAATCTAGTCGCAGATTGCTTTAAATAACACTTTCGCCCGCTACCATCGTCAAAACATTCCGACAAGATTTGTTCTTCCATATCGCCATTAAGGAAAGCCGTAATAGCATCAAGTTACTGGATCATTAGGTTGTGTGCCAAAGCAACTGCGCAGAGATGAGTAGCGCAGGTGCAAGGGTTTCTTCATAATCGATACTTTCCTGGCCGACTAAAACCTTTTACAACCAATCTTGCCTTTGTTCTGAAAACGCTCTCACACTTTAGTGGTTTTCTACCTTTCAGTAAATCAGCCAAGGTACTCTATATACTGCTTGTTTTCAAGGATTCCATTTCACAGATCATTGCCACTTTTCATAGCTCTGGTTTGGCAAACGAAATTGCCTCTTCAAATGACGATTTATTTCAATGAAAAAAGTGCTTCTTTATTCGCGAACTAAATTTATTTTAAATTTAAGCCCGAAAAAATCGAAATCATTATTTTATTTTTGTGACTATGGACTTTAAAATTCGTTTTTATCCTTTTTCGTAAATTTTTTATTAAATTTTCTTTCCAATATAAAAATATTGTTGGTATTTTATCGTAAGGTAATTTGAGAGCTGTTAAAATATTATTCTCAAAAACGCTTGAAATTCATCATCCTGAACATACCTGATAAGATTTGAGTTTATAGTCATAATTTATCAATAGCACATGGTCATCAAAGTCCCATCCATAAAAGTGAATCCGCCCTCGAGACCGTCTTTAGCACATGCTAACTAAATTTCTTACAATTGAAAATAAATAATAGCACATTTTTTAATTTAAATACTATTTGAGTATACATATATTTTTTTATCATATATTATTGATTTAATGGTAATATTTTATATAATTAACGATAATTTTTTAAATTAAATTACGAGTTTTAAACATTTGCAGGCGTTCTTGTATTTTCAAATTCTTAATTTGGTTAAAATTGTTTTGACCCGTATGCATTCCGATTCCAAAGTTTTACGCTGAATAAAATTTATGGTAAACTTTTCCAATTCACTTAAGGTATTTTTTGTCAATTTTGTATAAATCCCGAAACTACTTTGAATAAACATGCTTTTGCTAAGCATAAACTTTTATTGTTAGACAATTGTATTATCAAACCAATATTAGATTTGCAATAAATTACTTGAAGCGGGAGAGATTCTGGCACAATGTAAACGTAAATAAGATAACAATTAAAACTTATGTTGGAATGTAGTCTAAAAAATATATGTATATGCTTTTATAATTAAAATAATATGTGTAATTTAATATGCATATCGTCGATTTCCGATTGTGCTTGCTTATGAAAAGAAAAACGTTTATAAATGTTTTTCTTTTGTAATTGAATTGCATAATAAATCCTCTGAAAATCTAATATTCGAACCGGATTTGAAATAAAAAATAAGATGAACATTTCAAGAAAAGAAAAATATGTATATGTAAATTAAAGTAGAAGGAATAAAATAAAAAATCAAATACAATGGAGAATATGAAAAATTAATAAAGATTTAACATGTAGACTAACTAATACGGTTATATTGAATATACTATTGGAATTACATAGTGTAACATTTTTGGGTTACAATTTTTGAAATTGGTCAAAATTCTTTGTTTTTCTTTAACACTTTGAACTTGCCGATTTATTAACGCAAATGTAAGTATTTCTAAACGAGATTTTTAACATGCATATATCATGGTGGATGTACGTAATTAGGTGCGGCTCCATTTAACAACGTGTTTCGTATAGACCACTACGACCGATGTAACGCACCCATTTTACCACATCGTGATCAGAATAATTTAGTTTCGGCTCAAAAACTTTTAGGTAACGAACTTTAAAACCTGATGGAGCAAATGGTACCTCAAAGTTCATAGAAATTGGTGGTCGTGTCCATTTCTTTTTGGTGTCTGTTTCGAGTAGTTCAATTTCAGCGGACAATTGGGTTTCTTTCATACCAGCCATACGTTTAATCTTCCAGACGATTGCATTTTCAGAGGCTTTATATTTTGCTTTTCCTTTCAAACAAATCAATTGAACGCCAGATGTATTAAGTGGTGTTGGAATTTTCACTTCAATTTTTTGTCCCAAAAGCGAAGGCTTAAAGTTTGATTTCAATACCACTTTTACTTCCATTTTGGTCCGTCCCACTTCTCGAACTAGCGGTATAACACGGAATGGTAGTGATATATCTTTTGTTGTACGATAGCGCATCAATTCAAATTCACCGTCTGGTGGAATAAAGCTTATTGAATGTTCTGTTTCGAACTTACTCAATTTAACACATTGGTGAAATTGACAATCGTCAATTACAACTACCGGTTTGCCAGAACGTGAAGTATCAGCTTCAGAGTTTCCCGATAATCCACGGCCTCTAGACTCCATAACAATTTTGTCATTTATACCAAATTTACACTCCGGCATTCCTAGTCAACAAATAAAGTCCAAAATTAATTATTTACCTTAAACTTTTTTAAATATACAAACCAGACAAATATGATTTCATGACCACCCGACCAGCAACGTGAGCAGACAGGACTTGACCTTGGGGGCTCATTAACAAGTTCACATATTCCAAAACATCTAAAAATAATTCGTTGCGTCGGTACTTAATACCTTCACGACGCCAGCCAATCTGTCCGGTTACCTTTAATTAAGGAAGATTTTTAGTTATAAAATATCTCAAATAATTTTCGGTCGAGTTATATTTATGTTATATCATATTCTTCGTGACTTTTCGTTCGCTATGGCAATTTGAAATTGTTCAAAATCAAAATTTTTGGATTGTGCATACAGTTTAGCGAAATTAACAGGGTTCCTTTACACTCTCTGGGTGCGGAAAGAACCCTAACAAACAAAAAAAAATTGAATAGAATTATCTCTTAAAGCAAAAAGAGGAAGTCAATTAATTGTAGGTACATATTTTTAGGAATTTAAAAACCCATTTTCTAAAAAGAAACGTTTCAAATTTGTATGAAAAATTCTAGCGTTATTCGAACTCCGATATTTTAAGACCAAAAAGCATAACAGTATCGGTATAAATGCAAGTATTTAATCGCTTTCAGTCTTAATAACGGTATCGGTTGTAAACCATAGTTTAAATGAATCATAGAGACACTCCCTAACAAAAATATGGAAAGTATATATAGAATGTAAGCAATGTTGAAGATTTATCAAATAAACATACATATGTACATGAGTATGCGTTACATACATCTGCACATGCATATATAAATGTGCGTATACATACGAAAATATATAAAATAAAACTGATAAAAAGTTATTTTTTAACAAAAACACAAAGTTAAGCATTTGGAATATATTTTAAATGTTACTCAATGTTTTAAACCTAGAAAGAACGGTTGCACAATTTCAAAATACAGTAATAATACAGTAATAAAAACAGCCAAAAATAAATTTGTTCAGAAAACTAATAATAACTAGAGATGCATCCGTTTGTGTTTATATTATGAAATTTTTATTGCAGATTTTGTTTGTGGAAGCATTTGTAAGAACTAGGGAACAAAACGAATTTTAAGAATACATGCCAGTGTATGCTCCTTTTAAATCATATCTCTCCTTTCGCAGAGAGAATAAGAATTACAGTGACAAAAGTTGAATACTTTTGCGAAATTGCCATTTTCGGAAAAAATTTTACTTAGGAAACTGCTTTTAATGCTACAAATTTGAAATAAATCGCATAAGTGCTTCGAGAAATACAGTTTTTGAAAGTGTTTATAAGTTTGCAAGATCTTTAAATTAGCGGGAAGTTTCAGTGATGTCCTGCAGTATCTTCCCGTTGTTTATATTTTTAAATATTCAATTGGTGTCGTCCTTCCTTCGTTTGCAAGAACTATTAATGTTCAAACTTAAACAATATAAAGCTTCACGATTTTATTGCAAATATATTAATTGATGATTACATAAAGAAACTACTTAGCCACACAATTAAGAAGCTTGGTTAAAGAACCGCATTGATTAAAATAATAAAATACGAAAATCAAACTTTCTATGATACTATTAAAGTCATATTAAATCTAGTCAAAATAAAACTGTTGAAAAATATAAGTTTGTATGAGAAATTCAAATTTCAAACGAATTTACTACTCGACTTATTGTTTCATTTTATATAAACTTACTTGAGAGGTAATCTGCATCTGCTCTTCCTTCGTTGCTGATTTGACGCCTTGCTGAGTAATAAACGTCTTTAAAGTACCAGAATCAGTATTTTGGGGGTAGCCAAAGTCAAGAATTTCGTCCAATAGCTCATAAATGAGCACAAAATTGTTCTTTATATTTTCTTCGGATATTTTACCAAAGTACGATTGCATGACCTCAATTATCTTAAGTAAAAACTCGAAAACCATGGCAGCATTAACATTTTGTTTAGTTACTGCAGCCAACCAAATGTTGGCACGCTAAAAAGATTTCAATTGATCGTTTTCCATTTTACATATTTTAGAAATAATTAAATGTTACCTTAATATGAAAAAAGCTTGTCCTAGCTATATTAGTGACTGGTGACCGTACTTGCTGGCGAGCATGAATTACGTTGACTCTGAACGCATCCACTGCATTGCGACCAATATCATCTCGGTACACCCGACTAATTAGCACTTCGCCTTTGTGGTTGTATACAAACAAACCACCAATCATTTTTCTTATTTGACTTTAAAACCTATTATATTATACTTTAAATTCGCTAAAATTTCAAAAAACTTAAATGTACTCTTACAATTGGAACTCACAATTAAAAAGTAATGATTGAAAATTCTCTACAATTTTTTTCACTCGCTGTTTTTATCGATTAACTCCCCTTTTTGCTTATGATGACGACCCACTTAGTTGTTTTTTCTTGCGTTAATTTCCACAATAAAAGCAGGGGTGGTTAAAAAGTATGAGATTAGACCTTCCACTAAAAAAGTTCTTTTTATACAAATCGGTCGTTTATTTCAAGGCAGACATATCTCAAAAAACTTTATTTTTGAGTTAAAAATACAAAATTCATTTTATGTGAAAAATTCATATAAATAGCTTGTTTACTCACCTCTTGAGAGAAGAATACTTTTAACGGAAAGTTGCTAAGTTTTAAATTTAAAACTTTAATAAGAAAACATGTTTACTATTTGCTGAATATTTTGCTACTGACTATCAGTAGCAAAACAACTATATAAAAGGTTTCTTATGACAGTCAGTAATAAAACTCTCAGAAAACAATATTCATGTTTGTTTTTGGACTTCACCTACTCTAATATAAAACAAAACATTACATCAAGATATTAAAAACTTACTATATCAAGAAAGAAAAAAACTAGAATTCTAGTCTCCATTTTAAATCTCCCGAAGTCTTTTTCTACTCATTACATATATATTAGAGCAAGAAATATTTCTTTTTGTGAACTCAAATAAAATGTTGCTGTTGTCTGAACAAATCACCGAATATTTATTTATTTTAAATTAAACTTGGCATTATCGCCAATTTTGATGCGGCCAACTTCATTGTATAAATGACTTTGCTGTCTTCGTTTTGTTGTACTTTTTGATTCTGGTCGTCAAAATATTTTGTTTATTTATTCCTTATAAAATCTTCAATAACTTAATATGCCTGCTGAGAATTTGGAAGAGCAAGGTTTGGAGAAAAATCCCAATTTGGAGTTGGCTCAATACAAGTTCCTGCTAACACTGTCTGAGCACAAAAATGAGGTGGGATTGAAGAAGAAGCTACTGGATGCAATAAAAATGGATAATATGGCTCCATTTTATGAGTATCTATGTAACGAACTGCAATGGACTGCTGATAAAGTCTTGCTCGACCGGATGAAGGAACAAAACGAAACAGATTTACAAAAGTTGAATGAAGCAATTGAAGATGCAGAAAAAAATTTGGGAGAGATGGAAGTAAGAGAAGCAAATTTAAAAAAATCGGAATATTTATGTCGCATTGGCGACAAAGGCGCAGCTGAATCTGCATTTCGCAAAACTTATGAAAAAACTGTTTCGTTGGGTCATCGTTTAGATATAGTTTTCCATTTAATACGATTGGGTCTTTTCTACTTGGATCACGATTTAATAACACGTAATATTGAAAAAGCAAAGTATTTAATAGAAGAAGGAGGTGATTGGGATAGGCGAAATCGATTAAAAGTCTATCAAGGTGTTTATTCCGTTGCTGTGCGCGACTTCAAAGCAGCCGCCACATTCTTCTTAGATACGGTTAGTACATTCACCTCTTACGAATTAATGGATTATCCCACCTTTGTGCGTTACACAGTTTACGTTTCCTTGATTGCTTTACCACGCAATGAACTTCGCGACAAAGTAATAAAAGGGGCGGAAATTCAAGAAGTATTACATGGCCTACCCGATGTTAAACGATATTTGTTTTCTTTGTACAACTGTCAATATGCTGAATTTTTCAAGCACTTGGCAGAAGTAGAAACAATTTTAAGAAATGATTATTTAGCTCACCCTCATTATCGCTATTATGTACGTGAGATGCGTATTTTAGCATATACTCAACTTCTTGAGTCCTACCGCTCTTTAACCCTACAATATATGTCTGAAGCGTTTGGTGTTAGTGTCGACTATATTGATCAGGAACTGTCACGTTTTATAGCAGCAGGACGCCTACATGCAAAAGTTGATCGCGTTGGTGGAATTGTTGAAACTAATCGTCCCGATAACAAAAATTGGCAATACCAGGCCACAATTAAGCAAGGGGATTTGCTACTTAACCGTATTCAAAAACTTAGTCGTGTTATTAATATTTAAAGAACTTGTGTTATTTTTCTATAAATAAAACATTTAATCCCAAAATATACTATATAAAAGGGTTTTTATTTTATCAAAAGATTTCTTGGGCTTATTTTTCTACCAATTTTACTGTCTGGATACAGAAGCAAAAGAGTGTACTTGTTTTCTAGTACACAACAGATGACCACTATTAACACAACAACCAAAATTAACTAGAATATTTAATGACTATCGCATCATAAGGATTTAACATATTTTTAGGCACTTTTTTATCTAAACAGATAGATTTCTTTTATCTGCTTCGATTTTCTTATTGCCCTTTTCTTTAATAATTATTCGAAAAATATTTGCCATCAAATTCAAAACATTTCAACAAAGACGTGCATGGCCAATGCTTTTTATTTATGTACAAGCATGTTTCATGTAATAATAAAATGAAATTGTTTGAGACAAATTCCAATGCATACTTCAGGGCTTATTTATAACGATACATTATATTAGGATTAAAAATATTTCCATAGTTGGAATAATAATTAAATCTAAACAATGACCAGATAATGCTATTTTATCGAATATCCCTATATCTTCTAACAGATTTAAAGGGCGTTACTGACATCTGCTGAATTTCACATTCCCTTAAGATACGAAAATTCAGGCTGGTAAATTACTCAAGGAAATTTCCGTTTGCTAGTACTAACTTCAAGGAGCGAAGAAATCCACCAGTAAAATGAATTCGCCTTGATTCTGATTAATCGATTATTAAAATTTATGATTTATCAATTAATTCTGATTTGGATCATGGTTAATCGATTAGTCTGAATTTTTAATAATTGGATTTGAGTGCGGTAAGATATTACTTTTTTCTTTTATTAACTTTCCGGTATCAATAATAGGAAGCTATTGAATGTATGTGCGTATTGTAAAGATATGGGCCTTATTTAGATTTTGTGAGATAATGAACCGATTCGGTTCGATAGATTTTGAGAATTTTCGAAAATGAAGTTAATTTTTTTAAATAGATTTTAAACTACTAAATCGACAACGTCGACTGCCGCTAATTTGATGAAAAGGGATTGATTCGTTTAAGAGGCATCATTGACGAAAAATTGCAAAAATAAAGTTTTTTAATAGCTTGTTATTGTCAAATCAATTTTTAGAATTAATTAATTTGTTGGACTTGAAAAAAAATCAGAAAAAATTTTTTTTTGTTATTGTTGGTCTCATAAAACTGGAGTGAAAGCAATACAATACACAATTTTTGAATTTGTATGTAAATTTTGCTCGATATCGAATACCCTGATATGCCCCCTGGTCGTAGCGGGAAGTTCGAGAGGATGGCATGAAAAATCTAACGTTTCCCATCTTTTGTTTATTTCATTTATATTGTATTTGTTTTCTATTTTGTAATAAAATTTGAATAACCAAAATTTTAAATATTTGATTAATCAGCCTTTCGGTTAAGGTTGGCTACCCACTGGGTAACCCAAAAACCCCACTGGGTTTTATTGGGTATTTTATTTGCAGGTCAAAAGTTACAAACAATTTCTCTGTGTGCATATTTTTTTGTCAATGGCTATAAATAAACATATTTTCTCAAATTAACTCTAAAAAATACACTGTTTTATATGCATATAAAATATATTTAATTTAATAATTATTTCTTTAGTTTTTTTTAATCTAACGTTTAACATAAGTAAATTTGTTTTGGGTTGATTAAGAATATCATTAAATGATATCAACATTAGTGGCCTTATTTATGCTTTAGTATAAAGAAAAATTGGCATGAAATTAGCATAACTGACGAAATTGAGCTCCTCTGACCGACTTTTATTTTTACAATTTGACATTTGAAATCGCCATAGATGGAGTCTTCGCTCACGACTACATTCCAGTGCGATTTGTAATGACAAATTATGTGTTAAAAGTTACTAAGACGCAGTTAAATTTCATCACTTTACGCCAATTTTTCGTTATACATAAGGCCGTAGATATTTAAGAGGAATAAGAAAAAAATTAAAATATATATAAATATCGTTGGCGTAAATGAAGAACCATGTAACTACATATTTTTTTATGTTGTAGAAGGAGAAAAAACTTGAATTTCGCATAATTTTTGTCATGTGAAATACCAACAATAATTTTAGCACATACGTGCATACTGCCGATACAACAATTAGTATAGCTTGCGAAATTCATTGTTATAAAACTGTTTAGGTGATGAGGTGAATTTTTTGTGCATATTTTACCAACTAGTGGTAAATTTGACCAAATCTTGTGTCATTTCTTTTCCACTAAAAACCAAAAAAATAAAATTTTATCATAATTATTTCGTTCTGTTGCCGAATTCGACAAAATTTTTCGCTTTAAAACGGTTCTCTAAACCTAATTCACATAATTTTACTAGTTTTAAAAACATTTAAAAAATCTAATCGAAAGCAAATCGGATGCCGTTTTATCCGAGAAATTCTTTCTTAATAAAACAAAACACTGTATTTCAAATTCTGTAGTATGAGTTGTAGTTTGTACCAATATATAAACATTTGCTTAGAAACATGTTTATGTAAAAATTACCAATAAATAATATCTATACAGCTTACAACTCTTACAATAGGTTGTGTATTGCATAAATATGTTTTTATTTATTTGAATTAAAAATATATTTTTATACAAATTTGTTCTAAAAAATATCTTTAAAAAGGCTCTCAATCTTAAAATGATTCAGATTTACTGCAAACATGACCAAAAATAAATTTAATGTAATAACACAATTTTAGAATGATTGTTGACTGACGTCTGTGTTTTATTTGATAATTTTTCTTCTGCATCTACAAATTATTTGCTTTTAAATGTTATACAACATTTACTTCAGTAAATCATTCGATTTACAGAATAGCAAAATAAAACTGATTGGGTTTTATAATCGACTAGACATACAGAATAGGAGACAACATCGTCCTCAATAAAAAAAAAATAAAAAAACGAAACCAAATTTCTATAAGATAATAAAAAATAAAATTCTAGAGCGCTATTGGAAGGAGTGGTTAAGAAAGTTAGGAGTCGGTCCATCCGCAACTAAAGAACTGTTATTTCCGTCTATAGTATAGTGGGTTTTCAAAGTGGAAATTAAAAAATTTTAGAACCTAATCTTCGTCTTATATCCGTATGACAAAATAAAAATGTCTAAAAAATTACAATTTCTAGATTTTTCAGGATATAAAACATATAATTTTGCCATGAATCACAAAGCTTGAATAAAAATAACTTGAAAATTATTAAAAAATAATTTAAACGTCATGTCCGAGATTTGAACTTGAGTCAAGTCAGTAAAATTTATTTTAATTTTTAGGAAGAATAAGAAGAACAATTTCTGATACAATCAATACACAATAATAAACATAAACAAACGCGATTTCGAATTTATTCTCAGTTACATAATTTTTTTTTAGCTAACGATATAATAATTGATAATTCTATTAAATGTCTTCGTTTTTGCCTGGCCACTCATTTTTGTTTTCGTATTGTGAGGACGGTTGCGGTGTATTAGCATTATTTCCGTTGTTTTCATTTAAAATGCTTGGAATGTCGTCTTGTTTACTGAGGTACGTTAATGATTTAGTACCACAATCTAAAGGTTCATCGTAAGAATTATCTTCTTCAGACTTAGTCATGGGATTATAAATTCTATGATCGTAGTGATGGCTTTGATTTAATTTCAAATGTCTTTCGTTATCCACAGGGCTAAGGGATCTTTTGCCTAAGTCTAATACGTTATCCGTGGCGCTAGTCGTTTCCTCGATGTGCGACTGTAAGCTTAAAGGCGTTGAAGCAGCAGCTGCTACTATAGACTGCAAATTACTTAAATTATTAGCAATGCTGCTGTGACGTCGAAAATTTTCCACCGCTAAACGATTTGTACTCAAATTGATTAGAGCATTCATCATAACTTTATTCCTTTGATAATCTTTGCGCAAATGCTGTCGTATCTCCGTGTGACAATGTTCGTTATTAGTGACGATAATCTCTCCGGTGTCCGTAGTGGTTACACGGGCCTTGCAATTAAACTTCCGAGACAAGTTACATTGCCAGTATTTTTTATCCTTGCGCACATATTGTATGCCAAATGTATGACCATCATGTACAAGCAAAGGCTTACCCCGTTGACTGAGCATAAACTCTAATTTGCCCTGAAACCAATGTTCTCCGGGCCCAACTGCAGAAAGTTTAAAAGCACAAGTTGAAATTAGAGTTTTGTAAGTATGGATGTATGTATGAATGTATTTGATATGAAGACTAGAAATAGACTAAATGAAATAACTGATGAACTATTTAGGTATTTTAGATCAGCAATGACATGTATTGATGATGTTGATTGAATGAATTGGATGTTATTTCGTAATGGCAACAGTAGATGGATGAACTTATAACGAACATGCACATTTAATTTTTTATATAAGCCCCAAATTTCTCACATTAGAAGATCACAATCTTTTAATAACTTACGACTTTCTAGATATGTATGTATGTTTTATTGTATGTCCCCTGGTGATTGGTGATTATATCACATGCTTTTTTACTTTCCTGATATTTAAATATTATTTATTTAAAATTGCATTAGTTTTTTTGAAGTTTAAATCATTTATTAATGTTATACATACCACTTACCATTTCATATAGTTATTTAAATCAAATCGTTTGCGTCCACAATTTTTCATCAATTACATTGGATTCATATTTGCCAAGTGCCGATTGCAATTATATTTAGTTGATGCTATTACAATTAACACTATAGAATTGCAATTGCCTCATGACTATTTGGAATAGTAATCGCAATTACAGCACTAAAAACTTAAAGTGGCTTTATGATTGTTGGTTTTACCGAGTTTATTTTTCGCCCGAATTTTTCAAAGTTACGCGCGGCCTCATCTACTACTGTATATTGTGCTAGAGTATTATGCCCTTATTCACAAACGATTAATAAAGTTATGGTAGGTTTAATGTTGGATTTTTATATGGGAAAAGCAGTTTTAACGCACCCATTAACTTTATTGATCGTTTGTGAATAAGTCCATTAGTCTGGGGGTCGCAGATTCGATTCCTGCCTAGGCTCTGGATATTTCTCCAGAGAGTGAGATCACATCTATATCCAGATGTGAGATCCTACCTTTAATCAAAAAGTTTTAACTCAGGTTTTGGTGAAAACGAACCAGCAAAAACTTTAATGGTAAAGTAATAAATTACAATGCTAACAAACCGAATGTCAATACTTAGAAGTAATTGAATACACAAAACATAATAAAAATTAAATGTCTCTTGTCAGTATTGAACTCGTGCTTTTGAAGGACTCGTTGGGTTTGCTGTCAAGTGGTGATATCACCGGTATGTCGCACAACTATTTTATTACGCGCTAAGAACTTGAGTGCGTGGGTGGATAAATAAAAAAAACTCTGAAGAACAAGAAATCAGCAAAAAAGGTTTTGAATGTATCGATATGCAGCCTATCTGTTATATGTATCTATTAGGCTTTTAAATGTTAGGAGCCGTTCGTTTGCCTTCGTTCCTTTACGATATATCAAACAACTTCCAAAATAAGAAGGAAAATACAAGTTTGTGCATATTTAACATAAAATAAACTTATTTTGATTAAAAAAGTAAGCTGGTTAACTAAATAAACCTCAACATTTCTAATAAGTTCTTTGCCAATCACGGCACCATTACGTCAACCTCAATAAGAGTGAATAGAAAGAAACATCTTAATAAATTACACTTTAAATTAAAACGAAATTTTTTGAAGGGAAACGTCATAATTTAATAAATATTTAGTTAAAAGTACATTAGAACGACTCATCTTCTACACGCGATGAATAAAAAAAACATGTTTGAGGCAACCAAAATCTAAAAGCAACATATTATGATTGAATTATATGGTTGTAACCAAATCATACAATTTAAAAAAAGCTATTTTAAACATTATACGGGGTTTCTAATTTATGCCAGTTTTATCTAATCATATGACATATAAACATGATATTGGCATATATTGCAATAACATCAAAATTATCATGTTTTGATGAGAACATTACATGACTAAGGCTCACATCATTTTGCTTCTATATAATAGTATGATTCAAAGTAATCATATCATTATTGTATATAATATTTTGTTTTTTAATGATATATATTTTCTCAAGGCGTATTTAACCTTGCGTGGGCTAAATTATCAAATATTGACAGGTGGGCTCAGGCGTATTTAACTTGTTTATTACAAACTGATATTATGTTGTTGGTTTTATCTAAAATTATAAAAACTTATTAATAATTCTTTTTAATATCAAAACATACACAATCAAATCGATATTTTATAAGATAAATACATCATACAACCATGGGAAGGAACAAAAGTTTTGTTGAATAAACATAATTTGTTTTTTATATAGTCATAATTTGATGACACCAAAAGAAACTTAAAATAATATGGTTATTGATAATATTTTGTTAATTGTTAATACTTCTGTATAGTAATACAAATTTGGTTGTAGTCGGCATTAAAAAAAAGTATTTTGTTAGTAATATAGTCATACATATAATAATGACTGTGTGTATGAATATAAAAATTATAAATTATTTTGTTTTATGACGATTCCCTAATTCGTGAAATGGACAGTTCCTTCAAATGCCCTTTTTTGTATTTTCTCCCAAACCAGGATATTAAACGTAGTACAACTTGTGCAAGAGCGCAACCAGCAATATGATATTCCATAAAAATCACTGAAGCCAGCCAGATACACTTATTTTATTTGACAAGGAAAAAAGGCCACATCTTACCACCTAAAATCATAGCTTGGTTGCTTTATCTTGTTTCGTATTACATTAATTGAATAAAATAAAGTTTGACACATGTACGAGTATAAGCTGGAATGGCAAGACAATTGCAAACTGCTATCCGGGAGTTCGTTATACAAAATTTTCAATAAAACACAATGAGATGCAATATTTGCGGTTATGTTTTCCAGGTGAACCAATGGAAAAACAGTTTAATCTCAGCTGCCAATGGTGCTGAATAAGCGAGAGAGAGAGTGAGTATGGAATAACTAATCATCAGAGATGGCATTTCGTACTAACCGAAATTGATTTATCGTGTAAAAATTAATAAGTTGCACTTTTCGTATTCTAATTTGTTAAAATAATACGGTTAAATAGTTGATATTCCTAATCAGTAGTATCCACCGTGAAAAGTGGTAAAATCGAACAAAGAACGCTGATGAGATGGTGTAGCGACCTCGAAATCAGTATTGATCCCTTCTGCTAGTCTGATGAATAATAAATCGTTCCAAATAGTACTCTTTTAATAAAAATAATGACTTTATCCAAAAATTTCGAAAAATTAAAAAAGAAATGGGATTTGAACTTCAGCCAAACAATTTCTTTAAATATATACAAATTTAAGTTCGACTAATTACTAACTAACATTAATTAATAATAATTAATTTCTATTTTCCTCTTTAAAAAGTGCAACTCGCACCGTATTTATCTATTGAGGAATATATTGTTATATTCAAAGTATTTCTAGCACATTACATATTTTCATAATGATTTTTTTGTTTGTTTAAAAAAAACATCAATAACACTTAGTTTCGGCCTTTGCGATTAACTCCTTTAAGGCTCCATTAGTCATACGTTAATGTTCTTTAAAATAAGTAAACTTTTCTAAACAGTGTTGCCAAAAACTTATTATTTTACAGCGCTATAAACTAATATCTTCATTTAAAAAATACTTATTTCCCAAAACTTAAAATTAATTTGAATTGAAAAAGTTAAGAAAGCTATTAACTATTTTCTTTTAAGTGTTTGCTTATAGAATTAAGAAGAGATATTTATTTCAAAATAATCATTAAAATAAAACTATGAAACGCATCACTAAATCTTTAAACATTTCAACATAGAATACTGTCGTCATTAAAATTTTATTTTTTGATAAAAAATGTAGTTTTTTTTGTATACAAAAAAATTGCATGAATCTTCAGCAACGAAATAATTTTTTTTAATGTCTCCCTTTATAAATCTCTGCTTGCAATTAATCATTCTGATAATTAATATATTTGCATATACTAATATTATCATAGCAAAATTAATTTTATGTTAAAACAATTTTAATTTTCTTTTGTATGATTGACTAGATTAATTTTTCTCTAATTTACATGATACATTTTAACAAATGTCATTAATAATGTTTAAAAGTAAAAATCACAAAATCTAAAATTAAAATAAATATTCGAATAACAGAGAGAAATTCTGATTGTATTAGGTTCGTCCGCCACGGCCCGCAAATTTTATGATAGAGTACCTGACGAACGTGAGACAATTGGGAACTTTGATCGATAATTTTTAATCATTAATTAGAATAACATCTTGCCAACACTGGCACGTAAACATTAAAATTAATGACATTTCCTTTTCTAAAGAAAAGTGCAAAATTTTTTGCCCTTTTTATTGAAAATTTGCGATATAAAGATTTTTTGAAATAGTGAGTTTATTCGAAATTATTTTTGAAATTGCTTTGAATAACAATCTTTTTGTTAAACAATTTAAAAAATTTTAGATTTTTTTTAGAAAAGAGTGTGAGTCGTAAAGCAACTCTGAGCAAATAAATATCACGCGTCGTTGGTAATTATTTCTTAAGTGCAACCAGTAGACTGTCGCTCACTGGTCTTCGAGAGTTTTGCGCCACACTCTGTCGCGTGGGATTGGTCCGTATCGAGTACAGTTTTCCCATAATAAACTAAAATGAATATATTGTGGAGTGATGGAGCACAAACAAAACTCATATTAATCGAATAAAGAAAGAAAGAAAGAATGAAAGAGAATTAACATGTTTTGTTGAAAAAATAAGAAATAATATTTCCGGAGCGCCCACGAGCTTTTATTTAACTGTATTATAGTAAAAGAAAATTAAAAATTTGCAATTAATGAAGATTTTATGCCGAAATTGCCAAAAACGGTAAAAAAAGTCACTCAAAATTTTTGGAATTTTTTCATAGCAAATATAATACAAATTTCAATGGAAAATGTTCGGAGCAATTTTTTATTGAGGCGCACCTGGTTTGACTCCCCTTGGAGTACAAGATATTACTGGGCAGCATACAATGGAGTTTGATCAGAAACAATTTTATGAAACGGATAAAAATAATTTTTATTTGAATTAAAATAACGTTTAAGTACATCTACAACACATCTACACAATATTAACATGTGTCCATTATTGTTTTCGAATATTTCTTAAAATAAAAACTATAAACATATTTAAATCTACGAAATCCTGTGTGGGAAATAGCATCATTTATTAGACTTTACATTGATTCCATTTTAAAGTTATGCCCATTTCCTGGAGATATTGTAATGGAATCTATTACTTGTACTTGATGGTGTTCTGACGGAGACATTTTTTTTCTGATTTCATTGTCATGTGGTAAATGTGGAACATGGCCTGTTGGAGAAAGTGCTGCGGCATTGTGTACAGGTATATTATGTTCGACGTGATCTCTGTTGAGTGTGTCGAGAGATTTCTCATTCGGAACAAATGAGGAGTTGTTTGTGTTTCTAGAGTGTTCATTTGAGGGAGAAGATTGTATTGCTGGACTCATTTCATAATTATGTAAAACATTTTGATTTTGTGCTGGGAATGTGGGTTGTTGCAATACGTGCGTTGACTGACTACTTGGATAGTGTTGCACTAAAAGATTCGGCATCGATTGCAGGAATAAGTGTGACGGTTGAGTCACGACGTTGTTGTTACTTGAATTTACCGAATGTACATGTGGGTTAGCAATGAACGTTGATGGCGGCAGTTGAGATGTGCCTGAATGAGGATCATGATAATGTTGTTGAGTATTATTCCCACTTGAACTATTGCTTTGTGGAAATCTTAAGCCGAGGGCACCAGAACTATTTAATGGAGCTGGTAAGCCAATGCCCGAACTATTTCCCGAAGTAGTAGAAGTTGGAACACTGTTGTTACCAACTGAAGCCGAGCTACCGCCAACATTCGAGCCACTACTACTGCCACTTGTGTTATTTCCACGCATATGGGGCGGGTGATTGTGAACACCAGTAGCCGATATTATTTTCCCTTGATGTGTTATACAACGTGCTCGACACATACTTATACGATAGGATTTGCACAACCAATAAGTTTTCATACCTTGCTGAGTTGCCACTGTATTATTTCGATTAAATACGCAATTTCCATGCAATAAAGATGTTGAACTGAGCATCACGACATTTGGACAGTCTGATCAATCACATCATTTATTTATAGTAAAGATAAATCCACAAAGAATAAGCATTAGAAAAGTTTAATTGTTTACATCGTTTTATTTATTATAGAATAATTTTGTTTGTTATTTACAAAACGAAAACTATTTAATAGTGCGTTTTAATGGTCTTCTATACGTATTTTGAACTTAGATTAAATCATTAAATGAAATAAAAATTTAGTAAAAGGAATAAAAAGCTTATAAATAAAAATTGTTTTAGATTGTAATAAAAATAATTGGGTATTCTTTGTAAAATACTAAGCAGTTGGTTTAGTTGTGCAAGAAAATGTATTTCCTATGCGAAAATGTTGTATTAACAGTACACTCGCGTTAACATGAACATCGCTTAATATAAATACGTTTTATTTTACATTGCATATTAAAGAAAAAGGTGAGCGAAATAAGAGAAAGTCTTAACAAAGAAGGTGCATATCCAAAACAGAATAAATTTTTTTAAACATAAATAAAGAGCTATTGTTAATTTTGATGGAGTTTTATAGACAGATAAAGATAAAGTTAGTTCTCATTTGAGGAATGTACTACATTTTTGCCATTCTTAAAAATTATTTTAATAAGTTCACATTAACGCGAGTTCACTGTAAATAGAACAGTTCCATGCAATACATACATATATTTTTTTACGTCATAAGGTTAATCAAGTTAAAAAAGAATTGCTTATTTATTATAGCAAATTGTACGTTATTTCGGTTTTGCCGTAAAGAACTATCAATTTTGCACATATTATTTATCGTTAATTACACTACTCGACGGCTACAACTTTTCTAATATGCTGAATTCAAATACATTGAATCTAAATCTCATAAAAAGTTTTCTCATTTTATTTTTATCCTTAAAAATAGTGTATTTTTCAAACCACCTGCCATTTTTGTCGTTTTTAGACGCCTCTAGCACCATGTAACGCTTTTAAACTATTTTCGGTATAAATTATAAATTCTGCAAGAAATTTTCGTTATATCTTTTCCGGTTTGACTTTTAACTTATCGAACATCGAATTTGGACGAAAAATCATTTTTTCTGACGACGCGCATTTTCATCACGGCAGCTATGCCAACAACTGGGGATCGGAAATACCACATGCCATTGTCGAAAAGTATCAACGAACTTGTATAACTGCACAGGTTGCGGATAGTGGAACGACCAGCAGATATGATAAGCAGCTGCGAATAAAATTATCAGCTGCGGACAATATTTTAGCGAGCGGGTTTAAGGGGAGATTCTCTTAGGGACTATTCAACGATCCCATTAAGTATACCAGTTCCCAATGATCCTTAGAATGACGTGGCACCTCTAAATAACCACTCTAATATTTCATACACGTCTGGCTTCTAAACTGGCAACCCCGATACCAGAATCGGATGCGATTGGCTGATCACTAATTCATCTTAAGTTTAACTGATTACAGAAACCACAACAAATAAAAATCAAAACGATCCCAAACTGGACACAAAAAACAAGGGCACAATTTGGTACATAAGATGTGGCCTTTTCTTCCACCTTAGAACCATAGGAATCAATATATATATATATTGTCGAAAAGCCAATGCATCCATAGAGAATGGCAGTTTGCTGTGGATTTTGGAGTGGTGCCATCATTAGCACATTTCTCCGAAAATGCTACTAAAAAAGGAAATTTCATTCAACGGAGAGCAACAACGAGACTTTTTATAAGGAATCTTTGGTTGCAGCAGGATGACGCACTTATCATCGTTCTTAAGTTAGAGCTCTAACTCCAATAATCGTATTATCGCCCGTCTTGACGATGTTAATGGAATGCCACGGAGCTGCGATTTGACCCCTTTAGACTTTTTCTTGTGGAGTTATGAAAATAATTTAGAAACGATTCACACAACGTCCGAGGCATTCGCGTGATGGAACCAGACACTGTCAAGTCTTGGAAAATTGAACTGACAGGATAAGCTGTGAATCCTGCCACCGCAGTCACAGGAATGAAATCGTGTTCAATAAATAATTATTTGTTATTTCTAATAAATCCATAATATCACAAAAGAAATTATGGATGGCAACCGAGCCTCAGTTGGTTGCTAGTTGTTGAAAACGACATTACAAATGGCATTTGGCAAATGAGAGTTGTCCATTTTAGTTGCTATTCAATGCTTTTCTGGCGACCACAAATGTTCGTTCCCGACTAGCAACACAACCTATTAATTAAAAAAAAATACTTGTATTTGGGCCAACATATATGACTTATTTGGGAATTGCGAAAAAATTGAAAAAAGTAATAAATATTGCACCTGCAAGGATAAAACTTTTAAGACCAGCTGGATATCCTACACCCACCAACATGACTACATTTAACCGAAATATATTTTTCTTTAGATTCCATGTGTGCCCATTTAGTGATTCTTGGTCCAGTCATAAAAAATATCAAATGAGATTTTATTGTCAGATTTAGACTTATCATACCAAAGTAATATATTTTAGGAAATATAAATTAGCAGGTTCTACAAAAAGTTTAAATTTGTCGAGTAGTGTTATTAAATAAACATTTATTAAAAGCACAATCAATATTCAAAATAATAAAATGTGATAAATAATAAGTGATATTTTTTTATTTTGTAGAGATGTTAAAATGAAGAGAAATAAATTATAGAAAAATGGAAAATAAATAAATATTTTAAATGAAAAATGGAACCAACCCAAAACAGAAATGATTACGTGCATTCGAAATACTTTTAAAATATGTGCATACATGTGAATTTATGCTTTTCAGAAAACAATTTTTAAATAAAAAAATATATTTGTTTTAAATAAATAAACTTACTTGGCGGGATGTCCATGTGATTGGCGAAACTCTTGGAATATTCACTCGACATGTGTAAATCATTTGGATAATCTTGGCTGGATTGTGACGAAGCATTACTATTCTTATAAAAAGTGTAGTCTAAGCCGAATGCTGCACTATTGAAAGTATTGCGAAGAGAAGCTGATGCAGCTGCAACAGCAGCTGCAGATGACACGCCAGCGTTTTGATGATGTTCTGAGCTTTCTCGTTTTATATTATTTAAATCATATCGAGATTCGACCATAGAAATGTGTGGCAAAAAGAAATCCTCTGTATTCATTTGCTCGATTGCACTAGAAACGCTACCGCCGTCGGGTCCATCTGTATTTTCACTGCTATGATCAATGGAATTAATAGAACGTCTATGTTTGTAGCGAGAATATATGGATAACGAATCAGAGCCATAATCAGAGTGACGTTTAAGTCCAGAAAAACCACTACTACCATGGGCAGGTTGCTGTGAGTCAACAAATTTACTGGTTTGATTGGATGTTGCTGATTTTAGGGAACTGTTGTCCATGGGTGATGCGGATGGAGATAACACAGGTGATTGTGTTCTGTGTGGTGTATTCGGATTACTATTGTTCTCTGTAAGCTTTTCACCGCCCCCAATATTCGAATTCTCTTCATTGCTTGCTTTTTCGACTGCAGCAGATGTTAACGATTTTATAGTTGCTTCATCGTTTCCTTCATTTTTTTTATTGTTACCTACAGACTTCTCAGAACTCGTTGAAGCTGCTGAGGACGAGGAATTTGTTGCCAGACCCTTAATTTGTAATAGCTGTCCAATTTTCATGAACGTCTGCAATTCGGCATGTTTAACATTTACAACACCCTGATACATAAATTCCAAAAGTTCGCACATAATGTTGTAGGAGACATCTTTCAAAATTACTGCAAGGAAAAAGAGAACCATGAATTTAAAACATAAACTCGAGAATAAAATACAAAGCTACATTTGTACGAAATATTGATTTCTTAATTAATGAACAATTGTATTTGTATGTTAAACATTTTTTTAATAAATCACATCTCTTAAAATGCTTTTAAATTACAACTAATAACAACTTTTTGTAAAATTAACTTTTTTTTAATTTTAAAAATAAGACTAAAATTTTAACTGTTATTTGTGAACGCAAAAAAATATCGGTTAATAAAAACGATTTTTTTAGTTTTTTAGAAAAGGTAGTTTTAGACGGAATGTGTTTTACATGCGACTTGCCAGATTTGTGACTCTAGTGAAACTTTCCTTATAATTATAATTTCTACTTCTAGATATACATTTGCGATTGCGCATTACATAACCTCAAATATGTTATTCTTTATGTTTTTGTGTGATAAACAGCTGATGACAGATGCTTTGTCAAATTCAAATAGAAGAACACGCTTTGATTGAAATTTTATCATCTGACTTTTTTTAATCTGTTTTTCACACAAGTAATGTTTGGAAAGGATCATATGGAATGTATAAGTTTTGCAAAGGGAAATTTGATGCGTCAGCTGTAAAACACGCGCCGTCTGACTTTTTACATTGAACCCTTTGAAAATAATACTTATTTTCGATCCCAGCAAATATTTATTAATTATCAATATTTCCGCGGTAGTTAATAAACATTTTTTTAAATTAGAAAAACTGATCCCAAAGTAGGAGTAAAATAAATTTATAACTGTGCAAATTAATTTATAAATATAAAAATATAAAAAATACAAATGAATCAAATATAAATAACCTTCTCTTTTTGATGTCAATGTCGGTTGAGGGACCTTATGCTGGAGTATTTTTTGGAATTATTTAATTTTAATTTATTAAAACCATAAAAAGTTTGGTGATATAATGCATGGGCCAGACAGGATATCGTCCTTTATATCGTTACCTGAAACACTAAACGGCCTAAATATTTGATTAATTTCGCAGTAGCAGCAAAAATAAGCAAAAATTAAATATATATCATGGATTTCAATGCAAGCTTCTCCAAACACAAGTTATAATTAAATATACATATATCATAGATTTCAATGCAAACTTCTTCAATACAAAATAAAACAAACTCTGAAGAATTTTTGTTCGGGGAAATCTAATTTTTTGTGGTGACGCATTTTGATGTAACAAACCGGAATTAATAAAAATTTCGATTTTGAGTTTTTTATTTGTTAGAGCGTTTGACATTTCATGTAACGATATGTATTATGTATTTGGCTTTGACTGATATTAACTATCATTTTGACTAATTAAGCCGTTCGCTGCTTATGTAGAAAGCTAAAAGAATCTAAATTCAATTGCATATTAGACAACATGTAATTTTAATTTACTTTTTCAAAATTATTTCGTTAAGGTTTGATATACTCGTGATATTTTATGGATTGTTTATTGAATGTAATTTTTTTATATTTAATAAATATGACAAAGTGACTGACGTTATAAAAAAAGAGGTCAGCATTATTCCTATAAGATGTTATCGCCAAGTAATAATAAGTAGAAATACTAAATCAATACATAAAATTATTTACGATAAGACACAAAACACAAAAATAAAATCTTAAAAACAATTTAATGGCAACCAAGCAGTGGCACTTGAACAGCCAGCATCTACATCAACATCTACTTAAAAACAATATTATCTCTTGTTCTCAATCACATCACATTTTCAACACGAACTTATTTAACTGAATTGACAATCAGACGGAAGGGAATACAAATTATCAGATAGCTGAGCGATCGCCGATGGACCAAACGTCCATACATACATATGTATGCACATACATATGAAAACACTATTTCACAAAATTTTCAAATAAAAATTCTATCTTAAATTCGTTTTAGTTTTTATTTCGATTAACATTATTAATATTCTGATAACTTTCAGATAATGTAAATATGTATGAATTGATGTATGTATGTATGTCGGATTAAGTATTAATTCGTATTTTTGTTCATATTATCATCACATTTTTGATACATGTTCTTAAAAATGTATTTATATTTTCATAAAACCCATTAATATATTATTATTTTTTTCTGGAAAAGAAATACACTTTTCTACTCTACACATGCATACACGTACACACATACACATGTATTACTTACGTATAGATGTGTGTATATGTATTGAATTTTTTTGTTTTTTTTTTCTTGGTAATTTCAAGATAAACTCTGACTAAAGTTCATTGAAATCGTGATAAATCCCCATCATAGCTCATCTTCGATTATCACTTGTTAGTGTCTCGAATGTTCATATTATTTTCTGTGGAGTAAATACGATTGAAGTAAATTGTGCTATTTAAATTTAAATAAAAAAATGCTTATAAAATATTTATGTGCGTTTGGATGTTTAAACTTAAATAGAACTAAATACATATTAGACATTTTTCGAGATTTAGTTTTATTTAATACTCGTATTATGTAAAAGTAAAGATTTCCAAAAATTAAGCGAATTGATTCATTTTTGGTCTAAATCACGCCCATACGTTTCATATTCGACCAATTGGAAAGAAGTAAGGAATTCTCAAGAAGTATTTTATTATGATTATGATAAAAGTTTATCGAATCGAAATAGTTCTTTTCTTGTTGCTTAAGACCAAACACAATTTTTGACAATCTCAATAAGTATTATCTACAAAATAAAATCATACATGTACATATGCACATTAGGGTTTTGTAAACGGGAATTCCCGGGAAAAGATATACTAATTTTCTCGGGAATACTTTGAGTACTGGAAACTAAAAGGATATGAATGTATGTACATTATCGGGCTTGTTCTGTAGATCACAAAAGTTCAAATCACATGATTTCCAAAAATTAATAACAGCCAAGTTAGTGTTTTGTAGATCGGACGAATTATAGCATTCGAGGATTGAATAAAATGTTATATTGTAAATGTCAAGCACACAAAATAAACAACAAAACATCAGCATTAAATCACAATTTACTTTTTGAAATGATATGATTTGAACTTTTGTGATATACAGAACAGGACCCGTATCATTCATTTCATTTTATATTTTTGTTTCAAACAGATATTATTTAAATTTGAATAAAATTTTAGCAGACATTAGAGAAAGCAAAATTTATGTGACTGCCATGCGATTCATTTGAAATTATTTTGGATCGATCGAAGATGCTGTAGAGATTTCGATGTTGTAAAACTTGCTGTTTTTAATTATAAGTTTCATTTCATTCACACTAAATAGAAATGTTCTAACACAAATATTTTTTTAAACAAAATTCTTTTATCAAGGCAGATTAAGCAGGTAAGCAAATTTCTATAAAAAAAACATTTGTCTTTCGTAATTGTCAAACAAACTTTATACATACAAAATGTTCTATATCAAGGAAAATTCATAACAGGTAGACTCGCTTCAGTTCGCTTTGAAAAATATCTGCTTTCTTTGTCAAAATCAGTTGCAAGGCAAACGTCAAACACTATATATAAATCAAACATAAACAAATTTTGACAAACAAAATAGATCAAAATGCAAGGAGATGCAAGGAACAAAAAATAATCACCTGATCTCTCAAGACCACCTGTCATGAACCTGTGACAACTAAGAAACGTTGAATAAATAAGTGTGTTCGAGTACACAAAAGTTTTTACAAAATTTTACTGAACTTTACTGCATTTTACTAAATTGCGTTCGTTTACTCGAGTTACAGTACATGAGAACACAAATTGAAAACGTAAAGTGACAGTTCATGACTGAGAATTTAAAAATTTTTACTGCAGAATTTTCTTGTAGTAAAATTTAGCAAAACAGAAAAACATATGATTCAAAAGGTAAACAAACAAAAGTAATAAATTGAAAAGTATGCAATTTGTGAAAAAATTATTAAAAAAAAAGAAAAATTGAAAGAAAATAATAAAAAATAGCAAGTGAACAATTATTTTTTAACTATTCCTTCGTTAAACATGTATGTACATATGTGCTTTTTAAAAGGAAACCTATGTTGTAGAAACCATTTATGGCCATTTTCGTTCTTATTTTGTTATTTCTTTAGAGTGAAAATGCTAAGTATATGGTTACTTACTACTGCACTTGTTTTTAAGGTAGTCAATAGCACAACCAAATAATCAAACACTTTTGAATAAATTTAATCAGAAACAACTTAGGAAAATCAAATATAATGAAAATAAACACATGGAAACGATTATAGAAAATAATTTGTTTATATTTTCTTAAAATATTCGTGTTATAATAAATAGTGAATCGAGTACCAACAAGACGAGAGTTGAGTAGTCCAAAGTGTAAATATATTTCAACACTATATTGATTTGCAATCACCTGTTTCCTTAATCTTACTAATTTTTAAAATTTTTCCGTTCGCGTACTTTTTTGAGCAACAGCTTTTTTTGAGAGTAAATTTTTCATTTTATTCAGTAATTACTCATTTACTGCATTTTAGTGTAAAAGTACTCGAACGCAGCTAATGATCAGCTGTCCTAATGGGTGATATGGCTTATATTTTAAGTTTAAACGAAGTATTTTCTTTATTAAATACATATGTAAGTATTTTGTTTCAAATTTGAGCCGCCTGGACAGAAATTTGTTAATAGCCGACGTACGAGCAAGTTTCAAGTAAAAAGTAAAATCAATTATATTTGGGCAAACTTACAAAGAGTTAATAAGGATTAAGCTTGCGTCTTCTCGAACCAAGTTGTAGCACTGGAACAGCTGACTAAACTGAGTATAAGTCAATTGCGTGAAATTTTGTTGAATTTGATGAACTACTGATAACATTATGGCTTATTTCGAACCATATACGTATTCCGTTTTATATGGAGTTTGACATTTTTCTCAATATTTATCTGTGATGCTATATAGTGACATCTTTATTTTTATTTATTTTGACTGCATTACATTTTGTATTAGTGTTGTAAAAGTATTGAGTATTTGAGTACCGAGTACTCAATACCGTAAATATTTCCCGATACTCAATACGCAAAATTAACTACTCAATACTTTCAGAGATGCATTCCCATGTGTAAATACGAAAATTCTAGTTGAAAATGTGTTAAATTAATACAACTCGGTTTTGAGGAAAGTTAAGCGCCTTTAAATAATTTGCAACAATTGATAAGCCTAGTTACATATATTTAATGGATTATTAAATAATAAAAGCGTAATTGTTCGCATATTATATGTGAACAGCCCTTTTTTGGGAAAAGAGAGAAGTCTCCCGGGGAATTTTTTATTCATAATTGGGCTGACAGAGTTATTGAAAATAAAAGCAAAAAAAAATCCTTTTGTATGAATTAAAGGGGTTTTCAAAATAATGCGATTTCTATTTAACGAGGTTAAGAAACATAACCTCATTTTTTCATCTCTGGTTTAACCTGTGATTATTATTGTTTCTTCCACTCATTGTAATGATTCTCGTTAATAGGTCGTGTTGTGTATGTGCAAGTGACAAAAAGTACTCAGCCAGCCGGGGCTGATGATCGTTGAGTCTAGACTTTAGTGATTTCTGGCAGTCGACTGTTAATTATCGAATTTCATTCTCATCATGCAGTCCTTAGTAACCGCTAGCATTTGAGTTAGGATGAGTTCCACCATCGCGGCCACAAACAGATAGCAAAGAAAATTATTTTGAGTATTTTATTCGAAACAATTTCTTTATTTTAGCCGCAATGAATTATGTACTTTTTATACCGAAACGGTGATACCGGTAGTGAAGGAAACGGCATTTGAATCCCGGTATTTTGCAACCGAAAGGAATTACGTTCACGGTATAGATGCCAGTATTTAATAGGTATCGGTACTAATTACGGTATCGGCTGCCAACCTTGGTTAGAATAAGTACATTTTGTCAAAATCGACAAGTTCATTTATATTGAAGATTGAATTTTTCAAATAAATTAAAAACCGATATACATATGTAAATAAAAAATAAAAACATGATCGCAGATATAAACATGTGTTCATCGAATATTATAAATCTGATTTCTCAAGTTAAAAAACAAACTATAAATTTTACTTTATTGGCGATAGAAAGATAAAATTAAGCAACAGAACAACATACGTTTTTATGAAACATCACAATATACATACTTATGTATGTATGGGTATATATGGGTGTATGCGTGTATGTATACGGTTAATAGTAGATATTGTATCTTTAACTTAGTATTATTATTTATTAGCTTTGTTAATATTCTTTATCTTCAAATAATAATAAACACGAAAATTGGTAGTGCTAGTAGCACCAACAAACGATCACCGTTGCTACTACACTTGAAAAGATAAAAACATTTTATTACATTTCGATCAGATAAAGCAGTTGAGTTTCAGTAAATATGATATGATATCCATTCCATAGTCCATTGTAAAAAATCAATTGATACTCGTATACAACAACTACGAGTATCTGCGTTTTACTTTAACATTTTTCTTTATCCATTTGAAAAAAGTGTATGGTGTGTGTACTTAGATATCACAGAAATACAATTGGAAGTCATTTTACATTTAACATTTTATCATAAAACACACGTACTATGTACATACGAGTATATAGATAACTAATTTTGAAATATCGAATTATAGTGTTCCAGTTTTTACAACTACAGTTTACTCAAGGTTACCTACCAATCAAACCATTTTCCGACTAGATATAACATAATCTTTGCTTTAACAAATAGTATTTATTATACTTTAAATAAAAACTTATAATTATTATTTAACATTGAATCAAAATTGAAACATTTGGTTATTTTTATGACATCTGGCTGGAGTTCAAGGTTTGAATTTGTTAATTCTAGCTATTTAAACTAGAAGGAAACCGTACTAATTTTGATGGTCGCTGCACCATCATCATCAACAGGTTTTACTATGAGCCAATATTTTTTATATTAAAAAAAAACAAATATCATTAATTTCTTTATGATCAACTTATAACCAATTTTCCCATATGTACATTTTTTAATAATTCGAGCTTTGAGTATATGTATTTCAATTGATCAATTCACAAGCTCAGTCGTATGACTTATCGTTTAAAAAAATACCATAACAAGGTGGTAGTGGAGTTATGGTGTGGGGATGTATGGCGGCTTCTGAGGTTTGTTAGCTGGAATTCATTGGGGATATTTTAATATTTAAAGAAATAGTTTGAATCAAAGTGCAGCAACAACGTTTTGGTTGCAACAAGATAACGATCCGATGCCCACAGCAGAGATCGGTCGACTTGCACACTTGCATAATGTTCCAAGACAGCTTAAAACAATCGCCCACTCAATCACCCGTTTACAATCCCATTGATCATATTTGGGATCGATTAGAGAAGAGAATTCGTCATGCAATAGCAAGCAAAGAGACTTAGCGAAGTTTTATGCAAGCAGAATAGCCGAAGATTACATCTGAGGTGACATAGAAGTTAGTAAATTCAATGACAAATAGTCTTAGTGAAGCCTTAAAGCATCGTGGTATCCAACAAAATATTATAGGTATTTAATTTTTCTTCAGCATTTCTAAGCCTTTTGAAAAGCATTCTTTTTAGTTTACATATGTACATACATATTTACTTGTTGTGGCACGTACATCCCGTTATATTAAAAATTAAAAAAGAATTTTAATGTACATACCAGTGAACGACAAAGGTATACAATTTTCAAAACATAGCACATATCGATATTCAAAAGTGTAGGATAATTAAAATGTAGGGGTACAAACAAATACATTCACAGAAAGCAATGACTACAAACGGGTTACACTATAAATAAGTACGCATATCGATAGGTGTAGCATAAATAAATAAAAAATGCTTTTTGTATCGATGGGTATCCATAAATATGACTATAAGAGACAATGTTGTAGCGTTTGAAAAAAAATTTTTGCAGAACTATAACAAAAAGAAACAATTTATTTTCAACTTATATTTTTTTGGCTAAAATTGCACTTCTTTATTTGGTATTAACTTTTTGAGTAAAAATAAGGTCAATGAAATTCATGCATATTGGATCAATTTTCTGTGTTTCGTTTTTCGTTTCCTTCCATTTTAAAGCTTTTCCTATTTTCAAAAATGTTTGCAAAAATTTGCTTCAAAGTAAAATTGTATACTTTCCAAGTTAACGCGAATTTTTTAATACCACTTTATCGCATTTTGTTTAAAAATGGTTCCGAATAATTACGAAACGAAATCGATAATACAACTTTAGACAAAATTTCTGTCAATACTTGTCAAACTAAAATTGGAAAATAAATGTGCTCATAGTCATTGGAGTACCTATCGATACATATAGCTACGCATGGATATCCTGCAGCTAAATTTGTAACTAGTAAAATTTTGGGACAGTTATAATACTAGTTGCAATGAGACTATTGAGTTTATGGGAATGAAAACATAAATAGAAAATACATACGAGTACATACATATGTACATATATGAAAAAATTTCGATTTGAATTCAATATTTATACTGTAAATTTTAAAGGTGAACGCAGACTTTATGGGTTATGTTTACATCTGGCTTTCAGCTACGGTGACTATTTGAGATATTTGAGAACTTTTTTCTATTTATTTTATTTTTTCTGTATGTTTTTAAAACCTTAACATAAGTATGTATGTATGTATGTATGTACATATGTGCATATGTATATATGCATATTGTTATTGAAGTTAAAATATTATGGACCAACCCATAGTTGAAGATTGTTAAAACGTCAAAATTGTTGATAACTATTGATATACATATATGTACATATGTACGTATTTCTGCTAAGATTTTATCGTATGTAATGATTAGATTGTCGATTTATTATTTAATAAAGAAAATTGCGATTAAAAATAAATCTAAATGTTTTTTAACTTTCTGTATGAACAATTTGTGTTTTACGATAATTTGGTAAATGTCGATACCAAAAGGTATTGATGATTCGCTCAAAAATGAATTACTGTACTCCCTCGATTTACTGAAAATCATATAAATTTCCTCAATTCGCGTGGTTTTGATTTCCGCTTTTAAATATGTATGTCTTCTGTATGTATTTATGTATATGGCATGTGTGTAGGTAATTCAATACATAGATGCATTATGATTTTAATCACAGAATATGACACACAATCACGTTTGATGAAGCGTGTAATCATATGTTATTGCTTTTTACATACAACATTTTCAATTACGCATGTACTAACATAATATGAAAGAAATGGAAATGGAGTTAATGGCTTCTTTCCCAGTACTTTCAAAAAATCGGAACTAATACCGATTCATAAAAAGGGAAAAGATCTCAAAATACCCACCAGCTTTAAGCCGATAAGCGTCTAAAATTTACTGCACAAGGTCTATGAAAAAATTATTCATAAAAGAATAGTCGATTTTGGACATCAAAGCAATATTATTAACTACCAACAATTTGGATTCCGTAGAGGAACACTCTACTGTACACCAAATAAGGCGTGTTGTGAAATATGTAAATCGAAGATACTCGTATCAAAAGAAATGGAAAGAGTACTGTCCTTGTTTTTCTCGATATAGAAAAAGCTTTTGATACCATCTGGTACAATAGGATGTTATACAAACTTCCCATTGTATTTACAAAAAATTATACAAAGATTTCTAAAGAACCGTACATTTATTGTGTTTGTTGACGGGGGATTCTATACAGAAAAAACAATCCCAGGATCAGAAAGCAGCATTTTATGCTTAGGTCAGCGCTTTTATATGCAGCGAAAAGCTTTTAAATGCAATCACAAGCCAAAAATATTTTAATAAGTGGAAAATTAAAGTAAATGATAATAAAATGCAGGCCATTCTATTCTCATATAATAAATCACCAAAACGCATTCCTATCAAAGATGATATTAAATATCTAGGTGTCATTTTAAATTAAAAAAAACTCAAGTTCAAACAACATGTTAGTTACACATGTGATAAAGATGTTAAATGCGGACATGCTCTTTATCCCATACTTAATAGAAGTTCTAAGTTCAACCTTAAAAATAAGATATTTTTACCTATTACTTGGTTTCACAAAGCTGCTAAGACACGAACAAAAAGGCTTCAGGTTATAATTTAAAAATAATACATAATCTTCCCCCTAGATTCCCGGCGGACTTACTACTCAATAGATTTAAATACAAAAAGATAGACGCGTTTGTCAATGATTTGACGCACAGCGTCAAATGCAGATTTTCTAATTTTGAAACAATAAGAAATTTACTAAACAGTCGCTAAGAATCTTTTGTTAAAAAGAATCTTCGTAGCGATTGTTTTATTCATCGAGCCAAACACTACTATTGCAACATTACAAATATTTACATTTTGGTGGTTGCTGTTGAACATTCTTTAAAGATCTAAAATATTTTTTTTAGATAAAGAAATTATTTTCTGAATTTTCGCACTGGCGCTTCAAGCTCCAAAATTTTTCGTGATCTCCGGAAGTTTTTGGCCTTAATCATCCCATTATACATACATACATATGTACGTATTTGTTTTTTCCGAGATGGCAGTTTTTTGCAGTACAAATATGTGTAAATATATGTGACTTTGTAAACATTTTTATATTTTTTTAATTATTTGAAAATATGAGTAAATTTTAAATGTTGTTTCACGATGTAGTTTGCATTTTTTATGCGAATCGGAAAATTTTATAATATATTTTAGGACATGTAGTATGAATGGTCATGTTAAAGTTTACATGATTTAGTTTACTTTGTTAAGGGGCTTTACATACAACCAACAAACGTTTTGCGACTCAACATTCTTTTTTAAGCTTTTATTTAGTTTCACTTTTGTTTGTCGGTGGGTTTGTAATCAACAGGAAAACCGCAAACATGCAATTTCATATTTCAGTCTTTAGAGCATATTTGCAATATTTTTCGAATTTATAGAGCATTATCGAATCTTTTAGAGCATATTTTTTAATACTTTTTTGGCATTTTATCCAAAAATTTTAATTTTGATATCGAATTTTCCTTAGACCTTTGTGTACATACTTTCTTTTTTATGCACTTGTTTTTTTCTTGTTCTGCTTATTTTATTTTTATACATATGAATTATTTTATATGCAAACTTTATTGAATTGTAAATAAAAAAGACGTGTGGCACTCGGGTACTGCCGCGGCAAAGCTATTGCATAGCATTTTTTATCAACTTATGCAATTATAATTATTTATTTATTTTAAATTTGTGCATTATTTTTTATTACTTTGATATTAATTCAAGTTTTTTCTTTGATATTAATTCAAGTTACACTTTTTGAGCGTGGTGACCGATAAGAAAACAATTTTTTTTCTTTTATTAAATAAATGAGAAGTTAATATCGTTTAAAATATTTTTATTATCTTACAATACATGTAGGTTATTCAGGAATTTTTTGAGATTTGATATCCTCTAAATATCTGGAAAATACCGCTTAAAAACCTACGAATTGTCTGTTTGTTTTTGTATATCATTTTTTGTCAACCACGATTGCACGATAGCTTAAAATATATATTAATTATTTTTGAAATTTATTAATCGAGATTGCCTCGATATCTTTTTTCAAAGATTTTCAAAAACTTTTGTTTTTGTATAAGATAAGAGGTTTGAAACTTTTCAAAAATATGGTTTAAGGTCTACTAATGATTTGGCATTAGCACCAATGAAATGCATGTATGTACATAGACAAGATAAAAAAACCCTCAATAAACAAAAGTTATTGAATATATATATATTAATTATAATAAATCAAAAATCCATTTTTGTTTCTTTCTAAGGGGATTATTTTTAAAAGTTCTGGGGACCTGAAACAAAATTATTATTAAAAAAGTCGGCAGTGCGAATTAAATATTAAAACGTTAGTATGGCGACTTAAAGAGAAAGTGGGGTTACCTTATATTAATGTATCAGACATGTAAATGCTATTTTAAAACACTTTTGGCATGCACCCTACATCTAGCAATGGTAAAAGGTTCACTTCAGTCAGTCTGACAAAAAATTGTTCTTAATAAATTCTTATGGTCGGTCGGCAAGGCTACATATATATGTATGTATCCTATCATTTTTGATATTCAAATAAAAAATCCAAAAAGTCATATCCCTAACGTACCGTATACGGTATACACATTTGTATATTAATGCAAAACGTTGAATACATTTTTAAACCAATTAGCACCCTGATTTATTATTCACTACAAGGCTTATTAATGATATTACTTTTTTTTAGTTGTGTTTGTAATTTCTAAGCTATTAGAACTGCATACGACTCGCAATATTGATATCAGTTTTTATTGTAGAAAATCTTTTTAAAAATAAAAAAGTAGCAATTGTTGTATTGAGGTTATAAAAATATCGGCATAAATAAATTAAATATTTTATTATATGCAAGAAAACTAAATATTTTATCAGCAATCTACCACCAGTAATATAATTTATTTTGTTACAGGTAAACCTAGCTAAGACATTGCGTGCGAGCTGAATTACTACAGTGCGCAGTGTTGTCAGAAGCTGGAGGAGGAAGAAGATAAATTGACTTAAAAAGAAGTTTAAAAGAAGATAAATCGTCCAAATGATTTGAAATTAAAATTTAAGTTTCCCAGCCATACTTTTACCAAATATTATTTTTATTTTCTCTAAGTTTTTAGAATTTATAACAAAGAATTTCTTCATCCACATAAAGCAAAATAAAATTTTTAATAAATGAACGTAAATTTTTTTTATCCATGATTATTTTTATCTAGAAAATTTACGCACTCAGTATTATGGGAAATATATCCACCTCATAATTGTCCCGTAGTATAAACAAGATTACTTCTTCTGTAAATGATAACAATTTTGCTCACATCCCTTCATAAAAAATTACAAAATTTTCAAACGTGTCAGTTTAGCTGTCGTTGTGTGAACATTGTTCGTTTATTCACATTTCATACATTCAAGAGTAGAACTATTCGCGGGCTAAACTTTTAGATTGCATGCTTACAATTAAGCAACACGTGTTTCTATCTGCAAATAATTTTTCCAAGACTTTATTGAAGAGTTCTGGTTCTATCTCACGAATGGCTCAGACGATATTATCACTAAGAATGTGGAATGTTTCGGGATTATTCGCATAGCATCGCTCTACAACTCTAAACCCCACAAGAAAAAGTGTCATACAACCAACACCAACTGATGAAGGAAGTTTTATATTATCCGACAACCGTATTGTGCTGATCGACCTGTGTAGGTTAGAGGTGATTAAATTGTTCTTAGTTCCTAGGAAATGGCTTAAGTTTTGGGCCATCCTAATGTATATTGGTATAGACTGCCGTGAATATGTGTACCGAACTTTTCCATTTTAAGCATTGCTAATTATTATAATTTTGTGCATTTTATATTCTTTTTAAATAAAATCATACACTAATTTTTCACTAATTTCTTTCTAAGTTATATTTAATTATTTTAATATACTGTGGTGTACATATTTATTCGTTGATCATTTTTAAAAATAAGATATAAAAGCATATTTTGTTTTATATTTACATAATTTTCTATTCTTTTCTAGTGAAATTTTATATAATAATATGATATTATGATATCCTATTGTAAAAAATAATTAAATAAAATTTACTTAAAGCTATTCGCGTTACTATTGATACGTCCTTTCTATATTAAGCCAACGATATATATTATCTAACGTCACATGTATAAGTTTTTAAATATCTCAATAAAAATTTGTGGTATCAAAGCATAATGGGTATAACCCGCTGTTACACATGTAGATACGTATATATAACATTTCAAAAAAAACCTAATAGACCAGATCTAAATATGTTAATAGTTTCATAGCTATATATTCCAGATCGCCGAGGACATCTATGGTTTGAGACCACATTTCCTACTAAGTAAATTTCTTCGATACGTTGTAATTGTATTCAATATGATTTTGAAGGTAATATTTCACTTGGAGATTATAATAACTTTCTACTGCCTGCTGGCCAATAACACTGGTACAAATGTAAAACCTTCCTTAGAGATATGCTGCCGTATGCAGACACCGACGGTCGTAATCGGTCTGCCCGGTTACGGGAGATATCCATTTTGGTTACCATTTGAAGAAATAAAAACAAAAGCACGGGACTACGGAACTCTGTTGTCTACGGCAGCGGTCTAGTCAGGGGCTGTCCCTTGTTAGAGCTTTCACTGTATTTCATTTTTTTATTATGTCTTTAAAAGTGCTTTAATACAGTTATTCTATTTATTGTACGAAATATTTACAAATAAAGAAGTTTATGTATTTATATTTACATTTTTAGTAATAGTTTATTAAGTTTTATTCTAATCAAACAAAGAATACTGCTGAGAGCATCCCAACAATATCTTTAAAGTTGAACCTGCTATGTAGTTTACGTTGTGGTTGAAATATGTACATATTAATTCATAATACATAACATGTACTTACTTATGGGATGTTTACATGGATTCGTAATAAAAATCTCTTGAAAATAAGGGCTACAAATCGCCAAAACGATTTTGTGAGCCTGTAGTAACTTTCCATCGCATGCCAATGTTACATCTACCAAATCACCGCGATCATAGAGGCTTTGAAAACCACTAGCAATATTGTCCTGGAAATTTTTCCAGCATAATTTAAACTCGTCATCCATGACGAAAAATTATGCAAATATTCTTTAAATTATTTTTAATATTTATTTTGCGATGTTTGTAGATACTTTGACTTTATTTATATTATTTGTTTTGTTTATTAATAACTTTTTTATTTTGACATTTGGCGAATACTTAAAAGCATAACACACGAAATGTATCTAGATACCGAACACTTGGATAAAATAACAAAGATAGCACAAAGCAGAAAAAATTATAAGGCCGAAAAAGCTTTTTTGAGTATAACGGTAATTAAATTTAATTGTTTATAGTAGCACTTTTTAAAAGCTTTTTTATTCACACACAAAATGCAGAAGTGTATATCTAAAAAAATTGTCTAATGTTAATGTAAATTACTTTTTGTTTAACAACACATCATATTTTTAAAAGCACGAAATGTTCTTTTTTATTTTTTTATAAAATTCTTATATTTTTAAGTCAAACACTTGCTACGTCTTCAGCACAAAGTTAGTGGTCACTTATATTCTTTTCTGTTCCAAGCACTCCCACCGACTGTCAATATATTTCATAAAAATAGAAGAAAATCAACAATAAAGCATACATGGAAAAACAATAAAACAGGGCTGCTAAGTTTTCAGTAAAGAGATTTATGAAGACCGTAACAAGGCAAATTTACTATAAGGTGCCAGATTTAGAGCTACACAACAACGACAGCTATTTCTGTTGGTGTAAATTGCCTAGATATGTAAAAATCATCTGGCATGATATGGAGGAAAAAAACACTAGCTATTCTGAGTATATTGCAAACAAACCAAATATACGTAAGCATATTGACATTCTTTAGTTAAGAGATAGGAAAAGATTCATCTGTGCTGACAGTGCAACCCCGCTTGTTACTTGTTTTCACAGCGAATCAGGGGTCTAATGGTCGCTTTTGATATCCAGCTGATTCGGTCGAGTTTTCTTAGTTTGACATTATGACATTCGATTCGAATAATGTGAAAATAAAAAAATTTGATCGAATCAGCTCAATATGGAAAGCGTCGATTAGGCCCCAGGTATTTACTACAAAAACTTTTTTAATTTTGTAGAACTGATACTTGTTGATCTTGCTCGTGCCTTGTGCTGTATTCTATTGGCTAATAAATCAGTGCGATATAATCTTAATCTTTCCTTTTGGTTTGACACTTGTCTAATACATACTATGTTAAGATTATTAAAGCTATACGTTCAATAGAATTGTAAGCGTACCATCTGGTACTGAATTCGTCTAGGCCCTCTAGGGTTCGGTATCAAAGTATATTTGATCAAGTACAATCGTACTCGTAAAACAGGCTATTTGCATTCGGTATTTTTATACGATTGTCAATTCCAACACCAATAATTATTATATTTTTTTCTATTCGTTTATTTTAAATTTTTATAATTCATGAAAACTTTCTCACAATACATAAAATCTTTCTTTTAATGTGAACAAAATTTGTCAATCGGCATCATCTGGCAAAGTTTATTCATGGTATTTGGGTGTATATTATTAAACGCTTTTGCCATAAAATGTTAGCATTACCGATTCGCTGTCAGCAATGTGATTTTGGTTTGTTTTGCTTTGTGTTTCTGGAGAAGTGTCGTTAGGAAGTTCCGTAATTTATCACCATTAATAAAAAAGAAATAAAAAAATACCATAATGGCCTGTGAGTGAATATTTCCAAAAAGAATCAGTTTTATTTCGATAAAGAGTATTATGTAATTGTTATATTTCACATATTGCAGGCTTAAATCCTTTTGCGCAGTTTCAAAAATCATTTAACAAGGACGGAGTTGTATATAGTTATTTTGATTTGAGATCAATTAATTTGAAATACGGTAAGTCTTAGTACATAGGTTAAATAATTTAAAGATAAAGAGATAAAGTTTAATAATTCATGCTTATATACGTAGTATTTTTTTGTGGTTGGATATAGTATATAAAAATTTATATATTTATATATGTAAATATCTTCTTTTTGAATACTATGTACGTACGTACTTGCATACATTTGTGAACAATCCAACTGAACTTTAAACTAAAATTAGAGGTCCATTAAATTATGTACATACGTATGTATGTATGTATTTCCATAATATAATATGTAGGCATGAACGCCATTATTTAGCTTGATTTATGCACATATTCATAAATGCATATTCTGTATGCATACATAGTATAGACTGTGTACTTTTAAATACAGGTTTTTTTAACTTGTTGCTTTTTCCAAGTTTGCTACTAGAAAACCTACCGAAAAGACAGCTATGTACATATACTATACATATGTATTTTCATAATTTGCACTAAATAACAAACTTATTTTGCTTCTTTGGATTCCAAAAGTATTGATAATGATTGAGGAATTAAACAGAATCATTCTTATTGTGGTTGGAGTTTTTGTGGGGGAAAAGGAAATTTTAAGAAATAAATAAATAGAAATAAATATATAAATAAGGACGTTTTGAATTTTTTATTTTTTATATGACCATATTTTGTTACGAGCAGTAGTAGAAAACCTGTTTTAATTCTAAACTTCTGTGATCGCATGATATCTTGCGGTCTTCTCTGACTTTATTTAATATCTGTCAACGTCAGTCGTTTATCTGTCTTCTTTATAGTTAATAGGCGAGGCCATTTTTTCTATTGCAGCTTAAGCTCATACTATACAGCCGATTTTGACAAAACTTATACCATTTCAAAGGTATTAACTTGCATATGTACAGTATATGTTTTATTAAGATTGTTTCAGTTTTTTGGGAGCTATAAGCATTTAAATTTACTACTTATATATGCAAACTTATGCCAACATGCATGTATGTATCAGCTTCAAGTTGAAAAATAAACAATACATGCTTGTGTGTTTGTCCAATTTGTTTTCGAAAAGAAATGAGAATAGCTATCAGACCGAACAGAGAAAAACTCTACTTTGGATTTATGGAATTTTTGGAAAGGCGTAGTGAGCAAATGAACAAATTCATTTCTAGTTGTTTATTTTGAATGTTTTTATTTTTGTATTTTCTCGTATGAATGTAAGTGTTTAATGTTTTATCAAATACATGTATAAAAAGCTAATACTCATTAAATTTTTCCCAACGTTTCGTCAATAAATTGTGAACTTTTGTAACGGAAAATATTAGAATTTGTTTGTTTTTCATTAATCATCTTGTATGAATTGTTTCAAAAATATTTTTGAAAATGTTGTTTTTCACATTGAAAGGAATCAGTTTAATCGAATCCAGTTTAGAATTTTTTCTGAAAAACATTGTAGGAAGAAAAGCTGTAAATTTATTCAACGTGCCTCCAGGTGTTTGCATAATGAAACCTTTTACGGAAAAATGTACTGGCAAGTGGTACTTATCAAACTTCAAACTTTCATTATTATACAATTACTGCACTAGCGAATTAACCCTTTGTGCTTTAATTTCAAATACATGTGTGTTTGTGTGAGCAAATATCGACTATCTTTTAGTTATCAGTTATTTGATAAAAGTTACAGATATCGTTTAAAAAATACTAACCAAACTTTATATAAATTTCAAAACACAAAATCGGCCCGGCATGAAAAATGGCCCCAAAATGTTCTATTAAAAACAACAAATCTTAATTTTGTAGCCATTTTTATTTATTAATTTTCCTATATTTTAGGTCCATTTTTCATAAAATGTAATATGTTTTCTATTGAAAACAGCAACAACATTTTGAGGGGTCACTTTTTATTTTGGAACCATTTTTCAATAACGTAAGGAATTGTCCCCAATTAGTAAAGATTTTTTTTACGAATTTTTATGGAAATTATGAGAAATCAAGGAATTACATGTATCAAAACGCTTTATAATAATCAAATTTAGTTGTCTACATAAATTTAATACTTTCTTACCTCTTTTTTATTTACAGATGAATTACCCTTTTCCATAAGAGTTCTACTCGAGTCAGCCGTTCGCAATTGTGACAATTTCCATGTATTGGAGAAAGATGTGGAGAGCATATTGGCTTGGTCTCCCGATTTAAAACAAGGACAAAACGATGTTGAAGTATCATTTAAACCTGCTCGTGTCATACTACAGGTATTCAATAATTTGTTCTCCTTCAACCAGCAAAGTTTAATTCTTTTTTCGATTAGGATTTTACAGGTGTGCCCGCTGTTGTTGATTTTGCTGCCATGCGTGATGCCGTATTGCAACTTAAAGGTAATCCGGAAAAAATCAATCCTATCTGTCCAGCTGATCTCGTCATTGACCATTCCGTTCAAGTCGACTTTGCCAGAACTTCCGATGCTTTATCTAAGAACCAAAATTTAGAATTTGAACGCAACAAGGAACGTTTTACATTTTTAAAAGTGAGTTACATAGTCAAACAGTTTATTATTTAAATGTTAAATATATTGATTCTGTAGTGGGGTGCTCGTGCATTTAACAACATGTTGATCGTGCCACCTGGTTCAGGTATTGTCCATCAAGTTAATCTTGAATATTTAGCGCGTGTTGTTTTTGAGGCCGACTCGGAAAATGGTGGGAAAATGCTGTATCCCGACAGTGTTGTTGGAACCGATTCCCATACAACTATGATAAATGGTTTAGGCGTACTTGGATGGGGTGTTGGAGGTACATATATTTGTTTCTGTTGTTGTTTGCCAGGGAGATTTTTTCTTTACCTTTGCTTGTCTTTTTAAAAAGGAATTGAAGCGGAAGCTGTAATGTTGGGTCAATCAATTTCGATGCTTTTACCAGAAGTAATTGGATACAAATTAAGTGGAAAGTTAGGTCCTCTTGTAACCTCTACCGACTTGGTCTTGACCATAACAAAGCACTTACGCCAGCTAGGAGTGGTTGGGAAGTTTGTTGAGTTCTACGGCCCTGGTGTAGCTGAACTCAGCATTGCTGATCGCGCCACAATTAGTAACATGTGTCCTGAATATGGAGCTACAGTTGGTTATTTTCCAATCGATGAAAATACTTTAAACTATATGAAGCAAACTAGTAAGAATTGAAATACTAAAAAAAAGTTAGAAAATTTTATAATCTTATATACAATATTTCTTTAGATCGTCCTGAAAAGAAAATTGAAATTATTAGACAATATTTGCAAGCCACTAGTCAGTTACGTAATTACAACGATGAATCTCAAGATCCCAAATATACACAGACAATAACGTTAGATTTGGCTTCTGTTGTTACTTCAGTTTCGGGTCCTAAACGTCCTCATGATCGTGTATCTGTTTCAAACATGAAACAGGACTTCCAATCCTGTTTGGTTAATCCCGTAAGTTAACATATTTAATAAAACTCGATATTGTTGCCTTTATTTCCTTATTATGAGATAAACAAAGCCCAGTGATGCCTTTTTTTGGTATTTAATATAAATTGAATTTTTTACACAACTGAACTTAGTGTATCCCATAAATTGAAATGTCAAAAAAAGAAGACGTAGCACTAGCACAAACAAACACATATCTCACGAATATATAATGTGTACATATTTTCAAACATTTGCGGCTTACAAAAGAGCTATCTAAAAGAAACAGCAACTGTGATGTGCCAATTATTTCAATAAAATCACGGCTACTATTTCCTTAGATAACTCGATATAATAATTGAAAACATTTATTTCTTCACTATCAACATAAATAAAGAATTTTTTAAGGATTAATGTACTAACTACTCTTCGTGGTGTTTTTAATTGAACTAAATTGACAACTAAACGTTCGGAATGTGCACTTTGAAAGCTTCTTATAAACTCTGCGTTCAATGCCACTAACTTACTCATAAGTCTCCTCATATTTCTTGTTGGCAATTTTATTTAAAAAAAATAGCCACACTAACATTTTGCTAAGACCTGCAATAATTATTTTTCAATTTGTCTTAGCAAGCAAATAAAAATGGAATAAAAGAATATTTTTAAGACGAACATAATTTGCAATTTTTAAATTTACACTAAAAAAAATAATTAATAAAAATATTTGCATATTATGCTTTAAGTGTAAGCACAATCACGAAGAAAATCATTTCTAAAGTTCTTTTTAACAAAAAAAAACTGTTATTAATTTATTATTACTTTAATAGGAAAAATTAATTGATATGTACCTCTACTGATGTTCCTGATACTTTCAGATCAATTCAGTTAGGAGAAGTTTAGGTTGTCAAGTGTAAAATTTTAAACACGAAATAATCATTAAATAGCTTAGTTGCATTTTACAAAGAAATTTTATTTCAGAATCTAAATTAATGTCATAAAAAAAATTCAATAAAAAAAATGCAAAAAAATTCCGCAACTTTTCTCTTTTTATTAAATATTTTTAAACTGACCTACTAATTGTACTATAAAACGTTGCTGCATAAATACTCGTTAAAAAGATACAAACACACCAACATACGTACAAATGGATTGAATTTATAGAAATGTCAATAACCCTTTTATTTCTTATTTTATTTTGCTTATTTTACAAGAAATTAAAAACAACTAGTTTTTGTTTCAATTTTATTGCAGGTTGGATTCAAGGGTTTCGCAATTGCAACCGATGCTCTTCAATCTTCTGGACACTTCCAGTGGGATGATGGAAACAATTATACCATTAAACATGGCTCGGTAGTAATAGCTGCTATCACTAGCTGCACTAATACCTCGAACCCATCGGTAATGTTGGGAGCAGGTCTTGTAGCTAAAAAGGCTGTTGAGAAGGGATTGACTATTAAGCCATACATAAAGACATCGCTTTCGCCTGGTTCTGGTGTTGTAACATATTATCTGAAGGAGTCGGGCGTAATTCCTTACTTGGAGCAATTGGGTTTTAATATAGTCGGCTACGGTTGTATGACTTGTATCGGTAACTCGGGCCCACTTGATGACAATGTTGTTAACACTATTGAAAAGAATGGTTTAGTGTGCTGTGGTGTCTTATCAGGAAACAGAAACTTCGAAGGACGCATTCACCCCAACACTCGTGCCAATTATTTAGCAAGTCCTTTGTTAGTGATTGCTTATGCAATTGCTGGTCGCGTTGACATTGATTTCGAAGTGGAACCTTTGGGTGTCGATAGCAATGGGCAAAAGGTATTCTTGCGTGACATTTGGCCAACGCGTTCAGAAATTCAAGAAGTCGAAAACAAGCATGTCATACCAGCAATGTTTCAAGAAGTATACAGTAAGTTATAATTTTTTTAATATTCTTAAAGGCCTTTGCATTATTATCGCCACCTTAAATATAAAAAGCTATACATGTTGTTTGTTCACAGGAGAAAGAAGAAAATGTTTTTGTTAAAGTTTATGGGTATTTGTATTTTCATAACCAAATCATAATTTTAATTGTTTTTCGTAATTAAGCCTTTGTCTATGTCCCAGATAATGAACCCCAGTTGTTGGCTTAAGGTATTAAAAAAATTATATATTCCCGTGAAGAAGCGTAGTGCAGTTTCGTGTCACACACGTGAAATAAAATTTTTGTACTTTTAATGAATAATAACAAAATTTGGGTGCAACCGGGGAGAAAATCAATATTGAGGTTGGCTGGGGCCACACGAGCGCTTTAAAAACACATCTTTCTGCGTTTTTTAAAACTAAATTTACAGTTTCAAATCTTATTATGTACTAGTATTTAGTATATTTATTATTCGAGATATTCTCCCAATATAATTTCAAAAAGGTTTTTTTCGTTGAGGGTTGAGCACTACATGTACATAAAGAAGACTATACTCATTAAAGGCATACACGCCTTATCATGTTAGGCAGCGACTAGCGCATTATTATTAATGTCGCAGTTTACAATGGAACCTTATTGGGTAATTTGCACCGTATTGGGGGTATATTAAGAAAGATTGTTAGATATGTATATAATATTCGATTAAGAGAACATGATCTTGTCTCTAGCCGTCTAACTGAATTTCTTGGTGTCAATTTCGAAAACTATATTAAGCTACGGCTTCTACTTCAATTTTACAAATTGATGAGAAGTGGTCAGCCGCTAGTTTTTCGTTTATGAACTCGACTCGCAATATTCAAATTTTCACACCTCTCATACATCTATCTGTTTTTGAACGATCCTTTTTGATAAGAATTTGTCGTATTTGGAATGGTTTACCAGCTACTCAAAAGGTTCTCTCATTCCTATAATACTTATAAAAGGATAGTTTCAGTCTCACTCACATCAACATAATGTATCAGAAAATGCTATTTCCAATGGTAATTTTCTTTTTCCATTATTTACCATTTATCTCTGGCTATGGTTTCCTTTTTTTTTATAAATGCTTCGAGGCAATGTTTATATGGCTGGGGAGCCAACTAGTTAAGTATGATAAGTATTAACTTTAATAGAATAATACATCTGAATTATATTATAATGTATACACTCTTCTTTGTTGTTAATCTACAGTACATGCATTATAGGCCGTATGGGCTTCCTATGTACTGGAATAAATAAATAAATAAATGTATTTCATTGACCTTATACCCAATCATCAGATCTTCTGTTGACCTTAAACAATTTCTAGAAAAGTTTCAAGTAGAAAGTTGTTGTATGAGGTAAGAGGTTTGAATATGGTGATTTGTCATGGGTACTAATGAAATGCATGTACTATAGAGACTGGATCAATTCTCAAAAAACAAAACCTTATATAATAGTTGCGAGTATTATATTCAACTATAAAATTCTTATATTAATTAAAAAGTTCTTCTAAAATGGCAGCGAAGGTTCCAAACCCATAATTAAAACTTTGATTGTGAATTTGTATAATAATTTTTTGTATGTATTCAAATTGCAATCTATCGGAACATATAGAGATATTAAAACAAAATTAATTAATAAATATACTCATTAGACGTTTAAAGATGCTATTTGAATGAAGGATCGATAACAAAAGTTATTTTCGAATAGCAAATTTGATCATTGTTAGTTAAGAAATAATAATCTTATTTTGATTTTTTGCAAAAAAAAATTCAATAAATAATCTTTGTTTTGGTTGAGTTCAAAATAAAAGTAAAATTTTATCGCAAAAATAAAAGCAAAATTTATATTTTTATTTTTCACCGAAAAGTATGAGACTTTTATTTTTCCCAAAAATAACGAATTTTTTTAAAATTTTTTTTTGTTGACTATTCAAATTAATTGAGTCTAGAATTCCGGTATTTTAAGTGTCAAAGTGCATTGTTTGCAGTAAAATACAGTAAAAATAAATTGATTTGATGTACTTACATATCGTAACATTTTTTCCAAAATTCTCGTAAGCTCCAAAGAACATTAAATTTTAATTTTAATTATTTTTCGCTTACAATCACTCTGAGATCGATATGTACACATACATATATCTTCTATATAATTAATAGGCAAACAAGTTTTTTATATGCCTCTTACGCTCATGTTACACTACAATTGACAACAATTATATCATTTTGAAGATATTTATTCTCAAACGTGCATAATCTATATATTTTTAATATTGGTTCAGTATTTTGGGAGCTATAAGCGTTTAAAGTTGCTACTAATGCTGCATGCACACTTATTGCACATAAACAAAACTAAACAAAGCATGCATGTGTGTTTGTTCAATTTGCTTTGGCAAAGAAATGAGACAGAGCATTTTCTATACATACTTTGTGAACAGAAGAGATCTAATCAGTTTAAGTTTTTTATTTATAATGTTTTTTGTTCTTTATTTTATTGTATATATTTATGTAAATGGTCGATTGCGTCGGCCATAAGAATGGATAGACAAAAAGTTGTCAAAATTATATTATAGTTGTTAGTTTTACTGTTAGTTTTTCTTTTTTATTTTGTTAAGGAAATGTGGTCATTGTGTTCCCATTTTTTCAGGTAAAATACAGTTGGGATCAGAAGATTGGCAAACTTTGCAGGTTTCTGATGGGAAATTATATCCCTGGAACAAGGAATCGACTTACATTAAACATCCACCTTTCTTTGACGGAATGACACGCGAATTGAATAATATCGGAAGTATTAAAAATGCTAGATGTTTACTATTTCTGGGTGATTCCGTTACTACAGATCACATATCGCCAGCTGGTTCCATCGCCCGAAACTCGCCAGCTGCCCGCTATTTGTCAGATCGCGGATTGACACCAAAAGATTTTAATTCATATGGTTCACGTCGTGGCAATGATGCTATCATGGCTCGCGGTACATTCGCCAACATTCGTTTAGTCAATAAATTAATAACCAAAACCGGACCTCGAACCATACACATTCCAAGCCAAGAAGAAATGGATATTTTCGATTGTGCTGAGAGGTAAAGTAGCTCTCTAACTCTTCATGTTTCATTCTGCCATATTAAAAAAATACAAATGAAAATATGTTTGCTGTCTTATAGATATCGTGAAGAAGGGACACCGCTGGTGTTAGTGGTCGGAAAAGATTATGGCAGTGGTTCTAGTCGTGATTGGGCTGCAAAGGGCCCCTTCCTATTAGGCATCAAAGCTGTAATCGCTGAGTCATATGAGCGTATTCATCGTTCTAATTTAGTAGGAATGGGCATAATACCTTTACAATTTTTACCTGGACAAAGCGCTGAAACACTAAATCTAAATGGACGGGAACAATTTAATATTAACATCCCCGAACAAGGCCTTAAACCCGGTCAAAAGATTCAAGTCGAGGTAGATAGTACTGGTATAATTACAACTGCTGTATAACGAATTAACGAATTTTTTTATATTTATTTTAGGCCAATGACAATGTTTTTGAAACCATTCTACGTTTTGATACTGAAGTCGATATCACTTATTTCCAGAATGGCGGTATTTTGAACTATATGATTCGTAAAATGTTGAACTAATTTGAAATAATCAAAACAAACTGAACAAATTTTGAGCATTTTTGTATCTTATATAATATTTTAAAGTTTATGGTGATATTGTGTTTACAATAGTTTATTAAAGATGAATAAAAAAGTATATGTATATATATGATCAGAAATTGTTTTCTATTAATAATCGTTATACGAAGACCAAATCATAAATGACATCGGCGTAAAAAAATTATTTCAGTCGGACACTAATCGTCTTCTAAAATCCATCATCCGTAACCTAAATTGGTTTTTACGAGAGAAGAAAAAAACATTTTAATTTCAAAATCACTGTCAAGTTAATGTTCTGTTGTTCTGTAAACCGAGTCGGTTTTAAATCAAGTGTTTCCCCGAAACCGACTTCAATTTGCTGTTTCCTAAATCGAACGATTTTCTGCAATAAAAATTGAGTACAAATAAGTTTTAGAAGTCAAAAATACTTTAAAACCATAAGCAAGCAAACAATTTATGGATGCAGAAGAAAATTAAAAAAAAAATAATTAAAAATAAAAATAATATGAATAATTTTGATAACCTTTTTGAAAGATATTTCTTTTTAGAACAAATCCATATAAAAATATTTATATTTTTAATTAAAATAAATACATACATGAATTTTAAGTATTTACACTGCTTTGCATTACTTTTCGCACTTTCCAAAAAGTTCATATGTATGTATATGGCCATGGGTCATGCATGTGCCTTTTTGTCATTTGTTGGAAAATTAGTTTAAAATGGATTATAAAAATTTTAACGAAGAGACCAACATTCAATAATTTTTTGCAAAATGAGTTCAAAGAAAGTCAAATATGCCAAAGACTATTAAAAATTGATTGAAAGTTAGCTTAAGCCCGATTGCAGTATTTATTTTTTTATAGACCTGAACTATTTTAGTAATATTTGCAGCAGATAGATTAAAAGTAACCAACAATTATTGTATTGTCTTTCTGATCTGGGCCACTTTAAAAATTTTTAACTTTTTTTAAATCAATTTAAAACTTTTTTGCCAATTTCTTTGTATTCGTCTAAAGGGCAGCACCGGTTTCAAAGTATCACCGGTTTGATACTCATGATTGCAATGTTTTGCAACTTTGAATATGTACACGATCTAAATTCCGCACCAGAATTGCATACAAACTTTGTATTGATATGTTTTGGAAGTAAGGCTTTGTAACGAGCCGGGCCCAATGAAGTTAAATGGTCCGATTTGTTGTTTTTCCAATAAATCGACACACAAATCAAGTTAATGGAAATGTGTTAAAATATAATGTTCATCATCATTGCATGCCACACTTTAGATTAAATTTTTTAAATTTTAAATTCAATGATATGACAATAGGTTCGCCAGATCAGGTTCTACAAGTATACATAACAAATCCAAAATAAGAAAATTTTTTTCTAAAATCAATCATTTTTTACGAAAAATTTTAATTTGTACTTTTTATTATTTTATATTTTTTTTATTATTATTTTATTAATTATAAAAGATTTTTCCAAGCTTTAGGTCAATTTGTGTGTATTATTTATTTTTTTATATAATTTTTAAAAATATCTTATATATTTTTAAAATATAAAATATAGATATTTTTAAAAATTATATAAAAAAATAAATAATACACACAAATTGACCTAAAGCTTGGAAAAATCTTTTATAATTATTAAAAAAAAGGTCGAAAAAATAAGAGAATATTATTATTTTATTAATACATTTTAAAATTTTTTTCATCAAACATATAAATTATTTTTTTGCTTTTAGTTTTAAAATAACTTAATGTTAAAAACACATAACAAACATTTACAAAATGATTTTATGTTGCAATTGTCTTAAAGTAGTTCTAACGCATGTGTATGTGTTTATGATTTATTTTATTATTCTAATAAGAATGTATTAGAGTAGGAAAAACAATTAAAGACTTTCTATTCGTTTATAAAAGTAATAAAACTTAACAATCGTTAACAAAATACACTAGTTTTTTATTTCTAAATAAATAATTATATTCAAATCTTAAACCATATAATTAGCTAAAAAATAAGTTTTTGTTTGTACAAAATAAAAGTAAAAACATACCGCCAAATTAAATGCAAATAGAATAAACAAAAAATCAATTGTGTTTATTTTTGCTCTGCGAACAGAAATACAAATTGAGTAAAAAAAATTTAATTTATTATTTTAATTTATTATTCAGTTTGTTTAAACGTTTATAAAATTAACTCCATTTTTAATTCTTAAGCATTTATAATTTTTTTTATATTTATTTATAATTAAAACAAAGTTCTAAACTAATGACGTGATTTTGTGAAACACAAAGTTTATGGACGTTTAAAATTAGTACGAACGAAAAATTCAAACTTTATTTTCAATTAAAATTTGTAACGTATAGAAACGATGTGTTTTACGAAACCATAAACCTAAAAAATCACATTTTCATGCCTTTTAAAATTAATTTTTTTCGCTATCTGAAATATGAATCCATGTAACATTTTGAGTTTTATAACATAAAGAAAAAATCTTTATACGAAGAAGAGAGCAACTGATTGGAGTTAAGTGAAGGATATGGTTTTGATACAATATACAATGACGAATAAAACCATGAATTTGACTTTTTGCATGTTACATAGTTTAATCACGACAAAGCTTTGCATTTAAGATGACGATAAATATTTTATTCCCCACAAATGGTGAGCTTTAAATTGAAAGTAACAATTTATTTATTTAAATATTTACAAATCTATGAGAAGTTTAACACTTGTATATGCTCTTAAATCTATAGTAAGTTATGTAAAATTCACAAAAGAAAAATAATAACGGAGATCACTCCGTTCATATGCATATTTATGTATGTATAAGAAATCTTTGGTGAAATCTTGCTTCGTATTTCTCTTATATCCAAACATATGCTCATATACACTTATATATTTATTACACGTACATATAATTGGTTTATGTATTCAATATTTAAAAAAAATTTTGTTTAATGACTCTTGTATCATTTTCAAGTTCAGTATAAGATGCAGTATTTTGTATTGTATAATGTAAATGCATTTTTATTTCAGGACTTTGAACTGAATTTGTGCATTCCCACATTTTCTTTACGGTGGGTTATTTGCTGCTCACTTACCATCGTATTTGGTGCTTATACTGTTCATCGACTGCTATACGTTTAATAGTTTCATAACCTAAAATGATGCTAAATGAGAATGCAGCCGATTGTACCAAGCGCGCCGACAATCCTTTAAAGAAACAGTTGAGTTTTTCTTCTCGCCACAGTTCTCGAAAAGCTATTTTCATACTTTCAAGTCGATGTACCTAAAATAAAATGTCATTATTTAATTGCGCACAATACAGTTGCTAATACAAATTCATCGAACATTTCGTTTGAAGTTTTTGTTCGAACGAAAAAGAAAATTCATAGAGACTAAGATATTGTTTGACGAATGTTAGAATATTTTCTCAATGCTGCTTGAAGTTTTAAGTAAGTTTTAATAACACAGAAAGAAATTTCTTTGAAAAGTTGTAAGTTGTCTGTTAATAAGAAAATTATAGAATTCATTCACTCACTCCACCGAACTTCACTGAAATGAAAATCATTAATTAGAAAAGTCCCGAAGCATTCCAGGTAACCACATTTTCCTGTTACTTGAGTCATCTTTTTATTGGATTTTAGATATGTATAACAAAACAATAGATATACAAGAAAAAATATATGTATGTAAATTGAAATTTCTAATCATAATAAAATAAAATAACAATTTGATAAAAATTGCGGTAGCGCTTATTAGGTGAAATATTTCTCACTCCTGACCTTGTCTTTAGAACAGAATTATTTAGTATTAAACTTTAGGAGATATGTTTAAAAATCGTAATTAAAAACTTAGAAGTTGTCCTTGAGATTAATTTAAACGCCTTAAGAGTATGACAATCGATGCTAAATAATGTAATAATGCTTTGTAATTTTTCATAAGCCCAGATAATTCTCAATTGAAAAGTAATTTCATCAAATATGCAATAAAAAGTTAAATAAAAATTGCAATCGAAGAGAAGAAACAGTCAATTTTATTTAATAAAAAAATATTTGTTGATGATTGAACAGCATTCTATCACTCATTCAATAAAATTCACTCAGTTTTGTTCATCTTCCATTTGTGTTATCAACATTAAAAATTCTCTTCAACAACTATACAATAAACAAGGTAAGGTCATTATAGCGGCTGATTGTTTAGTATGTTCAATATGTATGTACTTCCTGAGTGTTCAATTCGTTATGAAATAAATAAACAATATTTTAAATATATGGAATTTGCATGACAGTTAGAGGACTAAGGCTTTTATTATACTAACAGGTTTACCTTGTTTATTGTATCATCTCATAATCTGATTAGGAAATGTGCAGTCGACTTATTATTCGAATTGAGTTTGAGTCAAAGGATTTCACGTTTTTCTTGTAAAGACAAATATACTTTGTTCGAGAAATTGTCCTAATTTAATTTTAAAAAAACTATTTGTTAACGGTTGAGATAGTCTATATACATACATACATTTCATCAAAAGTCATCAGCACCAACGAAATGCATGAGCAAATAAAACTTTTTGAAGTTAAACAAATTTTTGTTGTAAATATATAAATTGAGTTTTAATCAATTTAGCGGAAAAATTTTCACAATGTATTTTATTCACCCTTATTGTGAATAATAAGCATAATAATTTTCTCCCATGAACAAAAAATGGTCAAAAAAATTATAACTAATAGTATACAAACAACACAACACCACACAAAGTTGACAATCGGAATTGCGATAAGGGTGAATATTACGGTTTTCTTTTTAAGGAAATATTGATATGCGTTTTGCTAGAATTCCTACCTAAGCCCAAATTATTAATTTCCATATTGAAAGTTTTTGTATTAAACATTTTAACCGGACTCCATTATTGGCGTTCATACAAAAATTTAAATTATTAAATGTACAAACATTACATATTGCTCCTTTATTGCAAAGTAGTCATATCTCAAAAAACTCAATTTTTGAGTGCTTGCGTGAAAAAAGAATTGAAATAAAACAAATAATTTTAAATGGTTAAAAATTAAAAACTCAATTTATTTATTAAATATTACCTTTTGTGTGTAAATATGGCGATTATGGTGTATGCCAATTGGCGTTTAAACAACGAGAGCATAAGTTAAAACAAAAAGAACCAAGGTGACGAGTTCAAAGATGAGCAGAATACCGTTATCGGTTTATTCGTTAGAATTTATGTAAAACCTCCCATCCAAGGGTGAATAAAAACGGAGTGCTATAAATCCTAACGACACGATAAAATTATTAAACGAAACACATTAAATATAAGATCTGACTTAAATATTGAGTTAAGAATGAGCAATTATTCATCGCATTCTTTATCTTTTGTGAAAAATTCATATACATAAATATCTGGCATACTCACCTCTTGAGTGGAGAATATTTCTTTATTTTTCCAATGAGCCGTGAGTAAATTAAAAACTTTAAACTCGTTTTCTGAAGAACGCGTTCTCTTGAGATTTGACTACGTTGCAATAAAGGAGCGATATGTATTTATAATTACCTGAAGTCTAGCTCTAACAATGTCCAAAGGATTGGTTAGTATCGTAGTTGTAAAACCTCCTAAGCTGCCAGCGATACACTGTATAAGTAAATGAGAAACCCAAGGAGGACATATTTTACATAACTCATCTATTGCAATGGAAAAATATAAATATATATATGCATTAATATTAGTTTCATATTGCAAAAGTGAATTTATTTATTTCAAGAAATAAATTTACCTTGGTAGAGGTGGTAAAATCCCCACCACATTGCCGAATTTGGAACATATGCCATAAGGCTGGCTGTGTAGCCGCGGTAAAATCCTCGAAAACCATCCCTCCGTAAAATTTCCTTCGCTATGTCAATTGAAATATTAAAACGACTTCGGTTTGGTCCAGTTTGTATTCCGAGGGGATTTATATCACCCCTAGCTCCAGCATGATGAGCCATCCCTAACACCATCGCATGTTGCGATATAACGTCGAAAGGAACTATAATAGTCTGACCCACAAGCGAAGCACAACCCCCACCAACAAGAGCTTTAACTCGATGACCAGCACCCATATCGTTCAAAAGATGTCGTACCCCTTCATATGTACTTATATAGAAGACTCCAGAAACTATTTGAACGGAGGATATCCAAAAGCCTCTATATAAGCCGGGAATACCTTCGGAGTGATAAATCTTGTAGGCGCAGTCGAACATTCCCTTGTATACATCACTTTTGTGCTGTACTTGCAATTGCGTTTTTATTACCGTTAGCGGAAATAAACAACAACGCACTGAAAACGAGCTTAACATTGATAGCGGGAAAAATTTACTTTTATCCATCATGTCCCATTCAATTGTGCGTATGTATGGAGCATCTAAGGTGTTGCTGGAACCACTTGTAACTCCGGAGGCCACAGTTATAGCTGTGCGATTCATTTTTTTAATGATATTGCTACAGGGGTTTTAAACTTTTGTTTTAACCAACAATCACTCACTCACTCACAGTGGCAGCAATACGTAGGTCATGAGTTCATAAGTAATACTCGTATGGGTGTATATTATTTTTCGAAGTAAATGTTGTTTCCCGGCGAAAAAGTCTAAAATATGTAAGCATGTTTATTGATTTTTATAAAAGTAAATACATACATATGAATGTATACAAGTATGAACATATGATATAAAAATATTCTGCAATTAAGTTATAAGCATGTACATACATATGTATGTACATGGTGAATGAACTCAGCATTGACAATTTAAACGTTTTTTGGTCTACTCGGACTTTGCCCACAGTTTTTTTGGTGCTATACACACATTACAATAAGGTGTATCCTTAACACACATGAGTATGTATACATGATTTCCTTTACAATTTTAAACCGATTGCAACTACAGATAACGATGTTTGCCCATTATATAATATTTTATTTTTCTCCGCTTTATTTTTGTCACATGAGAATCTATTAAGGAAAAGAAAAAGTGATTGACTATCTTTTGCAAAGTTTGCATCAGCCAATTTCCAACCCCAATCACACACACTCCATGGATTCACACTTTTCGATTGTGTTTTCTTGAACTTCAGATATGACGACACGGGTTTGAAATCTACGTAACTTTTATTTCATTTTTCTCAATAACGCACTGACTATGATCTAATACTCACATAGTTATTCATATGCAATATATATGTATGTAATGCAGCAAGAAATTGCCATTAAAAGTTTTGATCTTGTTTAAAATATTCCACAACAATAAATTAATGTATTACTAAGTGCAAATAAGAAAACACAGGAATAAAATTGACGTTTTTTGACAGATGTTATCAGTGATGCTAATTTATAGATTTACTTTTAAGTTGTCTAGAAGAGAAAGTGAAATATCGCTACTTTCAAAATAGCTGCAACTAGTGAAGTTAAATAAATTCAAAAACCGGGGAAATTTTTGTTGATTTGGATTTTTACAATCGATTACACCAGCAACACAATCAATGTTATTTTCGTCGTAAACTCAGAAAATTAAATCGAAAGTTCTTAAAAAAATTAATAGATCTTGATAACAAACTTCTTTGGTGGGGTTACTGAAAAGGTATAATTTGTGCTAAAAAGTACATAAATATGTAAATGTGTTTGTTTTAATACATATTATTTAAAAAAAATTCTTTTCATTGTTCGAATTTTCCAATTATTTTTTATTACATGATAATTGTATTCAAAGATTTAAAAAAACTTTTGTTTGTTGAGGGTTTTTAGCTAGTCTATATACATGCATTTCATTGGTGCTAAAGCCAAATCATCAGTAGACCTTAAACCTAATTTTTAAATGTTTAAGGTTTAAGGTTTAAATTTATTTTTCCAAAAATCATTATAAAATTTAGTTAAATATTAAAAAACTAAAAACATTAAATAAAATTCCTTACATACTAACGTATTTATCAAAGACTATAACATTATAACAATAAAAAATTTGTACATTTAAAAATACATCCATCATACAATAAAACAAAAATCTTAAAATATATTCCCCAAAAAAGGAAATAAAAAAGGGAAGCTCTTAGAATAATACTTACTGAACTAAAGAACTTAAGACTAACTACTCACTAATAACTTAAAACTAAACAACAAAATAACAAAAACAAAAAAAAACAAAGTAAATTCACAATAAAAAGGGAATAAGAAATTAATTAAAACTATTGAGTAGTGTTATAAACCGTATCAACTATATTGAGACTATGAATCCTTCGATGATAAAATAGAAGGTCTGCACTTTCGCAAAGGAGTCCAGCTCCCCTGAGAGTCAACAAATCCACGGGTGAATAATACCGAGACATCTGAACAGCCTCCAGATCCCTATTCCTGCAAAAGCACTCTCTCACCAAAAGATTCTCAGAGGAACGCGCCCCTTCTAAAAATTTGATCGCAATTTGATTTGATTTTTAAATGTTTCAAACCTCTTTACTTATACAAAAACTTTTAAAAACTCAATGAGAGTTATAAAAATTACAATAGTATAAGCACAGTAGGCTTTGAAACTTATTCAAAAATCCCAACAAACAAATTATTATATCGAGGCAATCTCGATTAATATAAATTTCATAATTGTATTCAGCTAAAAGAAAGGCATTCCGAAGTGTTCTTTAAAGGCGTCGTTATTTCTATGATATACTGAACATATCTCTTAATTTTTGTAACATCGTTATGCGGTTTTTGAATTAATAATACAGGAATAATTGTCAAACTTTGCATTTCCATTAAGGTGTGTGCAAATTGAAAATTTTAAACTCATTTTTTGCAAAACGAGGAGGAAGGGGAAGAAATGTTTCACTATCGCTAAGCTAATAAAAAAATGTAAAAGAGGAAAGCTATTGATTCCTGTGCCGTAAATCGATTGATTTTCAACTCAACAAGACGTTTTATATATTTTAGACCTCAGAATTTTGCGCTGCGGAAGCAATTTCAGTGTACCTACTAATAGTTCGTATTTGTACAATTTTTCCTTTGCATCGCAATAGAGAGTAACCACCTGGTGTTTTTAATGATTTCTTGGCATCAGAGAATAATATATTGCACTAAAGAAACAAATATTTTTGTTTGGGGAATATGGATTGTGATGCAAGTTGCTAAAAATACATTTGAAAGTCGGAGTTTGTTGTAATGTTAACTAACACCACCTGTAAAATGAATTCGCGTTGTTTTACACGTTTAAGATATTTTATTCGAACTTATCTTCAAATGAATTAAATCTTCCGCTTAATAAACTGTTCTTCTGTTTGGGATTCGCATGATTTCAAGTCAAAGGTTCACAACACGTAACCGATTTTAAAAACATGCGTATGTAAGTACAAATTTAATAAATATTGGTTGCGTGTTGGTAACATTGGACCATCAATATGCAGAAGAAGTAATCAATAATGTTACAATATGCGCAGGACACGTAGTGGTGAAATAGAGTGATAGCAATATACATGTGTATGTACCTACATATGTGCATATACATGCATATGTTTGGATTTTTTTTTTGTTTTAGAAATTCGAAATTTCAGTGAACTCGTGAGTTACTTGAATTTTTTATAAATCATTGACATTATGACGAAAAATGTTTGCTTTTCAAACAAAAATATTGTAGAGTTAAAATTTGAAGGTCAATAGGTAACGTACAATCGTCAAAACGTGAGCTTCCTCGGAGAAGTTTAGTTCACGTTTTGCGATTTTACATTGTAGCATTTCATTACAAAAACCAACATTACTAATAAAATACATGCAGGGTACTCCTCACATACAGGACTCTTAACAATTCCCATTTAGTTGATGTAACAACCCAGCAGGAAAAGGTAATCAATAAGAATCGAGGCGGTGATACATAGTTTGTATTATATGTTGATTCCAGAGCTCATTATTCTTTACAAAGAGATGTCCTAGGATAATAATATGTTATTTTTAAGTGTCCGCAGAACGAATTCTATGCATCACACTTCATTCAAAATAGATACATACATATGTATGTATGTAGACAACATGAAAACGTCAACATAAATAACAAATTTTTGTTCTTACAAAAAATACATTCAATGTGCAATAATTGTAATGTGAATTACATTGTCGATTCCAAAGGAATGAATTATTGTTTCTATCTAAAATAATATACCGGTACATATGTTCTACATTTCACTTTAAAGTAGAATCCAATTGAAATCACTTCAGTTTATATTTTTTATGTTCTGCGTTCGTTTTTTTACATTTGAATTTCAATATTCAATACAAATATACTCTACTTTTCCAGAGCATCAAAAATGAAATGTTTACTTTTCATATTTAAATTTCAATGCTTCTGTAGAACATGTCTGATATATTACATATGTACATATGTATGTATATATTTAGTTATATGTACATACATAAATTCCAAGTTTTCCTGCTGGGAGCACTCTGGTACCAGATTATAGCCGAAAAGTTTAGTTTCTCAATCATTGATCGCAAGTCAATAATAGAAGTTAGCCGAGTAAGAGCCTTTGGCATCCTTCAAACACGGCATTGGTCATGCTATTTTGTCAATGTAAACGCTTTCCACAAGTTCCAAACAATGGGTAATTATTCCAAAACTATCATAAAGACACACACAAAATATGTTTGTATAAAGTAAAAAATCTCAAGTAAAACTAAATAACTTTGATTTAACTAAAATATGTATGTATGTATGTAACATAATATAATAAATTACAAAACTCTTTACTTTTGTGTGGCACTGTTAAGGATTTTATTTACATGTATGTATGTATGTATATGTGTTTATGTATGTAAGTATGTAAGTATGTACATATACTTTAGTTTTTTCCCCATTACAGGTAGCGATTCGAACAAAAAAAATAATAAGTACATGTATGTACGTCTGTTGGAAAGCACATATTCTAAACCAAATGTACAAATTTGATTGAGTACAATTGCATGTTAAATTTATTTTTATGTGTTAAAATAACTGGAGGCTAATGACATTTCTGGCAAAATTAACAGTGTGACGATGCTTCCGAAACAATTGCATATTTACTTTTATTTTCAAACTAACCATGCCTATAAAAAGCAATTACCTCATAAATATATGAAGACACAGATCTGTATATAAGTACATACATGCATATGTACGTCTGTACATGTCTGCACATAAACTTGCATTCAGGTAAACGATGTAATTTTCTTAGATACAGGTACAACAGTTACTTTAATTAACTACGCTTCCACTTCCACGATCTAAGACAGATTTGTGATAAAAACGCATGCATCTGTGTTAGATGATTCAGTTGCATTTGATAGCAATTTATCAGTCAGTGTGCTTAAAAGAAAAAAAAGAACAAATAAACAAATATTGGACTTAAATTTCGACTGAACAGCAAATATCGGCGATATGTCTAAGAGTTATTTAATATGTTTGCTTCTATTTAGTATTTCATACTTTGTTAACTGTTTAAATGCTGAAGACGTTGCCACAAACTCTAATGAACTAGTGGAATCGAAACCTCTTAAGTGGCTAAAAGGAGTCCAGGATATAATTGCAAGCCCCACAGGTCATGTTGTTGTTCAAGTCGCAAAAGAATTAATAAATCGGTCGGCCGGAAATAGTCAAGTAAAAAAGCTGAATTACTTTATATGTACATAAATATGTACTTACTTACTTAAATATATTTGTGTATAATTTTTCCTTTGAAGGTCTTAAGTCTTAATTTAACAAACTTGTTGATTATACTACTTCTAAAAGTTCTAATATTTTCGGCTGGGTTACTAGGAGCTGGTCACTGGAGTAACTATGGCTATGCTCGTTCAAAAGATGAAGGTAAGATCTGTGTGTTTTGTTTATAGAAAATATTTTTTAGGTCTCTTACAATTTCTTTAATTGGTCAAACAAAAGTTCTTATTCCGGTATGTGATCGAAATTTTCAAAAATCAAACTACTAAAAGAAAATTAACTGATTATTTTTTATTGTATTAGAACTTCGCTTGTAAGTACTCCATTTTGTGTTTTCCTGCATATAATAATCTGTTCTGTCAATACTGTATGTTAATGAAATCAGTAGCATACTTTAGGAGTTAACATACGCTAGGCGATTCAAATACTTAAAAAATAAAAGACTTAAGAAACAAACTTAGTGTTAGGTTTTCTTCGTTACGGAATTTCTTGATTCTGTCGCCGCGCTCAAAGCCTTTAAGCAATAGCTTAAAAACCTAAATAAACATTAAACAATTATTGGAACCATAAAATATAATTAAGTAATATCGCGTATCGCTTTGAAATTGAGCTTACCAAGTCTTCACATCTTTTCTCAGGAGTTCTGTCCCACGACTCTGCAACTGTAACACAGAGTTGCTCAATGTTAGGCGGTTTTCACACATACTCGTGTTTTCTTGGATCTTCTTCCACTCTTTTCAATTTGTTTGATATAAATTATTGCGTTGAGTATCACTTTGTTTGAAAAATTTCGGGCTTAACCACCCGAAATAATTTCTTTTTGTAGGTTCTATCTTTCCTCGAAATTTCTTTTTTACTAAAAACTAAACTTTTAAGAAAAATTATGATCAGTGCTATTTTTTCCGGTAGGTTTTATGTTTCATCTGTATATAGTTAGCTGAAATGCAAATTGGCATAAGTCTAAGTCCACACGACGATTCTAGTTGGGCAATTCTTGAGTTTATAGATGTATTTCAGTTTGCGGTGAAGGCTATTTCAAGCAATTCTCTCAGAGTCAAATTGACATTTTGATATTTTGATGTAATATAAATTTTGTTATCTTTTTCTGATAATACTCATACTCATGAGAGATACCCAATAAATAATTTGAATAAACAAAATTTTTTTGTATAATTTAATCATTAATCAATATAAAAAAATTGTAAACTTTCATAATTACATATTTATTTATTTGACATCTTAAACATTCAAGGAATTCCATTTCTGATTAACGATGGTGAAGCGTATTTAATAACCGGATTTTTAGCAGCGCAAAGTGGATTTGACGATTGTTTATATTCAGCAGCATGCGAAGCTCCTAATGTGGCTTATGAATATGCAAAGGCAGCCAAAGCTTTAATTGACAGCATTTCAAAGTATGAAGGGTAAGTTCGTAATTCAAATAGAACAATCTTGTGTTAAAGTCTGATTTTTAAAGAAATTTTTATTTTTCTACAAAATTTTTGTATGAAGAATATTTAAAAAACTGAGTGTTTTCCATACGAATTTGTAAAAAGAAGTTTAAGTTTAATTTATTTGGAGGCTCTGAAAATTGTGGTGGCATCGCATTTTTTTCCTGGAATAGAAAACGTTAAATTGGAAACACTCCTTTATACGACAATTCTCGGTTAATTTGAGCATTGGCTTAGATAGTCCAACCTTCGGGGCGAAAACCCTATTAGGCCAGAAAAATTGTTCACTTCCCAGAAAGGGAAAGTATTTCGAATTAATGAGCACGCCGCTTGGTTTTGCAAATCGACTCATTTTGTAATTGTTATAACTTTTTTGGTTTGTCTTTTTATGCTTATGAGACTTTAAATATGTTGTGTGTATGTATGTACATATGTACATAATTATACTCGTATAAGAATTTATGCACATATGTACATATGTGCAATTTAAAAGAGATCTCCAAATTGACCATTTAAAATTTAAAACGGCTCGATTTATAGAATTTCTCTGAAATAATTAAAAATAGACTAATAAATATTTTCATTTCTTTTTCAAATATTTCCAGAGAAAATTTTACAAATATTCGATATACGGAATTAATTGTTTTAGTTGAAGAAGCAGCTCACAATGGATATCGCGGACTTCCATGCAACACTACGACAATATGCGATGGCTTATTTTAAACTTCTTCTTATCATGTACTAAGTAAGAACATTAATTGGTGTATATAATCAAAATTATTACCCTCTTATTTTAAAATTAAATCTGGTTTAGTTGGTTAAGCTGCATATGTACAAAAAATGTTTATTTTGAAGAAACATCTGAGTCTATAATTCGCGTGCTATATTTTGCGAAATTCAAGTTCTTCTGTAATTTTTTTTCTTCTTATTCAGTTCACATAAAAAACTACCAGTTTTAAAATTTCATAATCGCACTTTTCCCCAAAATTAATATTTTACTGAATATTAATTTTTTTATTAAAAACACAAATTACAAATTTAAACTTTAACAATTTTAAACTTTAAAACTAAAAGTTCTGAAAAAATTAAAAAAAAAATATATTACGCTCATCTGCAAATAAATATCTTTAAAATGCTATGTATATATAACGAAAATCGGCTCTATAATGGAAGCGCAAAAGGAATTCCAAAAACCGTCTTGCTTTTTTCAAATAGGGTTTCACATGTATCAATCCGAAGGACAGATAGAGGTTGTTAGTAGAAACATTTTATAAATCTATGTCACATATTTTTTTCAGCTATTGCATAGCTTTTATCGCGGGCTTTGAGCGCGGCGACAGAATCAGAAATTCCGCAACGAAAAAAACCTAACACTAAGTTTGTCTCTTAAATCTTTTGTTTTTTTAAGTATATTGAATCGCCTAGCAAATGTTAACCCCTAAAGTATGCTATTGATTTCATTAACATGCAGTATTGCCAGAACAAATTTTTACATGTAGGAAAACACAAAATGGCATACTTACGAGCAATCGTAGTTGACAAAAAATGATATACACAAAAAAAAAGGCATTTCGTAGGTTTTTAAGCGGTATTTTCCAGATATTTAGAGGATATCAAGTCATAAACTTATGTTTCTTATTGCAGTTACCATAAGCCTATAGTTTCAATGATAAAAATTCCTTAATAACATACATGTAATGTAAGATAATAAAAATATTTTAAACGATATTAACTTCTCATTTATTCAATAAAAGAAAAAAATTTGTTTTCTTATCGGTCACCACGCTCAAAAAGTGTAACTTGAATTAATATCAAAGAAAAAAACTTGAATTAATATCAAAGAAAAAAACTACTGCATAAATAAAAAATAAATAAATAATTATAATTGCATAAGTTGATAAAAAATGCTATGCAATAGCTTTGCAGCGGCAGTCCCCGAGTGCCACACGTCTTTTTTTTTAATTATTGTCATTCGTATCTGAATTTTGACACCCTGTAGTTATCTTTGTATTGTTATAAGTGACTGTCAAAAATATATATTGCAATGGCCTGAGTTTTAAGGAAAGTGACACTTTTTGTCAAATCATGTACACAATCAAAATTCTTACTGCACCGAAATTCTGCGAACGGCCACTAACTATCTTATCTCCCGCTTTCGGCTTGACTTTGATTTATGGAATACTCTGTGTAAAGATTTTACACATAACTTAATGGAAAAATAAAAAAGTATTCACCAATCAAGAGGTGAGTTGACTAGAGATTTAATTGAAATATTAACCAAATATGAAAAAAGATATGATGATTATTTCGGCTTTATTAACTAAACCGTAGTTTTTGAGTTATAACGTTACTGCAACAAATGAGCGATATGTACCTATACAGAAAAAATATATTTTTAAAAACGCTCGTTTGTCTGAAATTATTTCTTTGTTTTTATAATCTCTTTGCTAAGCTTATAAATTAAAAACTTTTCATTTGCATTTATTGATTTTTCATTTCTATTTCAGCAAAAATCATGTTTGGATTGAAAGAACTAGAAAAATGTTTTTTTATTTAATATTTTATTTCATTGTGTAAAAATGTTTGATTTTATTTTGTGTCAATAAGAATAAGTGCACTATTTAATTCTTGTAATATTTAAGATCAACATTTCATTCTGTTGTACTTCATTTAAATTTAAGGCCTCATTAGTTTTTACTTTTCGTTGCCGTTCCTTTCTGTAGAAAATATTTCTTACTTAATTACAGAACGAAAAAGTGACAACAAACCACAAATACAGTTTTTCAATTGAACGGAAACAAAACAGCTGATCCGTAACAGAACAGAACGTACAAACTAATTCTGCCTTTACGATTTCTTTTTTTCTGTGCATAAAGAAAACAATCAGTTAATCGTCTCTAAAATTTATAAATAATTTAGGAATAAAAGTTTCTGATATGCAATTCACAAGTAGAGCAACATATAGATTCTAAACACTGAAAAAAATCATTGTAAAATCAACTAAAACAAGGTTGATTCAACTAGTTTTGTTAACATTTATTTAACTTAAAACAATGTTAAAAGTAAATGCAATTGTTTTTTCCACATATTAACAATGACTGGATATCAACATTTCTTCATGTTGATTTTACATTGGGATTTTTTCTGTGTGTATGTTCACTTCTGTCGAATTAATTTCTTAGCATAAAAAAGTATTTTTTAACCCGAAATGTTTATTGAATAACAATGAACGTAATGGAGAACTTTGTTTCCTGTTTAATTGTTAAGAAAAATTTAAAGTCACAAGGAGAAATTTATTTTCTACCGAAATATTTCTTAAATTAAAGTTTCGTCTGTCTTACGTTCCTTCTTTTGTAATTAAGTTGGAATTTATTATATGGCTTTGCTTTCATAGAGCCTTATCAAGCAAAACAAAAAAAATTAGTCTTTTTGACCGTCTTAAGGTAGATAAAATATTAGAATTTTGTGGCATTATAGTATTTAAATAACTATATTTATGCAATATGATATTATATTTATTACTATGACAACCAGGGAACCTGAAATACGGTTGATAAAAGTGTTATGCACTTTAAATATGCAATAAAAAATTTTTAAATATGCTCTAAGAATTAATAAAAATATACTCTTAAAAAGAAACAAAAATGGATTGTTGGGTATCTAATATATATTTTTATTCAACAATTCAATAACAATTGCATTTGAAATACAAAAAAATAAAAAACAAATCAACTGAATAAAAAAGAAAAATTGTACTTCAATTTCTTAGAAGATCTCTTATATTCAGAAAAGTTTTTTTATTGGCAAATGATCTTAAAATAAATAACAAAATACTAACTTATATATTCAAGTAAGTTTTCTATTACATACAAATAAGCTTTTACATATTGAAAATATTCTTTCAACATCTATTGATGTAATAGGGGCATATTTAATATATAAAACTTCCTTAACATCATTCACCAAAATGGCTTGGTTGGGTTTAACCAGATGTGAACTGGAAATGGGAGTATATGGCAAAAATGTAGCAGCACGTTTCAATTGATAATTAAACAAAATAGAAGAGCCATATGTTGAATAAAATTTAATATACATAGATTTATTTGGTTCCGTTACGAAAACATTTCTGGCCCTAGAAAATATATCAAAAAGTACCAAATTATGATCTAAAAGGATCGAATATGCTGCGAATATGCTCTTAAGTCTGAAATATGCAAGAAATGATGTAGAGATTTAAATAAATTTCTGAAACGGATAGCTTGCGCAAGAAAAAACATTCAATATTGGAGGTTTCCCAGATAATAACCCATTGTAATAGTATTAAGAATTATTCGAGGACTGGCAATCCTTTCAGTAAGAGTTTTTTCTATTTCGACTTTTTACAAAGAATTAGAGATCATCTAGTTTTAAATTACCAATCTTCTTTTTCTACCAAAAAGTGTGAGAATTGTAACAAACGAACAAACCCAACCACCAATTCTTGCGTAAATAAAAATTCCACCCCCTTTGGGGCTGATGAGTCACAAGTTTTCCAATTTTCATATTTTGACATTTAAAAACGGTAACAATAAAAAATGCGATTTATTTGGGATAGTTGAGTTCACTGCATACGCAATTCACATAATTAAACGTTATTCAATTGAGTTTCTTCATCAGAGTCACCAGTAACGGCTTTTATATATTCCGGATAATGCAATAGTCCATCCTTATTGGCGTCAGCAAGATGAAGAAATTCATCTATGACCGCTGCAAAAAATAATAGATAAACACAATCAAACATTATTGTATGTAAGTATGTGTTTGTGTGTATGTAGACAATTTGGGAGGTCCTTAAAATTGAGTATTCTATTTCTTTTAAAATTGAAAAATAGTAACGCATGAGTGTGTGACTTAAATATAAAATAATGTGCGTGATCGTGGGTGATTTTGAAATAACACTTTCAAATTTTTTCAAAGAAATTTTAAGCTATTGCATAGCTTTTATCGCGGCCTTTGAGCGCGGCGACCGAATCAAGGAATTCCGTAACGAAGAAAATAAAACCTAACACTAAGTTTGTTTCTTAGGTTTTTTGTTTTTTTAAGTATTTGAATCGTATAGCGTATGTTAACCCCTAAAGTATGCTATTGATATCATTAAGATACAGTATCGCCAGAACAGATTTTTACATGTAGGAAAACACAAAATATGTGTGCAAATCGAAAGTTGCATAAAATTCGTGATCATGCCCTTCTGCGAAATCTGCATGCGTGATAATGAGATAAATTATCTTCCTGAACGTGCGAGATCGTGAGCTAAAAATAACTTACGCGCAAATTTCTAACTTCAAGTAATTCTTCTTTTAATATTTACTTTATTAAATTAGCGTGTGTAAGTAATCCATAAATCATGGATGATAATTTGTTTCTTACCTATAATATGGTCCAGTTCTTCATTTGCCGTTTTAATGTAATTGTCTCGATCTAGTTTTTTAAAATTTTCATCTTGATGTATTGCAGCTTGAAGCATTTCTAAACCATCTAGTGCATTGTTATTATCACTGTCATGCATCTAAGAATAACAAGTGTTCATGCAAGAAAAGATGCAGTTGTAAAATTTGTCAAAACCACAAAATTCAAATAAATACTCTTATATAAATATAAATATTTAAAATATGTATATATCGCAATCTTTTAACAATAGTACTCGTATAAGTTGAAATTGTCAAACAATAAATATAATTAGTGTCTTATACAAATTACAATTTTATTGTACAATATCAGTTGCACAATAATATTGCAAATGTGTGGGTACCTTTGGATTAGTAAATTTTTGATTTATGTACCGCTAATTTCTGAACGATTGGACAATTCCAGGACCTATGATATTATGATTAGGCAGATTATTTAGTAAAATTACGGATAAGACAGGGAAACTAGACAGATGTATGTAATATAGTTTACAGAATATCATGTAAGAGTAATGATAATAGAGTATGTGGTAAAATATACATACACAGTAGTGTAGAAAACTCGATTTAATGTACATCGTATTTAGCGAACACCCAAATATTTTCTACTGAGTACCTTATATTACGAACGAATATTTTATTTTGTGCTCGGTTTAACGTTCAATCGAAAATATATCAGCTGATGATTTGAATTGATACATTGAAAACCTTTACCCGATGATGAATGAGATGATAAAATTTTGATAAAACAGAAATTCTAGAACCCAAAATAAAACACGAAAATGTTTTTATTAAATCGGCTTAGCAAAACAATATTAGCAGGAAAAATTTAATGCTTTTGAGAGAGTTTCAATAAGATATGCATTCCAACAACTTTTAAAATAAATTACTTTTGTATTACAGTGTTTTTATGAATTTTTCATTTTCTTTATACATATTTTTAATATAATATGTATATATTTTAAATTACTATAATTTTAATAAAATATAAAATATATAGACTGTACATATTTAGAGTTTTGAATAAAATAGACGATACTATTATTTTTTAATTCAGTGCTGGATATAACGAACAATTCACTTTAACGAACAATTCACTTTGACGAACAAGCCTGACAGCAATTAGGTTCGATAAATCGAAAAACTACTGTTTAGGTTAGAGATGAACATCGCTCATGTGATTAGTGTGATTAGTGTGATCACGCATGATCGTGATTAGTTTTTTGTTTCAATCACGTGAGCATGCATGAACGTGAGTATAAAAGTTATTTTTCGTGAGCGTGAGTTTACATGATTGTGACTTACTTTTCTTCTACTCACGTGAGCGTGCGTGAAAAAAATTACAAATCTACTCATGCAAACTCCCACACGCTCTTTTTACGATAACGCATGATTCATGCTAATCACGTGATTGGTGCCCGTCTCTAATACATATCGAGCTTTTGCGGCAATAGTCATAACTTTTCTGGATTAATAATGTATTAATAATTAATAAATTAATTAATAGTGTAATAATCATTCTTCATGTTATGTAAAAATAGCATACGAATATCTTTTATACTCCCCTCATGAGAGAACAATGTTTTTCTACTTTTGTGCGTAAACTGAAAACTTTAAATAAGTTTACTTTAAAATTATTTTTTTTAATTATATGACTCTATTGCATCAAAGGCTCGTGGTGTATGTATGCGTATGTATATTGAACGGCTAAACATTTGGGAGCCACGATTCCACAGGCAGACACAGAGATCTCAGATTAAAAAACACAGATACAGAAGTCCAACTTATTAATTGTATAGTTCTGAATAATTCAGAATGTATGCACATACATAACGTACATAGATAACGCACATACATAGATAACGCACATGCATACCTTGAAATAATAAAAGCTTTTTTCTTCATCTGTCATTTCATCCAAATTTGCACTGATTCCCAGCTCTTTTAAATCATCTTCGATATGACTGGAATTAAGATTCGAATGACATTTGTTAGCAAAAAAAGACACATCCATCTCATACAACATGCAAACTGCCCGAACTAACATTTTATTAACTTCTCAGTAAAAGCAAACAAATGTAGAACTAAAAAGTACAAATTAGTCCTTACAGTAGACGACTGTTTAGATATTTTGAGGCGATGTATCCGAATCAATAAAATGTTGGTGCATTTGTTAGTTGGAGCGGTTTGAGTTTTAGCCAGGCACAAATTTTATAATCTAAACTAAATCAGACAAGTAGTTTGTAGTCCTTACTGTTCTTCATGAGTTAAATGTTGGTCAACTTTTCGAGTTTTCGACTGTTCACTACGCGGATGATGAGGTCCACGTTTAATTCCTGCACTGGAATCGATTGTTTGACTAAACGTTGCAATGCATATTATAAAGTTAACAACATTTAACATTTTACACATTCTAAATTTTATATATAATTATTATAATTATATTTTTTATTTTTTTCTTCTCAAATGCAACACCGGACTTGTTATAAAAATGTTGAGGCCATAGTGCGCATGTCCATTTAAAATACACTTCTCAAAATTTAACTACATGACACTCAGGCCAGTCTACATCAAGTTAACAATAAAATAACACCAATAATAAATGATGATTATAATAATAACACTGATAATAAGAATGGTCCATGTAAAACGAGGTGTAAGATTATTTGTTTGTTTGCTTGCTTTTTTTCTCAATATTTTTGCTACGACATCACGCTTGAACGACTGGACCGATTTGGTTTATAAATATATATTTGGCCCACAATTATTATAGAGTACTTTGTTTTTCGAATTTAGCACCAGGAGGGGATAAAATGGGTAAAAATCGGTACGGTATATCGGACGAAATTCGGTATATTGCACCGGTAATGGGGTCTTAGCTTTAGATACATATTTATGTACATCCTAGTGTTCAGAATTGTTTGACTTTAAATTTATTCGAATAGAAGTTCAAGATTTTGTTCTTATTCGAATAGCACAACAATTTTAAACGTTTAAAACTTCAATTTATAATTGATTACTTCACCTAGTTTTTGAACTGTATTGCTGAAAGTGAAATTCTTAATTTGTTTCAAAGTTCACAGGGTTAAGACCAGGATGATTGATAACTATAAGAGAAATTAATTAAGTGCTTAATTAAATAAACCAATATAGTAATATAAGCATATAAGCACAGCTGATCTACGTTTTTCGTATATATAATTTATTTAATTGTATATAAATAGTAGAGCCCCGCACAAGCATATTTAAACATGTGTTTAAAACATTTGTTTCGTTTGATACACTTTCGCAGCACAAAAGTTGCGATGCACATGTGCAAAAAATCACTGCTAAAAGAACATTTTGTTTCAACTTGTAGAACACAGATGAAACTCTGCACATTCCACATATAAAAAAAACATTTCAATTGTGATTTTTCAAGTAGCAGTAACAAATTATTCGATTATTCGCTAAAACTTGTTCGAATAATTGTTTATTATATTTAAAAACTTATCGAAATGCTTCTGTTGATAACACTACTCAATAACCATAAGAGTTCATCGTCTTGAAATATAGTTGAAGTCGGTTAAGCGCAAGAATCGATAGAGTTTAGTTTACCTACTCATATCATAAATGAGCTTCCAACAGATCTATTGAGCGTCTGTATTTGTGATATATTTGATAAAGTGGACTAACTGCCTGTTTTTATAAAATGAAAACAATATTGTGAATGAGAATTTATATTGAAAACAAAAACAAAAATACTTAGGTTAGGTTAGGTATCAGGATGTTGTAGCTTAATGAATTGATTCTCATCTTTTTCAATTTATAATCTCATATGGAATAACAGCTGAACTTAACATAACTTAACATATAAAGAATTTGACGATCTTAACTAAATAGAATAAAATTTCTAGAAATCCACTACTTGTAAGTTAAAAACTGCTCTTCTATAAAACGGAGATAAAATATGACTTAAACACTTTACTGCCACAGATATATTGCATTCGCAACTATAAAACCCAAAAATTGTTTTGAAATACAATAAGGAATGGCAGCTGGCCCATGCCTTATTCATGCTCATCAGGAAATGAATATTTAACACAGTATCCATTAAAAATCGCTTACAGGGAAGCAGTAATTTTTGCTGGGCAATTGCGGTTGATAATCTTACATATTCCTTTTTTTCAATTGGTTGGTTGGAGAGACAACAACGCGATCTGAGGTCGTGCATGGCGGCACAGAAAGTACTTTAATTCTTCTTGTGGTAACGGAATTATGTCAAAGCTTTTCTGTATGAGTCGTACATGGCCTGAAGAAGTTTTTTTGGTGTTTATTTCTGTAAATCATGTAACAAGGATGTACCTGTTTTAATTTTCAGTGTGCTAATTTAATTTTATTGTTACCAAAACAACAATCAAAATAATATTGTTTTATCAATCATATAAATGTGATAAAAAAAAGTAAACAAATTAAGCACATAAAAATTTTCAACATTTTGCCCTCCGCTAATAATTTTTGTTTATTTCGTTTGCATAATAACTAAATCATGTGCGAAAACGTTTGTAGTTCCTTGGAGACTTTTAATCCGGAAATAGAATTTCAAAAGTTCTTGAAGCGCAAACCAATTGTTCAAACCTCGCAATTGTATGAACACATGCACACACGGGAAAAGGTCAAGTGCCCATGTAAGTTTAAAATACACAAAAATCTTTACATACACACCTACGAGTATAAATTAATTAATTAATCCAATCTTTACAGATAATTTTAAAGGCTACGGAGTGGAGAAAGATAACAACGCCATGTACAGAACCTACAATTCGGAATACGGATACTATGCTCCAAATGCCTTTACAATACCCTTACGCCATTTTCCACTTTCTCAGAAGTTTTCAAATGAGCTTCATCGTTGTGGCATGTATCGCAATTTTTCCCTGAATACTCATATAGATAAAACATATTATTAATTAAAGTTTATTGGATTGAACAAATTAAATGCTATGAATCAATTAATAAATATTCTATACATATAGATCCTTTATTGCAACGTAGTCAGATCTTAAAAAATCTTATTCTTTGGAAAACGAGTTTGATTTTTTTAATTTTACTCACCTTTCAATGGAAAAATATAAAATTATTCTCTCGTTAAGAGTTGAGTTAACCAGATGTTTGTATACATTTTTCACACACAATGAAGAATGATACGATGAATAATTCTGCATTCTTATATTTCAGGTTTGCCGATGTATCGATAAGGCAGGAAGTGCACTAAATGCACAGTCTTGACCAAGTAAAGATCTAAGCTTTCAAAAGAGTCTCTAATATTTTAATAACAAAATTATACTTTGACTTGCTCGACTGCTCGTCCCTTTAAATAGAAAACAGGGAATAACAGTTTAACTTTGACCACAGAGAAATTTATTTACTTACATATCGTTACCTTAATATAGAAAGGCCCAAATTTTTTTTTTAAATCGAGTGTTTCCACCACTTTTTGATAAGAAATCCTTAAATTTATTGAAATATGCAAAACACTACATTTTGAAAAAAATTTGTTAAGGCCTTTCTATATGAAGATAACGTATTTTGTTTATAAGTTGTTATCTTTTTTTGTTTATTTTACTATTTATTTTAATTTTCTTAAATAAATATTGTTGAAAAATTGTTGCCATTTTCAGATTTTACAGATCGCTAATGGATAATATTTTAATTTTTAGCAGTACACGAATTTCGAATATACTCTCGACCCTGTCTGTCGTTCATGTACTTTTTTGCGTACACAACTTGTCAACCGTTCATGTATTTTTTTTCGCCGTACACTCGAGCATGTGTGGTTCAAGTAAGTTCCGATCGATTAATACATGAACTTCTCTCCTTTGCTTGCTACCCGATTTCCTTCATTCTTTTTCCAAATGGTAGGTATGTTTGAGCCTTAGTTATACAACTATAAATTATTTAAATCGGTTCAGTATTTAAGGAATAAAAGGCTCTCAAAGTTGACACCACACAAATGCTAAAAATTCACACGTACATTATATAAGTATTGGTTCAAGGAAAAACATAAGCAAAGCAATGAGAGTGTTTAAGAGTGCATATGTATGTAATAAGATTTTTTCTCTTCAAATGAGTAAAGTTGAAAAAGAAAAAGAGATCAGAATTATAGGAAATTAGATAGTTTTTTTCTCTTTAAATAAATGTAACTAATATAGGTATACGTTTAAACTGGCGGTCGAATTTCGACCACTAGGCAAACTCTAGTTAAAATAAAGCACATTCATGATAGTGTTCGGCACTGTACAAAATTTATAGACACACTAATTGTTATGAAAATAAAAATACGTGTTGGATGATTTGAGTTCTGCTTGTTTACATTTATGTATGAGATTTTTATTTAGTGTGTGCATTTTTCTGAACTCTGAAAACAACTCGTTCTTCAGAAATCGTGTTTAAAGTTTTTTTTTTAATTCAGTCACACCTCAACGGAAAAATAAAAGATATTTGTATACATTTTATACACAAAATGAAGATCATTCTTAACTCAAAAATCACGTTTTTTGAGATATGACTACGTAACAATAAAACAGCGATAAATAAGTATGTATGTATGTATGCGTAAGACGTATGTATATGCTCGCGTATTTAATACATTTATAATAAAACAGTCAGTTGCAGCTAATTTAAACAGCTGAATTCAGCTTCTAGTGTCTAAAAGCTAAAAAAATATAAATCTGTTCATGTTATGCGCAAAAGTCGAATGTGTCAAGATAATGTCGAGTGGTGAAATTGTAAAAATTCTTTAGTTGAGTCTAAGTCTTTCAACTGATAACATTGAAATCGCCGTGTAAGGATACTAAATAGTTGAAAAAGGTCCTTTGCATAAAAAAACCTATTCGCACAATAAGTATTATTATGTTCATCCTACATACAAACATTCATATATTCAAACCGTGTATGTGTGTATCTTCTAAAGCAGTGAACTTTTTCATTAACCGACAGTCATATTTTTATTCTTGTTTAACCTTGATACTTGGTGGAAATTGAAAGAAAGGAGTTCTAGAAAATAATAAAAAAATGTCATTCTAAAGTGAACAATTAAATATGTAACAACTTTGCATCCATTCACAAATAAAGTTGTTTATTTTATTAAAAATAATAAAATTTTGCATTAACTCATGAAAAAATCGATGCGATTGAATCATTAATTGATCCAAGTGGCTGCCAGCAAGCAGTAGTGACGTTTTTTTCAATGTTCTATAAATATTAACAAATAATAAAATGAAATGCGTATTAAATGCTTGAACATTTTGAAAGGAATTATGTAAAAGGAAATTGTTATGTCCATGTTCTTGTTGACGTTGACATATACAAAGTGTAAGAGGACTATGCATATGAATATATACACATATGTATGTACATATGATGAATCTATTCATATACATATCAACGTATAAATCAATGAATGTATGTACATATGTATATGTATATAATACATACATACGCATGTATGTATATAATATATGCATACGTATGTATTTATATATTACACATGCATGTATTTCTATCTATATATAGTTAAGTGCAATTATATACGAGTACATACAGACACACACACACACATAATACCTACATGCATGAGTACGTATAAAAATAGGGTCAAGGTTGCATTTATTAAAAGACATAAGTGAATGTACATACATACATACATACCAAACTAACACAGATTTAGAACTGCATACATCCATACTTAGACAGATGCCTGCTTATGTATGTACATATATATATATATATATATATATATGTACATGCACTCATAAAAACATACACACATTCTTACATAGTATATGTGTACATACGCACATGCGAGTACATATTCTAAATGTATAATGAGTAAATTTATTCGATACATGTAAATTTGTGTGGGAAAGTTTACATTCTTTGTAGATTTGCGTCTGAAAATTTTTATATTTCTATACTCTACACCACAGGTGGAGGAAAGGTTATACAATAAACGTGTGTATGTATGTATGTCGACAAATAAGTTTGCCCAGCAATTTCTAATGCCTACAAAATACAAATTAAAAAAATAATAACTAAGGAAGTCGATTTAACGAAGTTCGTCTGTCCGAAGTTGAAAGATAAGTATATTTCCAAGGCATCAGATAACTAACGGAACTAGATGCTGTGCAGATTTGACGGAATTTATCTGAAGTTATGGGCATAAGCCAAGGACAGACAGTATATTTTGTCAAAGTTTCATGTGGTTGTTTTTCATCATTATTTTTATTGACGGGGGGTTTATTCGTGATTTTCTAAAATTAATAAATTAAGTATTGTGTAGATCGCACAAATTATAGCATTGGAAGATCGAATAAAATGTTACAAAATTTAGAAGGAAAATGGTACATGAGATAAAACGAACGTGTAACAATGGGTTAATTTAACGTTAATTAGTGATGGTAAAATTTTAATATTGATAGTGTTAAAGCAGTGTTTACTGTAAAAACAACTAATAATAAAAATAACTCTCGTATCCTTTTTCGAGTCATTATTTGTTTAAATACAAATTTGAAATCGCATTCAACCGAGCCACCTAAACAGTGGCGGATACATGAACACTGATGATGGGAGGAGTGTAGCGGCTCCCGAAAAACAACGTTGTTTCTGTTCTGCCGTGTAAGTTGAAATTAATTAGTGTTAAAATTTTCCCTTATTACTTTAGAATATTGTCTCATGTCCAATTCTTTCTGACTAAAAATGTTATGAACTTAAGCCAAAATAATAATCACTTTGGATGAAAAAAAAACACTAACAACAAAATCGTTCGAAAAAAATAATCACATTAAATAAAAAATTTTACATTGCAAATGCCAAACCCACAAGAATAAAACCCACAGCAATAAGTCAGATATTACGAGTACAATAATAATTTTTTTTGAAATCATGTTTTACAAAACAGACTTGATAATATTATATTTTTCTTATTATTTATACTTGTGTATGTCAGCAGAAAACCGCTTTCGTATAAAAATCACTAAAACTGCCCCAAAAAAATAATGTTTAAAGAAAAAAATAAATAACAAAAATCAGAAAAAGTTTTATTTTTATTTGTTTAAATCTAAGAAAGACTCAATGAGGATCAAACCTCGAACATAATCATTTTAAGGCAAATATTACCAACATTCGGAAAAAATTGCTAAATTAAGAGAAAAGCTTCGAATTAGTTCAAAATTACCGGAATAAAGTCCAAAACTCGAAAATATATTTTTTTTCAAAAACAAAGAAAAAATAAATAAAAAATAAAAAAAATTATAAAATGCAAAAGAATTAAAAATGCATTAACTAAAAAGAGGGCGGGGGATACGAGGTAAAATTATTTGATTGGAAAAATTACTTCATATCTTCGCGAATTAAAATTAAGTTAACTTAAGTAAGAGGAAGTAAAGAAAAAAATTATATGTATTTTTTATTTATTCAGGCTAAAGGTCATAACAATTATTCAAATAAAACCCTTCTGTTTTATGTTTTATTAAGTATATAATATTAATTTTGTTGATTTATTCAACATTTCGAACACACCAGGAAAAACTTAAAAAGGGTTTAATGTATAATTTAAATTTTTCATGAGGAACTGCACCGAAGGTGTTCGAAATATCAAATAAATCAATACTACGAGTATATATTTAATAAAACATTCGATTTTTATTTAAATAAATGTTATGACCTTGTTTGTGCCTGAATAAAAAATAAATACTCGTAAAAAAATTAGAAAATTTAAATTAGAAAAAAAAATTTATTTAAATTTATAAAATTTGATATACATACTAGGCAGACTTAAAAACTGCATGTAATACATATAATATATGCATATAATGCATATAATATATGTAAAAAATCATTGAAGAAATTTATTGGCATCAAAATGTAAAAAAGGCAATAAATGATTTTTGCGGCCTTCTTGCTAAATACGGAAGTATACATACCTTGTTTATATTCCTACTATTTTTTATGTAATCTGTACAATTTGCTCTTATATAATTTTAAGGAATCCAATATTTCCAAGGCCAAAAATGTGAATTAAAAAATAGTAATTTCTTATATAACTTACAAAAATTATTAAAATAAAACGGTGTTTGTTCATCCGATTTGATAACTGACAGTTCATCAGATGGAATATGGGTAAATATAATTATTCATAATTTTTAATATGCATAAAAATCCATACGTACATGCATCTCGAAATATTGTATCTCGAAAATATTTTCATATTTTTCAGTTTCTCATGCATATTTTAAACATTCAGGAAACAGAATTTAGTTAAGTGAATCAATAGTCACAAATGGTAAATAAAAATTTAAAGTTATCTACTTGAAAGAAAAAAAAAAACAAATTCATGACTCATTCAATTTTCATGGCTCATTACAATTTACTATTTAGTTTCCAATGTATGAAATATTCACAAGTAACGAGTGATTTTCTAGAGGTGGAAATTGAATATAAAATACAGAGAAATCTTTTAAAATTTCCATGAAATCGGCTTTCTTTTAAAAAAAGAGCATATAAAAATTCAATTTAATTATTTTCAATTAATTAATTTCTCGATTTAAACAATGTTTTTCAAAATAAGAACTGCCAAATCGGCAATACAGACGCTTGCTCAATCGTCCAACTTGCCACGATGATTAGGTATCAGCGACTAAATAATTAACAACATTTTTGCCTGCTCTTATTACAAAACTCTTTGTCAAAAGATATTAAAATAATGTGACTCCTTACTATACTGTGCTAATTCTAGTTAAGACGTTTTGTTGTTAACGTTTCCCAACATACTATTCTATAAGCAGAATGTTAATGAGTTGTAGAATAAGCTTATCATAAGAGATTTCCTATAACTTTACATAAGCAATAGTGTATCCAGCGTTCGACTTAATCGAACGCATTATAGAAATTAATATTAAACATTTACATAAATACTCGTACACACGATAAAATACAAAAACAAAAAACATTCTAAATAAACAACTTAAAACTCTGTCTCATTTCTATGCAAAAGCAAATTGGACAAACACACATACACACTTTGTTTATTTTGCAAGTTGAAGCTGATACTCGTACATGCATGTGTAGTAATAAGTGTGCATGTGTTAGTAGCAACGTTAAACGCTCATAGCTCCCTAAATATCGAACCGATTTAAATAAAATTAAGATTGTAAAAACCCGTTTAAAACATATAAATCTTTCCAAAATCGGTTCAGTATTACGGCCGTAAAAGTGATCTAAAAAAACGTGTTTGCCTATTAATAATATAGAAGATACTTAATACATATCGCTACTTTATTGCAACGACGTCATATCTCAAAAACGTGATTTTTGAGTTAAGAATGCAAAAATATTCGTGGTGTCGCTCTTCATATTGTGTAAAAAATGTTTACAATTATTTTGTTTACTCACATCTTAGGTTGCACAGGCTTGGGTCCAGATAAATAGGTCGCTTTGTGATACAACTCACATCTTAAGGAGAGAATACTTTTTTATCTTTCCATTGATGTGTGTGTAAATTAAAAACTTTAAACACGTTTTCTGACGAGCGAGTTTTTTTTTGAGATATGACTACTTTGCAATAAAGAAGCGATATAAGTTTATTAAAGTACAAAAATGTAACAGTGCCCTAAAAATGTGTTGTTCGCAACAGTTTTTATAATAAAACTTGCTATATGTATATGATGTACTTAGTTTAGATAACAATTAAACAGATATGATTTCAAATGACTTATGCTCGCTTTAGCTTCGTAAATGTTTTTGAGAATGAATTATTTGAATTTGAATTATTAGTGAAAGTTTTCAGTATTTTTGTTTTATTTGAAGAGTAAAGTGTTTTAATGTATTTTAAATAGTGCACAATTTAAAAAAGTAACTAAATATTATATTAGTAAACAATTTTTTGTAAATATGTCATATAAATAAATAACCCTTTCAAAATAAAGGACGAATTTTTAAAATTTGAAAAGTTATTGCAGGAAGACCAAATCGTTTTTGAGTTAAAAAACTCCTTTCTCATAATTTAGAGTGCGTTAAGCCTTTTCCTTTTTTTTTAGCAAAAAGAGCTGCTTACGGTAGTACAAAGCCCAAAAAAATACCCAAAAATATTGGCGCAAATTATTAATAGATTAATATTGCGAATGTAAACTAATTATTAACATGATTAGAAAATTATTTTTCTGTAATTAGACTTATTAGCGTACATTATATTTTAGACGAGTAATATTATCGTAAGGGTTCAGTTTTCATTGTTAAACGATTTCTAATAATCATTTTATAATAGAACTAATCACAACACTTTTCATGGAATCCAATCAATAGACTTGAGTAAAAAGTATGTATGGAAACCACTCAAATAACTGAGCGGTTTTCATACAAAATGTTCACTCAATTCGATTGATTGGGTTCTATGAACAGCACATAAGGCTTATATTAGTAAACTTGCTATGATGTACAAGTTTTTTCTAAATCGTTTTGGTTTGATGGGTTGTTTCCTTGAAACGCTGCTGTCGAAAAACATTTTTCACATTCTGCACTTGTTGGTAAGATTGTAGGAAAGTATTTTCATGTTATTCTTTCATAAAGAACAGGGTCATGTAAAATTTGCTTAAAAGTTGTTGTCATTAATGGTCAATCATAATCATCTTTTTATCTGACAAAAACTCAATATAGTTTGATGCAATTGAAATCTTTGAAAAATCTCTGGATTTAAAATAAATTATCCCGGGTTTTCCCAATTTAGTAAATCGTCGGAACGCCATTTTCCCATTTGGCATCTCTAGTTCATTCATATCACATCTGTTCAAAATATGATTTTTTCCATTTGATCTAATAAATAAATACATAAATAAATGTCATTGTGAAAATCGTAATTGTAAATGAATTTATTATTTTTTTCTCTATATTTAATATATTTATGTATAAAGTTTGCACACTGCACGGATATTGTAAGTTTTTGTATATTTTTAAATTTTTTCTCAACTAAAAGTAAGTTTTGCCGGAGACGATATACAATTGAATGAAATTATATGATTTATGAATGAATAGAGAAGTACTTACATGATTTACAGACACGGTTGCGCAAGGCGTGGCCGATCGCAAAATAACTGTAACAATTCTAGTATTTTACAAAATTATCAAAGCAAAAGTCTTAGAGAAAAGTTAAGGAAAATTTTTAGATTATTGTATCGTCAAAGTCGTCCGTCCACTTTGTGTTATGAAAACTTTTAAGAGCTCGTAGCTTAAAAATATAGATGATGGATTTTGATTACTTTTAATTTACTGCAGAGAAAGTAAAAATACAAAGACCAAAAAGAATTTTCTTTAGAAAAATTTAATTTTTAATATTCTGTATTAAAATAAACGCTTTAAATTGTGCAAAATGCAATTAGTTAATAACAGTACTATTTAATTCGTGTTAGGTTTTTTTAAATATATTCTACTGTACTGGATATTCTTGCTATGATTTCAAGCACTTCAAGGCACTAACAAAACTGTACAGAAAAACTATTCGAATGATAAACTATTTAAGTATTTTAGTGAGAGTCGTCATGTTTTGTTATTCAATTTTCTCCTGAAATTCCGCGCGTGGAATTACTTTGAATAGAACACATAACTTTTAGAATCCTTTTTGCAGCTCTATAGTAAATATTTACAATATACCTACATACATATGTATGTAAGTATGTTTACGTAAGTTGTTATGTCTAAACACATATGGATACATTTCTCATAAGACGTATGCACTTAACAGACGCGGATCCAGCCAAAGCTTTTTGGAGTAAATCCGTAGATCTAACACATACAATGTTCAACATTTGAAGGGGATATCCATTTTCCTCAGCCCTTTTACTGTTAACACCTGTAAAAAACATGATATTTTGAAGTAGAGAGAAGGATAGATAGATGGACGGACACTTAATCTGAAATAAAAATTTAAAATCACGATACCTATCCGGAAAGAAGTTCTTCCCAATAAATGGCGGAGTTCTGAGAATAATCGCAGTTTTTTCCAACACATACATACTTTACATGTGGAAGTAGGGAAGTAGTAGGTATTCAGTAAAATATTAGTCGAGTTGAAATTGATTATTCAGGGATATAATTAGATCCTACATACATATGTATGTGTATTTCACTGTTGCTAATGCAGAGATCATCAGGGAACCTTTGCCCCGAAACATCATAGAACGTCATAGAGATATTAAGTCTTCATTAAAACATTTTATTTGAATTCGGATAAAATATCGTCTCTGTGCGATTTCTGGCTTTTGTGTCCAGCAAACAAACGTTTTATTTTACACGTAACTTTCTTTTTATACATAATTATTTCATTTTCTTGTTTTTGTTTTATCGATCCTTGGACTTAGACGATGCTCGTCCTAAAATGTGCGTCAGTCCCTCGCCACCGCCATCAATACCAAAAGCCATATTTTCATCTAACTTAACTTTTGGTTACAAATGTAGCAGTGACAACTTCTGCCTCCAAAACACCACTTACTCGTATCATTGTCAAGATTACAACAATAACAACATAGTCGGCAATAAGGAAAAGGACAATATGCAACGACCAGAAGATATTGCAAATACAAACGTCTCCAAAACTGAAGATGAAACCACATCTGATTACAAACAATGGTTGCACGCCATGAAATTAGTCGCTAGATTGCCTGGTGGTATACCACCAGAATTTAGAAGAAAGGTAAAGAACGAGTGTTTGGAAATACAAACTACGAAGCACTTTAGATACTTATTTATGTATGATACTTATGTATGTATATTTTCAAGTTGTGGCTTTCGTTGGCTGATAAATATTTAAAATCAAAAAATGTTGATTGGGCTAAAGAAGAAGAAAAATGCTTTTGCGAGAAATGGCGAGAAGATGACGAAGAATTAGGAATTCAAATTGTTAAGGTATGTAACACACATAAATTTATTTAATTAATTTACATCTTTACGTTTCACATTGAATTAAAAGTATGCTGTCAGTATTGCAGTCGGAGTTTTGCAGTTCTTGTTGTGTTCTACTCACTGGTTTGACACAATTATTTTATTACGTGTTGGAAAATTGTTTTAACGAACACAAAGAGAATTAAATAAATCATTCCATTGCCGGTGATTGAACTGTTAATAATCTGTATAATAAGCGCACGTCCTAGTACTGCGCTACTCAGAGAATAACTAACGTATTTGTTTACTAGTAAGTAGTTGTATAACTACTTACAGTTTTTGGTTTGTGTAGAAGAGTAGTTTGTTCTTAGCCTTCTTATACCCGCGCTAATTTTTGTAACACATATACCCGCGAAAGTTTGAACTAGATGAAATACTACGTTTTTGAAAAAAAACTAAAAGAGATTCTTTTTTAATCTCGATAATATAATAAAACAATAAAACCACGCTTTAAATTTGTATTCACTTATTTTATTGATTTTTAGTCCTTAAAAAATAAGTCATCAAAATCGATACTACAAAAACAAAACAAAAACATATTTTTTTCAAATAAATAAAAATAACTTATACCAACTTAAAAGCACTTCTTGAACAATTAATACATAATTCAATACTTATGTAGTTTTCAGCCTTTAACCTTCTTATACCCGCGCGTTGGTCTGTGAGCCCGACAAAACGATTTTACGTAAATATTTTGAGCCCAGAAAATCTAAAAAGAAGAATTTTCTGTTAGCTTCCACTTTTTTTACAAGCTCCGTTTCGTGTTGATTTGGCGTTTGCGCTATACAAGCGTGTTAGTGTATTTCATAACAATTGATCTGTGAGACCGACACGTGTTTATGTGTAGCTTTTTGCAACTGCAACTTTGGCAACTGGAGCCTTGTTTCCTATGTTCCCAAAATAGGGAAAATTGTGCTTCTTGTATCGAGCATGCATGCTGGTGTTGAAATCAATGAGATTACTAATAAACCCGAATTGATAATCGACTACAATACGACCAAAGGCGGGGTTGATACTGTAGATAAAATGTGTGAGACGTATAACGTTGCTCGAGGCACGAATAGATGGCCCATGGTTATTTTGTATAGTTTTATAAATGTAGCGGGTATAAATTCATATATAATACATGTACAAAACAATTCAAGTAAGAAAATTAGCCGCAGAGCCTTTCTTGAATCTTTGTCGTACGATCTTATTACCTCGCAACTTCGACGTCGAGCTCTAAACAGTGCCTTGCCTAAAACCATCAAACTTAGACTCTCTGAGTTGTGTAAAATATATGGTCCCTAGACTTAAGGAACATCTTTTAATAAAACTGGTCGCTGTGGGTGGATACCGTTCATCAAAAAAGAAAGTCATTTTTTGTTTTGTTTTTTTTTTAAGAGGTAAAAGTTTAAGTTTTCTTTTTGCAGCGACACTAACGTTTTTGAAGGCTGTTTTTACATGCAGTGCGATATGTCCTGATTTTTATTTAATAGAAGTCATTATTAATTGAAATATTATTTATCACGGAAACCTTCATTGATTCAATATGTAAAGTCGAATTTGTTAACAATAATTTGACTTCTTGAGAGACACATTGACCTTGACTCATGAATAAGAGTGACGGTGAAGATGCCATTTCTCAAGTTTGTTTCCAAAATCATGCATATCGTTTAAAACAAAAAAAACTGTCATGGAATATTTATCAGTTAAACGGACGACAGGAAAGCAAGCAAAAATATGACTCTTTAATTTATAGCGATGGAATATTTATTCACATGGGCGTCAAGTATTCCGAGCCAACGAATTTTAAGCGGTGTGGCATTAATTTACGCACGCTTGGAACAGAGAATGCTTAGAATCTGTTATTTTTTTTAATTTAATTTAACATGATACGTAGAAAAAAGTTTGAACTTTTTCTAATGTTGTAAAAGTTGTAAAAGAAGTTTAATAGAGAAATTTGTTTTTGGTTTGTTTTTTAGTTTTCTAGAAGAATATTATTGTTTTAAGTTAAAAATAATGGATTTTTAATAAAAATTATTACAAATGAAATATATTACACTTTCAAATACGAATAACAAAAATATTCGAATATTCTCCTCGAATACGAATGCGAGTAGTCGTTAAATCAGTAACATGCACATGTTGTTGTATGGCTTTGAAGCTTTTACGGTAATGATATAACAAGACGAACAGAGTACTTTTGATGAAGATACGCGGCAAATAATTGACGTAGAAAGACCATTCGGGAATGTGACATTTTGTAGAAACCCACATCAGCCATCGTCAAATATATGAGTTGCTCTCTTCCTTAATTATAATGCTCACAAATACATACATACATACATACATACATACATAGAAGATGTAAATAAAATGCAAGCACTTGAATTTCAGGATCTTCATCGCACCGGCTCTACTTTTTGCACTGGACCGGCAGGTGACTTAAATCAAGCCAAACTGAAAAGAATTCTTCTGGGTTATGCTCGCTACAACCCCGAAGTTGGATACTGTCAGGTTAAAAACATAAATTAATTTTATTAACATTAAATTTGCTAATTGCGTTTATTTTTAATTTTGTTTTTATTTATTGCAAAACAGGGTTTTAACATGTTGGGTGCCCTGATCTTGCAAGTCATGGACAAAAATGAATCAGAATCAATGAAAGTGATGATATACTTGGTCGAGGGTATACTTCCCACGGGATACTTTTGTGGATCGATGGGTGGCCTGCAGGCGGACATGGCAGTTTTTCGCGAACTAATGCAAACCAAACTTCCACGTCTCGCCAAGCACTTGCAAAAGTTGCAAGGCCCAATAGAGAATGCTTATGAACCGCCTTTGACGAATGTTTTTACAATGCAATGGTTTCTAACAATGTTCTGCACGTGCTTACCAATGAGCTGTGTGCTTCGGGTTTGGGACTTGGTTCTTATTGAAGGAAGCGATGTGCTCTTACGGACTGCTCTAGCACTTTGGAGTTTACTCGAAGAGTAAGTGATCGCATATAGAAACTATTCCCGAGAATAATCAATTGTTATAACATATTAGAAGAGTGCTCAGCGCTCGCAGTGCAGATGATTTCTATGGCAAAATGGGCTCATTTTCCAATGAACTTTTAAATGGACATTTAATTGACTCGAATGGTTTAATTGAGAAAGTAGTTAAGTTGGGTCCCATCGCAGATATACAAAAGTTGCGGGATAAACATCTTTATAATGCCGCTGCTATCGAACGCCAGCAAGGACTTCAGTAACTACAGAAATATTTTGAATTTAAACTTTATTCGAGCTTTTTATTTTCCAGATTATACTTCGATGACGATGAGCCCGATATAGATGAAGATTCCCGCCTGGCGGTTGCCACTGTCTGGGGGATTCCATGGGGTCGTAGAGGTTCTCATGGTCAAACAAATAATAATATTGCAAAGTCAGCTAACGAAAACAAAGACCGAATAGCACTTGACATTTCGCTTTTAAAGAAGCAGTACGATAGACTACGCGAGAGACAGAAGCAGGCCCAAATTATACTAACTACAGCTTGTACGACAGCATCCCGACAGAGTGCAACGACGACGCCATTGCCAGTTAATCAATTGTTATCTGGCCGTCCAGCAATAGTTACAAATAAAGGACGACGTACTGGACCCCCAACAGGTGCAATACCACCGGCACGAAAACCTTCACTTCCCGCAGTTCTGCACGACAAACCTCTAGAGAAGCAGCTGAGAAGAGGCGAGACGTTATATTGGCGAGACACAAAAGACACGGGAAGCAGGCGAGATAGCTTAAGTTGGAAAGAAATTAAAGCTGAACGTGCAGCCATGATTACTTCTGGCAGCATTGATGGCTTAAAGTCACAAAAAATTCGTTCTGGTCGACTTGGAAAAAGCGATTCATCTTCTTATAGTGAAGAAAGTGATGAAAACGAAGCAGAAGTTGCTGAAGATGTTTCTAGTACAGACACAAGCCTCTGCGACGAAGATTTGCAGCAGATGCCAAAAGACGAAAAGCAACATTTGCATATTGAAAATAATCATAAATCTTCTAGTAAAATCTTGTATAAATCAAATAAAAAGACTAATTTAAAGAAACAAAAACAATCGGTTAAAGTGAAAAATAATGCACAGAAGACAAGACCAAAGTCGTGGGCCCCTTCCAATACCGAGATACCATTCGTTTTAATGACTGCAGACTCTCCAATCCATAGTGCGGACGAAAATCCTGAACTAGTTGTACTCGAAACTGTTGATAACGATGCACTGAATGAAGAGAAGGACAGCTCCACAAACTTGAAGAAGGAGAAAGATCAGACTATTTCACCTATTCCTGATGAGTTGGCTATTTTGGAAATGGAAGGAACTCCTTTCAATACTTTTGAAAGCAGAAATAAAGAAGAAGAAGAAATCACCATTTTGGGCACAACAATGTCGTTGGGAGTTAGAAATGGGGAAGACGTTAACACCAGGACATTCGATATCAGCAAAGAGGGTGTCACAAATGAATATTTTGAAAGAGTTAACAGTACAGAGCGTCCCACTAAACTTGATTTGTTTTATTCGCTCAATGAAGATGAAAATGTTGAGGATAACGAATTTGACCGATCAAATGAGAAGTCACGACCTTATGGAACTGATAAAAGCAATAATATTAGATGTATGGATCTACTAGTAGACTATTCGGAAAAATCGTCCGCTGCTTGTATTGAAGAAGCTAAAACTGAAATCTCGACAACTTTCCAAACGGTTGATACCACGGCTCCAGCATCCTTAAAAATAGAATATCCTATCTTTCAGAATGAAAGTTTGCTTAGAAAAACAAGAAGTAGTGCTGAGAAAAGAAGAGATCCTAGGCGCCTGACTTTAACTCGATCATCAACAATGGACATTGAAAAGAGATATGAGGCATTCGAAAAACGTTTTAGCATGGACATTTGTTCAAACTATACAAGATTTTCGGACGAAACTGAATTTAATGTAGACAGCTGCAGCATTCCCCACCAAAGCGTTATTGCGAGTAACAAGAAAACCAATAACACTAACAGCGATCCAATGAACCACGTCACTAACCACAAAACACTGTCAACAGAAAAATGTTTTTTAGTAGATAAAAAAATACCATCGACTGCGGACTTGGAGCAGCGCTTCGAAAATATTCAACAGCAGCTGGTCAGAGATAGAGATCGCAATAGAATGATTCAGTCACCATGTGACTCGGAAAATACTGAAAGACAGCCAAACTTGAACAGTTCTTCGGAAACTAATATTGAAAAAAATTCGGAAAAGGACAAAACAACTAAACAACCAATAAAACATGATGACAATGAAGAAAATAACAAAATCGAGGGAGGTCAAGCAGTAAATGCACACTCAGATATTGAAGAAAAGTCTTCAGCATCTAGTGAATTTAAAGATTTAAATAATGACAGCAGCACTAAAGATACAGAAAGTAATGTTGATCATGCTTCGCAAAGTACAGCATCGGAAAGAAAAACATCATTAGCGAGCAAAAAAGAGCCTCCTGACGAAAGTCGAGATGAAGATGTTGTTGAAAAAGATGGTTTGAGCAGAAACTATGCTTTCGAAATGGAAACAAATACGAATTCCAAGGAGTCAGAGGAACCTCAAAGAGACCAACAAAAAGCGTGTTCAGAAATGGTTGAAGAAACACGCAATGGCTCTGAGAGAACCTCAGATCGGACCTCTCCTCCGTCTACGGAGGAACTGGAAAAACGATTTTCTGCTTTGGAAGAGCAAATGAACTCTGCAAAAATTGAATCAAATGAAACGCAATTTAAACAACAAAACAAATCTGATGCTATTGCCGATAAGGAAAGCTTAAGTAAAAGTGATATTGAGACGGGCAAAAAGGAAGCTGATATATCGAATGATGATACTTCAGCAGATCTTAAGACAAGTTTAACTAAATTCGAAATGTCTGAAGAAAAAACAAAAAGACGTTTGTCAGAACCTCCTTCTACCGAAGATCTGGAGAGGAGATATGAAGTATTGAAACGGCGAATGAGCTCACGCAATTTTGAGACAAGATCACTACATAAAGTTACACTTCCCCCTGAAGCAAAACATGTTACCAATAATTATTCAACTAAAACGTCTAAAAACTCTCCCAGCAAGCAATCGCCACCATCAATAGAAAATTTAGAAGAACGTTTTGAAAAGTTGCAAAATAAAAATGAACCCAAAAGCGCAATTGTTACAGAATCACCTCCTTCTATAGAAAACTTGGAAGAACGTTTTGAAAAGCTGCAAAATAAAAATGAAACCGTAAGTTCAGGTACATCGAAATCTCCTTCTTCAAAGCAGAGCCCAGATGAACGTTCCGAAAGTCTTCAAGGTAAAAGCCATTCTACTCAAGCAAAAGATCAAGCACCAAACAAAAATAAAAATGGAGGAGAAGACCCATATCGAAATTCGGAAATGGAAAACAAAGCAAGTAATGACGATGAAACTCAGACTTCTTCGAAAATTGAAACAGCTCCTCCAGCACAGACAAGCAAATTAATAATTCCTTTAGTTAAGAATGCAAATAAAATAAAAATAAAACTTATTGAGGAACTACAAGCCAAAATAAAAGAACATTCTATCAACACAGATATCGAAAGTAGTATTCAAAAGAAAACGGCGATTATTGAGGAGCTTAAAACTAAAATCGATTCCTCGCAAGATAAAACTTTGAAGCCGACACAAATTTCTTTAAGGCGGAAATCTCCTACTCAGAGCGCCGCCCTTTTGCCAGGTCTAAGTTTCAACGATGAAACCTTGGAATCACATGCGACATCCGCTTATCACAGATCGGAAAAACACGAACCGGCGAAACGAAAAATGGTTCGTCGTTTTTCCGATTTACCCTCAAGAGCCGACCTTGAGAACCGTTTAAAGTTTTTGGAAGAACAATTAAACAAAACGGTATGCATGCAACGTCGTTCAAGTGATTCCGAAGTATCATCGAAAGCTCGCCTTAAACATAAAACGCCACTCGCCAATGTTCCAACAAGTGACAGTCTTGAGTATCGTGTACAAGAAGTAGAAAAACATTTGAAAGATAATAGAACATTCTCAATGGATGTCGAGTGTTCCAATTCCAACGAGAAAAATGATCCCGACATTGAGATTTCGCAAGTAGAATTAGCTACCGACACCGCTGCTGTAACGGGTAAAGAACTAGTTCGATATTCTTCTCATGGTGAAGTTGGAGATATTGAACATCAAAATCCAATCAATATCAGCATAAATATTCAAATGACTCTAAATAAAGAAGATATTGGAACGAAAAAAAGCACACAAGTTTGCAAAACTGATGATCTTGACAGACGACTGCAATTTTTAGAACGACAACTGAAAACATCACAGCTGCATGATACTTCTAAAACTGTTGCCGATAATGATGAGGAAAGTGTAAGGGGAGAAGATGCAATAAATATTACAGACGGAAATAATGATCGAATTGAAAAAGATGCAAGTACGCATGTCGAAGACATAAATACTACTAAAATTGCTGACGATATTCGAAATGAAAATAATGAATTCGCAGATCCTTCAGAGACTGGTCACCCAACTATTGTTACTGAAATTTGGACAGAGGAGTCAAAACAATCTGAAAATGATTTGATACCAGATGAAGACTCAGATAAACCAGATAATTCAGATCAAGTTATCCAAACACACGAAGAAATTGAAAATACTCCATCAAATGAATCTCATGAAGATACTAACTCTCAAAGACAACCTGCATTGATCAAAGAAGACAAAGAAATAGAAAATAAAGCGATTGAAATCCGAACGAAAGAAAATAAAGCCCTTGATCAAACTAAATCCAAAGACAACTCCACTTCAAATAAAGATGAAACTCATACAAGCTCCATTCAACGAGACACTCAAATTCAAGCGAATGAAGTAAGTAATGCCCAAGAACTAGTTCATTTAGATGAGCACTCAAAGTCGCAACCGAATAAAACGATTAAACGTGAAACATGCGAACCAGATGAGACTGAAAATCTTCAAAAAGACGACTATGGTTCTGAAACCAAAGCGACGGCTGAAGTGGAAAATTTTATCGGCTTAAACAATTGCTCGCAATTTGTGCCAGTGGAAGTAAATAAAAAGACCTTGGTTTTATTACTAGATAATGAGCCCAAAGCAGTCAAAGTGCGCCGACTTACTCGTGCAAATACTCAAGAACTCGAAGACCTTTTCCAGGCTCTTGAAAAGCAACTCAGTGATCGAGGACAACAGAAAGTTTGTGAAAGATTATCTAAGACCGCTTCAGATGAAATAAGTCAAAATGATATTGAAGCATGTAAAGCAATGTCAGACTTAGCAAAAGAAATTGAAGCATTTTCCAAAACTGATTCAAAGACAACCGCACAAAACGACAATGTGACACAAGAAAGCCTTCCGCCAAAGAAGCAGGAAGAAGAGTTCGATTGGGGTAGTGATCCCATTAAATACCATTTGAAAAAAAGAACAGTTTATTTGCCATCTACCAAGGAACTTGAAGCCAGGTTTAGGTCACTAGAGCGGCAAATAAAGATTCTCGAAGACGTTGAAAAAATTGATGTGGAACAGCGTTTGCTAGAAATTGAGCGGAAAATAAAACTACAGTATTCGTTGTCTCACGAAAAAGATTTAAACAAATTCTTGGAATTATGCGAAGGCAAAGATCCAGATGTAACTCCGACATTAGAAAACAACCAGCAAGATCGAGGAGAACGCTGTGTTGTCGATTCGCCACATGATCATAAATGTAATATACGCCAGACTTCTCCCGGTCGACTCAAAGAGTCAAGTCAACCCAGAAATCCTGAGTATTGTTATCGTTCTCTTGATTTGAAAAATTCCAAGTCAAAGCAAAGTCATAAAAAGCAACCAATACATCCTTTGGAAATGCTTCTCGATCCCAGTCCAGATGAAAGCGATATACCTACAACTGGTGAATTGGAACATCGAATACGCGTAATGGAAGAAAAACGATGTACACCGCCATCGCCATCATCACGCAAATCACGTTCGCAATCTCCTATTCATCAAACTAGGAACACTCATATACTTGAAAAAATGACAGCGAGTCCAACAGAACGCGAACTCCCAACCGCCGAAGAACTAGAGGCTCGCTTGGAGGCATTAGAAAAAGAGCAGTGTTTCAATTTCAAAATGCAGAAAGACTTTCAGCAATTTAATCAAAAATTAAAAGATGTTGTTTCACCATCCTTGTCTTTCGACGAATTTAAATCGCCAACAAAAACCTGTGACTCCGCACAGAAGAAAACACAACCCAGCACAGCCTCCAAACAACCAAAAACTGTTAATACAACCAGTCCAAAAACTATCCGATTTTATGATCAAGATCAGTCTCTGCCTCAACAAAAAATTGAGTCTTCGGTAAATAACTTTATAATATAAGTACACATGTAAACATTATTAAATTATAATTATTTTTAAAGAAACCCTTTCCAGAGAGTAGAGATGTTCAAAAGACACAAGTAGTTCGTGAGGGCCTTGGAGTCATGGGAATACGTCTAATGAGGGTAATTTTTTCTTACGAAATTAACATTGCATTATGAACTGCATCAATGACGTATTATTATTTTAGGAAACATCGCCTCTTCGGCGAAAGGGAACGCATACCGGCGTACCATTACGCACTGGAGAAAATATAAATGATCAACTAACATCAATTCAAAACACTATTAAGTCAATTGACACTCTTTGTGAGGAAAAGCCCTATCGAAAGGAAAGGTGCCAACAATATATTGATTCTCTTTTCTCCGATTCCACATACTTTGCTCACAAAAAAGCCTCCCTTGAAGATCTGCCTTCGCACAATTTGAGTAGATCAACGTCACGTGAGATTGGACCGTCTATAAGAATCTCAGATCATAGCCCAGCCTTCTCACGTTCCATGGGATCAGCAGACTCAATACAATCATCGAGCCCTTTGAGATCATCAAGTCCCCTCCATTACCGCTCCAACAGAGATCTCCGTCGTGAGCCTTCTCCCAGACGTCGACGCGAAGAAGATCGAGAAGAACACGAAAGTAGGGTAAGACGTGATAATCTATTGCCAAATAATATTAATTATAGTCATAGTATATTAAGTCATACTAGTCATAGTAGTTTAACTAAGTTTCATAAAGTAGATAGCCAACTAATTCCAAATGATGTTACAAATGAGTATGAAAATGAAGAAAGCTTACGACATCCAACCACATTCAGCACAATAGACAACACAATATACTCGTATCACGATAACACAAATACCTCAAACGGCGTCAACACAACATCACAACGCACTCTCAATAATGCAGAGGTGACATCTGTTGCTCTATCCGATCTATCAAAGAGCCGAAATTCCGATAGGCTTATATTACCAGTGTACCAAACTGTTGCTCCAAATACACCCGTCTATACTCCAGCTAAATTAGAAATACGTCATACAACAGTGACATCTACGTTTTATGATCGTGTCCTAACTGAAAAACAATTGGAAAAACAACATCATCTCTCCTTTCCGACTAACAATCAATCTCCACTGATATCCCCACAATCCGAGAGACACGTAAAAGCGATCTACCAACAAGAAACAGCCAGATCACCAACAAAACTTTCACATAACGATACGATAACTGCTTCCACAGGTAACTATCATCGTTCATCGTATCAAACGCTCACACAGACTAATGATCACAGCTAAAGATTCAGTGCTCAGTGTTCCAATTAACAATAAATCTATTGTTCAATTCATTCATTTCCCATTAAAAACTCCAGCTGCTGTTTTCCAAGAAGTTCTAAAAACTCCATTGCAAAAGCATCGAAACACAAGATGTATTTTATAATTTTCCCCAATGACTTTGCTCCATGATTTCAAATGACGCAATGTTCATTTGATATCCATCAAAGTTAATTTAACGTCGAAAAAATCTTGACCTCGTGTTGAAAACTGTAATTAAAAAAAAATACTATTTTAATACCAAAAAGTCTTACATTAACGACCTTTAATGTTAAATTAACAATGGAATTTTAAAACATGATTATTTTTTAATATTAAAAAAAACAGAGAGCGAAATCAACTACACCATTTTGATCGTTTTAATCTTGATTTTCATAAAATCATATGCTTTTTAAATTGTTGCTTTTTTTGTTGACAGAAATAATGATGGATATTTTTTCAATCTTTTTTAGCACAAAAATTTTAATTTTTGGATTTTTATATCTTAAAAGAAAAATCGGATTAAATACTAATAAAATGGAATAAATCGCCAAAGTGACTGTAAACGAAAAGTACCTACTGTAGCTGAAATTATTAATTTATAGTCGACTGCTATCACCAGCGCGTGTTCTAGACTTCATTGATTTTTGACCGGTGACATCTACTCTCATTACTGAGTCTTTGGCAGAGATCCTGTACAATTTTCATCTTAGTCAGATATCAGCCTCTAACTAACACATTTAGCCGGCCCATTGTACTCAGATTCCGTAAATCGTTAAGGGAGGCATAACTACTGAATTCCATAACATATTCTGGCACCAATTTGAATACGATAACATGTTCGCTTGCCGCAAATATATATACATACATACAATCATCGATTGATTGTTTAGTACAATGATAATTTTCTTTCCCACCACTTGACTCACTATCAGTTGATTCAACGGCATGCATGAGCCGGATAACCACACACGCACTTCTCACAAATGTTGTATCGAACTTCATACTCGTACCGTTTACTCACTGCTTGTTTGATGCAGTCAATATTTTTTTTAGAAAAAATTAAATATTTCAATGTCTATTGCATTTAAAGGGATCATTTTAAAATCCATGTCAAAGTAGTTGTCCCATTATCATATTGGGAAAGAAACAGCAACCATCAGAAACAACAATTTAAATTCAAATTATTTATCCGTATTTTTAAGGATAGAACAACAAACATCGATTGAAACCCAAGAAGATGCAGTTCTTCTTTTTCAGGAGGTATAAGATATTGAACACTCATTTAATACTTTCCCTATGAAAACGAATCGATAATGCTATTATACTCAATCTAATCAGATATTTGATGATGCACATAAAAGGTGAGTTAGTTGTAAGACAGTTCAAGGAATAACTCATTCTTTGCACTCTAAAACTGCAAATATCTGCTCAAAAGTCTTTGGGAAAACTAACAATCCCGAAAATATTCGAATAATTTTGTGAAAAGCTAATTTTCTCGGGCAGACTGTCGGAAATACATCATGATAAATACGACAAACATAAAATCCATAATAGAGTTTTGTTAAGAAGATACAAATAAATAGGGATTCTCAATTGGAAATCGGTTGTCGCCAATAGGACAACTGATTTGATATGGAGCTTAAAATATTTCTTTTAACAGACATCGAAATATAAAAATTTTTTTCTAAAAAATAAAGTACTGCATCACTGTATGTATTCAAATTGCAAAAAACGTTTTCATTTATTTAAATCATAATCTAATCGTACGTTATTTTCATTAAGAAAACATCAATTGCTTGATTTGTTAAAATCTTCATTTAATTTCACTTGAGGAAAGCTTCCACTACTTGATAACACATCCTTGAATAAATCATAAATATAAAAATTTCGTTGATTTGTTTTCAGCTGCCAACAACCGAATGGAAGGTTACTTAACAATTTCTCAAAGAACATGAAATTCTAATTGTTTCAAAACCAGTCGGTGCTTTAATTTGTTAATGTTTGCTCATCCATAACGATAACGGACATATAAACAAAGATATTTGTGCCAAATGAGGGCGTTTGTCTGGTGGTGCAACATTCCTCGAACCAAAATTATGAATTTTTTACCGAAAACTTCATAAAAGTTTAATACATTGCTGACCATCATTATTTGTTGTTCTCTTTCTTTCTTTCTTTCTTTTTTTGGGGTTATTTCATTCCCTTTCGATGAATTCGAAGGATAGAAGATTCAATTGGATATACCGCCATCAACAATTTGATTAGAAGGATCCTCCACGACTACACATCGTCCTACTCCCTCGTGGAATTACAGATTTCGTTCTTGTATTGATATCAGTTTTCACAATATATTTATTTAAATTTGTTCGCATGTGATTACTGAAAACCGTACTCGGTACCATTAACCGACACCAAACACTAATCCCACTCAAAACTCTCGAATGACAGCGACCTGGTTACACTTCAAAAATAATTGACAACGGCGCGTTACATTTACCCACCCAGAGCTGCTTTTCGACGAAAAAAAAGTTATTCCTTTGAATATGAATTAACCCACGGCACATCGAACAAGCCCATCTCTATATCAATACATGCTCACATAAATATATGTATGTATGTAAATGAATTTTGTTTATATCTTTATATAGAGTTTGACAGTTAAGAAATTTACAAATGATCAGAAAATTTTATCAGCTGTCCAAATGGATGTATTCATGATAATAACAGGTCTATCCCACAAGATTTTGGGCAAGTTCGGCAAAATGAGAGTAAAAACGAATTCACTCTCTCAAATTATCGAAGTTACCCACAACTACTGGATTGAGCTTAGAGATTTTAGTCGCTTGAAATATTACGTCGTTTATTGCAAACGAAAGATATGCATCACTGGCATAACTTTTATATAAATAAACCATGGTAGAATAATACAGGTAGTAGCGAAGCGTTAAAACATGGTTCACACTATGAAATTTTTCTTTCTGAAAGTGTTAGTTTGTAGGTGTACGGGGAGAGAAGATTGGGAAGGGTTACACTCTTTCGTGTACTTTGAAATTATCTCCTGAGTTTTGTTATTCGTAACTGTCAAACTGAAAATGGATGAAGCTTTATTTTTTTATTTTTCTTTCACGGTGGCGAGAGCAAAAATTTGAGAAAATTTCAGAAAGAAAACTTTTATAGTCTGAACCGGGACTAACGGACTTTTTCTTTGGGTTCGCAGCTGTCAAAATTTGATTATGTTTTACCAATACACACCCACACTACTAAAGAAGCACACTTGAACATTTGTTTACAAATGCAAAAAGGATGAGACACAATATTCTTTATAGAGAAGAAAATGCAACCAAACACACATGTGAATATACATATAATTTTTGTCATTTTTCTTTTGACCTTTTTGATAGCTTCGAACCTAAACAACAATAAAAAGCAGTGTTGTTTTTGCTGTGAGTGTATTGCGACTTTCATGCAATTATTTTCATGTGTAAATGCTGGTGTGTTATGTAAACACAAAACAGCTGAAATAAAGTGTAATACAATTACTCTCTCATTATTACTCTCACTAGTAGTCTGGAATGCTTTTCGCGCAAGTGTGTGTAACCTTGGGTAAGATTGGGCGGGCAACTTCGTTAAATATTTGGAACAGACCGAATAATAGAAGATAAGTAATAAGATTTTCTCTTTTCGTCGCCATATTAACTAACGTTCTTAATTTTAAGGGAGTTATGAAAAATTGTGCTTTCAAACCTTTTACCGACATTCGATTTTTCCGGCTGATGTTTCTTCAAAAATATCCGTAGTCACAAATTGTTTAAATGGCAATAGGTATTTTATAATTTTTAAAATCAAGAAGTTATTTCGCAGAAACCGTTTTTGAAAATTAATTTACTTCACTTATGTACCACTTTTATTTACAATCCACACATGAAAAAATGAGAACTACAAATATTTGAAAATAAATAATACATTTGCAAATGCAAGAATTTGTTGGGAAAACTGACTTTTTAAAATTACTTTCAAGCAATTATAAAATGTTTGACATTTGTCGGAAAAAAAGTCAAATCGAAATCAATGCCGTGTGTTTGCTGTGTCTCTGAATGTTTGTTTACTATTTGCACATATCTTATATACTACATATGTACATAGTATATGTATGTATGTATATCTTACTGAGGCTGGTAGAAAATGGATGACACTGAAAAAAATTATTTACCGATCAGTTGATAGCGTGCTTGCTTCTTTTAATTAATTGTTAAATATTTATATATAAAATCAATGCTAGGATAATACAAATTAAAATTACTTCCAAAAATTAATTATATTTATATAAATTATACATACATACCTGCATAAATAAGGATATTAATACATAAATCAACAATCTTTATTTGCTGTTTAATTGTTACAGTTCCAAGTTTATATCTTAAATAACTTTTATTAAGTACATACATATTTATTGTAAAAAAACTGAAGAAATTAAATTAGTTTTTTAAATATGATCTCTTATTTTAAAGTGATTTCTAACTAAATGCCTCGTGTTTGTGAGATCTTCCTTCAAAAATTATGTGTGTATGAGTATGTACATACATATATATATGTGTGTGCATAGTACATACATTTCCCATTAAACTGTGATTCAATATATATTTTCAATATTCAGCGAAAGCTTATGTGCAAGTTTGGGTAACTTCGTTTTTCATTACAAAAATTATATGTATAAATTTTTATTAAAAATAACAGGTAATTTCAGGGAATCTATGATCTGGCTATCGATCCGTTCTTGATTAAATATGTTTGTATGTATATGTAAGTATATTAATAAATATTGAGGTTCGAGTCAGGCAGCTCACAAGTCCGAATTAATTTTGGAATCTTAGCATCTAACATTTTTTGGAACCATTTTCACAAATAAATGTTTTTGTATTTTCAACTTTCTTAAAATTCCTAATAGTTTCTGTTTAATTTAGTTTTATGCTATTGTTAAATAATAATAAATTGATCTACTTAATTAATTATTATATCACTAAATTGTGTATGTTCTTTTTTTATAAATTATTGTATTATAAATATGAAAAAAAACAAATAAAATTATAATTTTGCGCTAAATTGTATTTATTAGATATTTACATATAATCAATAAAATAAAATTATAAAAATTAAAAGCAATCTATCAAACTGTTCTTTTTATTCTTTTAGCTGTATAAATTTTTTTGTAAAAGATTTTCTAAAATAGTTTGGAGTTGCTCACATATTACGTAACGCTTTTACCTCCTCTCATCCCATCGTAACGAATTTTAAAAAATTGCTCATAAATTATAAATTCAGTAACGTTTTTCATGTTACTTGCAAATCTGTCAATCACTTCTTTTTCACTCTGCGATTGTATAATTTTTTTACAAATCAAATTCAAAAATAATAGGTGCGTTCCAAAAGATTTTTGTGCGAGTTCAGTCGTACATAAAAATTGTCTACTGCGCATCTACGTCATCATAGAATACAAATGAGTGTTTGTTGTAAAAAGTGTAAGAGATATTTTGCGCATAACTGGAAATAACTACGCAACTTCTAACCGGCTGCATCGATTTGAACAAAATTTTAAATGTACAGAAAAGAAATGCAGTCGAGTAAAATTTTTGAGTTTGGGCTTGAAGCTACATATTTATGTATGCATTTGAAGAAGAGCTTCCTCGGGCTACCATGAGTATACCCGTCTATTTTGGCAAAACAACTTAAGTATAATTTTGAAATTTTTATGTAGGATTTATAAAACACTCGTGTGTATCATCTGAAGTGTCGAAGTACTTTTTTTGCCACTAAAATATTTAGAAGCGAAGGGAAAATTGGACAGACTTCTTATTTTTGCTAAAATGTAGCGTTCTGTTTCAAACTTTATTTTTGGAAATAAATGCAATAAATAATTGTATGGAAAACAATCTCTATTGATATGTGCATAGATTCTTCCTGCCGACACTGAAATATTGAAGTTCTGCAATTTGTTCCATACAAATAATAAAGCAGAAAATATCAAAGAAAAGCAACGAAGAATCAAAGGACATCATTGTTGGTTTAAAGCAGAAACCCTCCATTCATTACAAAAAGGGCTCAATGAATTTAGATAAATTGCACAGATTGATATTTTGAGTGTTTTCATAAGTCCCCTTATTGATTTTCTGTTTGTTTTTCGTATATGTAGGTATTTTTAATAAAACATCCTGGCAACCCTGACATACATTCCTTTAAAAGAAGTGGGAAAATTAAACATTATTATGCGGGTTTTATTAAAAGTTTGTTCATATTTTTTTCGTTTCTCAACATGGTTGTTGATGAGTCGCAGATTAGCAATAAATCGAAGCAAATTAAATTTTTAAAGCATTTTTGCAACTTGTACTTTTGTAACATGACGCGGCATTTACACACAGAGTTTTTAAAAAAATATTATTAATATTCCTTTTGAAGTTGCTACTGAGAATCATGAACATTTATAGGTACGATGATTTTTTAATTCATGTCTTTTTAAAAAATGTTCTCTATTTATTAAAAAAGTGTACAAATACAAAATATCAAGTAAACCAAATGTCAAAGAAAATCATGAAACACAAGCCGATACGTTTTTCCCACCTCGTTTGCCTCTCTAACCCCTTCGCCGACGATATAAAAATTCAGGACTGAATAAACATGTCTAAATACTGTTTAGGAGCCTGTTTCTCTAAATGCGAAAAAAAACCTTTTATTCGACCATTTCTGTATGTACTCGTACATTATCGTCATCGAAAATCCGAAAGTGCGTAGCATCAAAGAAATTAAAATCGAGTTTTTGATTGATTAAGGTTCTACCAATTTTTAAATAGATGCGATCAAAAATCACTTGTTTCTATATCTGAAATATTTTTTTATTTTCTAACGTTTTTTTTGCTTCTTCTGTAAAATTAGAACAACGTACTTTTGGATTTTCCACGAACGATATATTGAAAACAAATATAAAAATGTATTTTTTTTATTATTAATATTCAAGGCAAATTCATAACAGGTAGACTCGCCCCTTCTTTGTCAAATTCAACGTCAAACACTATATATCGTATAAATCAAACATAAAAAAATTTTGACAAACAAAGCAGATCAAAATGCAAGGGTGTACAAGGAGCAAAATATAATCAGCTGTGCTGTCGAGACAACCTGTTATAAAGTCGTCGCATACAAATTCGCCTTAAAAATTTGAACAGATGTGTCAAAAACGGTTAACAAATTATAAGAAGAAATATGTGGGTGATAATGTGATAGAAAAATGTACAAAAGCAAATAAAAATAAAAATATGCTAAATAAAATTAAAATAAAACTAAATAGAATTTGTGATTCTTTACGAGAATTATTACCAGAACTCGCCTTGAAGCATACATGTATATGTAAGTATATAAATGTTCTAATGGTATTTTCTTTGGCATTTAGACAAGCAAGTCTCAAATATCGTAAGGATAAGCGCTTTAAAAATCTGCATTTATGTAAAATAAAAAATATTCTTAGAACTTAAGTCGAGTTCTTTTATCATAAGTCCGCAGGCATAAATATGTATGTTGTCGTTCGAATAAAAATTATTCGAATAAATAAAAATAACGTATAAAATCATTAAATACTTCAATATTATTCCTGAACTATGGGAATTTCCTATCCAATACTGGCTTTTTAAAATATGCCACAAGAAGCTAAACAAATTAGAACATAAATCCTTTGTTTTCACGATTATTTTGTGTTAAAAATATGTATTACGAATGACCTCAACTACGATGAAGAATAAGATGAAGTCTCTTAGGTAACTCGTCGTTTTATTGACTGATCTAAAAAAGTCTATAAATAAAGTAAGAAATTGATGATGATCTGAATTATTTAGAAAAATCAAAAAAAAAAAATAGAACAAAAACTTGATGTGTTCTTTAATGCTATTTCAACCGCAAATTTTTTATTCTTTGATCGTTCGAATTATCCGTTTATTCGAACAAAAAAATATCATGAAATTTTATTCGAACAAATAAAAACACGAATAATTGATGACCCTAATATGTACGTGTGTATGTATGCATGTTTATATGTATGTAATGAAGTCAGCCAGTGATAAGAACGTAAATCGCCATGATAAGAAGAACATCAATTCTGATCTTTCTAATTACATATAAACGAATTTAGTCAGTTTTAGACTTTCGTCTCATTAAGTCACGTTTACATATTTATTTATTTATATTTATTTTTTTCAATAATTTTTAGTTGATTGGTTCTGTGGTGGTAATCATAAAAATATTTAATTCGGCTTGACATCAGTGTTTTAATATAGTACATACATACATATATTTTTTTGCATTATTTGTCTAATATTTGTCTACTAACTGACTGTTAATGGACAAAAAACGTAGAAATAATATCGTTTTTTTAATAAATATAATAAATATTACATGAAACAATTATGTTGAGCTTTCGATTTTCAATGAGTGTTCAACAGAAAGCGGCAAAATATATACATACATACATACATATGTAATTTTGTAATAATAGTTTTTTAGACTATATGTAAGTCTGGAATACGCAACAGAGTGTCCTTACATGCGATTAACGCTTTGGTTCACATAAAAAATGGTCTGAAACGAAAAAATTCTTGTGTGAATCCTTTGAAATAACAAATGATGCGAATGAATATTCACAAAAACAGCAAAAATGTTTATAAAACTTCTCAGTCTGAAATGAAAACTGTGCTGTGGCCAATAACAGACTTTAATATTTCAATATGATCGGCTATTTCTACCTATTATATGAGTTTGAATGCTACTCGCATAGTAGGAAAAATATGCTTTGCTTTTTATAAATATTATAATAGTAATTCATAATATACTCGTAACATATCAATTTCTTAATATAGGCGTACCTCGGTTCAATTATTAGAGAATAACATTTTCAATAAAAACATTTTATGGAATTTTTAGTCAAAACTATTTTTCAATTCCATACCGGATTAGTCTTTTAATTAAAAAAAATGTGTTTGAAAAAATATAACTAAGAACAAAGAAAATGAAAAATCATGATAGAACTTTTCTAAGCAATGGAACTTTGTTATAATTTATATTTTCCTAAATTTTCAAAAGTTTTTGAAAATCTTTGAAAAAAGATATCGAGGCAATCTCGATTAATAAATTTTAAAAATATTTTCCTAAAGAAATTGTGATGTTTTTATAAAAGAAAAAATTGTTGTTTGTTTTTTATTACTCTATTTTAATTACATGTACGAGTATTAATTGAACAATTTTAAATTTAGTGTTTTTTAATGTTTGTGTGTAATTAGTTCAACTATTTTAGGTTTCTATTGAAAGGAATTGTTTGGCTTGAGTTCAAATCTGAGTTTACCTATTTCTTTTTATTTTAAGCAACTTTTTGATAAATTCGTTATTCATTCATCAGACTAGGTGAACGTATCAGTACTGCTTTCGAAAAAAATTACGCGTTTTTCCATGTTTCGGGGTTTTTTGAAAATTCAAAGTTGACAACGCAATAAAAATTTCATAGTATAAACGCAAATGCAACTTTAAAGAAGAAAAGAGAAAAATTGTAGCGACAAAAGTTGGGGGATAAACTGGCACTTTGTTTGAACGAGACCCATCGTGGAAAATAGTCTCTCAGATGCGACAAAACTCATTTGAAAACTTAAATAAGTTCTTTTGCACCACTTTCTTCAAGTTTGAGTATGAGAAGTTATTGCGACAAGACACCTTTTTTCCTGCATGCAAAGTTTACTTTGACAAAGTCTTTTCAATTTTCCTTTAAACTTTCTTTCACTTCTACACGCGCAGTTTACTTTGACAAATTTTGTGTTCTTTTGTTGGACCACATTTAAGACAAACACAAAAACATCCATCCAAATATAACTATGTATGTATGTATAAACGACGAATGGAGAACAAAACAAAATTACGAGTACATTGAAGTTTGTAATCACCCCCATTCTTCTTTCCCTTCTCGGGATCTAAAAAACGATTCTGCGTCTCTAGATATATGTATGTATGTATTTATGTACATGTACGACTTATTCTTTTTGCAGAACCACAGCTTAGAATGCGTAGAAGTTCATCCATCTTCTTTGGATTCTCTAATAATAGCAAATGCCCACAAAGTTAAATCAAAGGCATAAGAACAATTCGTTTTTTCAATCTGTTCTGAATCGGCTGCAAAATTATCGGCTGGATTTATAGTCAGCTTTTCATTTGTATTTTCTTTTTGTTGTTTTTATGCCGCGAAAAGAACATTGAAAATAGTTGAGCACTGAATAAATAATAGTTAAGAACTGAACTGCAGTTAATGTTCATCCATAAAAAAAAATTTAAAAGTATCGTGTATCGATAATAAAAATATCGCTGTTACCGATATATCGGCAAAAGTGAAGTATCGCCGATATATATATCTGTATGGGTATCGGATGCGTCCCTAATTATTATTTTGTTTTTTCAACAAAAAGAGTATCCTAAACATTGGGTATTGAAAATGAAAATTAGTAAACTTAAAATATAAGTACATACGTTAATAAAACTCTGAAAAACTCTGAAAACTGACCTCAAACCGAATTAAATAATTTTATAATTTTTGTTTTCATAGATCCTTAATTTTCGGTATTTCGCCTTTTTTATATTAAAGAATACACAAATTTATCTGCAAAATGTATCGAATATCGAAAATTTTCTCACAAAATATTTTGGTATCGTTTAACAACGATTCTAAACATTTTCTCAAAAATTGCAATTTTAATCAATTGACACGTTGTTTGGCAACAACATCTGTCGGAGATGTTCTATTTCCAACCAAATCAGATTTCCCTAGCCGCCATATTGGCCCACGAAAGACCGATGTTGTATCGATGTTGGATACTTTAGGATATAAGGTAAGAAGTTGCATCCTTATTGTGTATTAATTGTGTACATAATGTGTATTTCAGTCACTTGTAGATCTGACAGAGCGGGCAGTACCAAAGGCAATACAATTGAATCGAGATCTGAATCTAGATAAACCTTTGAGTAAGTATAGAAAGTACAAAATATGTACATGCATATGTACATTAATACGTATGTACACATACATACTCGTACATATGTATATGTGTACATGTGTGTATTTTTAATTATAAATGCCAAATGACACAAACGAATTATAAAATAACAAGAAATTTGTGTTATCAGGACCCCCTGGTTATATTTTATTCATTTTTTATATGAAGTCAGTCTGATAGTCATTGAATTCAGAGTCAAATGTCACTCCAATGGACAATCGCCTTATCGCCAATTATACATACAAGGCGTTACTAACAATAAATGTGATTAAAATATTAAAAATATTTTCGCAAAATTGTATTTTTTTTACAAAAACTGAATTATATGTAACGGGTGGTCCAAAAGCAATAGTATTTATTACAAATAACAAATATTCCCATTATTTATGGAACACGATTTTATTCATGTGACTGTCGCGGACACAGGAGAAAAGGGATAAATTCCTACAATCGTAACTTATTAGAAAAACAAATAACTCGCATGCAAAAATCAAAATAATTATCAATATTAATTATTTTTTTCGACCTTAAAATTTGTAAGTATTTGTTCTTTATTTCAGGGTCTAAGTCATGAAATAAAGAACAAATACTTAATAATTATCAATGAAATAAAATTCAACTAAGTTTTGCAAAAAAAAAAAAACAAAAGAGGGGGCATCGACAGGCAGCCAAACAGATTTTTAGTATGGAATAAAAGTGTTCTCCATATTTTTGAAGTAGGCTAAAAATATGAAATAAGATCAAAATTTATTGTGAGCAAGTGCCCATTTGAATGTCGGTAAAGCAGAGAAGAACATCTTGGTGTCCTTCCGAGAACCGTTAAAGCAAAAAGCTGTTTAAGTTTAGTAGAAATTAGTTTTTTAACAAAATGAAATAACTAAAAAATAAAATAAAATTATTCCCAAAAAAAATTTAATAAGTTCCAAACATGAAAGTTATTTATTAGAATTAAAAATGATTTTCAAAATACATGGATCTAATAGCCTATTTCTGATTTAAGAAAGAACAACTTCATTCGCATTCTACGAGAAAGAACATTGATTTCGATTTCTCTACATTAATTCTAAACGAACTGTGACTCGGTAGACAACTCGAATGAAAACGTAAATGTTTTCATATAAAATCCGATTTCTGTGCTACGAATGTGGCGTTAACATTGAGAATGAAATGTTAAAATCATTATTGTCAAATTAAAAATAGGAATTCCACATTACCCGAACTTACTCTAGACCTGGACAGATTTAAAGTCACAGACTAAAAAAATAGGGAGTACCAAAAGAGCCTTAGAGAGACGTGCTATTTCTATCGTCAACTGTAGCACCCGGGGGTAAAGTCCCAATTAATTGCTGATTATTTTGTTGCACAGGTGGAGTGAATTAAAGCTGTTACAGTGGATACACCAAATACAAACCTGGAATCTTCCCAGCACCAAAATAAACTAAATAACAATGAATGCTTTTCACCCCGAAATGGTCAGCAAATATCCAAAAATCAACAAAAAAAATTTCCGCTGCGATAAAACTTAAGCGAAATTGCTTGAGTGACAGTGAGCATCCAATCTCCCGTTCGGCAAAAAAGGCGAAATCCGCAGACAGCTAAAGAGTAGCGAAGAAAAATCCGGCGACAGCTACAGAAAAAGCTAATTCATTAAAAAGAATGGCTGATGCCGCTGAGGTGCAAACTGAATCAACAAAGAGGATTGCTAACGCCTTTGAAACAACAGCAGCAGGTTTAAATGTATTAGTTAAATTAACAATAAGGAAAAAAATAATTAAAAAAGTTGTATTACATTTTTTTTAATATTTTATTGACATACATACATACATATGTATATATGTATGCACTCGTATGTACATACATACGAAAGATAATGAGAATGAAAGTGAGTGCCAATGAGAAATCCAAATTGGTTCGAATTCGAGCGAGTGGCTTTCATTCGCTTAAGTTTACTTTCTTAAATCAGAAATAGGCTATAAATCCGTGATAGGCACTCATAGCCATCAGCGGAATTAATCTTTCCTTTTTCAAATATATAATGCAGGATAATAAAATGAATGAAATTTTGTTCGGTGGCCTTTGGTGGTGGTAGCTCTTGATAAAGCAATGAAAAGCGTGCTCTCTCTCTTTGCCTAGAAATTATCTAAATTCATCACAGCATTTCAACGTTTAATATCGAACAATTCGAATTATTTTTTTTTCTCAACTTTGGGTGATATTTCCGTTCACTGTACTCGATAAAAAAAAGAAATATCGCATGAAATCCCATTTCATTTATTTCAGATGAACACGAGTTGATTGTTCGTATACGGGATATTTCAAAAATGAATAAGGTTTGGCGTTCTTATATTGGAATGGGTTATCATAATTGTCATGTCCCGCACACAATTTTACGAAATATTTTCGAGAATCCCGGGTGGACAACTCAATACACACCATATCAACCAGAAATAGCACAAGGCCGCCTAGAATCGTTATTAAATTATCAAACACTCGTGTCTGAAATGACTGGTCTGGATGTGGCAAATGCATCACTCTTAGATGAAGGTACTGCCGCAGCTGAAGCTATGTGCTTATGTACGCGGTAAGTAAATGATTATTGATAATTGATCCATTTATATTTACATATTTGTACATACATACACACATATATTATATGTGCAGACACAATAAACGGAAAAAGCTCTTCCTATCAAATAAAATCCATCCACAAACATGGTCTGTGGTAAAAACAAGAGCTGAAGCACTAGAACTGGAAATTGAAACGGGTTCGATTGGCGATGCAAATCTGGCGAGCAGAGAGTACTCTGGTATTCTTCTGCAATATCCCGACACGTATGGTGATGTCAAGGATTTTGAAGAGATTGCGACATTGGCTCGTAAACATGGTGTAACTATTCATACAAAAAACAATCGTGATATGAAGAAATTATATTATGAAAAGATTTTTGTTTCTTGCAGACATTAGTTGTTGTTGCCACTGATTTATTGGCGTTGACTCTATTGCGGCCCCCCGCAGAATTTGGAGCTGATATAGCGGTAGGAACGTCCCAACGTCTTGGTGTTCCTTTCGGATATGGTGGCCCACATGCTGGCTTCTTTGCGTGCAAGCAGAGTTTGGTTCGTCTCATGCCAGGTAGAATGATAGGGGTAACGCGGGATATGGATGGCAATGACGCATATCGCCTCGCATTACAAACTCGTGAACAACATATTCGTAGAGATAAGGCTACGAGTAACATTTGCACTGCTCAAGCTTTATTGGCCAATATGTCAGCGATGTATGCAATTTACCATGGCCCTGAAGGACTTAAAGATATTGCAAATCGGATTCACCATTTTACTTTGGCTCTCGAAAGAGGACTGAGCGATGCAGGATATATTGTAAGCAATAAACATTTTTTCGATACTCTGCATTTGCAGCCGCATGATGGTGTTTCAGTAGACGATGTGAAAGCTCGTGCCGAGTCAAAACAAATCAATTTTCGATACTTTGCGGATGGAACAATAGGTATAGCTCTTGACGAAACCGTAAGTCCTAGAGACATTGATGACATTCTCTGGATCTTCAAATGCAAAAGCTTGGATGAAGTTTTGTCTCAAAATGACATTCTAAAGAATTCAATTGAGAAGTCAAAGTTCTACAGAACATCTCCATTCTTGACCCACCCAATATTTAGTTCATACCACAGTGAATCACGGATGGTGCGCTACATGAAAAAGCTTGAAAATAAAGATATATCATTGGTCCATTCGATGATACCATTGGGATCGTGTACAATGAAGTTAAACGCTACCACAGAAATGATGCCCTGCTCTTTTCGCCACTTCACTGATATACATCCTTTTGCACCGGTAGAACAAGCTCAAGGCTACCACCGCATGTTTCAAGAATTGGAGCGTGACTTGTGTGAGATAACTGGATATGATAAAATTTCATTCCAACCTAATTCTGGTGCTCAGGGAGAGTACGCTGGTCTGAGAGCTATTCGCAGCTATCATGAACACCGCGGCGAAGGTTATCGCAATATTTGTCTGATTCCGATTTCGGCACACGGAACCAATCCTGCATCTGCTCAGATGGCTGGCATGCAAGTTGAGCCCATTCGGATACTACCCGATGGAAGTATTGACATGTCACATTTACGTGAGATGCTGTTAAAGCACTCTGCCAATCTGTCGTGCCTCATGATCACATATCCTTCAACTATGGGTGTATTCGAGGAAACTGTTGCAGAAATTTGCCAGTTGGTTCATAAGAATGGTGGACAAGTGTATTTAGACGGTGCCAATATGAATGCACAGGTTGGTCTTTGTCGTCCAGGTGATTATGGTAGTGATGTATCACATTTGAATCTTCACAAAACGTTCTGTATTCCACATGGTGGTGGTGGTCCTGGCATGGGCCCAATTGGTGTAAAGTCACATCTTGCACCCTATTTGCCCGGTCATCCAGTCATAAGTCCTCTCGAAAGTGATGATAAAAGTTTTGGTGTAGTATCTTCTGCCCCTTTTGGCAGCTCTGCTATTTTGCCAATTTCATGGTCATACATTAAACTAATGGGAAGCCGGGGCCTAAAGAGGGCCACACAAGTAGCTATTTTAAATGCAAATTACATGTCCAAAAGGCTAGAACCACACTACAAAACACTTTACAAAGACATCAAGAATAATCTTGTGGCTCATGAGTTCATACTAGACCTTAGGGATTTCAAAAAGAGTTCGAATATCGAAGCCGTTGATGTGGCGAAACGATTAATGGACTATGGCTTTCATGCTCCCACAATGTCGTGGCCTGTTGCAGGAACCCTTATGATCGAGCCTACAGAGTCCGAGGATAAGGAGGAGTTAGATCGGTTTTGTGATGCAATGATTTCCATACGAGAAGAAATCGCTGAAATCGAAGCTGGTCGTATGGATAAAAATATTAACCCATTAAAAATGGCACCACATACACAATCTCAAGTAATTTCAGAGAAATGGAATAGACCGTACAGTCGAGAGTTAGCTGCATTTCCCGCCGTAAGTATTTTTCTATACAGAACAAATTCTACACATAAGTACATACATATGTATGTATGTACATACTCATGTATATACATACATATGTGCATACATACATACATACTTATATATATACTTAAGTATATTTATTAATCATTTACTTTTGGCTTTCAGTTGTTCGTTAAACCAGAATCTAAAATTTGGCCAACTGTTGCACGCATTGACGATGCATACGGCGACAAACATCTTGTCTGTACATGCCCACCAATTTTACCAGATCTTTAAATCATACATAAGTACATACATACATACATACATATCGTCATATGTTTTAAAAAAACCCTAATTACAAAAAAAAATCAAATCAACTTCTTGACTGATTACGATGCACCATATCAAAATATTTATGTACATGTCTCTGTAAAATTTTACTTTTTAAAATTGTACCAATTGCTTAATCAGAAATAAGCTTAAACTGAAAAAATGGTGGTTGACTTTCCATATTAGAAAGTGTTTTGCTTGGCCTCTAAAATTTGTTCAATGTAACTTAGGGCTTTTATGAATTCATATGACGATATGTATGTAAATACGTATATTAGTATAACAAGTATGTTCATGCGTTTATTTACATACATATGTATTTATTAAATTGTCATAGTATCGAACGTACGAGTGTTCATTTAATTTTTAATTATCTCAGCAAACATAAAATTTTAAATAAAAACAAACTTTTTAAGAACAAACACAAACCGCAAAGCCATTTTGGGCAGACACACAGGGTCTAGGCAGGAATCGAAGCTGCGATCCCCCTACTACATATATATGTAAGTATGTATAAGTGTATACACTAATTGTTTTCGACGGTTCATCAGAGCCATACGAAGACTCCTATAAAACTTTTAAGTACCTGGAGCTTTCGAATAGTTTAGAGTCCGCGACGTTTTCAAAATTATATTCATGTCACAAAGAGGGGTTCCGCACCTTGGGCGCTTTCGGCGCAATTTTTGCAGCTCGCAGTTTATTAAGATGCTTTTTTAAATCATAAATTATTCCAAGTAGCAAGTAGCCATTCTATCACTTCTCAATTGTTTCCTACTCAATACAATTCCTTCGAAGGAAATTGGCTATTCTCCCATATCTACGGATTATATTTTGTTAAAACTTTATATAAATCGGCTCAAAACACTTTGCAACAGTACTCCTTAATAAAACAATAGAAATATCTGATATAAATTATGTAAGTATATAAACTGCAAAATGATTTAATTATGTGGCCAACTAACGAAAGGAATTATCTCCAACTATATATGTACATATGTAAAAGATTTTAAAAAAATTTTGGAAATTATTAGAAATTAAGGAATATCGTTTATTTTACCAAAACAAAATCATGAAAGTTACAAAAGTGAAAAAAAATATTCGAAATCCGGAGGAACCAGAAAAATTATGCATTTGTGTGACCACTAGTGCATTTACCTACATACATACTTTTTTTATTATTATTAAAATGTTTTATTCACGAATCTTATAAAGTAAATAAGGTACAATGTTATGAGATTTTTGTTACGTACTATCAGGGTTCCCAGTTTTATTTTATACCTTATCCCCAATTTGCGTACCACAATAATTTACTCTGTTTGCCGGTATCGAAAGATAATTTTCTTAATCTAATAATTCAATAGGGAAACTATTAATAATACAGTATGAGTAAAATTTGTCAAAAAACCTCTTCGAAACTTTAAAAATGTTATAATGAAATTCAGTAAAACAATGACTAGCAAGATTATTTTTAGGAAAATCTCAGTGACTGTTTAGTAAATTGCTTCAAAATTAGACAATCTGGATTTTTCATTAAATGACAGTGTCATATCAATACAAACACTGTACAAAATTTTTTCTTGACTAAAACAATACAAGATATTTATATTACGCCGCTATTAAAGAAGAATATAATTATGAAAAGTAATTACATAAATAGCTTTTGTAAAGAATTAATAAATGAAACGGGGAGCGACATTTAATTTTGCATCTTTTTTTAATCATTTGTGGACGGCCGTAACATATATGTACTTTCATCTGATCCACTTTGGCTTCCAGTCTCATACAAAACCTTTTACATACTTATTACTTCCACGTTGGTAATGTGACTTCGAAGTGTATAAGCCGGTGTTCTAATATTACGTAGCACCATTTTTGTCGAGGCCATTTTTTCCTCTTCCTAACACATTTTAAAAAATGTTACAAATTAGCGTGATGAGAGTCCTATTGAGAAAAGCTTTTTTATATATCAATTTGAAATTGAAGCAATATGAACTGTTACGCGTAGATGCGGGCCTATTTAGCCATTCATTTTGACAGTGTATCTATCTGCCATTTTTAACTACTCTGCCGCCGTCAGTAAATCTTTTAATTGACGCCGTAACTGCTATCGGCTTCGTTGTCTATCACGGCGTGCAGTTCCCATAGAAATAAATATTTGAAATAATATAAATATTTGAAACAAAATATATTGTAAAGCAATAAGTCAACGGTAGATCAAAAATGAAAATTGAAGAGGTTAAGAGTACCGTTCGCACACAGCGAATTGCTGCTCACAGTCATGTAAAAGGCTTAGGTCTGAATGCGGATGGCGTGCCATTGCCAATAGCCGCAGGTCTTGTTGGTCAAAAGGCTGCACGTGAAGCAGCTGGAATAACAGTCGATTTGATTCGGTCAAAAAAGATGGCGGGGCGTGCTTTGTTGCTGGCTGGTCCTCCTGGTACAGGAAAAACTGCAATTGCTTTGGCTATTGCACAGGAGTTGGGTAACAAAGTGCCATTTTGCCCCATGGTAGGTTCTGAGGTTTTCAGCAGTGAAATTAAAAAGACTGAAGTGCTAATGGAAAATTTTCGACGTTCCATCGGACTTCGAATAAGAGAAACAAAAGAAGTGTACGAGGGAGAAGTTACAGAGTTGACTCCTGTGGAAACTGAAAATCCCATGGGAGGTTATGGTAAAACTATAAGCAATGTTGTTATTGGCTTGAAAACTGCGAAGGGGACAAAACAATTGAAACTTGATCCCAGCATTTTCGAAGCTTTACAAAAAGAAAAGGTTGAAGTAGGAGATGTCATCTATATAGAAGCTAACAGCGGTGCTGTCAAACGACAAGGTCGAAGCGACACCTTTGCAACGGAATTTGACTTGGAAACTGAGGAGTATGTTCCATTGCCCAAAGGTGACGTCCACAAAAAGAAAGAAGTTATACAAGATGTTACTCTACACGATCTGGATGTTGCTAATGCTCGTCCTCAAGGTGGGCAAGATGTGTTGTCAATGATGGGTCAACTCATGAAACCAAAGAAAACTGAAATTACTGACAAGTTGCGAATGGAAATTAACAAAGTCGTCAATAAGTACATCGATCAAGGCATTGCTGAATTAGTTCCAGGCGTTCTATTCATTGATGAAATACATATGCTTGATTTAGAGACTTTCACATATCTACATAAGTCATTAGAATCTCCCATCGCGCCGATCGTAATTTTTGCCACAAACCGAGGCCGCTGCGTTATACGGTAATTTTAAATTAGCTGTTTATTACCCAAAATTCAATAAATTTATAACAATGACAAGAACGTATTACCTCGAAATGCGATTACGAAATATATTAATTTGGTAAAATAAAAATAATCATTTTTATAATTTCAGTGGCACAACTGACATTGTTTCACCTCATGGCATTCCACTGGATCTCTTAGATCGCCTTCTAATTATAAGGACTCTACCATATCATTCCACTGAAATCGAACAAATTATTAAGTTGCGAGCCCAAACTGAAGGTCTTCAACTGGAAGACTCGGCTTTTGTTCAGCTGAGTGAAATTGGTAGTTCTTCTACTTTGCGTTATGCCGTACAGCTTTTAACTCCAGCTCACCAAATGTGTAAGGTTAATGGTCGTACACAAATTACTAAAGAAGACATCGATGATGTACATGCATTGTTTCTGGATGCCAAGAGATCATCCAAACATCTTTCAGAAAAAAATAACAAATTTATGATGTAGAATTGATCATTACTAAGTATTTGAAAATTTCATACATAGAAAGAAGGGATTTTAAATAAACATTTAGCGTTTACATTAAATGCGTGATGTAATCTATTATTTTGAAAGGGTAAAAAGCTGTAGTTTCTTTTGTAACACATATTTGTTACAAATGATGCTATAAGAAGTCAACCTACACAAATAGTAACTAAGATTGTGAGTTACTCAAGTATTCTTACGTTTATGAAATCACATACATATATGTATATTAAATTGAGATTTGCATAATTTTAAATGACATCAAAGAATTTGCGATTAGACAATCTTTGATTTTCTTTTGGCAGAATTTGCATTTATCAATATAACACTGTTTTATCGGCAAAAGAATGGGTACATCGTAAATTCAATAACTGCTCAATAATGAAAGTTTTTCGTTCAATAACCAAGGATATTTTTCAGTCACAAGTTATGCAAACAATTGACAGTGCTTCCACAAATTTTTGAAACATATTAGTTACTGTTGCACGTGATCGAATAGTAAAATCCGCGATCGAATCGTTTTTTTTTCGTTCGTATGTGTGTTGTAGACTGTTGTACTTGAATAAATTTACTTTTCAAAATTTGGACATAAAATAATCGGATAAATAATGTCGATGATGATTAATTAAATAATAAATAATTATTATTAATGAAATAATCGATATCTATGTCAAATTTATCACAAGTGGTTCCAGTTTTATATTGTATCATGCCTCAACATAACTTTGCTAAATAAGTGCATGGAAGAATAATAAAGGTGCTGTTACTATTACAACGTTTTCAACTTCCTGTTACGTTATAAAAAATAGGAAATTACTGATTTTACCAAAATTTTCGAAAATTAAGTTTTCATCAAATCGCGACGTACAATGATGTTCGTATGCATGTACTTATGTAAGCCTCTCATAACTTAAGATTTAACCGATGGCAACCAAATTACTGGCATTTTAAAGATGTTGGCCTGCCTTAGGACCCGTGAGAATGAACTATTCGGGCTTTTTTAAATAAATTTTACACTACAAAACCTTCGAATCCTAAATCTAATTAGCTCAAAAAATTATATGATAATACATGCGCTCGAGAGATATGTTAACGAAAAATTTATAAAAAAGGTTTGTTTTGAATAACTGCAAATTTTCACTAAACGTGTGAAATGGTTCGGTATGTTTTCATTGTCGATCAAGCGTTTAAATACATTGATATGTAAAATGCAATATACAGAAGTACATATATCGCTTATTTTCTCAAACATTGCCGTATTTAAAAAAAAAGTATTTTTCCGTTGATGCAGAATTTCCATTTTGTCCTACTTCTACGAATTCATTAACTTTTATTTCCGTTGAGCTGTGTAACTTGGGTACTGAGAGAAAAAATAAGCATTAACATATACTTAATAATGAATAAGAAAATCGCTAGTATGAATAGTTGGCTCTACTAAAGGTGGCACTATTCGCTGGCTGCTCATTTTCTTGGCAATTGAGTTTTTAGTTGATTTTTTATGCTCGTTTTGTACGGGTTGGTTTAACAGTCGAAAGCAGTGTGGTGTGAGCTTACTAATTTTTAAAGTATTGGCAAATTTTAAGAATATTTTAAAGTAGTATTTCAACAAATGTGTCGAAGATTCATGATTTAAAAGGAAATAATTTGACTAGGTTAAAAATTGTGTGGAAATAAATGTGTATTAAGATGCAATTGTGCAGACAAAAGAGGATTGTGTAATTTCACAAAGATTTTTTGGTCTTTTTCTGTTGAGTGGAGGCCATAACAGAGACAAAGACAACTGTGACGACAACTACGCCGAAAATTTTCGAAGTGAGTATTAATTTCTTTAAAAAGCGCCGCACCCGCCTCCAATCGAATAAATGAATAGAAAAACATAAATGTGTGTTAATTTTTTTCTTTCGCGGCTGCCGGCGCCGCCGATACCCACCCACACGCTGTATTCTTGTCAAGGGAGACAACATTTGCAGCAGCTGCAACCGCGAAAGCAGCGAAACGGCAGTGATATCTGTTTTGTGTTTTTTGTTATGTTTGAGAGAATGGCATTGCAATCAAATTGGAGTTGCCACCTCGTAAGAATAATCTCAGCTGTTGTATACTAGTTTTTTTTAACAAAATGTACAGAAAGGGTCAAGGATATAAAAAATTTATAAAAAAGGGTTATTGTTGATGTGATATTTTTTATCTTGCGCAAAATACAGTTTATATCAGCAAAGCTAAATAGTACCCTAAGTATGTATTATTTAGTAACTAAAAGTTGTTTGCCTATTAAAAATTTATAAAGATTATATGCATATGCATTGAGGATTATTAACCCTTTTTTATTAACTTTTTTTTGAACGTTCATAAATATTACATTATATAAATGAATATCACATTATATGTATGTATGTACAAAAAATGTATTTAACAAACGTCAAAAGCATAAGCCCCAATGAAATGCATGTCTAGGCTAGCTCATCCCTCATACAAACAAAACTTTTTATGATAATTTTGGAAAACGAATTTTCGTTATATAGTTACAAATCAAACAGATTTATAATTTTAGACATGTTTATTTAACTCCATATTTATAAACTACAGTCCCGCGTTGGATATTAATTTCCACATAAATATGTTTCTAAACAAATGTGAATTGGCAAATAATTTATATCCACAATTTGTTATTTAGATATTCATTTATTTCTATCCATTCAATAAAAATAATAAGTCCAAATAGAACAATAAATATATAACAAAGAAGATTCCTGAATATACAATAACTTATGCATAGTATAGTTAAAAATATATAAACGGTTTTGAAGATGACTCACCAGCCATCAAACATCCCGAGGAGCACGGCTACCGAATCAAGAAATTCCGTAACAAAAATAACCTAACACTAAGTTTGTTTCTTAAGTCTTTTGTTTATTTTTTTATTTGAATCGCCTAGCGTATGTTAACCCCTAAAGTATGCTATTGATTTCATTACCATACAGTATTGCCAGAGCAGATTTTTACATGTAGGAAACACGAAATGGCGTACTTACGAGCAATCGTGGTTGACAAAAACTGATATACACAAACAAACAGACAATTCGTAGGTTTTTAAGCGGTATTTTCCAGATATTTAGAGGATATCAAGTCTCAAACTCATGTTTCTTATTTCAGTTACCATAAACCTGTAGTTTAAATGATAAAAATACCTGAATAACATGCATGTATTGTAAGATAATAAAAATATTTTAAACGATATTAACTTCTCATTTATTTAATAAAAAAAAACTTGTTTCTTATCGGTCACCACGCTAAAAAAGTGTAACTTGAATTAATATGAAAGAAAAAACTTGAATTAATATCAAAGAAAAAACTTGAATTAATATTAAAGAAAAAAAATACTGCATAAATAAAAAATAAATAAATAATTATAATTTCATAGGTTGATAAAAAAAATTATATGCAATAGCTTTGCCGCGGCAGTCCCCGAGTGCAACACGTTTTTTTTTTAATTTTTTGTATAAGATTAGAGGTTTAAAACTTTTCAAAAATATTGTTTAAGGTCTACTGATGATTTGGCATTAATACCAATGAAATGCCAGCATATAGATTAGCTAAAAAAATCCCTTTGAAATTCTGTGTAAAATAATTTTTTTATTTTGTAAAACTTCACAATTATTTGTTATATCAAAAACTGTTCAAAATTTACTTAAGAGAATTGTCTATCCCAACGCTGGCAACATATCAATTTTTTTTTACTTGCAGTATTGATTAATATTTGCTTACTCCCTGCTACATATAACATTGTTTTATTCTCTTTTTTGAATAGTAAATTGTTTTTTCATTCACATTAAAAAAAAATTCCGTTATTTCAGCTGAATTTTCTTAACCAACTCAAAATAAAAAAGTAAATGCCTTAAAAAAATTATTCCTTTTTAATTCATAATATTTGTTTTAGCTATTTAAACATGAATAAATATTTAACAAATAGTTTTAAGAAAGAGTTTAATAAATGTAATTTATAGAACATTAAATAACAATTTGTTTGTGTACTTTAAAAATATTCAGTGCGACAAACAAGGACACCAAATTGGAAGATGTAGTGAAGTTATAAACACATATTCGAATATATGTTTTTTATTTATGTTACGTTTTTTTAATAAAACAAAACTAAAAACACACACACACTTATACTGCTTTTTAATAATTTTATAAGAAAATTTTAAGATTTATAAAAAAATATGACAACAGGTCACTAAGTCAACATCACATAGGAATGTATAATTAAATACTACTAAATTAATCCGAGTTTTGCTAAAATTTTATAATTTTAAATTAAAATTTCAAAAATATGTATTGAAATCAAATTATGTACATACAGTAGAACAATTCTAAACTGAATATATGAAAGCAATATTCATATTGTTACAAAATTCAAATGTAGATCCAAATTTAAAGAACACAAAATTTCAGAGATGATTAAGCACAGTTTAATCAAACGTGTGTGCAAGATTAGGGAGCACTGAAATTTAAAATTTCAAGAATGTTCTATAAACGACAACGAGAATTTACAAGATTGTTCGAGTAATCTATATGAAAAATATTGGGGGCAAATCATGGCAATTTTCTTTTTCTTTTATTTTTGACAAATTAAAAGAAACCGGCAAAGGAAACTTTTTCGAAAAGTTCGAAACGTAACAATATTTGTAGTTTGTTAAACGCCTTTTAGAGAAAGTTTACTTTCTAAAGTCTTGACTTTAATCCAAGAGAAGAGAAAAAGGAATGGCGGGAATACAGAATTTCTTGTACTTGCAAAGACGTTTTGTTTTGATTTTAGTTTATACCTGAAGTTTGCTGAAACTTTATGTTTGTTATTATTGTGTTTTCACAAAATTAGTTTTACAAAGAAAGTTTGTGAAAGTAAACTGGTCTGTCTTAACACTGGGTCTACAGGTAGTAATATGCATACATATGTATATTGCTGCAGTTGTCAAATTTGAATGCGTTCATGAAAATTGTTAGGTGTGGACCGCGATTGCCATAAATGGCAATCCATTGCGCAATTATTGTTCAAGGGATTGCTTGAGCAATTATTGCCTATCAATCTCCTGTCATTTATCTTTCCTGTAGTCTGCATTTGCGAATTTGAATTTAGAAAACTAAAAACTGCATATTTATTAAAATTAAACGTAATGGCATGGAAAACCGAAGAAATATTTAAAATGATAAACTTTTATTAACAATTTCCATCTTTATGTATATAAAATTATAACATATATATACAGGGTGTCCGCCGGGAAGTTTTACTACTTTGTTTTACCGCCATTTTGGTAAACATTAGTCTTGCAAGTTCATATTTGGCAGTCGTGAAGTAGACACGTGGCAAATTTATTATGGAAAAATATTCGATAAACCAACGTGTTTTAATTGTTAAAAATATCATCTATTACTGTGACGATGAGAAAGTTACGTAAAATTTTTGGGAGAAACAACGTGTCAACAAAATGTCGTGTAACGTACTGCAAGATAGTCTAAAAAATTACTGCTACTCAAGAAAGTGCTTAAAACAATCCATCAACCTCAATTCGACGGCGTGCTCAAGAGCTTGGGCTTCAAAGAGCAACTTTGGCCACAATTTTGCACAAGGATTTGCATATATTTCCATTTAAGATTCAGTTGACACAAGACCTTCTTCCACAAGACCATTTACAACGCCAAACAAATGCCAATAGGATGTTACAGCTCGCCCATGACAACCCCGATTTTCATGAAAAAATCACAATGACGAGGTACAGTTTCATTTGAATGGATACGTGAATAAACAGAATAGTCGGTTCTATTATTATATACATATAAACAGTAGCAGCCACGTAAACCAATAGTTATTCGATATTTTCAATTTCATCTAAATCTGACTCCCAACTCAACTTCACACTGCCCTTCTGCTTTCAAATTCTGGTAAAAATTATGAAAACATTTAGTTAATAATTGAAAGCAGGTCCATCAAATCACGCTTTTTGTTTGCAGAAACGAATATATCAGTATTAATTATTAGATTTGGATGCGAGGTGTGAGGTTTGGTTTTTTCGTCGGCGTTGGTTGATATTAAGCTCTTTGAAGATTTTTTCTTCTTTTTATCAATCTTCTAGTGTACTGTATCACACTCCAGATGGGTATGGCCTACCACAAGATTTTTTTTGTGATCGATTGATTGTCTTAATACTTTTAACCTGCTGAACTTTCGTTAACATTGGGCAGATATAAAAGTTCCGATTTAGACCAGGGCACGAGTCGCTATATAAAATTACATTCTTCACCGAACAAAGATTTGATTTCGATGACAAAATTAAAAAATTTAATTACACCATCTGTGATTTTGAAAAAAAAAACTCCGAAATTCTTCACAGAAAGAAAAACGCCGTACTAAATTCAAGTATTTTCTACTTACTTCGAGTACGAGTCGTACTCAAAATTTTGAGTACAAAAAACAATAAATGTACTTTAATCAAGCCGAAAATGGGATTACTTTAGATAACCAATCCTGGAGTTTCTTAAAATGAGTACAAAATTCAGTAATTACATGAAAAATTTTGAATCAACTAAAAAATTTTTAAATTAAATTCAGCATATGAATCCTTCCGTACTTAAATCAATCTTTCTGTACTTGATTTTAGTAAATCGGGGATTACCGTACTTTTGACACCGCTTGGAATTGATTTATTAAAAGGTTTTCCTAATCTAGTCTCTAAAGAAAAATATTAAGATATTGAGCATGAAATAAGTTAACTAAGATTTTTGGATTTTGGAGACAGCGAATTAAATGTAGAAATATTTTGGAAAAAAAGAAAGTCAATTAATCTACCAAACTATTAACCTGTTTTTCCTAATTTAAGTGAATTTGTAAATAACTTAATGACTTTTCCAAACTGTTCAGCTAATGTTGAAAGAATATTTAGCAAAATTAATCTTAATAAAACCAATTTAACAAATTCATTGGAAATAGAAACCCTTGAGGGGATTCTTTTTTCAAAAGATTATTTAAAAAATAATTCCTCTGAATGATACAATGTTAGCATAACAAAAAATAAAAAAAAGCAAAACTATGATATTATGTATAGTATTTTTATTTTATAATAACCCAATTTAATTCAATATCATATGTCCTTCTATCGTACTTTATATGTACATATGTTTGCACGCGTATAAAATCGAATAAATCAAAAAATTTATTCGACTACACATAAATTTATAGTTTATGAAAAATTGTATAATAGTATATTCTACGAATTTCTATTTAAATTAAAATATAAAACATCATATAAAAAATTAACGTTTATTTTGGAAAGTATATAATCTGTTTCGACACAAAAGCTCTTCAAATCTTGCTTTGAATTGAATAAAATGTTTAAAGTTTTTTTTGTTTTTAATAAATCTGTTGAATTGTTAATTTTTAAATGAAAGATTTTTGTATAAAACAGGAGATTTTTGAGTGACGACTTTATTTCAAAATACTGGCGATTTTATTTACAAAATTCTACGATTTTTCTGAAAATATTACTGGCAGCACTGCCATCCAGGCGCCTGTATAGTTTTAACGAGGAAGCGTCTGAATGAGAGAGACTATACTGTAATATGTATTTCACATTGATCTCTACTATTAATTTTTGTTCGAACGAATAAATTTTTTTTAACGGTAGGATAGATGGATGCCACAAAAAGCGAAACAAAAGAGTAAGAAAATATTTTGTTTTCACGATTAGAGCACTTTTCCAAAGGCGTAAGCTTACTTTGCAAAGTCTTGTGTTTGTGGGTGATAAGGGAAGGAAGACAGAAAGTCGTCTTATTCTATGATGAGAAAAATCAAAATGACTTAAACGAAGATGTAGATATATGTAGATAAATTTTCTGAAATAAATGATACATAATGCTTCATTAAGTAATGGAAAAAAGTCTCTCAATAACGTGAAAACTATTAAAAACATAAGAGACATTAACAACTTTGAAGAGGATTTAAATTATTTACAAAAATCAAAAAGAGACAAAAATTTTATATTATTTTAAATGAAGTATCTCCAAAGTCAAAAATTTGTGTAAAGAATTTTTTGGCTTGTTTTATTAAAGATAAAAAACCGAATCGATTATTTACAAGCTAAAAAAAGAACTGAATTATATATTGTTTTTAAAAGAATTATGAAGTTTACTCTTCATGTTGTGAGATGTGACTGATCATTGCACCATCATTTGGCCTTCATTTAATCGTTTTGAATGGTTCATCTGAGCCATACGAAGACTCCCAATAAGTTTTTTAAAGTCCTGGAGCTTTCGAATGGTTCAGAGTCGAAGGCGTTTTTAAAATTCACGCCAGCAAAATGTTTTCCGCACCTTTGGACTCTTTTGGGGCAAAATTTTCGGAATTTCGTAATATCTTAAATCCTTTTTTAAATCATAAACTATTTTCACTCAGGTAAGTAAGCAAGTAAAAATTTGATCATCTCTGTCACTTCTCAAATGTGTGTTCTGTTAAGTTAACATTTCGCTACTTCAGCCTCTGTAAAGTTAATAGAATTGATTGTTCGCCAAGATTTGTACGCGCAAATAATAAAAACTTCGCACATATGTACATAATTAAAAAAATCAAACATTTTTTTAAATATAAAAGATTACATAATTTAATAAAAATGATCTCGTTTTTTAATAATTTTTTACTTTGTTTTTGTAAATGAAATATTTGTTTTACGTTTTTATAATGTATTGTTTTTGTTTAAGTAAAAAACTTTTATTTAAATAATTTAAAGTTTTTCGAATAAAACTTGTTATTCCTTATTCGTTCGTACATTCCAATAGTATTTAAAATTTACTCGTTTATTCGAACCAAAAAAAAGTTTGAAATTTTGTTCGAATAATTTGACAATACTAATCTCCCATGTTAGAAGAATATTTAAATAAATAAAAATATTAGTCACACTAAGCAGGAAATCAGCAAACGTATTTAAGAGAAAAACATTCGAAAAGTGGAGAGTATGCGACAGCTGAATTTTGAATTTGAAAAATAAAACATTGACTTTAATTATCCGCATGCATTCACTTTTAATGATCGAAATATCAATCGATAAATGAATACATACACACATACGCACATGTACTCGTATAGTACAAATGCAGATAAATTTATTAATTCTATTTGGAATAATAATATCAAGATGATAAAAAACGAGAAATAAACTGTGTACCAGAGTGCCGTGCATTTTTCCCCAATTTTTCGAATGTGTACATAATTTTATTTTCATTTCAAAAATGTCGAATCTCTTTCTCCCATTCTAATTTATTTTTAGGATATTTGTCTGCAGATGCTATTCAAAACTTTAGTCGATTTTTACATTTCTTTCATTCGTTCACGCACAAGTAGAATTGCGGCACAACTCGGCATTATTCAATTTAAGCAGTCGGAACCAACTTAAACCATTGAAATATATACATACATATGTATAAAATATAATATATGTATGTATGTACATACATACACGGGTGGAACATATGTACATTCATTTTTATATGTAAAATTTTCAATTCTTTATACAAAATAATATGAGAAAAAATAATGTTTTAACAAAAAAAATGAATAAATAAATATATGTACCGATTTATATAAAATTTAAGTACTACTCAATGGTTAAAAAAAGAAACAAAAAGTGAAAAAGAGCCCATCCAACATCATCTAACTTCTAGTCTTTTCAAAAGTAATTATTATGTCTACCGATCTTCAATAAAATATAATATTTTGTTAATCAATTCACAATAACTTTTGTGAAAAATTGTGTATCTATAATAACATTTTTAGCTTTCATTCTATTTTTTTTAACTTTTATTTTTTTATTTATTCTCAATGATTTTTTGTTGTTGTTGTAGCATTCGCCAAAAAAAAAGAAAAGAAGAAGATTTTTATAAAAATTCTTGTTGCGTGTTTAGCTAAAAGCTATTTTTAAATCAAAACTAAAAAAATATATAAAAAGAAAAATATTAACTAAGAGAATAAGAAACGTTGAAAAAATCGAAAAATGTGAATGAGCAAAAAAAAAAAACAACCAAAGAAAGAAAAACCAAGTGTTTATTGCATTAAAAAATAAAACTAATAAAATTAAAGAAAATAAATTAAAAACAATAAATAAAAATATTACATGTAAATATTTAAGTGTATATATGTAAATATATGTATGTATGTATGTAAGTATGTTTTCCGATCGTATGACACAGATGCAAACATATGAAAAGTAATTGAACTTTTGAATCAACATACACAGTCGTGGTCATCTAATTGGCCCATCGTACTTATTATTTCTTCTAAATAAAGTATTTTCCTTTTTTAAGTATTTTAATACAATAACATGCCTCGCTATTACGAGTATGTGCTGTTGAGCCACTTACGTGTTAACCAAAAGTATTTCATACATTGATGCGAAGATCTTTAAAGCCTTAAGGCTTTAATTTTTTACGAAAAAAAATATAAAGATTTATCAATGCGATTTTATTCTGAAAGGACATGTTTTAGAGTGACAATGTAATATTTTTGCGTGGGATAATCGTTCCCCAAATAAAATCAACAATTTGAATTTAACCAAAAAAAAAAAAACAATATGTATTATGTATGTGTTAAGATGACAACTGCTGTATATAAAAATTCCAATTTGACAACGATTTGAAATAAACGCTTAATTTAACGTCCAACAAAAAAAAGAAATATCTCAATCAGTTACAAGCGATTGCTTTCGATTTTTTGGAGTTAAAATATTGTGGATTGTTTAAAATTGTCAAAATATGAGAATTTATCGCAAGCGAATGTGAGTGTATGACAAAACAGCGAGCAATTGCCATTCATATGTACATACATATGTATACATATATACATATCGCACATGTTTAACAATAGTGTATTAACTTCGAATTTTTATTTTTCACTTTTTTTTAAATCGATAGGTGATATTCATATCTATCTGTTGTAAAAATTTGGCAGTGATTTTGTACATACGTTTTTGTAATAAAACGGATGATTTAGAAACTGTTTTTCATAATGTAGAATGAAAAAGTTTTTTGCTTCCACTTAAAATTTTTGAATTTCGAGTTAATACAATATTGTTGAACAAGTGCCATTTGTATGTGTGGTATATATGTATGTATATGTACATTAGGGAGTCAATGAACTGGTAAGAACGTGACAGGAACTCGTGATAGTTTTGAGTTTTCCATTTAATACTTCCTGAGCGATTCCCATGCGACGGTTTTTTTTGTTCAAAATTCAGCAATTGAGCAACGAACTTCGCTGCCACACACTTCGTGACTAAAATTTGCGAATAAATTGTTTCGCAAGAGCTAACCGATATGCTGACATCCGCTGCAACTTCTCTACATTTTCGTTGGTTTTTGATGTGATAGAGCTTCCAGGACGAGCGTGGTTATTCACATCTTCTCGACCTTCTTTGAAATGCTTGTACCATTTGTAAACATTTTTTTAACTCAGAGCTACAATCACCATGATATTTCGATTAAATATACAAGTTCTAATTTTTCTTTTTTTTAAGTTTTCTAATTTTTTTTTTTTAAATTTTTGCATGTTTTGTTAATTTGGGTATCATAAGAAAAGTTTTTTTTAAGGCGCGTCCAACTGTATATACGATTTGTCCAAGGACGATCATTCATGTCCTCTTTTTAAGGATATTCTGCAAAAAACGGTTTTTGAATTTTTTGTTCGGGATTGTTTGTAATAAAAATGCCAAATTAACATATTTTAATCTGTAGTCGATTTAATTAAATACGGCTATCAGCTTTTTTTTTAAATTCGCGTTTGACAAAAATGCAATGGAATGGTAACCCTTCGTTTTAAATAGGCCAATATGGGTATCAATTTTTTTCTTTTGCCAAGTACATCATCTTTGTATGTAAATAATTTAGATTTTTGCAAATTAGATGCATTTTACAAGTTGCTCTGGAATATATATAAATGCAATTTTGTGGTAACTCTAATATGATCCACGACTTTTTGGCTACTAATTTGCGAAAAAAAATATGCCGCTAAGAAGTCGTGGATCATTTTTCTTCCACTATCACATTAGAATTACCACAAAATGATGGAAATAGGGCCACATATACATATTATTTGTTTTTTACATATGTATTTCTGTTATTTCATGAGTACTTTTATAATACACACACTAACTGGCCTGCGACCGAGCTTTAGGTTTTTTTCTCTGGGTATATCGAATAGCGGCTACGTTGAATAAATATTTTTCACATAGACGGCCTTTGGCCGTCCTTAAGCTGTTTCGCCTCCCGGTATATCGAAAAGCGGCTTCGCTGATGCAAAAAAAAACTTTTACTCTACAAATGCGCTATTCGATAAACTCAGAGTATAAAATCCTTCCTCAAGAACTACCGGAAGCAGATTACAATGACAAGACCTCTACACTAAATAAAAATTAAGAAGAAAAAAATATAAAAGTATAAGTGCGCTTTATTTCTCAATAGCATTACGAAATAACAGCATACGTTAATTAATTGAGAAAGAATATATAAGCTTACTGCCTATGGCGTTATTGCATTGCATCGCTACGACTTTATTTCTCAATGCATCGAGAAATGGAGTCATATGGTTTTATTTCATAATTCTTTAGGGAAGGACATATTGAAAATAAGCTAAATCGGCCCATAAATTGCTGAGATATTTATGATTAAAAACTAATTCTTAATATATCAAAAACCAAAATTTTCAAAAAAAATTTAAATTTCACATAAAGTAGTGAATTCATGACAAAAACTTGGGAAATCAATAAATAAGAAATTATAAATTGACCAGAAATTCGCCACAAATCGAAACCGAAAACTAAGTTCTCTTTATTTTTTCTTGTTTACAGGTTAAGCATTTACGTAAAAAAGAGAGTAAAAATGGTAGTAGGAAATCAAGATACTGGAGGGACCAACAATGGGTCCCATCCATCTGGTATCCCACAAGACCAAATCGATAATATAATGAGGGGTATTGCCAATACGGGTGACGTAAAGATGAACAATCACAGAAAAAAGTTGAGGCAAAGGTATCCAAAGATTTGTATAGTGCCATGGCCTGAATTGTGACACGATCGATTGCTTATAATTTCAGATTCGATATTATAAAAAAACTTGGACAAGGAACGTATGGTAAAGTGCAGTTAGGTATTAATAAGGAGACTGGACAAGAAGTTGCTATAAAAACCATTAAAAAATGTAAAATTGAAGCGGAAGCCGATCTAGTGCGCATACGAAGAGAAGTACAGATAATGAGTTCTGTTCAGCATCCAAATATTATACACATCTATGAAGGTTTGTTTAATATGTTAAGCGACATAGTGTTGTTCCACTGTAATCAATCGTTTAAATGTTTAATTCGATCGTAGTTTTTGAAAATCGTGAAAAAATGGTTTTAGTGATGGAGTTCGCTGCTGGCGGTGAACTGTATGATTATTTATCCGAAAGAAAAGTTTTAAATGAAGAGGAGGCCCGTCGAATATTTCGGCAAGTGGCTACAGCTGTTTATTATTGTCATAAACACAAAATCTGTCACCGAGATCTAAAATTGGAAAATATTCTTTTAGACGAGCAGGGCAATGCAAAGGTGAGCACTTGTGATAATTGAAAAATGTGTTGTAATTCTATTTTTTTTATTCTTCATTGTACTATATTGTGTTATAGATTGCCGATTTTGGCCTGTCGAATGTTTTTGATGAGCAATGTTTGCTGGCAACATTTTGTGGATCTCCGCTTTACGCATCGCCGGAAATTGTTGAGGGCACCCCGTACCATGGACCTGAAGTTGATTGTTGGTCTCTCGGTGTCCTTCTTTATACTCTAGTCTATGGATCAATGCCATTTGATGGGTCAAATTTTAAAAGACTTGTAAAGCAAATAAGCCAAGGGGACTATTATGAACCAAAGAAACCTTCTCGAGCATCTTCCTTGATTCGTGAAATGTTAACGGTTTGCCCCCGCAAACGAGCTACAATTGAACAAATATGCTCTCATTGGTGGGTCAATGAGAATGATAATGTTTCTTGCTTAGAATTAGCTGAAGATCTAGCGAATCAGACGCCAGTGCGCCTTGATGTTCTCCTCTCATTAACTCCCGTAGCAGTTACAGCGGACCAGTTGGTTGTACCTTCCGCTGATAGTGGAAATTCAGCGGGGAAAAATGCCATTCCCCGAAGCCATTCGGTGGGTTCAATACGCGATGTTGTACCTAACACGAAGGCTGAGCGCAGAATATTGGATATGGTTGCAGGTAAGTTTAAAAAATGCATCTTAACAATTAAAAAGCGTTTAAAGAATACTAACTAGAGAACAAGAGATTCTTAATATGTAATATATACATTCGTACCCCTCCATTATCGCTTTTCCTAAACTGCTTATCCCATTTATTTCCATTACCTCCCTCCTGTATTATTTTAATGTGAAATTGAAAAAAAAAAACGCACGCACAGTGAACTAAACTTGATCAGTATCTTTTTTAACATAAACTCATCTATCCCCTATTTCTAAATTTTGAAGCTGGTGGCGAAGCAGCTCTAATGCCTTCTCCTACACGTACCATTACTCCTGCACAAAGTCCACTTCAGGCCAAACGAAAGCTCGAAAACACCATATCAACAGACAATGCGATAGGTGTAGCTTTAAAAAAGAAAGATAAAACCGAAGATAATGCCACAACCTTATTGACAGAAGAATCAGTATCAGCGACAGCGCCGGAGTCGAAAACGGGGATTTCCTTAGAAGAAAAACCAGTTCCAATGGAAATTGAAGAGACATCACTAAAGGAAGAAACCATTTCAAATGCATCGCGTAATTTCTCAACGAAAGATATGGAAATGGTAGATGATTTGTGCGAACTATTAATTCAAGATAAATCGAAGACAGAAACTGGACAATTGAATGCCAATCTAGGTAAAGATAAAGTGAATGCTATAAGGAAAGCGACTGATAATTACGAGGCTGATAAGGTGGAAGACTCGCCCGAAAAGACAAAAGGTGCCACCAAAGTGATAAAAAAGTTCGTGAATAAGCATAAAACGGCAGATTTAGTTAATGTCATTGGAAATATTGATTCGGATGAAGCAAGCTCAATAAAAAATCAAGTTAGTCCCGAATGTGCGGTTCCCACAACAACTGCTGGTAGCCAGCAATTTGTCCGCAAGTTCAGCTTGCAAGATGAATCACCATTAAATAAATTTAACGCTGAACGCAGAAAATCTCGCATTCTTGAAACGGCCGAAAAATTTCAACAAATGAATGCAGCATCGAATGCCAATGCTTCGGATAAAAGCAAGAAATTAATTATTCCGGGTGTCAGCGTTGGCAATTTTAAAAAGGAGTATGAACGCAAAGCTTCCACTGCTACCGGAAATCAAGCACAGCAACTTACAGCGGGAGAACGTCGTGCTCTAGAACAAGTAGCTGCTGCAGCAGCTGTTGCAGCGGCCACAGAAGAAAATGAAAGCACTCCAAATGAAATTAATGAAATTGCTGATCCGAATGCGGTTGAAGCCAGCGACTCTAAAGCATCTGTATCATCCTTTTCGCTAGATGAAGCCCGACGCTCAATGGAAAACTCAATTGCTCTGTTACGTCAAGCTCAAACAGAGTCCTCCAAAGATGTTAACCAACTATGTGCCAAAACGGAAAGCATACACTTCGATGACTCTCAGAATCCTAAGACAGCAACCGATCGGGAACGAAAGCTCATGAATGCACGTGCAATTATTGGAAATGCAATTCAGCCAGGTATGTACACATGTATGTATGCATGTTCATGTTAATGTGCATGTACATACGTATGTTTGTTACAATACCATTTTCTGTATGTATGTATAATTCCATTTCCAATCGGGAATTATGGGTTCACTAACAGTGTGTTAGTATATATGTACATATATATTAAGTATAGTCATACAATTAGATAGATTCATCTCATCATTGGCTCATCATCTATATATTTTAGTTTTACACAGGCCACAACCACTACCACCATTAACATCTCCATCGTATTTCGGCAACGGCGGCGGGGGCGGTTCCGGGGGCTATGCTCAAATGCGTGCGGTTAGTGGGAATTTTTTCGGAACGAGTAGCGCTACAGATGCTAAAGGTAAATTTATTAACAACTACAACGACAATCCTGCAAACTATCGAAAACAACCGTTACTTTCAAATACGTCAGCACAGCCACCAAATGCAAACGTTGCCCTCGCCGCAGCACGGCACACATTAGTGGGACGTTTAGCTGCTGGTGGTATTGGTAGTTTCGCTCAAGCGAATTCGTTTAATCCCATGCAAAGAACAGAGGCTTGTTTATCGCCAATCAAGCGTTTAGGAAAAGAACAATTCAAATCACCCCATAATATGAATTTTCAATCACCTTTGCCATCAACATCATCATTTCCGACGCCTATTACACAACCACCACCATCACCACAACCACAACCACAACACCCACTGCCGACACAGACATTTGGTTCCACAGCTACCATCACCACCACCGCCACCAACGCCAATGCAAAAGCACTAGGGGCTACCAAAATCACCAACTCTTGCAATGTCATTAATATTAACAGTACGCCAAAACCGTTCTATAATGCATCTCAATCGTCATTGTGGAAATGTAAGTTTAGCTGTCGTTAGTTCATTCGTTCGTTCGTTCACTCGTAAATTACAAATAACAATTTGTTGTTTGATTGTAGATGCAAACCACCCACTTGATCATTATTTTTGTTTAATTTTATGTTGATCGATTTATTTACATGCATTTAGCATTTCTTTTGCTATTGTATATGCATATGTACATGTGTGTGTGTGTGTGTTAAGGACTAAATTATAAAAATTCGCGAAAAGCGATTGACACTCGTAAATAAGTTTAAATATTTCAGTCATTTATCAGAAAGCCGGCAAAGAAATGCATAATCGATCTTGATTATATAAGTATTAGTTTTATCTTATATGTACATATTATTCGTGACTGAAATAATATTTGCCAAAAGCTTTGGTAAAGCTTTGCTCTGCCTGTTGTTGGTTTACATAATTTTGTTACTAAAACCTGTCAATTTAACAAGTGTGTGAGCAGGCAATGTATATCTTTATGTAGTCCGTTTATTAAATAATTCGAAAAATGTACTCATACATGAAATTTGCAGATATTACTTTTCTCTATCTCCTATTTTAATATTTATCAAAAGAAGTATAAATGCCAACAATTGTAGCGAACGGAAGATATTTAGACTTTTATATGAAATTGGTGTTTATTTGATAATTTTAATCTGGATCAAGTTCGAAGATTATTTGGATTATTGGAAGATTATTAGCGACGGAAAATTATGTATTAATCGAATTTTTTAATAATAGCAAAATGTATATGAAGAAAAGTTTTGATAATTTTAATATTTTTTACCGCGAACTTCTACCATCCACCTCAAAAGTGGTAAGAACAAACAAGCAAATAAACAAATGAAGCGTGATGATGATGGAGAGGCGACCGATCAAAAACAAAAAACGTCTTATTTATTTCTCAATAATAATAGTTTTAAAAAATTCAGACCTCAAACTTGATCTATATTAATAACTTTTAATTTATATGTTGTTTCGATGTGTACATAAAAATCGTAAAATCTAAATATTAATCTGTTTATTTGTTTTTTTTTTATATTTATCTCTATCTGCGATTTTATATTTTGGACCAGTAGTATGCAGGGAAAATCGTAAAAAAGCGACTTCTAACCGATTTGTCTGAATTGGGTATAGGGCCTGTCTAATGTTCATATTTACGTATTTGTCTTAATTCAATACTTACCATGACAGTCTTTCGAGTTTTCTTTCTCTCTTTCGAACACCAAAAACTTTATGTATCAAATCAATTAATATGTTTTTAATGTGCATATGTATGTATGTCTGTAGAGAGGTTGGCAACCGTTACCGATTAAATACCTTTTAAATTGAGTGCCGGTATTCAAATACCGTTTCCTTCAATATCGGTATTGTACTGGTATCGCCGTTTCTATATAAAAAATCTTATAAAATGGCAAGAATTAACGAAATGCTTCAAATGAAATGCTCATAGCAATTTTCTTTGTTATCTGTGTATGGAGGCGACGGGGAAATTCAGCATATGTCAGATGCTAGCTTTATTAAGGACTTCGTGATGAGAATGGAAGTCGATAACTTCCAGTCGATAGCCAGATATCATTAAAGTTTAGAATGAACGCTGGTACTGGTGCGTGTCTCGGTGATTGAATGAAAGGTCAACCCAATGGTTGACTGAACCGCCAACTACTGACTCGCGTAAGGGACTCGAATAGGGACCTATAACAGTTGTAGTCTACTTCGAAATTTATTTTGTATTAAATATTTTTATTTAATTTTTTATTTGCAAAACATTTGGACATTTCGTAAGCGAATGAAAAAAACTATTATACTATTTAATGCCAGTTTCAAGAAATATGCCAGAAATAAAAAATAAATTTTCTTAATAGCGTAAAATTTAAGTCCCTGAAACTGAAAATTTCAACTTGCATACTTAAATCTGTTTAAAAAGTTTTAGTTGTTAAGTATTTTGTTTGGTTTCATATACCAAATTATAATATTGGTATATATCGACATTTAAGTTTCGGTATCGCTATATACCAATAACGATATAGTTAAATTACCGACAACGAAATAAAAAATATCAATACCGGTACATCGATATTCGTTTCGGTTTGCCAACCTTTGCATGTAGATAGAAACACATGGAATTATAAAATAGACAATTAAGTACTTATGTATATATATCAAGTTAAAATAAAGAAGAAATAAAGTTTCAGCTAAATTTAATTAAATTTACATTATTAATTTCACCATTGGCAGGCGATTCTTCATCAGCGGGTGGAATGAAAACATCAACCGCATCTATTACCCTTAAATCGGCCACTTTACCACGTCGGAAAACAACAAAAACAGAAATTCAATTGGATATCAAACCTCCTATCGCCGAACAGCCATCAATGCGCTTTACAACGGAGATGCAGCATCCTGTTGCTGATCTACGTAGCGCTCCACCTCGAGAAGGTCCTGTTCCCTATAGTCCAATCAAGGCAATTGCAAGTCAAAGAGCTTCAAGTTTGGAACCTAAAGAACATGTAATACCAATTCAAAGACCACCTTCAACTTACGTACGAACAATTTCAAATTCAACTACAAGGTATGATCAATTAACTAATTGCAAAAAAGTAATTTATTTAAATTTTAAATTCGTGATATTATATTCCAAAAAAGATCTGGCTCCTTATCCCGCCAGTCGACCAATGATTCAGAATCTGACACGACCACAAACATGTCTCAGGCGACAATAACTGGTTCCTCACAACCTATTAAGAAAAGTCCTCGAGAGTTTATAATACCTATTGCTGTAGAGGGAGGCGGATTTATAACACCTCGTGAAGGCAGTATAGAACCATCTGAATCCAGCCATACATCTGCAACCACATCAAGTAGATCCACATTCACTCGCTTGCGTCCAACACGTCGTATAGGGTAAGAAATTGTTCAAAATAATATTCCTTTTCACAGCAGAAGATTAAAACTTGCTACAAGTTGCTAGTTTTCCGCGATTGAATTAAAAAAAATATATGTATACATTTTTCAGATCACTACTTAGCGAAAGTGGTGTCGATGATGGTTCGCCATTCCAAAAATTACGTACATCCTCTTCTATTCGCGATGGTGACGATGATTCGCGTTTTACTTTGCATAAATTAAGGTAAGTTTTTTTCAATTTAGATCACCTGTCTTTCTTCAATATGTATCTACATTAGGGTGGACCGATTTGTAAGGACAAAAACTTTGCCATCGATTTTTCAATAGCGTTTGGGATCAGGAAAAAAAGTTCCACTACGACATATCAAAAAAATCATTTTCGATTCGCCAAAATTTAATTTTTTTTACCTTTTCTCAACTTTTATTTTTAAGTTTTTTTCACATTTCTATCGGGAAATAGTGGAACTTTTTTTCTCATGCTAAAAGCTATCGAAAAAATTTAATCTTTATGTATGTATGTGCAAAACAATAAACATTCTAATTTTTTTTTGTTGTTTTTTGTTGTTGATATTTCTGGGGAACAAATAGAATATAAAATGTAAACAAAGAACTTGAATATCTAATTTTAAAATAGAAAAGATGACACAATTTTCGAGTAGAAAATAATTATAGGCACATACATATTTATGTCAGAAGGTTAATATTGCGACGGAAAGCGAGAATGTCTCTAACTTTATATTATTGTATCATGGCAGAATATTTATTTAAAAAAATAAGCCGCTGTAAAAGGTTTTTTGCGTGAGATTCTATTGTTTTTTGTTTAAATTTAATTTAATGGTGTCAACTAATAGTTAAAGGGGTTTCTGTAGTTTTCCGTTACCAAAAAATGCGATTGTTTTGCAAAAATTTAATTTGTACGTGCAGCAGTGTTATTTGAAACAATTTATTCATCAGACTAGCAGAACGATGAGATGGTGTAGCGACCTCGAAATCAATACTGATCCGTTCTGCTAGCCTGATGAATAAATTGTTTCAAATAAAATAGTACTCTCTTAATAAAAAATAATGAATTTATCCAAATATAATTTCTTAAATTAAGAAGAAATGGGTAAACTCAGATTTGAACTTAAGCCAAAAAGTTTTTCATTTCAATTTAAAATTTTATTTTAACTATAGTCCGGACGATCCACTAATCCGAACAGTAGCTAAAACTTTATCTGCCCGGATTATGGAGGTTGTACTGTATAGATATATAGATGGACTAATTAAAAACCCCCAAAACAGACAAAGCTTTTTTATATTATTACTTTATTATTGATTGCAAATAAAATGTAAAATTTTAAATATGATTTTTTGCAGAAAAAAGAAATCGTTCAAAAACTATTAGTTACTTTTTTTAAAATGTAACAACAGTTACAGTCCCTGGGTACTAAATTTGATAAAATTGTTTTTTTTTATACTGTTACACATCGCAAATATCAATTGATCATTTTTATTCACAGAAGCTCAAGGCCGGTAAAGAAAACAAGCCAGGATAATGATTCACAAAGTTCCGGAGAGGAAGATGATGATGATGGCTTTGAAATTTTAACTGCGGAAAATCTCTTCTCTACTCTTTTGCAACGTGTAAGTAAAATGTCAAAGCTTACGAAAGGCAGTAATTGTACACCAAGAATATTTTTTATTTAACAGGTCCGAGCACTCACAAATCGTATGAACGTAAACAATGATATAACTACCGCTTTTCCCAGTTCTAGTCGTCTTCTAAGCAATATGAGGCAAGCTCAAAGTCCTTTTTGGAATCAAGAACCATTTGGCAGGTGAGAAAATTGTTATTTAATTCAGAGCTTAATTCTTATGTTTCCCTTATGTTTTTACATAAATTTCAATTCATTTTTAATGCCACTAACTGCATTATCTTTAAAAGCTAATCTTTTTTTTACATTTTATTTACATGCTGCGCTTTTTAACCAATCCAAATAAAAAATATTTGTTAAAACTGTTCATGAAATGAAAAATAATAATTATAAACCAAAAACAAATGATATTTGTAATATCAAATTTGCACACGTCCTACTGACATATGACACACCAAAATCATGGATCAATCTTTGTTGTCATTGTTATTTTCATAATGCTATTTTACGTTGTGGTGTATGTGTTGACTACTACATTTAACATTTCACATACTTTCACAAATTTGGATCAAACTAAATTAAAATAAATATCAATTAAATGGAAACTAAATTAATCAATCCACAAAAAAAATATATATACATATATGTATATATATATATCATTAAAAAAAAGATCTAAAGTGAGTTACACGTACAGTGAAACAATCGAGAAAAGACAAGTGTAAGTACATACAATGTTTCATTTTCGTTTCCAGATATAATCTTTTTTAATTACATTACACTCACTAAATAGATAGTAGATACTCATATATTAATATTAAATTGGGTGGGTCGATTGCCAGACAACATGTACATACATACATACCTATCGCTCATTTGCCCAAACAACGTCGTAACTCAAAAATTCTGTGTATCGTTCTTCATATTGTTTAAAAATTCATAAAAATATCTTTTTTACTCATCTCTTGAGAGAAGAATCATTTTATATTTTTCTGTTCAGGTGTGAGGAAATTTTAAAATTTCAAAGAATAAATAAATAAGCCTTTTTTAAGTTGTAACGTTGTTTCAGCAAATGCGCGGTAGAATAATACAGGTAGTGTCGAAGCTTCAACAACACTGTTTTTAGGTTCGAAGCTGTCTAAAAGCACTAAAGAAAAATGGCAAAATGGTTGCATTTTCTGTTCTTTAAAGAATTTTGTTTCTTTTTATCTTCTTATTTGCATTTGAAACAAATGTTAAAGTGTGCTTTTTTAGTAGTATGGGTGTGTTTTAGTAATACATAATAAAATTTTGACAGACGCGAACCCAAAAAAAATCCGTTAACGCTTCGACACTACCTATATTATTCTACCATGTATAAAATGTATCTTAGGCCCATTATTATTTATAACTTGCCAATAGCTAAAGTTATGATGTTGTCGGATAGATAAGTAGTTTTTCGTTATTAGAATTATACTTTAAGCAAAAAGTGACCGATAAGGGAATACAATCTTACGCGTGCGTCTACACACGTTATGTCTTATTGATATGATTGCTACTTTATAGGCGAGAGAGACGAAGGGAAAAGAAACTAGTACTCAGATGCATGTACTGTAATTACGTTTTGTTTGCTCATTCGTAATTTTAAGCCTGAAGGTATTTTCAAGTAAATGAAACAATGAAAGAACAATGAAAGTTCAAAGAAGAAAACGTAAGAATCATGTCAATAAGATGCGTCTAAACGCAGACTTCCTTTAACTTTTTAACTTTTTTGAAGCAGCCACGTTTTGTGGTCTATTAAGAAAAAAAATTAATTTTAATTTCAGTTTAGAAAGGAAAAAATAAAAATAGAGAATATTTTTGAAAACAGTCAGCCTGGAAGTAGAGTAGCGAAAAAAAATTCATGATTTTTTGTGGGCATCCACCAATTCCACCAACAGCAAGCAGTTCTTCTTCAGCCGTATAATTTTTAACCCTCTTTCTGTAAAATATGCACAAACATTTTATTGTTTGTTGTGTATAAAGAAATAAATAAAACATTGCCGTGGCTACTATTTAATTTAATTTGTCAAATGTAACCGGTTTTTGCTCTGGTACTGCCATATTTATTTTACAAGGAAGTTATAATAACGAAAAAGATCACTTTAGCTAATGTTATCTTTTATTAACGCGTATTATAAAGGCAAGTTGTAATAATGTCCCTTAAGGCGATAAAGCTACTGAATAAGATACGGAAAGGAACAAGTCTAACTTGCATTCATAATTGCACCCATTTTACACCGCGGAACACTCTTTAATTTTCAACTTGATTTAATTTTTACTATTTGCTGTTATTAAAGATACTAAATGCGATTGATTGTTGAAAATCCCGATCTGGGAAACCGGGATTGTCGGGACTTAAAGATCTTGAAAATATATAATAAAAAATGTGCTTATATATAACAATTAATTTTTATTTGATAGTAAAATGGTATATATGTATTGTATAAATATACAGACACAGATCCAGAGGAGGTGCAGAGACATAATTATATTTCCCCTTAAACTTAAACAAAATAATTACCATTTCTTTTGGCATACTTTGGAGCTCCACCAAAAGTATTCCTTTTCTTTGTTTTCTGATCCATAAGATAATTTGTAAAGCCAATACACTGGGTCGTGGAAAAAATATTTTTTACGCCCTCAAATGATAGATGGGTTTGTTTTATGACGACTCCTAAATTATTTTGGGGGTCTAGCGATGACCGCTCTTAAGCTGGACAGAAGGTTTCTAAAACATGATTCTCTATTTTATTTTTAATTTTTTGGTTTTTTCTCTCAAGTCAAGACTTAATTAAAACTACCCAGACATAAAAGACAAACAGCACGACGTTATTATGATGGTTTGAGAGTACAATTAACATCAGTAGAACATCCTGTTTACCCAAATTGACGTTTCTCCGACTCTTCTTTTCAGTGTTGTCACAATACTGGAAATTTAAATTTACGATATTGGATTTACAAATTTAAAATGTGTCCACAATCTTGTCACAACAATGTAAATACAAATTCAAAACATTGTTAAGTCTGCGTTTAGACGCGTCATGCCTTATTGACATGATTCTTACGTTTTCTTCTTTGAACTTTCATTGTTGTTCACACAAGTCATGTTATGTTGACAACATTTACTTGCAAATACCTTCAGGCTTAAAATTACGAATGAGCAAACAAAACGTAATTACAGTACATGCATCTGAGTACTCGTTTCTTTTCCCTTCGTCTCTCTCGCCTATAAAGTAGCAATCATGTCAATAAGACATGACATGTGTAAACGCAGGTTAAAGAAGAAAAAAAAGTATGCACATATACATAAATGCATAAAACATTTGAACGATATTTGCATAATCCTGGCATTTCCTGTTTAACAAAGCAACTCACTCGCAAGAAACTCTGAAAGCATTTGTAATGCTGATGCCACAGTTTTCAATTTGAAAAGCAATTAGTGAATAAGTTTTACTCATATCTCCAAATGTAAAAAGGAATTACTCTATAATTTGTTAAAAATTTAATAATTTGAAAGTCCGGCCGCGATGTATCGACAACTGTATGTGACTGGAAGAGAAAATATTTCGGAAACGGAATTCAAATCGAATTCCAATTATGAATGTGTTCGTGACAACGTAACGAAACTAATTTTTGGAGAAAACCTTTTATTTTTTTTAAATCAATTATATGGTTCACGTTATAGAAGCCTGTGACAGACGGACAGACATTTTAGGGAAAACAAAACGGTTCCAATTTTACAATTTGTGTACGGAACTCTAAAAACATAAATTTTGAACCCTCTCAATGCGCTACGCAATAAATAAACTATCTCTGAATAAGGCTTCAAAACTGCAAGCTTAGTTCGCAAATAGTGAAGAAGAAAATCCAAAAATGTACAAGATTTCAGACGATTTGAGACACCGTAATTTTTTTTCAATAAATTTAAAAATTAGTACATATTAGATAATGAATTATTTGTATATTTCTGTTGGGTGATACCGAGAATTTAAATTTTTTCGAAAAGCATATACGAGTATAAATACTAAATACCTGTATCTGCATTATACAAAGATAAGCAAATATTTCAGCTTTGATCACAAAGGAAAAAGACATGGCTGCGGTGACCATATGAGGTTGTAGTCAAATCATATCAAATCACGGCCGTTCTATGAATCACATTGTTGTCTCTAATTAATAATAACACAATAATAAAGTGGAAACGTAACATTGTCATAAATAATCAAACCATAGTCCAACATATGATTACTTTCTGTGATTAAACCTCTTAGGAATGCTTTGATAATAATAAACTTTGTTTGTAGAACAACCATGTTGCAATTTTTGTCGGTCTTAACAATTTAAATATGTTATTGCTTAGCGTGTCTGAAGTTTTGCTCACAGTATTGAAGAACTGCTATAATTTGTTTGCCCTCAACCATTTGCTGTTGCAAAAAAACTTAATGTAATTGATGTAACCATACCACAACCATGCATTTTCTTTTGTTGCATGTTACTTATATTTTAATAAAAATATCTTCATATATTATGCCCCAATTCTTTGCCCATTAAGCTAATGAAAAAAAGTTTTAACTCAGTCACCTTAATCAATATTTATGCTTGTACGTTTTTTTTAGTTTGACACAGAATTTGTGGAATAAGTATTTAAGTCGGTTCTTCTATCGCTTAAGTAGCATAATGTTCGGTTTTATTTCAAACTGTTGCTGCTAGTAAGTGTCAATTTATCGATAAATAAATAATTGTTTATTTTATGTTAATTGTAGTCCGTGAATTGAATGAATAGATGGCGAGCGCCGACAATTAGCAAATTAGTTACTAGTTCTTTTTTAATTAATTATTTAATAATGTCATTTTATATGTAGAATGTGCAGAGAAATGTGATTAAGTTTTGTGAAATATTTTTTATCCGCACTATATTTACTTCTTTTCTGATACCATGAATAATGATCAGCCTCTCAATCAAATAATAACTATACAAAAAATTACAAAATAAAACGCTACCATCGGAAAATCGGTCACGAATGAGGATTGCCAATCTTAACAGTTCAAGTCAAACGTTCAAATCCGTTAAAAAATCGACTACTTGATTTCTTGTGATCCCAGTTTCCGCTTTATATCGTCTTTATTTGGGATCGAAAAACTATTTACTTGTTTACGTTTAATTTTGATTTGGGATAACTCTTAGAGTTGTGCACTAAATTGTTCGTGGAACAATTTTTATTTATTACCAGTTAAGCGATAATAAAAAAATTGTTCATTACCACTAAAAACTTTTAGTGATATTTCTCGTTTTTCACTATCGCTAAATCAAATGGTGGAAAACAAATCCGCACTAAACTCAAATTGTGCAAAATTTTAACAGTCACATTAAAAATATTTTAACTAAACGTGTTAAACAAATTTCATATAAACTGCCATTGCATTTGAATTTAGTGAAGAAAAAATGTTGCACTATACTGAATTTATTTTTTCAATATCAATCGGAACCGAAACCGGATGTTGTTCTTAATACAAATAAACTGCTTCGAATAATTCGACAGGCCGGTTTTATGTGCCGGCCTGGTGCTTCTTTTTTCACCAAAAACAATTTTTTGTAACTTCCTATGTCTTCCTTCAATCGATCTCAAACGGTTGAATGTGATAATATGAAAAACGGAAAGGACATAATAAGGAGGGGAGGGAGGTGCTTCCTTTATGCCTAAAAATCATTGATGAATGAAGATATACATGCGATTTTTGTAAGTCGCATATTTTTTCTTCATTAAATGCTATTGTAACTCGTACTTTAAATGTTAATGATGTTGGAATAAAACTTGTCCAACTGAATGATTCGGCTGGTTGTAAGGTGTGTTGCGGGAATGTGTGTATCTTTTAAACACAAAAAAAACATTTTCATTCTCACATGAAGCGAAGTATATAATTTAGATGGAAATATTTCATATATCAACATCACTATTGGCTGGTGATGATGATATTTTTCAATTCACCAGTAAACAATAATGCTAGTGAGAAATTTTGCGCTATTGTTTTGTAATGTCGCTGTTGATTGATCTGTGATTTTCTTTTCTATTAAACTTAGTTTCGAATATGTTACCGGTTTGCCGGTAATGCGATTAAACTCAACAAAGAGAACCAGCGGTTGCTTTATGGCCTTTGATTAATTAAATTTAAAGCAGAAAAATAACAGGTTAGGTTTGTTCGATCACACTAAAACGATTCGCACGTCCTTGCAAGCTAGCTAGTTCGGTAGTGGGCAGGGATCTTGTTCCCGTGTACGATCGATAAAATTACAAAAAAAACGTGCGCTTAGTATGCACTTGCTTACAATTATATAAAGACACTTTCTCAATTAACCAGATCTGTTTGTACCTACAATCTTAGCATAGATGATGTAGCTAAGACCTCATGAATAATCACCCTTATCGTGAATATTTTTTCCTTCGTGAATATTTTTCCCTTTTCCTTGATGTTCTAATCGTGAATAATTCCCGCGAAAAATGTTCGCATGAGAAAATAAATTCCCCTTTCCATGAATATTTTTCAGGGGGATATTTCCACTTTTCCAATAGTTTTGTTCACTTAATTTTTGCAAGTGAACTGAATAAAAAAACATCATATAATATCAAAATTTTATTTCTACAGTATTTATCGCTTATATGTATGCATTTCAAATTTTGTACGACTTTTGGTGCATGTATAAAAAAAAACTACAATGAGTAAATAAAACCCCAAATTTTGTTTTTACAAAACTTTAATTAAAATTATTATTTTGTACACACAAGGAAAAAACAAGCAATAAAAAGTAAATTAAATAAAAAGGTGCGTTACTTACATTCAGTCTTTCTGGCAATTAGATACGTTTCAACACTTTTGAAAAATAGTTTAAAACGTAAATTTGGTTTTTGAAATGCACAAACAAAAATTTAAAATTTTTAAATTTAATTCAGTGTGATTTTAACCGTATATTATCAAGTTAATCTTTTGGAAAAAAATCGGTTATTTTTCTTTGTACATTTCCGCAGCATTTAGAAAAAATTAATTGTTCGATTGTTTCTAATTCTTCAACACATCCGTTTTTTGATAGGAGAAAAGTACGAAGAGTATTTAAAGATTCCAAAGCATTAATTAGCGGTGCTATTGACGCATATGAACCACTCTCCTCCACCTCATCATCTGATTCTTCACCAGAAAATAGTTCAAATAAAATTTTCAGCTTCATTTTGTGGTGCAAAGCATGGCAAATCAATGTCAAAATTGACGAAATTTTCGAAATTGGTGTCGAGGTCAGGATTAGTAATAGTCGTTATCGTTATCGTCATTTCATCTTCTCTTATGTTTTAAATACAATTGAGTAATATTTTTCTAAATTTTTCACTGCTAGTTTGACAGCTGGTGTTACACAGAGATGTAAAATTAAAGTATTAAATTGAGATGGAACTTTTTGTTTGCGGTCGAAAAATTACTGCAAAAGTTTTCATTTTTGGAATATGTACTTAATATGTACCGTGCAAATATGAGTATATTTTTAATACATTTAATAAAAAATGTAAATTTTTTTGCGGTGCATAAATGCGAGAAATGCATGTAAACGAAATGCAAATACAAAAAATAATTAATGTTTTTTTAAATACGAATAGAAAATTGTTCGTGTGTTCGTACATATAAACGTCAAATGCAAATAACCGACGGGCATATAAGCGATAAATACTGTAGTTACATATCAAAGCTTATAAATATTTCTTTTTATGACAAGATCGTCAAATAGTGTTCATTATTCTTAATAATAATGGCCGCAAAACCTTTTTGGACTGAGTATATATCTCTTTGGTATAGAATCATTCACTGCACCTAAAATATTTAAAACACTTCTTTATTTACAATTAAAAACATTTAATTTATCAACAAAAACATTCACTGAGAACTGATAGCGGGACGAAAAATACACGAGAGGTTCACGATAGCATTCTTCCCCTGGAACAAAAATTCCATGTTATTCACGATAGCGGTTATTTATGGGGAAACATTTTTGTTCAATTTTGTTAAAATTAAATCTTGTACCAAATTAAATCTACGTATGATACTTTATGTTCTAAATACTTCAAGAATTATGAAAACTAAAAAAAAATCCGAAAACTAATTACATATTGTATTTTTAATTAATCATATCCTTGACCATATAATTTTGGGCAATCTATTCGCGTTACTGTTTTTTACATATCACACTGTCCGACACAATATATTGCACATGAACCCAATCATTTATCAGTGGCATTCGCTAATATAAGGAGCAAAACTGCGTTTTTAAATTTCTCATGAAAAAGGCCAATCAGTACTAATTTATGTACAAAATTACATATTTTTAAATTCTTCTAAGTAAAACAGGGTGCCGACTTTTAAAAACTTTCTGAATTTTTTTGTGTGTATGCATGTGTGCATGTGCATTTATTGAGGACTTAAATATCAGTAAATAATTATGTTTTAATGATAAATAAAAATTATTTATTTTAAGGCTCACTAATAGAACCGTGTAAACAAAATCTTTATGTTTTGTATCTACATATTTGTCGACGTCAATACACCCCAACGAAAAAAAATATATGCCCACATTCGCTGTCGTCATCAATTAAATAATATCAACAGTCTGTTGTCATTTCAAGATCTTGGAAAATAATATGTGTAGACGGTCAATTGTAATAAATTATTGTATACGAGTTGGAGTTTTTGGTGTTGGATCGTATTATTATTTACATGTTTTGCTTAGAGGGACGTAAAAAGAATTGCATAAAATAGTATCTACTAAATGTCATCTTTCATGCGACATCAATCAGTGTCAACAATTTAGGATAGAAAATAGAATGAAATTTTTTAAAGTTTAGTTCTTAAAAACTTTGAAGTCATTTAGGAAAGAAACGGGTGACGAAATAAAAATTTGCAATGGTTCAATTGTAATGACAACACCGTCCGACCGACCGACCGACCATATGTTTACATATAAAGTAAAATTTTTGGAAATCTAAAGTTCACAAATTTTATATAAATAAATAAAAATGGATGTTACGTTTACTGGAAAACTGTACAGCAGCACTCTTAGTTTATGTGAAAAATTCCAATGTCACTAATTTTATTATTTAATATATTTCTCCATACACTTGAGTATTTTGATTAATACAACGTTTGTTTTACATTTGATTTCAGCAGGCTTAACAGCACTACAATGAGTGCACCATGGCGCCACAGCATGTCCCGCGATTTAGGCAGTGACATGGATTCTATGTTTTCACGTACTGGTGCAACACTGCCAAGAGGTGAATATCACAGATTAAAGAGTAAATTTTTAGATCACTAAAACACAACCAATGTTAAATATACATAGTTGAAGTACTTAATGAATACATACATACAAAAACATACATAATACATATGTATGTGTATGCTGTTTGTTAAAATTTTATTACTTTCTGTTCTCCTTTGTAAAAAAAATTAAAAAAAAATTAATTCACAAGACAAGATAATAGATCCTCCTATTACCGGCTCAGCTGCAGAAACAATTCCTTAATAATCTTTCTTGTTTGCATATTTTTAATTTCCACGTAGTTATTTTCTTAATTTGATGTGAACACAAACGTATACACTTAGATTTCAGTCAAAAACAATTTTTAATTATTTCAGTTTTTTAACAAGGATTTAACGGATTTTCATAACTTTCAAATAATATTTAATGTTAATGTTCTTATAAGGACCATGGCACCACACAGTAATAAAATTATCAGTTCACTTTTTTGTAAATCGAGTGGTTTTCAAAACTGATAATCGTTTAAGGCGAATTCATAACAGGTGGTCTCGACAGCTCTTCTGATTATTTTAGCTCTTTGCATCTCCTTGCATTTTGATCTGGGAGCAAATCACGGCATTCGATATACAATTTCAAAAAATGTTGTATGGGATTTTACTCGATATCGAATGCAGTGATTTGCCCCCTGTTTTGTGTGTCAAAATTTGTTTATGTTTGATTTATATATAGCAAGTATTTTTCAAAGCGAATTGAGGCGAGTCTACCCGTTATGAATTTGCCTTGATAATCGTTATTCAGCACTCAAGGCAAATTCATAACGTAATATATAAATCAAACTTAAACAAATTTTAACAAACAAAACAGAGCAAAATGCAAGGAGATGCAAGGAACAAAAAATAATCAGTTGAGCTGTCGAGATCACCCGTTATGAAATATTTTAAACGTCAAAAAAATAAAAATAAAAACGTGCCATTTCCAATTGTCAGTCGAATTCTGCAGTTTTTCTTCTCTAGAAAATATATAACAATATTTTACTTTTCATAAAATATGCAATTCAATGTCTTCTTAAAACAAAAATTTCGTTTCGTAAAGGATGACACAATAAATTCTAATAAATTCACTATTTTAAATAATCATTTTATTGCAAATTTTTATTGAAAAGTGCAAAAAAATCTAAATTTTTTTTCGGGAAAAGAAAACGTCATTAGTTTTTAGAAAAGACTGGATTTACAGGACATTACAGGACTAATATTCTGTAAGAAAAAGTTTTTTTTTTGTTATTATTGAGCCCGGCTAATGGAATAACTAACTATTCATTATGAGTTCTATTATTTTGACTTCTAAAATAAAATAATGATTGCAGTGTTGTTAAAAAGAGAAAGTCAAATCTGCTTTTTAGATAAATCTAACATTTATTTATGTTTTTCTTATCAGCTAATCATGTATAAGATAAGTGCAATTAATATTCGGTTTAATACGACGATAATATACTTGCTAAATGTTCGTATTCAAAGTTTTCAAAACATTTGCAAAGTGCCAATAAAAATCCACCATTAGTTTATTTTTAAAGCATTTTATTATTGTAATACTTAAATTAATTGGAACACCTGAGCCTAATATTATTTTCACACATTGTACATACATTATTACAAATGTCAGTCAGTTTTTCTGTTGAAGTCTAACTCTTTAAAGGCGTATGTCACATTTGGCAATTTACGCATTCACTAGTTTTCTAACATTGAAGAGCGTCGAAATAAATGTCATAGTTTTTATAATTAAAAAAATTGCTTAAAAAAATTAAATTAAACATTTACAATGTTAATTTTATTGAAACATATGAACCACTGAAAAAAATAATATAAAACTTAAGACTAAAAAGTAATATCCGAATTAAAATAAAAACTGAAAAGTAATAATATGTTCAGACATGCATTCTGAATTGATACAAGTTATTTTTAATTGAGGAGTTAAATTTAGTGTTGATACATCTCAATTTAGCTTACTCAATTGTATTGACACAAGGTAGATCTACCAGGTAGTAGCGGTTCTACAACAATACATAATTCGTTGCAGAAAATACATTTTTAGCTGTCAAAACATTTAAAAATACGGGTGACAGTGTCAACACAGATGACCCTTGAAGAAAATGTCAAAAATCATGTAAAGCGGAATACGTAAAAATTAAAAACAAAATGTTCGCACAATTGCAATGTACAATTACTGATACAATTAGCTACTAATTGCTGAATAAATTAATTGACTTATGATAAATTGAGCTCAATTAAGGATTTATTTATATCAAATTTGCTGATTCGGCAATTAATACAATATATCAAACTTACATTAATTAATATAATATAATAAAGGAAAATTAGGCCCTTGCTCCCGGGAGTATTGCCATTTACATAAATAGTTTTCATTACAGCTTAGCTCTAGACAAAAGTGTCAAAAAGTTGATTATATAATTTTCAATTAGAAAGTAACATTTATTTCCACTTCATGCTGAATTTATCAAAAAAGTTGCTTAATGTGACAATACCTAAGCAAAAATATTTCTCCTAAACGTTTATATTTAAAGGACTTATAGAATTATGTTAATGTATATTAATGTTTTTGAAATACATATTTTGGTGAAAATTGTAGAATTTTATAAACTACCAATCGAATATTGTTAGGATTTTAACAATATAAGTACATAGATACTTAAAAGAGTTGTTAAAGTAAGACAGTAATATGTTTAAGACCATTGTGCGGAGCGCTATTCACATCAGCATGCATTTCCTTACAAAATAGCAAATTTGTTACCAGACCATTCACATACTTATGACTTTATGCATAAACAATTAATAACGTTATAGTAAATTTATTATAGGATTTAACTTTATTAATCGTTTATGAATAAGGCCATTAATATTTATCAAATTATTATTATTTTTTTTTGAGTTTAATGAACTCAACCTCACCGTATTCTTCTATAAACAGTCGTTACTTCTCAGCTGCAGATTTCCCTAAAGTTTCTGTGACTGGCGTTCATTCGTCTAAAAAGACAATAATATTTTTACAACAAGAAATAGTGGATTCGTAAATGCAGTAAATTTGTACAACCTGTCTACAAAATAGTTCAACAGGAAATGAGGTAGTCGATTATGAATAATAATCGAACCTCAGTTGGATCAAAAATTTTTTAGTTCTCACACGGTGTGTATTGTTGGCCCCATAGCAACAATTACGAAATATTGAACTAGGGTAAAATTGAAAGGGTGCATGAATCGCCGCTTTAACAAGAAATACTAACTGTTCACGTGTCGACCGCAGAAACATTTTTTTGCACATGTGTTACGAAATATTTGTTCAAACTTATTTTCAAGCAATTATGTTGTAAACACACATGTCAAATTTGGCGTGTAATTTCATTGTTTTTCCCGCGAATTAAATAAAAAATGTTGTGCTGTGAAAAAATATAAATATGCATGTGTAATTTTTTAAATAAAATAAACAATAAATTTAAAAAAACTTCAGACAACAAATTTCATAAAAAAAAACGCTGAAGCTAATGTGGTTATTCACATTTAGATTTATTTAGATTTATATCCAATGCGCACTAAGTGCTCTCCATCTGAAAACATAAGGTTTTACATGAGCACATTTGTGACGTCATGCTGCCGACGTTATTACTTATGTTCCGAAATAAATATTGCGCGTGGAGACGAGCAGTAAAAATGGAACTCAGAGACCTTACGCAAACAAATACGGAAGACGCGGTGGGGGCGTCGAACCCCTAAATTATGATAATTTTTTATATGTGTGACAGTACAAAAGTCCGTTCATAATATTGCTATTTGGTCTTAAATAGTACGTTATTACTTATCACTTTAAAAGACTTTGTAAATTGGCTAAATACATATGTATGTGTGAAAAATTATGACCTTCACATCACAATTCAAGAAATTTGTTTTCTTTTTGCATTTGCTCACGTGAATACCTTAGAAAAGTTTGACGGCCTCTTTCACGATTATAATAGTTATTAAAGTTGTGCTTGATTTAAAGCACGAAATGGGCTTAAAATATATTATCTTTGCCAATTGTTTGTGAATCGGGCTGTAAATATTTAATTTAACATATTTACTTTTTTGTGGCCAGGTTTTCCAAATTTTTTTATCGGACGTTCATTATTATATGGAGCATATGTGCTGTATGTATGAGTAGAATACGTCTGCATATTAAAGAAAATGCTTGATGTTTTTTTTTTCAAATATTTAAGGACTAAAAAGTACTTTCTAGAATATCAATATAAACATATGAAAATATTTAAAAAATAAAAATAATAAAAACAATAAATATTAAATTTTAATATTTTTTAAACAAAAAGTTTTATGTTTTATTTATGGTATTTAACAAACAATTGCACAACCAAAGGAAATGTAAATATACTATATATATATATATATATAAATACATACATACATACATACATTTGTATATTGCAATCAATCATCCAAAAACATTTCACGCGACTCTTGATCCGTGCATTGCAATAATGGCCCTGCTATCTCAAATTTGTTTTTATTAAATAAATAGTTGTTAGACCTAACACACTCTAATGCTGCTCTATAAAATTTTTTTATTTACCCAACCAAAACATCTATTATAATTTAAACGCTCCTCACACATAACCACTACTTATTTATGTTGGCATTATCAAATTTAAATTTTAATTGAACTAAAAACTTTGTTTTCTATTTTGTATACTATTAATTTTTTTTAATGAAATTTATAACTAAATATGACTAATATTTACAGCTCAGCCCGCCCACATAATAACGAACGACATTGATCAGACCTGCAATCTTCTTTAACATAAATATATTTATGTATTTTAATAATATTTAAGAAAAAGAACAAATTAAGTAGAAAACAGATCTGATCAATAAATTATTTTTTTTACTAAACTAACATTTGAAACAAAAACAAATTTCTGAGTTCTGGGCTTTTTTTAATATGGATTTACATTTTTTTTAATATTTTTGTTGTTATATATTATTGTGTTGATGCAAAACAAAAACAAATATGTAGATATTTTATAAACTCTATTTGCAAATGCAATTTTTGTTACTTATTTATTTTTTAAATTATTATGTATGTACATAAGTAGTTGTTTATACTGTTATATGTATGTATGTGTATGTACAATGTATATATTTATATATGTGCATATGTACGTTCATAATACATACATACATGTGTAATAGATTTGCAAAAAATGAATATTAAGAAAGAAAGTATAAAAAAATGTCCAAAACTTTGAATACGATGCAAGAATATTTAATTAATTGGTAGAAAGCTTCTTATTAACAAAATAAATCAATTTTATTAATACCTATTAAATTATGAAATAACTAAATGTCGTATTAAAACGAACATCAATCATGTATCTCTCCACCACCACCCCCAAAAAAAAAGAAAAACGCTTACAATTGTTTGTGTTGTTAATCTCATTTTATTTTTTATTTTATTATTATTATTATTATTTGTTTGTTTGTTACTTCTATTATTTTTTGTTCAACATAATTTATTTGTGCTTTTTGCAGCCAATTTATTCATCGTTCCTTCAAAAACGCATGTCCCTAATAGCTTACGAAGTTCCTCCTCTACTTGTTGTTCTACTACTACTACTACCACCAAAACAACAACAACAACAACTAAACCTAATAAATTAACAAGTCTTCAAAAGACAAATTCGATAAAATCGTTAAAGACAAATTTTTAAATTGTTTATCCGCGACGAATTGCTTTTACTCGCCTTGAATTATTCTTCTTTTGTATTTGATTTTATAAATTATACTAAATACTACAATATATAGAACTAACAACAATACATACGTAGTATGTACATATATATACAGTGAGCGACAAAATACCCAGCATCAAATGTGAGATAGGCTGCTGTTTTAATATGAATGTATGTACTCATATGCCGATGAAATAGAATTTATTTAAAAAAAAAGAAATATGTGTGTTACTCCGGGGCGTAATATTGTAGTTCAATCAGAATATTCATATTTCGGCAATAACAATAATCGGCGTAGGCGTGCAGCATTTCATATCCTCTGAGAAAATTGATTTATGACGTTAACTGCCTCATTTCTAAAATGAATTCTATCGTGGGGGCTCTTCTAAAAACGCTTAGTAATGACATGGCTGTACCCCTCATTTTTGAAGATATGTGAAACACCGGCCTAAAAAGCGCACTAAACGGAGGCATTTTTCGGAAATATCAGAAATTCCTATTGTTACTCCAAATTCATTTCGGACTTATCATCTCTGCAAGCTCCATTAAATCACCTTCGTCGAAAGAATCAAAGATACTATTAGTTTTTATATTTACACGGGCCTTTAATAAAAAATGTGGTTCATCACTGAACAAAAGTTTCAATTAAAATTAAAATCCTGGCGTGTGCTTATGTTCTAGGATTTCTAATTGTAACTGTGGCTGTTCACGACTAGAAGAATGGCCGCCCAAAAGTTTTCGCTTTTTAAAAAAAGGCACTACCAACTGTATAAAATTAAAAGTGCTATTTGCGCTATTTTCTCTAGTTCCACTTGAAAATGAGATATTTTCTTGCGGTAAAAACTTCCTAATTATTATTCCAGGCATCAAAATATCTCCTCACAAATGTGTTGCGTGATGAGTGTTCAGACAGTTGGAAAACAATTTCGTTTTGTATCCAAAAAGATATTTCGCGTACATTAAAGCGGGTTATGAACTAGCCCATGAGCTTTATGAACTCATGGCCATACTCGACCACATACCGCACCATCAGTGAGCAAATTTTTTGTGCATACGGCAAACACATTGAGCTTGCGAAACAACTTCTTGTAAATTGTTCTTAAGAAGATTAATTTGGATGAAAACGCTTTTTACTTCAGCATTTTTCTATGAAAGAGAGCTGAAGAGTAGCTTTCAAATAAAACCTCCAATTTCTTTAAGTATTTTTTTTTCCACCAGCGTATCCGTAATCAAAATCTACCATCTAAAAAGCAGTTTATATATTCGGTATTGTATTTTTGATGCTACCTCGCTGTCAACATTGAATCAATTTGAAATTTGGAAATTGCGCTCTTTAGAACATCCTGAGCAAAAACATTTGAATCTTTTGTATTTTGTAATTTTTTAGAATTTGATACGAAAATTCCTTTAACATTTTAAGTAGGAAACATGGCTACAAATGAAAATAAAAATTGCCAATAGCATAATTCAACTTTTATACTGGTTAAATTGACAACACTGTTTACAAAAAATTGCAAGATAAATACATATGTATTATGTATGTATATCTATAACAGAGGACGACGTGATTCACTTTACCATTTTTTGTATCTGTTAACCCGATTAGCTTTGAAAATCTTCTGAAATTTAAGGTTTTGGATTGTCTTCCTACATAAAATAATAACAACTGAGCAACTTCTCTTGTTATTAATAAATAATTTTTCAACGTTTTCAATGTCAATGACAGACATTTACACTGTTTTTTTTATTGATATTTTAATTGTTGAACTATTTGTTTTCATCCTGAGAAAGCTATACAAAGGTGTAACGAAATATTAGCGGTATTCAACGTTTAATGCAAATGGTCTTGCAAAAGTGCAAATGCAAAATATCGTTGCTTTTTTATGAAATCCAACAACCAAATACACAGAGTTGCTGTTAAATTTCACAAAAAAGCTAAGATATTTACATTTCCTCTTTCGCAAAACCTTTTGCACCAAATACTGAATACCGCCATTGATAAATAATTTTTAAATAAAAGTGACCTCAAGCCCCTTAATTAATTAGAAAATTATATAAATACAACTGAGCAACAAAATTATATTTTTGAGATCTTAAGTTTTAGAAGATTTGTGCTAGGAAAGAAATTAATTCAACAAAAATATAGAAGTGGAAATTTTGCATCTATTGCACTACTTTTTGCAACCAGCAACCAAATAAAATTCGAATTATTAGCAACACTGTCTGTGTTTACAAATGAGCTATTAAAATATTTCGGCTATTTATTTGTATATAATTTTTTTGGTAGTTTTATGACTAAAGGTGGATTCATCCATTTGTCTCGCGCAACATTTTGTTGACTGAGAGTTTAATGCAACACGATTCACTCATTCGAAAAAATTGTTCCTAATATCAAAGCAACCATATAAAATATGTACCCATATAAATAAAAAACAAAAATTTGCCACGCATTGTGTAGAAAAATATATAAAACACAGGTGCTTCTGTTAATAGCTAATGAACCAAATAAAGAACAATTATTTCCAAGGACATCTATAGAAAAACACAAAAAAATAATAGAATTTCTCTAAAACCGCTTTGAAGAACTACAATGTGGCAACTCAGTTCAACTTTGTCCGGACACAAATCAAAATTAATTCAATTCAATCAGAGACTTGTTCGAACGAAATCATTTCTCTCTTTCAAGAAGGGAGACCTCAAACTACATACATATAATGAAAAATATGGATAAATCCAGCTTAATTCCATATTCAATTACTTTGATTTTTAATTGTTGATTTTCTATATTTTATCGTTATAATTTTATAATTTAATTATTTTACCATGTACATATATTCTCACTAGTACTTTGTTGTTGTGCTAAACTCCATAAACAAACAACCAAGAAGTATGGATCACATTACCTATGCAATTCCCGGGTACCTTGATTTTTGCTGCTCACTGTATTTTGATACACAAAAACAAATTAATTAAACTGCAATTAATAATGAATTTTTATACAAAAAGTACATGTCTTCCACAAAGTCGAGAAAAGAAATTTCTATAGAACAAAGGAAAACCATCGGTCCACTAAATTCCTCTTAACATATAATTTGAATGCGATGGAAAATGTTATTCCGTCGTTTCTTCAAGTATCGGAATCAGATGTCATTGCGCAAAAAAACTGACGGACCTGCGCGTCCCTAGATATATTAGGAGACCTTGGGTATATCTCGGACTCTTCTTTAATTCAGGATTCAGTAACTAATATTATTTGCACAGGCTTGTCAGAACTTTTACAATGTCGCTGTATCGACAGTAAAAATATCTCTAATGCCGATATATCGGCAAACCCGAAGTATCGCCGGTATATCGGTATCGGATGATTTCCTAATATAAACATTAAACATCGTCAAACCTTATTTCCGCCGATGAACAATAATTTTTGAACATCTTGAAAATTTCCAAATTAAAGCCATTCAGTCGCAAGATTTAAACTTTAAATTTTGCAAAACTTTGGACTTACGTTTATCAAAAAATATATTTTTGCTCTCCGAGCAACTCTTCCATTACATATACACACACATACATACAATACATACATATATAAGTATTATTCAGACATTGCAAAGAGAATAATTGTTTTATTTGTTTATAAAATATTTATAACATTCATTAACTATTTTTATATACAAAAACACATTGAATTGTTTTATTTTTATTATAATTTATATTTAATGACAATTTCACTAAAATGTTTTAACGAAATATTTAATACAAAAATAAACTATTTATTGTTATGTTGTCTTCCAGAATAAAAAATGAATAAATAAAGAATTTAATTCCAATAGACTCTTTTTGTATTGTTGTTTGCATGAATTATTCGTTTTGTTTTGTTTTTTTTTTCTTTTTCTTAATTGTTTCTTTCCGTTTTGCTAATAATATTTGCTATGTTTTAATATCATTCATCGACGATTGGCTTTGTAACACTCAGAGAGAGATGAACAAGTCTCTTTCGACTCAGTAACAATTCTTTTAGTTGTCCAATGAATATTTTATCGAAAGGTAAGTAAGTAGTAAGTAGTTTTAATTATTAATAATTAACTATGCATTTTTAATTAAATGAACAGTTACAAAAGTGTTCAATAAAATAGGTACCACATGTATAAATATCTATCAGAAATGTCAGCATGATTAATTGTTTTTTTTTAGTATAACACTGTTTGAATTCTTGACCTTTAGTCTTCTTAACTTTCGCCCGGGACATCATTTTCAAACAAATTGATTTTAGTTTCACACTGCCGCGTTTATTAATGGCATGTTCTATTTCTCTCTGGACCAGAACATGTTTGGTGGCAATTTCCAAAACATTCATCTTCTGTAAATTCACTTTTCCAACAATGGAACTTTTCGAGCTATTCTTCTCGTAAGACTAATATCGCATAGCCGATACTGTTTAGCTTTTGCTGGTGCTTATTATTTATTTAAACTGAAATCGCCTTAAATACCTCACCAGCATTATTTCGTATCTAGGCCTTGTTTTTTCACAGTACCACGTCTTTATATTATGTTTCGATGCTTAAAAGTATTAACAACGACAGTTTTATACCGTTCAATTTAATGTGTTATAAATTTACACTCACTCACCTCTGAACATGGACCCGCTCTTACCCAGCTATTATCAATACTAATATCGATATTAGATTAGATTATTATTGCAATTAGATAACAAGCACAAACATGTTCACTTCGACCTTAACTTTTGGAAAATACGAAATTATGTATTTAGCAAAGAACGCTATTAAAAGTTACTTTAAATAACGAAATTTCTTATGTTAAAATAAAACAGTGTTGAGAATAAAAAAAAATGATACTGTAACGTATATGAGGGTACCTATCTTAATGGCCCCTGATGTATGTATGTACATTAAAGTGGATTGAAACACAAAACTGTTCTAGTATACTCGGACATTTTTTTATAAGAATTCAAAAAAAAAATTAATTATTTGCAGCCACCATTTGGAAGCTGGATCATTTTTTAAGGTTCCACAAAAGCTGCGACATGTTTATTCATGATTTCAGTATGTACATACATATGTATATGTTTATAGATGGGTATTCAATAATAAATAGCCTTTCGTAGTTTCTTGGACCAAAAAAAATTTTAAATGAAACAACCCACCTTAATGTACATCATTGTTTTTATGTTATTTTTCATAGATTTTTTCGAGTTCAGAACTTTTTTTAGTTAGAACAATAATCCAAATACACACACGAGATAACGAATGCACATTGTACTCAAGTACTACGACTTGCTAAATACCACACACACATACATACGTGCCATACTTTAAACACGTTTGAAAAAGAAATGATTTTAATTTTCAAGGACCATTCAATAATTCAGGAGATCCGATCGTAAAATAAATAGTAAATAATAAAAATTAGGCAAGTACGTGACCCATTTTTCTCTTAGAGCTGAGTGCATGTTTCGGGACACACTAGACACTTTTTCCTGATTTAGTCGTACATTAAATTATTCACTTTTAATCATGCAAAGCAAATCAACGGATTTCGTGACTATATCTAAATCCCGAGTTCCTAGATTCACAAGATACACTTCTATGGTAAAAATGACCAAGATCTATTTTATTATTTTTTGTTGTGCAAGCCATATACTATACAGTTTTGTCTACAGCCTCATCCGCAACTTCTTTTTCCAAATACATAAGACATTTAGAGTAAACCTTGCAAATAGAACTCGCACAGAAAGATTTTTATTTACGATGCGAATAACGAATAACGTTGTGCGACATGCCCATTGCGTTGTACAATTCGGCAATGTTGTCTACTTTTTGGTAAAAAAACAAATGATTAAAAATTTATTTTTTACAAATCTTTAACCTAAACTCGAAAGGAAAAAATATGTCACAAAAATGTAAAAAACCACACAATATATATTTCTTAGACATGGTCCAGCTTTTGAACGGTCGTCACTAGACCCACGAAATGTATTAGGAAACCGATCTATAATTAGGGAGTGGCAAAAATACTTTTCCATGTGGCACTCTAATGTACTTATTTCAATATCGTTGGCTTAATATAGAAAAGGCGTATCTCGAATATTTTTCGAAACCGAGATTTTAAGGTTTTCTGGTGTATTGCCAGCAGTGAACTGTCAGAAAAGATTAAAAACTCTTAACCCCCCGTTTTGACTGGCAATTACGCCGCACAGTGGCTGAAAATCGTTTTTCATTGGCCAAAACTCTGTAACTTTTGAACCGATCAAAATATTGAAGTAATTTTTTTTTTATTGGATAGATATTTAGTTCAGCTTGACTCAGTTTAAATTTTATTAAAATTGATTGAGGACTTTTTAAGGAATTCTAGGTCAAAGTTGAACTTTTGAATTTTTTTTAACTTTTAGAGTGAAATATGGAATTATTATTTTTTTATTTATTAAAAAATTTGAATATTTGGAAATTAATAATAATTATAAATAATTTTTGTAATAATGGAATTTTTTTTATGTTACACTTAAAAAAATTGTACACTGAAAAAAATAGTAAAATCAACTGGAGATTTTGCTATTACTGAAAAATTTAAAATTTTTTGCTGACAAATTTGCAAATTTGTTTACACTCAAAGAATAGTTACACTTAAAAAAAACGTTAATAATATTATCTAAAAATATTGCTATTACTACAGAAAAATTTATTATTTTTTGCTGTCAAATTTGATAATTTTAAAAACATTTTAAAATAAAAACTGCAATAAATTTTAATAGCATTTGTAACAATGGTAGGTAGGTTCGTTTATTATTATTTTTTACTAATACTATGTTTTTCGTACTTAAATAACAATGAAAGGCAATTATAATTATTATTCATTTGACTCAAATATTGATTGCAAATATTCCATATTTTGTTCTGTGCTATCTCTGTTCTTTAGTAGTTTTTTGGCTTCTTCATCTAAATCCCGATGTTCCACTTTCCATTGATTTCGAATACTGGAGATAAACGGATCTGACGTTGCCAATAATATATTAAATAGATCTTCATTTGTTGAATTTCTTGAAATTTTTCTAGTATTGTGCTCTCTATAAAATCTGTAATCCTTGTTCCTTTTTTCCTGAGCCTCCTCTGATAGATCTCCAAGTGGCACCAAATGATATTTAATGACATCTTCTCCATGATAAAGGATTTTGTGAACTGTTGCAGACATATTTCTCCATGGGTAGTTGGTTGTATATATTTTTGCAGTTTCCTTAGCATAATCTCCAAATTTTCTAGAGTCAATTTCTTCATTGCACGCAAGTACTTCTAGGATTATTTTAAATCTGAAAATGAGGTTTAAATCCACTCCTGTTATTTCAGATGCTGTTTCTGGATCTGAAAAGAATCTTCTTGCGGTATTGCCATCATTTGTATTGCCTGACCCTTGTTTTGGCTGATCTATAATCAATCCTAATTTGCGATATTCATCTTGAACATGTTTCTTTTTTGAACTTCTTAACTCTTTGTTGGTTTCGTTGTTTCTTATTGATCCTGAAGACCCGAAATCCAAATCATAATTGATTTTTAGTATGTGTTCCACGAATTTAAGTTTAATTTTATTTTAACGTAGCTAAGAACATCTTCCTGGTTTTTGTTTCTAAAATACTCTTCGGCCAGTTCTTTATATCTGAAGCTCTCCATATTTTTCTGAATATTTTTATTTGCGTCTGTTATGTTTTATCCGTACACTTAGAGGATTAACTGAGTAATCCCTTATCGAATCCGTAGTTTTATACATTTTTAGATACATGTTATTCACACATTGATCTTTAATTTCATAGCAGGTAGTGCTTAAATTGCACAAAACTGCACATGTTGTCCAGACCTTAATATCAGGTAAAACTGATTAGTATCTCGCCAATATTTGTTGTTGTTGTTGGGTTATTTTTTTTTCTTTAGTGCTTTAATGTCGCGATTATTGTTATAAAATTGCTTATGACTTTGGTTGACCCTAACATTTGATAACAGGTAAATTTAGTAACAGATCATATGTTTACTGTAGAATTTTGTGATAATTTGTGATAATTTTATTACCAATTTTTGGCTGATCAAAACAAAGCCATTAAACCCTTTCGCAGGTATTATATTTAATTTTTTTAGTTTTACGTAGTCTAAAGTAAAAAACATAAACTTTTAGGCAAAAAAGTGAAAATTATATACACCATTGTATACGAGTACTTTGGAGTAATTTCATTAAAATGAAAAAAGTGTTCTACAGGCGGCTCGTGGCGGGTGCAAAAGTATATATAGCGTTAAAGAGGACACTTTCACCTTTCTCCGGGTGGTATACATTTCTTGTTCCCTTTTGTTCCCTAGAAGTTCTATTCCACTAAAGTTTAAATTTGAGAAAAATATAGTAGTTTCATAAATATTCCGTAACGCCCTTAATATTAAACGCTAGAGCTCTGACCACTTACAAAAACTAAAGACTATAATCCTACCAACATTATAAAAAAGACCGCAGGCCATTATCGATGATAACTTGCGAGTAGTAACCATTTATTTTTTATAAAAAACAAAAGAAAAACACCTTTTTCTGAAATTAAAAAAACCGTTGAGTTTGACAGCATGCCACGCTCACAATTATCAATAGTTTAACCTAATTTTTTGGCTACCTTAATCTGGATATATTAGCTGCAAAAGGGCGTAAAAATTTTAAAAATCGGTGACAAAAAAAAATTTGAGTTTTGGCCAATGAAAAACGATTTTCAGCCACAGTGCGCCGGCAATATTACTTATTGCTTCGATTATTGCTTTGCTATGGGTAATCTTATTTATGTTAACACACAATTTATAAAATTTCAAAGAGAAAGGTTCGCTAACAAAGAAGAAAATACTGAAAGACTTTCAAAATTTTCATCTGAAAAACTCATCCTGAAATAAAATAAATTTTGCATTTTGATGTACAATATTATTAAAGATTTTCTTTTTAATTTGCCTATTTAATATCTTACAATAATTTATTTAATTTTTTTTGCAAAAAATTTCTTTTTGTTTTATGGCGCGGCGCGTCTTTTTCTCTTTTATTAGGAAATTTCAAACGGTTTATGACGTTTTATGTTCGCAATAATTGTCAACGATAAACTGTTGACAATTATTGCCAAGTACGAAAAAGATGCGTCTTCACTAGACATAACATAATTTTGACATTTGCTGCAATATATGTCAATGAATTTATTGCCAGCCAAGACGGAGGGTAATATATCATAAAGTGTTTTAAAAGAGTATCGATATACAATTTACATCGATACTATGTATGTGTCTATATTTTAAATAGCGATTAACGACAATTAAAAACAATGGTGACAGCCCCGAATTCAATGTACTAGTTATCGCCTTGTTTTATTCGTAGTCTTTTGTGAACAGGTAATCCTGGGAGTTTAGTTGTAGACTGTAAAAAAACACTTAAGTTGTTGTTTTGACGGATTTTCAGAAACTCTCAGCAAACAATATATGTATGTATGTACATGTTTTTTTGAACTGCACTTAATAATTGTACCACAAATATTAGCAGATAAAGCGAGCCCCATTTGTTTGCCTTATTCTTTACAAAAGAAGAGCTTAAGAAATGCTCGCTCCTCAGGAAAACTCTTTTTTGATCGAGGCCACAATATTAGATACGCATTTTAAGGGAATTCATTCGGAATTAATACCAACACATGAGTCAATGGGCTCCTGTTCAAAAAATGATCCAAGCAGTGAGGACACAAGAAAACTTTGACAATTCGTCAATTTGATGTGGGCATGAGCATTTATTATCGCCGTCGTCAACAACCATACCTGCGATACCGAGCATTGGCGCGCCCTTGAAAGAAAAATTTATCCAATACAAAGTCATCATTAAATGCTTAATTTTACTGGCTTCTTCGGTTTCCCTCGACATAATTGCTTCAGCTGCAAATCTGAGACCACATGGGAATACAAGTAGAAGACACGTGATGTGCTAACATATCACACAAAAGATACTACTCACATTGAATATTGCTTTCATCAAATAAAAATTTGTTATTATTATTAATTTATTATTATTATTAAATTTATTATTTTGAAATAAAGCAGTATTATATTTTTTTAAAATGTTTGCTTGAAAAGAATATCGGTATCCACCCAATAAGCCAATCGATATTATAGCGAGTGATTATGATTTTCGTACCATAAACAATAGTACTTTTCTACCTAACTAACATGTGCCTTTCCTTATGATATCGTTTTTCCATCTAAATATAAATTATAACATCTTTTTGGAAAAATTATAGCAAAATCACTATATTGCACCGAAACTATATCATTTTAAGAGAAAACAACGATAGCGAAACGACATCATAAAGATTGTGATACTTAGGCTGAAATAAATAACAACAGAAATGTTTACAACAAATTTCGTTCCGAAAAGCAACACATGCGGGCAAAAAGAAACTATGCGGTCAAGAGAAATTAGTAGGTCCCAAACATATTCAGAAGGCATTAAAAATTTTTATACACAATGTGTTCACACATAAATTGTGAAGATACGTTTATTTTAATCGATAGTTAATAGATAGAAATATAATGAATTCTGAGCTCCCAATGTAGGTCGTTGCTTTCTTAAAACATTTCCAATTCTGTTTTATGGATTTAGATAGAGAATTTAAAGAAAAAAGAATATGTTTAAATTCTCAATGGGGAAGATTAAACACACACATTATCCTTGATCTTTACATAAATTAAAAAAATCTTTTCATATTTTTTCAAATAAAAATTTTAAGAAACTTTATTCAAGTATAAATTAAGATTAAAGAATTTATATTTTTAAGTCGAAAGGTATTATTTGGCTCAAGTTTAAATCTGACTTTACCAATTGCTCATTTCAAATTATTTTTATTGGAAAGTAACATAAAATTTTTAATCATCAAACCAGCAGAACGGATCATTACTAATTACGAGGTTTGCTACACAATCTCATCAGCGTTTTATGGTTGATTTCCAGGTTTGAACTTGATCTAACAGCAGCTTTCAACTTAAATCTAAAATAGTTTCGTAAAAATATTAATTCATATATTTTCCAATTGTTTGTAGGAGGAATTGGAAAAAAAATATTTTAAAATATATTTTTGTAACGATATCGTCACGATAATCTAATATGATATTGTTAAAGCTTCGAAAGCTGATAAAGTTCTTGTTATCATATCATTATTTGGTTTATTGGACATACACACATACATATGTATGTACATCGAAATATCGATATTTCTAATTCGATATATTAGCGTACACAGGTGTCCAATAAAGTAGGTACCACATTTATAAATATCAAAAATGCCACCATGTTTAATTGTTTTTTAGTAAAACATGGGTTGAAATCCTGACCCTTTGGCCTATTTTCGCATTTCGAATTCCCAACCAAATTGATGGTAAAGTAAGAAAACAAAAACAATTGATTGATTATTGAGTTCTTGTTACAGCTTTGATATTCTTTAAACTTTTCATTTGCTTTAATGAAAGTTTAATATAATATCTCCAGTTGTTCTAAGAAATATTTGGGTAAAGTTCCCTGATGATCTGCATTAGCAACAGTGAAATGCGCATATGAACTAGCTGTACCCCTCAATGACCAATTCAATCTGTTTTTAATAAAAGTGTTAATATTTTACTACATACTCGTATGCAGGTAAAATATTAATTATGGAAAATAGTGCGATTAAAAATTTAAAATACTAACATTTTAGCAATTTTCATAAAAAGCACCAAATTGATTTTAGTTTCGCCGCTCCGGAGTATACAATTACGCCATTTTCTATTTTTCTCTGTAAATTCAATTTTTCAACAAAGGAACTTTTCGAGCTATTCGTCCCGTCACATGGCCGACGCCCAAATTGCCCATCCTTAATTGCATTTGTTTATTGTTCACAGCAACACGTCTTTCTATTGTGTTGCAGGGAATTTTAGTTCGTCCAATTTAAGCTCCTATGTATAACTTTATAGGGCTGATTAGGCTCCCGATAATTATGCAAAAGTCTCTGTTCCTTGCCCGTACTGACGTTTTTAAGATAAAGGTGGATATATACCTGCCTATGATATGGCCTGACTCCACCGAGGTCTTAGCTCCGTGTGAAGTTCTGCGTTTACAGCTGCCTTCGTGTATGACTTATATGGTCCGCACAGGTTGCAATTTTTGGACATAGATCAACCTCCATGCGCAAACACTTTGCTGAAATGGTCGGTCTGTCTAATCTCTAGCTGTATGACGATTATACAAGGCAATCAATAGTCGCAAAGAACAACCACTCAGCCAGAAAGCTGCCCAAATTGAAGTCAAGCTGGCTAAGCTGGACTTCCCCACCACACGAACAACAGCATCTGTTGTTATAGCAACAGCATAATGTATATTCCGTGATTACCAGAAGTTCGAACAGTCACCACATGCACTCCCGTGGGAAATCTCAGCAACATCCAGTCGCTGAATCTTAATTCCATGCGGGAGGTAAGTACGAGGTTCGTCAACAGAGCCTCGTTGCAAGCAGCCACAACATCGAAGGCCAGCATCAACCGACAAGCGTTAACTTTTAAAACCCCCTGAACGCATGTCATATACGGGGCTGCCGGATCTCGAGGTACCTACCAGTGACGGGTCACAGGTAAGATCTTGAAGATCAAGTTCCCAAAAGCACACCCAAGAAGGACCATTCCAGAGGGTGATCACTTCTACAATCTTGAACCGGTTGAGATTCCAGGTGATGCTAGACTTGTACGCTGGCTAACGAAAGCCGAAATCTACGTTTTTCAATGTACCTTTTTTAATGGCCACATGTGTATGTATATCGATAATTATTTTACGATTTAGGCTCAGTTCCAAAACGTCAAAACACATTGCAGTGATGCCGTTTACTTTGTAAAAAAAGCAGTAACAAAATTAGTGATACCCAAATTGCTTTAGTTTGCGTATCGATAACTTTTGTTATGCATTTAGGGATGTGTGACATTGGCAATGTTTGCATGGTTGCATTAAGGAATGCACGACTTTGTTCAGTTGCATTGCAAATGACGTTTTGGAAATTAATTTGGGTAAATGGGTCACTTAGATCCCTGTGGCACGCAGGCACTAATTTTACCAACAAATTCGAAAAATGCAAACAATTTTACCTGATTTTCGAAATTTGCCACCATTAAATAGTAAAAAAAAGGCAAATATTTCTTTACGGCTGGAAAATTTAACATCGAAGGGGTGCACCCCCGCTTTATAGTTCTTTTCTTTGGTACATGTGACTTTTAGGCCAATAATCCCTAAAAGTTTTTATAAAAACTCAAAATTGATTTTGAATCACATCAGCACATTATCTTAGATTCCAATTCAATACGTTTTCAACTTTTATGGGAGGAGAAAAAATCAGTAAAATATTTTCAATTGTCGGAAATGCGGTAACGCAACGGAAAACAAAATGACAAGCGTACTTTCCATAAAAATCAAGACAAAGCCGCAATGGGTCTGAACTGCTTTTGCCTTTAAAAAACGACTCATTTTGTATAAAAAAAGAGCAAATTCTGGAAATTTTTGGGCCTGAAAATATGTAGCGACAAGAGTCTTGGCATAATAAATAATTATTAATAAAAAACACCGAATTCGAATTTCTTTCTATTTGCATGGCTTTGTTGCATTTCGGCTAACGATATATATTATATTTGTGTGCATATAAAATATGTACATTTGTAATTATTTGTGTTCGGAAAACTGTAAACTCTCAGGGAAATTATTCGATTGTCTTGTCATGAACCTCGCCTACATTCCATTAGATGTCTCATATTTCATGGTATGCTGCAGTGTATCTAATGTATCGACCGCAGACTGACAACCATTGTCCTTGGCAGAAATAGAACCCGGAAAGAATATAAGTGGATCATATTTACGGTTTGTTTCTTCTCCATTAAGGAATTTAAGAAGAACAAGAGAATTGGTGTGTGTGTGTGTGTTTGTGAACCTGCAGTCACTTATTGCGATGGCTACTTTAAAGCTTATTTTAAGATAAACTTCTTATTTTCAGGCAATAAAACCACGGAAATAAAAATTAACAAAAAAAGCAATTCTACATCGAATAATGCAGGTGAAGATATGGAGGAGCCTTTTGACTTGGCTGATTTGGACTTATCCCGTTTGAGATTAAATAAAAAAGATCTTGAAACATTGTCTAATATTGCTCCCGGACTTCCAAAATGCTTTCAGGAGCAATTATTAGCAAAGCTACCACCTACTCAGGCTCGAAAGCTGTCACGTACTCTGAGCGTACAAACGAACCAAAATTGTTCGTCAGTTAAAATATACAAGCGGAGCCAAAGCAGTGGCCGAAATATCGCATCAACTAGTGATGTGTTATGTCAAGATGAAATAAAAGAAGTTGAAGGCATTAAAATAACAAAAAATGAAAAATGTACCGACATTGCAAAGGAAAAAGTAACCGCTAACACTTCCACGCCTCATACCCACAGCAAGAGCAAAACCAACGAAGATAATTGCAAAGATTTTGTTCCACTTCACAACAGCGAAATCAATGACAAGTACAGATATTATTCTCCGTATGTGAATAAAATTGTAAAGGATGCAACTCCGAAAAATCCAGTGAAAGTATCTAATGCTGAAAGTACATCGGTTGGTGCAATGCTTGGACGGCCTCCAAGCGGTAGACTTTCACCTCCGCTGTCAGGTGATTTAATTAGTAGACGAACAGTACAACGCCGTATATCGCGTTTGATTCGGCCAGATTTCTTAGACGTACCGCTCGAAGAGCAACCTGGTGGAGATCATAAACTAATTTCAAATTCTGAAGAGATTGAGGCCGTTGTTGCCGAGCCAACTTTGAATTTGAAAATTTCACGCCACTCCCGCAATAAGAGCGTTGAACTCTCTTTGGGATGTGAAAACAGCAATGTCGCAAATCATGATGTTCCAAAGTATAATCGCAGAAGCCTATCGCGGTCAAGAGACTTGGATGACAAGAACAAAGTTGATAAGAAGCAGTTGGCTGATAAAATACTGAAGGAACTGCAAATCCTCTCATCAATGCGATCTCAAGAGGTGGATGTTCAAGAAAATAATAATAACGACAATAATATTCCCAATGAAAAGCCGAAATCCGCAATTAAGAAAATCAAAAAAGTAAAGACCAAAGAAAAGTCCACAGAATCATCAACAGATGCCGATCTAAAAAATCCAAGCACCGTAATTAAGAAGGTTAAAAAACTTGTTAAGAAATCGGAATCGTTAAATGCACCGACTGAAAAAGAATTTCCCGAAAGTAGTAACGACAAGGCGGCAGAAGTAAACGAAATTCCCTCACCTAAGAAGATATCCAAACTGAAAAGGCCGAAATCATATCCAATGAAGGACTCAGTTTCCAGTAGCAATACCGCAGAAATATGTGACACAACGACTGTGACAAGAACCAGTAAAACATTAGATACAAATAATGTTACGACAACCGAACATTTGATCGCTCCAGCCAACTTTAATGCTGCAGAAATAAACAATAGTGGTGCGTATATGGCAGCACGAGAAAGCCGAATTTTACGACCAAAGAGTTATCCCACTTCCAAACTGATTGCACCCAAAGAAACTAAACAAATAATAAGTAAAAAAATTAATACAATAGAAGAGAACTTAACTTCCATATCATGCCAAAAAGCCGATCCCATTCCTTTGTGCGTAAAATTGAATAAGAATCTACCCTCCAGTCCTTCTCTGGTCGCTGAAACATCGACTTCAAATGTGAAAAAGTTCGCAAAAGCAACAAAGAAAAATAAAATTTCTCAATTAAGTAGCGCAAGCACTACAACAACTACAACTCCTAGTGCAACTTCAACCCCGGTAGATGGGCCTAAGGAGCCTAGCCCCACTCCTGCAGTTCAGTTAAAAGAAAAAGTGGCAGAGAAAAAAACCAACAAAGGTTTGCTTTATGCTATTGGCCAAAAGTTCGAAAAGCTTAGGGCTTCAGCCACCAGTAATTCCTGTGCCAATATACCCACTCACAAGAAGGCTTCCCCCGAAAAGAAATCACCCGAAAAAATAGTTAATATAACTCCAGAAGTTAAGAAAACCAAATCGTTGTGTGGAAACTCAGGCGCCAAACTGGTTCAGGATAAGAAAAATTGCAAAGACAGGACTACTGAAGGATCTTGTACAGTGAAATGTAACGCCGAGGCCGAGAATAGTTCCAAACCAGCTAAAAACGAAAAACGTTCGCGCATCGATGCAATGATTCGAAACTTACGAGAGCGATCAGTTCCTAGATCTCAACCAACATCAGCAATATCTTCAGAGTCAAATTATATTAAGCGTGCAGTCAGCGTTGAAGAGATGCCAGGCACTTTCAACAAAAAATCCGTCAATAAAGTACTGGGCCTATTCAAGCGGTACGAGAAAGATACCAGTACAGAAAACCGGGTACGTACCGCTCGATCTGCTACCAACATCGAGAGGGAAGTTTCCAAACAATCGCCAATTTATCAAAACGCAGATGCAATTCGCAAACTCAACGTCAAGATTGAAAAATGTAACAGCAGTGGTGGCGTCAATAAAGAGTCTAGTAATTCTACTAAATTCTGTAAGACACTACCGGAAACCTCTTCTCACCAAACATGTGCGGGTTGTCTTTCATCTGCAGAAGGTAATCAAGAGAAGCGGAAGGGCTTAAAGCTTGAATTAGTAAAAACTGAAAAAAGCCAACATTTAATTTCAGCACAAAATAATAATCGTTTGTCTAGAAAGTATCCTTGCTATCATGACAATGAAATCTATTCCAACATCTCGCCATACAGTAAGTCCATTCACACTTCGTCGGGCAACGGCTCCAGCATTACCACTGCGGACAATTTGTCTAATAACAACATAACCTCTATTATTCAAAAAAGCTGCAGCAGTAGCAACAATAACAATAACAACCATTGCTCCTCACTGCACACGTCACAAACGTCAGGCTATCGAACATCATCGACACATGAAATGAATCATAATAATAATTTGTTGTCACCTTCGTTTGAAAACATTGGAAATTATTCGTCTGATTCACGCAGTTTTCAAGAGGACTGTGCCTCCACATCGACTTTCCTTTCTCCCACTGAAGAAGCAGAATTATGTTTTGACTCCTGGTCCGTATGCTCCGAAGACAATTATCGTGGTCAGCGAGCAACACCCTCGCCTACCGTTTCGCATCTTTCAAGGGCTTCGCAAGCCTCATCACCGACCCGCCGAGGAGGTGATAGCTCTGAAGCAGGTGAAAGTGTTGTGGATCGAATAAAGCGTCGCAGTTTTTATTGCAGATTCAATGAGAAAAAAACAAAACGAACGAGCAGTATTGTGGGTCCCAATGCTGTACGAGAATACTACCGTGAAAAAAGCTCTGCATCCCGAACGCGCTCATCAACCAAAATTGCAACAGGAACAATTGGAGAACGCGAACACTCACCGGATATTACACAAGAATTCTTCCGTCCCCTTAAACTAAGCCCGATTGGCACCGAACTAAAGCCCCCCGTCTATAGATCATCATTTAGTGGTCACCATGACTATTCCACAGCTACTGGACGACCACGTAAGAGTCTGAACGACATACGCACGCCAACGTCTCCTTCGTGCCTGTCAGACACTCACAGACGACACACTTCATTTGCCAACACCGAAAATGAGTTACTTACCAACAACGGCGTCTTCCAATCTCGATATAAACCAAACACATATGATGAAGCTTCCAGATCAGGAGCTTCTACTTCGAACTACTACTCATACAATACTTATAATCCCAAGCGACGCTTCTCTTTTACCACCAACACTGGCAACAGCTCAGGCGGAATTGCTTCTCATATCAGTCCCCAAATAGAAGGATATGCCACTATGGGTAGAAGACCAATCCGTTCTTATGAACATCGAACCATGTCACTTCTGGACTCACCCAACACGAATACTTCTTACCGATACGAGGGTGGCACACCATCCTCCATCAGAGACTTCACAACAAGCTTATCTAGGTAAACATTAATCTTATGCTCATGATTTCTCTTTTAATCTTTTATTCTCTTTTACTCTCATTCATGTTAAAGATCAAATTCCCGCTATCGTAAATCATCGACGCCACGCAGCCCAACCAATATTTGATGCACAACACCACAAAATGGCTTCTGCATATTCTGCTACTATGCCCAAGAAAAGCGACGCATGTATCCTGCTTCCTCGTCAGCTTCCTCCAAAAGTAGTGTAGGTAAAAAGCGTAATCAAACTTTATGTTCTACTCGTAGATCGTAAATTTCTTTATTTAAGAACTTAGAACATAAGACTAATTAATTTATTGTGCGACTTGTTGCTGATCCTAAATTGTACAGATTTCATATTCAATTAAGTAACACACACTTACAAACATGTATGTACATACACATATGCACATATAAATGGAAAATTCGCGGCAAAATCTACGGAATAATATTCTTTAATTCTAAATTTCCCTGCGAAATAAATTTAAAAACAAGATTTGGTTCTGTTTTGTCTTCTGATTTAAAACTTCCACGGAAAGATTAATTCGGGTTCAGGTTCACGTTATTAGGTAATGCGATTCGAAAAGAGATACTGCATCTCTATATTAAGTCCCGATTACTGATGCGTGCTGGCCAGTAGATTTGAAGAATGCGCTTGAATAAATTGTTTTTTCGCGGAGAGCTGTAGACTGTTGTTACTTTTCTATAGACAACAGCGAGGATTTTCACACTCATCCAAGCACTCACGGAAGTGTTTCAAACGAATCAAATGTTTTAATCCATCCAACGTTATGCGTTGCTTTTTTCAACTAACATTAAAGTATCGACGGAGGATGTTGACAGAATGAGTACTTTGGTGACGGACATTAAATCAGCTTGATTTGATTAAAGTACACATTTTCCATGGAATTCGAGGATATTCTGGAGTTTATTGTAATTTTTATTTAATTTAGTTCTGTCACTACACTATACAAAAAGCTAAATAAAACTGAAGCAAAAAAAAACTGATAGTTGTCAAAGTACTCAACGTACGCAAAAAGTTGCCCAACTTTAGTACTTTGCGTTGACGAAGACGTACGGAATGTTACAAAGCTTATAAGAAAACCTGTATTTCAACTTAGTTGTCAGTTGAAAAAAGCAACGTATAACGTACGACGGAATCTATTTGCCTCAGCCTTTATTCCCACAGAAAAAAAACTTGTAGCTTGTAACCAAATTTTAAATGAACAGTTTTTAAATAACCCACCAGTTTGTAATGCGTTAATTTGTTGCCACTGTAAAAGTTAAATAAAAATTAAGTCAACATGTTGAAAAACATTTAAGAGTTTTGTAATGAAAATACTACGAGTACGTAGCAGTTTCTGTTTGTATTTCGAATATCGCAAAGTTCGAATTATGAATGACGGTGTGGCGCTGTTCATATGTAGCGTGTATTAAAAGTAATTAAAAAGTAAGTAGATCATAATTTAATAAGATAAGCTACTTTAATTTATCTGTAATTAAACACATATAGTTATAGAGAAAAGTAGTATACGTTTGTATTTGAATTTATTTTTAGTGCATTTTAAAATAGGAAATGTGAAGATAACTTAAATAAAAATTTAATTATGCGGAGGATAGATACACTATTGATCTGTATTTGGTGTGCAGTGTATTCGGAAAAGCATCATATGTTGCGAAGGTCATAATATGCTCTTATGGAAATTGCTAACGTGCGCGTATGTGTCTTGACTCAATTTAATTTGGGATAAAACAACAAGATCAACTCAAGATCAAAATATTTAAGATTCACCGATTTGAGGCTCTTTTCCATATTCATTTGTTTTTTTTTTTGTTCATTGGTTTCGGAAGTCTCTGCGGGACATGTCGGAGAAATAGTAAGATCTTCACTAGGTTTCTTAAAAATCTGACAAGATAGCGTTTGCGTCTTTTGTATTTAATTATAATACATACATACATACATACGTATGTATCGCAAACAAGATATTTGTATACATTTTTTACACGAAATGAAGAGCGACACGACGATTATTATTGCATTCTTAACTCAAAAATAAAGTTTTTTTAGATATGACTACGTTGCAATAAAGGAGCGATATGTATGTATGATATGCAGGAAATATCCCCCAGGAAATGGCAATAGTGAAACTAGTTTTTTTTTGTAAGAAAAGTAGCACTCAGGCAATTAATATGCCTTCCAACAGCGTTGTCAACTTTAAAATTTCAAAATGCACCAAAATGGAGCAAAAAACCCGCTATTTAAAAAACGCTCCAAGTTTAGAATTTCTGTTTTATTTAAAATGTTTATTGAATTAATTTTGCATAAAAATTATAATATTTTTGTATTAAAAAGATAACTGTCTTCTACAGTTAAGAGTTTAAAAATAACAAATTTTGTGGTGACTTTTTATGATGAAACACACTGGAATTAATAAAAAAGGCGATATGGAATTTTGTGTCATGTGATATAAAAATAATAAAATAATATTCGGAAAAAATAAAAAATTTTGTCGCTTACGGTAATTTGGCACTTTGGCCTCGATGTCATTCTTTTCCAAACTCAGAATATATTTATTTGAAACCAGCGGTGTGGGATAAACCATCCTAACAACGTTGCGGAAACCCTTTCAACCCATTTAATGACGTTTAATTGTCTTAATTTGAGAACTAAACAAAAAGTGAAGAATGAAAAAATCCTTTGAGCTATTCAAATGAAAGTATCGCTTTGCGGCTACGATTAGGAACTTAGCTACACGACGGTTTTACCGGTTTTTATTTTTTTTTGTAAGCAGAAGTGGGTTTAAGTTGAAGTCACGTATAAAAGTTATCTGATTTAAAGCAGATATGCAGAAATACATACATTTAAAAGAAAGAACGTTTTAAAATTTTATTTTTAACTATTGAAGTTAAAGAAATTAAATTTTAAAAGTGTGTAGAAAAGCAGAAAAGCTACCGCACACCCATTCATCCAGGGACAAAACGTATGGCAAACTGCGTACTTGATTTTTCATTTCCCTTTCCTTTTTAAAGGCCATACATTTTTTAAGAATGCTTATTTTTCAGAAATTAAGTATTTTAAATTAAATATTTTTTAACAGCAGTGAGGTCCTGTTTTATGAAAATATTTTCCTCAGTTCCTTAAACAAAAGAGAAATAAAAATGTCCTTTTCAAAATATGTATATCCTTCCTTGAAAATTTCCATCGAAAAATCTTATAATCATTTCATGTTGTAGCCTTAAAGATTTCGAAATTTTATACTTTATCTTTCTTAATTCAAAAGTTTTATTGTTTCCATAGAAAATTGATGTAGAAAATTTAATTATAAAAAACAACCACAAATTTTGAGCCAAGAGCAATAAAATCGTAGAATCTGTTTGTATTGTAGAGTTTATTTAATATTAATTTAATTATATTTTTATATTTTATACAAAATATCCAAATAAAAAGTTTAAAGAAAATATAATAAAAATTGTTTCGAATGACATTTTTTAATTTTTGTTCAGGTGATCTTAAAATACTCGTAAATTTATAATGTACAATTTACTATCACAAATTGAGGTGAGAATATGTTATCATGCTTTTCCCTTTACAAAACGTACGTTAGAAGTCATCAAAAACGATTTATATGTGCAAAAGTTGTATGCTCTGGAAGGTTTTTAGAACCCAGGTCAGTGGAGTTTGCCACCATATGATGAGCTTACATGTATTCCAATCGGACACTCAAAAACATAATTTTTGTTTTACATAATATTGCAATCGCATCAGTAGTTTAGAAGACACATCGTCGCTCCCAACTTATCTTCACGTATATCCCAAAATATAAAAAAATAATAAAAAATAGATAAGAACGTTTCTCCTAAAAATTCAAGACTTGACGAGTCAAACCTGACGTGGTCTAAAATCCTGTACTTGTGCTCCAGAAGTAGTGTAAATTCGGATCATCTTGTATATAATTTTAGACTCAATTTCTCAAAGAATAATATTTTGGAGATACGTGAATATAGATATCTTCGGAACGACGACATATTATTGTAATTTTTTTCAAAACTTTTTAAAAATTTATTCCTCCACTGCACTCCGTCGTACTTAAAAATTTTAAATATATTTTAAGTATACAATCTTTGTGTGTATTAGTAAATAATGTTATTATTTCAATATTAATTAAAGTAGTAAATGATTCAAATATGTATCTTTGGCACAAACATTTGACCTAATTATAAATAATTGTTAACGCGTTATTCTTATTGAGTTATAATAATATTTTAAAATTCGAATATAATCGTAGTTGTAAGCATTACTAGTTTATTGTTACTCTAATAGTAAAAATGATCAATTAGTACTACTTCAATCATTTGTGACTATAATTAAATTAAATAAATTTGGAAGATATAAATATTTTTTTTAAATAAGTTAAACGAAAAATAAATAACGAAACGTTACAATTTTAGTGATCGAATTAAATTTTCAATATTAAATAAATAAAATGTTAAAGTAAATGATATTTGTTTTAGATGTTTAAAAATTATATACAGTAGAATCTTGATAATCGAAGATCTCAACAATTCCTAACAATCTTTTGGTAACTTTAGAAAAATCTTGTTATAGCTACATATGGGCATTTCCACAGAAATTTCTATTGTTTTTCTTTTCTACACAAACATACATATGAAGATGTAAAAGAAATGAAGTGTTTCTGTCAGTTTCTCCTAATTAAATAGACAATGCATTTCTGTGGAAATGCCCATATGGTAAAAGATCTTAAAATACTGTGGCTTAGATCAGTGTTCTTTGTTTTTGAGAACATTAAATATAAAATAAAATGGAGAATATAGCAACAACTTATAAATTATTTTAAAGTCCGTAACAGGATTAAGGATTGCTAAGTAAAAGAAAACAATGAAAAACAAACAACAAAATATTTTTAAAATTTTGTTTTTACTTTCCTAAATCTTTTCTTTAAGCGGGAAAATGTATACGGATTCGCATAGAGAAAAATGCGTACGTACTTTCTCTTCCGACTAAAATTTAAAATGTGGATGTGAATCTGATTGGAACATTAAGAAAGTTGAATTATTATTATTATGAAAGAGTACGGAAGGGAAAACAAACTACAATTAAAAACTATTAGGGAATAGCAACTGAATTTAAAAAATGAAAAAGAACGATAACTTCAGCTCAAGCGGAAGTTCCAACACAACTTCAAAGAAACTCGAAAAGTTTTAAATATGTATTAATGTCATTACCGAATAGTTGGACCACGACACAAATTCAAGACACGTTTAAAATTACAAATTTTGTGGCACGCAAAAGCAAAAGCTCAAACCATAAATCACGAAAAACTTTTTTAATATCCTTTAGATCATTTAATCACTCCTTGTCAATTATATGAGTGTAAAATGTAACATCAACTTTTTGCCGAAAAAGCACCACAAACACAACGAATTTCTTCGTCAACGATTAAGATTTCTTCCTGAAGGGAATCATTAACATAATTTAAGAATTTTATTTTACCAAATATTAACATCAGTCAGCTTGAGGCAATTTTTGTATTTTTTTTCTCCATTTGTCAAGTTATCATTTTAATATTTATATTAATTATAATATTTATTTAAATCTTAATTGTAGTGAACTGCGATGCAAAGTTTTATGAAATTCCGAGTGGGTTGGTTGGACACCAACCTTTCTGTAAAAGTTATTAGAAATCATTAAAATTTACACCACTTCCAGATCACAAGTTCAGGAACTTTTATTGACTTCCTTCCTTGCAAGTAAATCGAAAAATTAATGAATCATAATTTCTTGTGTGTAAATAATAAAAATTTTTAATTAAGAGTAGATTTACGGTTATTAGTCTTAGAAATTTAGTCTGTAATATGTATACATATACACCCAAACACACACATACACACATACATAAATGTGTATGCATTTGTTGGTGATAATAAAAAACAAGTTTTATGGAAATTAAAAAGATATTTTTATTTCATCACTTTTGAAATATTGGGATGTACAAACACATGAATGGATGTGTGTAGAATGTACAGCAGTGGAAAAGTTAAAAAAAAAACATAAACAAAAAGAAACGACTGTTAAAATGTATTATTTACAAAATTGTAAGTAAACGTTACAGATCGAATAATTGAGTACATGCGCATAAGTACAGATGAATCTGAAATCATATTTTGAATATTTAAGCATCCTTCGTTTGTAGTTTATATGTCGGTAAGAATGGTACATAATAAGTCCACTTCCACCTGAAAAACAAGAAAGAAAGATTGGGCCATTAAAATATACAATTATTTCCTATGGATCGGCCATATTATAGATTTAACTATCATGGGGCATATTCAGAAAAAATTATTTGCATTTAAAATGTGTTTTAAAGCCAATTTTTCATACAAGTTTTATTCAAACCCAAATTATTTTTTTATGAATACGAAATTAAACATTAACATACATAAATACATCCATACGATAAAAACGAAACATTTTCTAAATAAACAACTTAAAACTTATTAGCTCTCTTACTTAGCTCTCTATCTTATTACAAAGTACATATAGAAAAAGCTCTGTCTCATTTCCATGTAAAAGCAATTTGAACAAACAATAATGCACACTTTGTTTATTTAATTGCATGTATTAGTAGCAATTCTAAACGCTTGTAGCTCCCAAAATACTGAACCGATTCAAATAAATAAAGATTGTTAACATCTATGTAAAAAAAACTTTAAAAACATATAAATCTTTAAAAAAAAAAGGATCTAAGAAACCGTGTTTCCCTATCGATTATACAGATAATATTGAATAGCTGTTACTAAAAGACATGTAAAATACAACTTTTGCTTCATCTAAAATGAAATATACTCATACGAAACATGTCACATAAATTTAAGTTTTAATAGACTTTAGTGAAGAAAACAAAGATCAAGAAGATCAATAGAATCAAACGGCATTAGCAACAATTAACGACCCTAATTTTTATATTAAACCATAAAAAATTATTATTGGATCAACGTCTCAAAATCATAAACCATCCGTAAGAAAATCATAAAGAAAAACATCAAAAATTCAAACTACATCTCAACAATAGCTCTTAACTCTTTCAATCTTTTGGATGGTCTCCAAGAATTTAATGGAAAGGCTGAAGAACTGGACATGTGTATGAAACATGTCGAGGAAATTCGTAAGAATGTTGGTTTACCTCTTTTATATTTCTTTGACTTAAGAGTTAGAAATAAAATAGGGACTACACTTATAAATAATAAAAATTAAAGAAAAATAAAACTTTTAAATATTTCGTATTTTAAATATACGTTAAAATATTGAAGATTTTCTAAGGATAATTAATTCTTTGGTGCGATTACAAAGCGTGTGATACGCGATACGATTAATTTATTAAAATAACATTCTGACGAACGCTTAATATTACGGAATGGAGCTGTTAACTGGCCCCAAAATTATATTATTTTCTATGGGGACAATAAAAGTCGCATGTCTTGTGTTCCATAAAGCAGAAACAATTATTATTATTTTTAAATAACCGTGCTTTTTTTAACTAAAATCAGGATAAAGGATATTACGAAGATATTAACTTACCGTTTCAAGGTTTCCATTCCATATGGAAAATCATAATCTGTAGCAGTACCATCGTTAATGTTGTCATCACCAAGAGGCATTTCTTTAGCCCAACTAACAAGTCCACGTTCCTCCGGTGTTCCTATGCGAAAAAATGCAATTATTATAAGAAAGATTTAAGAAATATCAATATATTTAGCTTCCAATTACCGGGAATAATATTGTCCAAAACGCAGCCCAACAGACCACCGACTAAAATAGTGGTACCCAATAGAACTGTCAGTGTTGAATTAACTGTATCGTTTCCTGTTTTAATAGCATCCGGATGTTGTTGTATCCACTTGCATAACACCATTGGGAAAAATATTGACAGACCCAGTATGTAAAGGTTTCGAGCAGACCGCAAGTCCACATATTGTAATGTGGAGAGACCAAAAGCAACAATCATTCCAAACATAACGCAAAATATCCCTCCAACTACAGAATCCGGAATTAATATGAAAACGGCTCCAAACTTTCCAATAACCCCCTGCAAGACCATAATAAATGCTGCCCATTGTATAACGCGACGGGATCCGATCTATATCGCACACAATTACGACAAACAAACAAAAAAACAAAAAATAATGTTGATTAAGACAGAAGTCAAGTAGTTCATTTTTTATAATTATCCTTGATTATTAAAGGACATTTTTAGTTCTGTAACAAAATTCTTAAAATCATTTTTTATGGTTGTACCCCAGCCCTGGGAAATTAGAATAATTTTTCATGGAGAGGAATAAACTTTTCGTATGACTGTAAAATTTTAGCGTCTTAAAACATCTTATTTCGTGAACTCATGTTATCCACACACACACAAAATTAAATGCAAAAATGTATTTTTATTTAAAATATGATTGATCCTTGAAAGAAAGTGGTTCGAATACTTCTAACAAACGTAACATTTACCCGATTCGGACAAAATTTAACCCATCTTCAAACCTCTACAGTATACATTTTACCATCTAACTCCAATATATCTTTTTCAAATTTAGAGTCACATTTAAATATTTTACAGTCAGATCATGTTCCGATTTCTTATTCCATTTATGAACAGTTTGAAAATAAATTAATTACTGTAACTTTGTGTAATCGTGCAGGCTGACCAGCCATTAGAGTTTGGGTGGACAACATGTGAATTACATCTGTGATAAAGTTATAAAATGCGGATCTGATCTTTACTTCATACTCAATAGGAAATATTATTGTATAATATGTGTATTAGACCGTCCCTGACCTACGGCTGTCCAACCTGGTTTCACAAAACTCCCAAGATCCATGCAAAGAAGCTTCAGATTATTCAAAACAAAAATTTTCAAATAATTCAAAATCTATCTTCTAGATTCCCCACGGACTTACATTATTAATATAAATAAATAAATGCGTTTGCCAATGATCTGACGCTGTCATTTATTGAAAAATTCAGTTTGTCTAATTTTGAAATAATAGAAAATTTACTAAACAGTCGCTGAGAATCTTTTGTTAAAAAGAATCCTGCTGCTGATTTTTCTTGCAAATTTCATTATAACATTTCTAAAGTTTGTAAGAGCTTTTCGTAACCAGTTTGCGCCTCAAGACAGTGTTATTTGTTTCGTTATTCAATTATTAGATTGAACTCTTGTAGTAACGTTTAAGTAAAATCTCATAACATTGTATCTCTTATTTAGCTTAAAAGATTTGTAAATAAAAGTTAAACCTCTTTAAGAAAAAATGGATCAATTAACTAATGAATCAATCAAATTAGTGAAAAGTGTATAGTTTACCTTTGTTACACCAATCGCACCAACATTTTCTCCAAAGGTATTTGTGCCGTTGCCTGCGCCCCAAAGTCCAGCTAAAACTGTGCCTAATCCCTCTGTTCCAATTCCACGATTGATGGCATGTAATGGCGGTGACTGCGCTTCTACAGAATTAAATCGTAAAATTATATACATACATACGTACATAATTAAGTATGTCTAGAGTGGTCCAAATACAAGTATCTATTTAAATCACATGTTATTTTGACACACGAAGTCACTCGCGGCAATAACATGGATGAAATCAACTTCCACAAATATGGGAAATACTCGTATTTATTTAATATTTCTAATAAAGTCATAATATTCCAAAGGAAATTAAGTTTAATTCGGTTTATTTCATTTTGAAAAAGATACTTGTGCATGAACCAACCTGTGCATGCATGCACACCTGACTTTGGAGCACACTTCTTATCTCACCTGACATTTGAGATACTGTTGGATAATAACTTAACGATTCTACGGTGCATGCCAAGACACCGGCAAGCATTCCCAGAACACCGGATAAAGTAACTGATGGTATGCCGAATTGGCCAGGATATGGAACGTAGAACCATTTGGCATTTGTTAAGACGTTGAGACGTACATCGGTCCTGGACGGATGTCCTTCTTCAAATACATTCGTCAATGTTAGAATTCCACAAAGTCCCCACATAATAACAATTGTTAAAAGCACCTAAGACCGCAAACACACAATCCGGTCAACATATTCATAACAATAATAATAATAATAATAATAATAATAATAATAATAATAATAACAAAAAGAATATTTACCGGAAATAAGCGAAATAGCAGAAATGGCCGAAACTCAATTCCATGGCCTTTTCTATAAGCAGGTACAGGTATGGGCACATTTGACATTATTTGCGAAAATAATGTCAGCATAGAAGTGGTTCTAGAAAATAAACGAAAAAAAGGAAACAATCATGATCGAGTTTCCACATTAAATAAATAAAATAACATCATACCCCACTGCTATACCCCAATGTTTTGAAGCTGTTTCTGCGGCGTGCTCAAAAAGCGTTAAGCCCACCAGAGATACTGTTGGTACTATCGTCAGGGGTGTTACAAAACGAAGAATTTTCCCTACCAAACCGGTGTAACCTAAAATGACTTGTACCATGGCCGAAACTGCAATTGCGCCCGACAACTCACGCATGCGTATCTGCCACAATTCCTGACGCCCATCATCGTCCATTTCTTTGAGATCATCTGCGGAAGGACACTTCCACTGGGGCAATGCGAGAATAGCCAATGTGGGTACCAGAAACGATATCGTACCACCCTGTACAATTGGTAACCGCACTCCCCAAGTCGCTTGCACATACGTCACTATGCCAGTTACAAAAATCATTGTAGAAATGATAATACCACGATTTGGATCCTCGTCTGACATACAAAGTGCAGGTGTTAAAATAAAAGGTATAGAAACTATGGCACCAATCATGGTCAGATAATGTTGGAAAGCTAAAAATATACTCAAATACCAAGGCGGATTGTCATTAATGCCATACAGAAGCTTGGACGTCGTCTTTCCGTCTAAATCCTTCGCATGGTGAGAATCATTTGTTTTTGCATCATTTTGTGAATCCTGGAAAAGGAAAATATTTATATACAACTGTTTCGCCACTAAAAAATTAGATTTTTATTCCAATAAACTGACTGCAATCAAAGACAAATTTTTTCAAAATTGTTCTTTTGAGATTTAAAGATTTCTTAGATCTGCAAAAAAAATACAATTTAAACTTAAAGTACGGTCACACTTGGCAAACTTTTACCCAAAAAAAACGTAACCACTACTTTTGCTTAGGATTAGTGTGATTTAACTTGGTTTTTATATCACAAAATGAAGTCAATTATGCCGCAAAATGCTATTTTTATATTATTTTTAATAAATGCGAACCCATATTTAAATAAATATTGGAATTAGAGAAAACTAAAATTTAGACTGTCTGTTGGTTACGTTTTTTCGGCAAATATTTGGCAAGTGTGACCGTACGTTTCTTTACTCATCGGTGCTCACGACAGACAAATTTTTTTTTGTTTTCAATGTACTAAATGAAATGGACGGGGTCTGACTATAAAATTTACAAAATATGGAAAAAATTGTATTCGTATTAGTGATGGGATTATAAGAACTCTTCACTCACGCTCATGCACGCTTGCGATAAAAATATCTTATATTTTTGGCTCAAGTTTACGCTCACGTGAGTAGAAAAAAAGGTAGTCATAATCATGAAAACTCATGCTCACGAAATACTCACGAAAAAAATATAAAATAATTCAAAAACATTAAATGAAAAAAATTGCAATAAAAAAAATCACGATAAAAATCTACTCATGCACGCTCACTCACGGTCAATTTTTGTATGCTCACGTTAATGCACACTCACGTGATTGAAACAAAAACTAATCACGATCACGCGCAATCACGCATGATTCACGATAATCACGTGAGCGGTCCAATCACATACATATTTGCCGAATTCACAATTTATTGTAGGAATTGTAAGTTGTATCAATTTTGTTGGTAATTTGCACATAAACATCTTTCCAAGCAAATGTTACAACTCCGAAAATGTATGTATGTGTTTTTTTTTTTTTTTTTTTTTGTAGAAGAGAAGTAACACTCAGGCAATTAGTATGCCTACCAACCCGTAGGTGTGTTACCTTCTTTGGGAAAGGGATAGTGAGAGAGGACAGATGGTGAAAGAGAGAGAAAGCTTAATTTTTGCAACTCTGATATTGCGCGCTGTGTTAGTTTTTAGATCAGTGTTGCAGCGCCTTTGATGTCAAGTAGGCGCATTAAATGTGTTTTTAAGCTTTTGTAGCCATTTTATTCATTATTTTACTTCGCCGGCGATTTTGCTACAATACCGACGAAGGAATTTTTAAAAATTTTACATAAACTTTGCAGATTGTTTATAATTTTGCGCAATAAAGTTGATTTCTTGTTAATTTTTGAACGGACTCTTTACAGTTTTGCCGGGGTTTTAATCACTATTGAACAACCTTTGCAACTTTTTTGTGTTAGTCACAAGGGCCTAAACCTAAAGAGTATGATAAATGGAGTAGCATATCGTAGGAAATTTCATGGATTTTTGTCATAGTTACGCGGTTGCGTTTATGGTCCAGTGTAAACAATCGCGGCACTCATCCCACGATTATCTTTTTCATATTCAAATATTCATGCAAAATGTGATGTACTCGCTCAGTTGAAATACCCAAAGCGTCAGCCATTTCACGCACTTTCATTCTCCGTTCGTCCAATACAATTTCAATTGTTTCTATCGGATTTATCCGGGTAAACCACTTATTAATTTTTTAAATTGATGGTGCAGAGTCCCCTTTTTATGGTTTTGTTTATGGTATTTTTACTTCAAAAATAATGTATAACTCGCCCACGAAATTAACGTTCTTTTAATTTTCGACGAAGCTGTGTACCTTCAATCGCTGACGCAGCCTCCTCGTGATTCGGAAGTAGTCTAGTAATGTCTAAGATTTAACGGGACTAGAGTTGGATTTAAATCTGGTGTTTTGGAATTATGAAAGGTCACAAAGTTATCAAGTTGCTCTCGTATTTTAAATAAATCACATCTTTAATTTATTTTCTGTGTGGTGGGGTAGCAGATAGTGCGCTCAAAACAAGATTAGTGAGTCAATCACAACAATAATTTCATATGAACGAGTTCAATACTCAAAGCAGACATTTCATTTTTTAAAATAAACGAATTGAAATGTTTTATGCAGAAAGTATTTACTTCATCATCGAAGTTTTTAAATTAATAATAATTTGTTATAATTGGGAGAATATCGCGAATAATTGAATAGGTGGGTGGGTACATTTTATTATTTGCTACATTTTGAATGGAAAATAACTACTTATTTACATGTGTATATGTGTATGTGTGTATATGCACGAAATTTATATTTCACCGACCCATTCATGTAAATATGTACATCATTATGTAAGCAGTTGCCAGAGTAGCGTACGATAACATTCAGTAGAGCCAACATTGTAGTCTTAACAAAACCACAATATCTTAAAGTGAATGTGCAGCTTAAAATAAATTACAGACATGAATACATACACAATCATATTTAGTAAATCCACTTAATATTAATTTATTACTTAATTAAAATTTTTGCATTTAATTGTTTCAGAATTGGTGTTTTTGTTGAATTATTGGGAATTGAAAAATCATTGTTTAATTTGTCACGAGCAGCTGTCATCAACTAACACTTGCATTTAAAAAAATATTGACACTCTTAAGTATATAAAGGGGGTTGCGCTTCAGCGAAACATTTTTCCTCGTTAATATTTCTTCAGGGCTTTAGAGTACAGTACTGGGGGTAAATTACGGCATTCGATGTCGTACGAAATTTTCATACAAATTGAAAAAAATTTTGTATGGGATTTCGATTGGTATCGAATGCCGTAATTTGCCCCCTGTTCTCGTAAGCCGAGCAAGCAATTCGATTAAAAAATTTTTAGGAAAATTTCCGTCCAAAATTTCTAAAGCGGGAATACAGAGTTAATTTATATATTTTAATCAAATTATAAGTATGAATGCCATCAATCGTTAAGCCATTAATGAATGGCACCTACAATTTCTAGGATGCTGCATATGCAAACAGTACCGGGTGAATGACCTGAAGCCAATTCTAGTAAAGGTGATTATTTGTGACTACCAGCATGTATTTTGTATATTGACTTTCGCGAACTGAAAAGTGTTTCATAAATTTTACCCATTTTATATTTTTGTGCTCTTTTGTAAAATACATATATTCGAGGGTGTGATTCAGCAGCAGGTACCCAGCGGGAAAAGGTAATGAATAGTAAACGAGATAGTAATGTACAGCATGTATAATTTTTCATTTCAGAATTCATTATTGTTAACACAGAACATGTCCTAGGAAATGAACAAGCAAAAACAATACATTCCTTCTTCGTAAGAAGTGGTAATATATGTACGTGGTAAGCAATGTGTAATTTTTGTGTGTGATCAAATTACCTTCTCATTTCCAAGGGATTGCATTGTTTTGCTTTAGAAAATAATATATTATATCTTCCATTACATGTGTAATCAATGGCCAGTATTCCTGCTGGGTAATTTTCTAAATGTGTCGCATCTAAAATGTCTTGAATATTTTACATGTTCTGCCTATATTTTATATCAGGCGCGCCTGGTCTAAAAGTGATATTTCCAACAACAACAAAAAAAGTGAAAACATAAAAGTGAGTAATTTCATAATTTGTTTGTATGTATTCAAATTATTTGTGCTGTCAGCTAGAGATGGGATAGTGAGTGTATTTTCACTCATAATTCATATAATTTTCACTTACGTTCATGCACGCTCACGATAAAAAAATTTTACTCGTTCACGCTCATGTACGAC